>CM046451.1:49145644-49829496 GCA_025506515.1 Flaveria trinervia
TTTTAAAATGAATAATATGTTAAGAAGCACAGAAGCATAGATCCATTTCAATAGAAATTCACATCTATGTCATAGGCATATATACAAATATATGTATATGAACATCAAGCAGATTCATGTCAGGAAAATTGCGTGTGGAGTATATAGATTTAGTGAGACGCGCGATGATTTCTCTAAAGGAATCAAAAAAGAAATAACTTACATTGTTTTTGTTGAAGAAGGTTACGGGTGGTTCCTTGATAAGATTCAAGAGCCTTATCTATCGAGATGCAAAAATCATCAAAAACCCAGATTAATTACGAAACTCATAAGGCGAACAAACAATTCTTATTGAAAGTAGCTAGAAAAAAATATATATATATATATAATATATATATATATATATATATATATATTGAGAACATATAGAATATTTTACATGAAATTGGGGAAGAAGAGCCGACGAAAGAAGGTGGCAAGAGAAATAAGAGAATGCAATGCAGGAATCTAAAAGACTCCATAATGGTTTTCTTCTTGCATCTATCTTTTATTTTGCCTTTCTATATTAGTTTTCATAATTAATTTAATTTTTAGCTCTTTTTTGGAAAGAGAATAATGGAAGGTACTCATCATGCAAGATGTAATTTACGCCCTCTATCTATTTGTTTTCTTGCACTCTAAACCTTTGTGTCATAAAGGCTATTCAAATAGCTTGCGACTCGGAGCTCTATTGAATTTTTTTTTTCAAAACTCGTTCGAAGCGGCTCGTTTGAAACTAAACCGAGCCGAGTTGGCTTGGTATGAAAACAAGCTAAACTCAACTCGGTTTGTAATGAGCTGCGCTAGCTCGATTTGACTTGTTAAACTATAATGTTTGTATTAAATTGTTTTATATGTTGTTTTCATATATTTGTACATTAGGATGAAGCATTCAAGCATATTTTTAAACTCTAGAGTAAATTACAAATTGTAACCTTTATTAATACATAAAATTACATGGTATGTCCTTTAGTTTGAGTAATTAAATCCAATGTCCATTATTAAAAATATGTACACACCTATTGTCCTTTATACTAACATTCAGTTAAATATACAGTTAACTCAGTTATGTATCTCTCACATGAGGTGTATTTTTGTCATTTTCTTTCATATCTAATATTAAATAAATAAAATTTTAATTTTTTTATATGAAAAATAAATTAAAAGATATCAGACCATTGGGTAAGTCAACATACAATACCATTAAATCCATCATCCCCTCTACTTGATAGCTTAATACCAGTTATCTTTACCACCTACAACATCTCACACACTATTGAAACCCCTTGTTGATATTTTATTATTTGTTGGTGTGAGTAGTTTACAAAGTATATAAACGTATTTTTTTGTGTTTTGTAAGGTTCTGAATAAGGCTGATGCATCAAAAACATCCAAAAGTTTATCCTGCATGCATACACTAACAGCTTAGTAGAATGCTTCGAAAGTTTTACATATGAATACTCTAAGTGTAAAATCTTTCGAAGCCAAGACCAACATGTTTCGAAGCTTAAGTGAAGTCTTCCGAAGCTTCAAGGATAAAGTCTTTCGAAGCCAAGAAATGAAGACAAATTATCTTCCGAAGACTTTTGAAGACATGCTTTTATCTGATGTACTTTACCATAAAGCTGAACCACTTTCTGCGGCGACTCTGTTGACTCACCAACTTTCACAAGTTGGTGAAAAGGTCCATGCTTTTGGTAACTGTACATTAAGGTCTTGAGTCTTTTACTTTCTACTTATGTACTTTTATCTATTTTGTAATATATTAGGATGTGAGCTATGGTATGTCATAGTCACTAGTCAAAAGACAATCTGCCTTTTGACTCTTCATTGATTTTGTTGCTGTCTAGATCATGTATCCAGCTGGCATTCAAAGTATAGCCAACTGTAGGATGTAGTATAAGTATCTAAGGTCTTTGTCACTTACTTATGCTTGTTCACTTGTAAAAGAACTTGAGAGCAATATATAATATCCTTGAAAACCAAACACTTGTGTTGTTTCTGTTCTTGTTCTGTCTCATATTTTGTAGTGTTCTATGTGTCAACCTTGTGTTACCAATTCCCTATTTGATCTGTTAAGTGTTCTAAACAATCTCTTCTTAATATGTCTTGTGTTGTAAGGACTAAAACTCCATTAAATGGTCCCGCAATTGGTATCAGAGCATTCCAGGCTCTTGATTGTAAGATCTCACTATCTTAAGATCCCTCACACACACACACACACACACAAAATACTTAACATCTCAAATGGCAGCTATCACTAAAGCTGATATGGAAACTGGAACCATGACAAAGTCCGCACTGATCATTCCTGAAGACTTTGACACTTGGTGCCAACGGATGGAAGGTTCATCAAGTCACAAGACTCCAAGATGTGGGAATTCATTGTCTCAGGACCTTACATACCAAGCACCGTTTTAGCTGCTACTAGAGGTGGTATGATTTCAAAGGCTGTAGCTGATTATTCTGATGAAGACATGAAGAAAGTTGATATTGATCAAAAGGCCATGACAACCTTTCAAACTACTCTTTCCAACTCCATATACAGAGGCTTTAAGAAATGTAAAACAACTAAGCAGCTATGAGATGCACTGAAGCTGATGTATGAGGGGTCAAATGAAGCCAATAAGAACAAGAAGGATTTCCTGAAGCAACATTTGAGAACTTTACCTTTAAAATAGGTGAACCATGACTCAACAATACTTTAGGTATGTTGAGATTGTGGACACTCTAATGGATGTTGGAGTGACTCTTGAGAACAGGGACATTGTAAGGAAGTTTATGTCCTCTCTTCCTAGACAATTGACATATTATTGTGTTGTTATCAAGAGGATTGAGAACCTTAAGACTCTTACCCTGATAGAGTTGTGTGGTATTCTCAATGGATACTAGATGAAGATGAACATGCAAGGTTCATCTGGTAACTCCAACAATCAACTGAGTTTAACCCTACATGTGACTGAAATGGTTAGCATAGAACCTCAACATCATCTTATATGCTACATTGACAACTCACAAAAGAGTCTTTTCATCACCTTCTCGGAGACACCAAGAGAAAGCTACACTCAAGGAAGCCCATTCCAGGAGACAAGCTCTTCACATGCCTTTGTGTCTTCTAATGAAAGCACATGCAAATTTCTATTCACCCTTGAATACCTAGAATGTATTCATCCAGATGACATGTGTTAGATCTAGGAACAATAGATATAGATCATTTTGTATAGGATTAGAACTTTAATCAATACTTGTAATGAATAATTATAATTTATCATATTGATGTATGCATTTTGTATATAGGTTAACCATTATTTGTGTTGATTTATGTATATTTGTAGGTAAAACATTATACTTGGTCAATTTGTGAAATTGACTAAGTGTAAGAAACATCTACGATGAACAATTTTGGTTCTTCCGTAGATATGTTTCTTACAAAAACAATCATCTGAATGTCTTCTACGAAAGAACAAAGTAACTTCGGAAGAACAAGATAGCTTTAGAAGAAAAGTATATTTGGAAGAACTAGATAGCTTCGAAAGAACAAATTATCTTCAGAAGAACAAACATCTATAGAAGACTGTGTACCTGCGGAGTCCAAACACTTGTATTTAAATAATACAAGGGTTACAAGTCAACAAGACAGTAGTGCAAATCTCAAGAGATCTGGTGTTTCATTAACTGAAACACACGTGCCTATAAATATGGATCCTAGGTTTCACATAAAAAAACATACATGATAGGTGGTGACCAACATTTGACGATCAACATAAAACATCACATAAATTCACACAAACATAAACCCTAGCAGCCGTCACATCAACATCAACATAACCAAAGCATTTATTGTTTATATCATTCTTTGATTATTCATTTGTAATCACTGAACAATTTTAATACATTTTAATTAAATCCTATTTGAATATTAATTGTGGTCATATATTTTGTTCGTCGTTATCATTATTCATTAATCAAACAATTTAACAAGGTTAATGTTGATTTGGAAAATATTAACTTGATTTCCTTTAACACTGATAATTCTTAATTTAGATCCTTGGATTCACAGGTGGTATCAGAGCCAAGTGCTGTAGACCCCGTTCCCGGAAACCTTACAGTTGGTCAATCACACCAATTAAAACACTATACATTATAATTATACAAACTTAAGCAGCGGAAATGATTTATCAAAAACCATTCATTTCATTTAAAACACTGTTCTTAAGCAATACATCATCATTAACGGTTTACAAAAGAATTGTTTTAACGCATTACAAAACAACAACAGCATAGAATACGAATGGATGTCAGTCTTTCCCTGCTGAGTGGTTTCACCCTCATGCCAGCCTCAGCAATAATTACCTGCCAATTGAAAATGTATAAAAGTCAGCGTTGCTGAGTGAGCTCTAGTTTTATAAGTAATAAAATACTTTCTATATGTTGTATATGAAAATACTCTTTTCTGTAAAATACAACTCTGTACTGTATATGCGAGCACACATTAACTGTATGAACAAATTTTGTTCGTTCTCTTTACTGTATGCCTTGTCTATAAACTTTTATCTTTATGTTTCACTTTCTGTATGGACCATGAGTAATACCCCAACTATATGCGCGATGGAAAACAGGTGATGGGCCATCTATAACCCCTGAAAAGGTCAACTATATCCCTCGAAAGGGTCAACTGTATCCCTCGAAAGGGTCAACTATATCCCTCGAAAGGGTCAACTGTATCCCTCGAAAGGGTTCTGTGTACTGTGTACAAGGCCGACCCAATCACGCAGGACATGCTACAATGGTCCTGCCAATCTCAATTGATTGGCCCTGTGTGCATAATAGGGTAGCTAACTTGCAGCACAGTTGAGCTAACGACAACATGGTCGTGCACCTCCTGTAAGCTTGCAAGACTTGTTAACATTTTCATTAATGTTCCCCTTCTTTTCTTTATTGCTCTTTCACTTTATTATTACGATATACTTTATGTTACGATATTAACATACCACGTAAAGTCACATACTATAAGTAATAATAATAATAGTAATAATAATAATAAGGAACAGTCATACGTAATCATATCATATCCATGCATGAAACATTATCATTATCAAGCCCTAACCAACCTTGGTCAAAACCCTAAAGCACAGACTCCTAGAAAATTCTATAAAATTTTCTAAGTACTTAGGCGCATGGGAACTATTTGGGCGCATGAGCCCTGTTTGGGCGTTTCATCACTATGTAGGCGCATCAGGCAACACTTAATCATTTATCACTTTAGGCGCATGAACTATTCAGGCGCATGGGCACTATTTGTGCGTATGAACACTTAGGCGTATGGACCATTCAGACGCATGGACACTTAGGCGCATGGGCCTCTTGGGCGCATGGGCACTATTGGGGTGCATGGCCCTACACTTAGTCGTCCGACTATATTTTCTAGGCGCATGGACCACTGTTCAGGCGCGCATGGGCTGTACTTAACATTTCTAAGGTAATCTTAGGCGCAGGGGCTACTGTTCAGGTGCATGGATTACACTTAAATCATTCTAGGACATTTTCAGGCGTATGACCTTATCTAGGCGCATGGACCTTCTGTGTAACATGTTTCTAGTATGTTTTCAAACCCAATCATCGAACCCCTATGTTCAAAGCTTAATGTGGCTATTCTAAATGAACAACCTATGAGCATTCAAGAATCAATATCCCATCATGCACATACTAGGGGTAAATATACAAAAGCTTTTGAAAAACGTTTTTTAAATCATTTTCAGCCCCAAAGATAGTTTAAACAAGTAAAACCAGGGTCTGAAACTCACGTGATGCAACTTGGGTGTTTTCCTGTTGATACATGTATGTCCCTAGATCGTGATATGTGATGTAATAGATCTTGTTTGGTATGATTAATGAACTGATATTGATAGTCTGTTGGTTATAATGTTAATAGTTCATTAATGAGTCATGACTGAATTGATTGGGTTTATGATTACTTGAATGATTACATTATAATATTATATTAATTAATTAAAACATTCAAACTTAATGAAGTTCTCATGCGAATGGCTCATGCGAATGAACCATAAGCATGAAGAACTTCACACGATTGACTCAGTCGCACGACTGAACCAGGAGACAGGATCAGTCGTACGACTGTAACATAAGATTGGCTCAGTCGCACGACTGAACACTCAGTCGCACGAATGAACCAACCACATGGTTCAATCGCACGACTGAACCAAACTAATGGTTGAGTCGCACGATTGAATAGTGCCAACCTATAAATACAACTCAATTCGTGAAAAACAGGGACATTCGATCAAGTACAATTCCAGACGAGCCCTAGCCGTCCAGAAACCTTCCAAATCGTTCTCCAAGTTCATAGAACACATTAGATCGATTCCTTATCGATTTCTAACGTTAGTTTCAATCCTGATTGATTCTTCGTGTGTTCTCACTGATTGGATCGCCAATCAAATAGGATTCCGCACTATTTGATCTGGTATACACGTGATCTCTAGGTATTTCAGTCGAATACCAGGTCCTAACAAGTGGTATCAGAGCTATTGGCTCTTGATTACGTGTTGATTCAATCAGATTGCATAAAAGTTTGTGTTTTACACTAAAAACGCAATCTTTGGCATCAAAAGTGATCTTGGAAGTTCCTGCTCATCGACGTTGGTTTCTACGGACTCAGGCGATTAGAACTTGTGAAATTTCGAATTTTTACGGCTGAAACCCGTCAAACCTAGAAATTTTCGCAAAACAGCAGCTTCAGTCGCACGACTGACTCATTCGTACGACTGGACTCCATTCGCATTGCTCATACGCACGATTGGACCTAGTCGCACCTTCATTCGGCCGATCGCATAGCTCATACGCACAGATTCATTCGCACGACTGAACCAATCGCCAGTTCATTCGCACGATTGAACCAATCGCAGAGCTTATACGCACGATTAGCTCATTCGCATCCTCAGTCGCATCAGTGAAAGTTTGTTTGATTAGATTATAATTTATTCATCATGGAAGATCAGATGTCAGCCTTACTGCTGGGAAGGACTCAAGGATACAGAATCTGTTGCTGCTTGAGAGTGAGGTGGGGAATCACAATAAACACCAAAGCTTTGACTTTAGATGAGTTTCCCCACTGGAAACAACGTTTTGAGATCTACCTTAATGGAGTAGATCCTAATCTGTGGGAAGCCATTGAGATAGGCTATAGTACACCGGTGGGAGCTGATGGGGTTAAACTAACATTAAGCGGGATGACGACGCACAGAAAGTAAAGTACAATGCAGAGAAAAGAGTTTATGCATTGATCACTCAGTCTATCCCCAAAGACATATTCACCAGTATCAGAGAACAAGCAGTCCAAGAAACTGTGGGATGCGCTAGAGAAGAGATATGATGGTAATGCATCATTGAAGGCAATCAAGGCAAAGGAGTTAAAGAAGGAATTCGATAACTTTCATCAATTGGTAATGAAAGCTTGGACGAAGTCATAGATAGATTCTACCACTTGATGAGCGAATTGCATACACATGGAGTGGCTACTACCATGGAAGAAAAAGGTAAGCAACTTCGCAGCGGGTTGCCTGATAAGTGGGCTACATTCGTGTCTAACCTGAGACAGAATGGAATCCTTGTAAAGCTGGATATAAATGACTTCATTCTTAAGTTGCGAGACGAAGCACTAAGGATGAAGTATAGAGCTCAGAAGTCTTCGTACACACAAAATCCAGCTTTATACAACGCCACGCCTCAAGCTAAGACATCTGGAGCACCCCTCCAGACTGCTTTTGTGTCTAGCTCGTCAGGTCCCTCACATGCTTCTCCTTCTGGATCAGCACGTCTGGGTCATCATGTACCTCATATTGGATCAGAAGCAACACTACCAAACTGAAGACCGAGAACTTCGGTAATGTGACCGTGGAAGTAGCACGAGAGCATATGGATCTCTTAGCAGCAGTGGTTCATTCATATGGGACTTGTTGCTGGGAAGATTGGAAACTGCCATCTGGCAGATGAGGACTATGAGCAGGTGGATGAGATGGAGCTTGAAAGAATGGATATAATGTGGGCCTTAGCAAGTGCTGTCGGAGGGCGAAGAAGTTTGTGAAAAAGACTGGACAGAACTTGGTTGCTACTAAGGACACCACCTTTGGCTTCGACAAGAGTAAAGTGACCTGCTTTAACTGTGGTGAAAGGGGCACTTCAAACGAGAATGTGTCAAGCCAAAGAAGACAGGGAAGGGAACCCGTTCTCATCCTTTACTCGCCAGGACAAGCAACCCTCTAGTTCTACTTCATCAAACAAGGATCCAAAAGCACTAACTGCTCATGATGATGAAGGACAGGATTGGAGTTTCAGGTTTGTCTCACCAGGAGAATCTAACATGCCAGTGTCAGGATATTGATGATGATTCTGCGAGTGAAGGTGATATAGCAGTTGAAATTGCAATGTCACATAGTGAAGAAACAACTGCAGCCGAGTTCAGCTACAAGCCAAATGAGGAAGTTTCCACATCAAGACAGAAAAGCCAGAGTCGACAGAACCAGAATCATCTGATGCGGCATTGATGGCTAATACTTCTGAACCAACTCAGGTAAGTACCACTGACCAAATTTTTAATAACCATGCTTGTTCTGATTGTGACACGTTTAGGAATAGCATAGATGAAAAATTTGCTAGGTTATTAGTCATAATGATAATTAGTAAAAGATTTACGTCTGTGCACTGAGGCAATAGAGTACTAAAACAATGAGCATTTTTATAAAGAAAAATAGACCTATTGACTAACAACTTAGAAACCGAAGTAGTGGCTTTTAACCAAGCAACGACATTAGGTACTATCTAACTCCCTAGAGGACACTAAGAAAAAGGCAGTTTTAGAAGTCGAAGTTAATTCATTAAAACAGAAACTGCATAGTTTGACTAGTTCTTCACACATAGTTCAACACTTAGTGAGAGAAAGGAATAACGGGGAGGGATTAGGCTACAAAGTGGTTCCACCACCTGAGACCTTGATGAACACCATGTCTAGACCATAATAATAACCCCATCAAGGATCATGTGGTGACACTCCTCTTGTTACTGATCCAGACACCTCATGTTCATCTACTGAATCTGGTAAGAAACAAAAGAGGCCACTTCAAAGGCAAAGGGTAAATTGCCTTGTGTTAACTGGAAAATGAATTAAAAAGGTTAATTTAAAGTCAGGGTCAAATAGAGTCAAATCAGAACCTAACAGGACTTCAAAGTTACCTTTTCACATGCTGCAAGTCAAAAACCAGTTAACCAAAAAGTAAAACAGGTTAAATCAGTAAAGTTTGTTACACCAGAGAAAACATCAAACATCAAGAGTCAAAACTAAGTGATTGATGTTACTAGAGTGTCACGCACTTCTCCACAAAGAAAGTCTACTCATAAGTTGATAGCAGGTCATGCTACAACTGTGGAGAATGTGGACACATTGCTTCCGACTGTCATTCTATCAGACACCTAGGAAGAAGATTGATCTTCTGGACTCTAGACCTAGGTCTTCTAAGCGGAGTTCTCTAACTCCACCTAGAAGAGCTAGTGAACCTAAAGTCCAACCTGTAAGCCAGACGACTGTTTATCATAAACAGGCACTGCACAAATCTGGCTTATGGAAGAAAAATCCACCCTCGTGTCTGATACTGATAACAAGAAGGAACCTGAGCTACCCTCACCTTCTAAGGGTCAATGGGTGGAGTTTATGATGTGTGATGCCTCTGGAAACCCAAGACAGTCAAAGCTTGGGTTCCTAACCTAAACTGATTCTTTTACTTTGTATGTGCAGGGTGTTCGCTATAGTGCTGAGACTAACACGTGGATTATAGACAACGGAGCATCCAGGCACATGACAGGAAATAGCGCCCTTTTATCTAACGTCAAACAAATAAAAGGAGGGCATGTCTCCTTTGCAGGAAACAAAGGAGGCTATATCACAGCTCAGGGAGATGGGAAATCAGAAAGTTAAGTTTGATAAAGTGAACTACGTTCAACACTTCAGAACAACTTACTTTCTGTTTCCCAAATCTGTGATAAAGGATTTAAAGTCGTCTTCGATAATCAGAAGTGTTATGTGCTGAAGAAAGAATATATGATCCAGAGGACCAAGTTCTGATGACCGCTTCAAGATAAAAGATTATATGTCTTGGATCTGTCAACAGCTGCCACAACGGATCATGAGGTTCAGTGTTTCTTATCTAAAGCTACTGAGAGGGACTCAATCTGGCATCGAGAATGGGACACATTAGTCAAAGAAGATGAATCATTTGATTCAGAAGGATTTAGTTAGAGGAGTGAATGTCAAGAACTTCCAACTTCCTGACTTTTGTGTAGCTTGTAAGAAAGGCAAACAGACAAAGAAGCTCATAAGGAAAAGAAAGTTCATTCAATAGAACTTCTCTTGAGCTTCTTCACATGGATCTGTTTGGTCCAGTTAGTACAAGGAGCATTGCAGGCGACGCGTACTACTATGTGGTCACTGATGACTACTCAAGTTTCACTTGGGTAATGTTCTGAAATCAAAATCAGAAACTTTGGAGACATTCAAGGAATTAGTAACCACACTGGAATCACTCTACAAGCTCAAGTTCGACAAATACGCTCAGACAACGGGACAAATTCAAATCAAGGGATGGAGGTATACTGCAAGGAAAAGGGAATTGTGCATCAATTCACTTCTGCCTACACACCTCAGATGAATGGCGTTGCTGAGAGAAAGAACAGGAGTTTGATAGACTGCCCGGACTATGCTGGCAGACTCAAAACTGCCTATCCAATTCTGGAACGAGGCAGTGGCAAATGCGTGCTATACACTGAACCGAGTCCTAATAGTCAAGCGCCACGAAAAGACATGTTATGAGCTACTTCAAAGACGCAAACCGAATTTGGAGTATCTTGAACCTTTTGGCGCACCATGTACACTTCTGAAGAAGACACAAGAAGGAAAATTCAACGAGAAGGCAGTTGAAGGAATTTTTCTAGGATACAACATACCGAACAAGCGAGTTTACAATAACTCAACGGGTCTTGTAGAAGTGTGGTGTATGTCGACATTCAGAGATATACCACACCACCTACAGGCAAAGGACCTGCATACTTCTTCGATTATGATGGATTCTTCAAATCCTTCAACATCCCTCTCTCTCCCTCAGATGATGAGTTAGCTACTAGGATGATGTATGATATTCTAAATACTCCATCCGCACACAGGGAGAGTCATCTACTCAGTCAGAAGGGGTAGTCGATGAAAGTGACTCCTCCTCTGAAGATGAAACTGAAGCAGATGACCAGAACAGTCAGGAGGAACAGGTTCCAGTTCCTGAAAGTCCACAAGCATCCACAAGTGATGTACCCTCGACTTCGGAACCTCAAACTCCAACCTCCTTAGATGCAGACCAAAATGTTCACAATCTTGGTTCGGAGGTGACTGTGCCGACTACTCCAGGATCACGACTAAACGTCTATCATCCCCTTGACAATGTTATTGGAGATGTCCGATCAGGTACAAACCCGAAATCAGCTATACTCAGCTGATTACGCCTCATTATGGAGAAGGGTTACATTCATGATGGTGCTTATCGATGTTTTGTCTCACAGGTTGAGCCAAAATATGTCAGTGAAGCACTAAATGATGAGGCGTGGGTGAGTGCCATGCAAGAAGAACTTCTGCAGTTTAAGAAGTTAGGTGTATGGACTCTGGTTGATAGACCTAAAGGTGCTAAAGTCATTGGCACCAATGGGTACTAAAATGTAAGAAGGATGACCAAGGAGTCATTATAAGGAACAAAGCTCGACTGGTGGTTCAAGGTTTTCGCCAAGTCGAGGGGATTGACTATAATGAGGTGTTTGCACCCGTGGCAAGGATGGAAGCTATTCGTATCTTCCTTGCTTATGCCTCGTACATGAAGATTAAAGTCTACCATTAGATGTGAAGAGTGCATTCCTTCATGGGAAATAAGGGAAACAGTCTATGTAAGTCAACCCGAGGGATTTGAAGACCCTTATCATCATGATAGAGTTTACAAGCTCGACAAAGCTTTATATGGGCTTCATCAAGCTCCTCGCGCTTGGTACGAGAAACTCTCGACTCATCTTGTGAAACACGGCTTTCACAGGGGAGTCATTGACTGTACACTGTTTATTAAAGAAAAGGATGGTGACCTACTGCTTTACAGATATATGTTGATGACATAATCTTCGGGTCAAAGAACGAAGAGTTATGCAAAGAGTTTGAAGCAGTGATGAAGAAAGAGTTTGAGATGAGTGCGATGGGGGAGATGAAGTTCTTTCTCGGGTTACAGTGGATCAAACACCTAATAGGATCTTTCTACATCAGACCAAGTATGTAGGAGACATTCTCCTCGCTTTGACATGGAGAATGCTTCTGCTGCTGGGACTCCACTTGCTACGATCATGATATAGCCCTGATGAGAATGGAGATCTTGTAGATGCCACTATGTACCGAGGAATGATTGGATCTCTCATGTATCTCACTGCCTCAAGACCTGATATCATGTATGCTACATGTTTATGTTCCAGATATCAGGCTAAACCTAAGGTCAATCATCTGATCGGGGTCAAAAGAATCTTTCGCTATCTAAAGGGTACACCCACACTGGGTTGTGGTATCCTCATGATGACGATTTTGAGCTCACAGCGTATAGTGACTTGGACTATGGAGGCTGCAAAATGAACTACAAGTCTACATCAGCAGGTGTCAATTCTTTGGGAAAGATTAGTTACATGGCAGTGTAAGAAGCAGACATCGGTTGCATTGTCAACCTGTGAAGCCGAATATGTTGCTGCTGCAAGTTGCTGTTCCCAAATCATTTGGATTCAACAGCAAATGCGGGATTACGGTTTGAAATTCTCGTCTACTCCTATTTTTGTTGATAACTCTGCTGCAATTGCAGTAACCAAAAATCCGGTTCAACATCCTAAGACCAAACACATCGGTATTAAATACCACTTCATAAGAGACTGTTTTGAAAAGACCTTAATAGATGTGGTTAAAATAATACTGATTTTCAACGTGCTGACCTCTATACAAAAGCCTTTGATAAACCACGTTTTCAATACTTGCTAGAGGTCAACGGCGTTAAAAAGAAAAGTGAGGTAATTCCTGATGAGAATGATGTGTAGTCCGATGTAGTTTCGTTAATGTTTATTTTATGTTATGTTATCTGTTTTTTCTTTCTTGGTGTTATACTTAAACTCATGTTATCTTGCTGTTTATTAAAATCCAAAAATTATTAAATCCGAAATGATTTTAGTATTTTTAGGGGAGAATATGTCAGCAAGTTAATATTAAAAAAAAAAAAGAGGGAGAAGGGGTAACTAGCTGAAATAAGGTAGATTGTGTCTGTGATACTGATTCAACAGGAACAAATCAAGAGGATTTAAAATTTAGGTTTGAAAAGATGCAAAAGTTCAAAGTATAAGTCTGTGTAGTCTAAGCAATAGAAAAGGGAAAATGATAGAAAACTGGCAACTCCTAAGGTGACACAGAGAAAGTAGACTTAGAGGCTAGACCACAATGATATGTTGGTAGATTCAACACAATAGACAATTAGACCTGATTGGTGATCTCAAGATCAAAACTAAGTTGTTCAATGACTGTGGGCTTCCATCTTATCACTGGTTAACACAATCAAATATATTCCAATAGGGGGTAATGAGCATTTAAATGCCACAAAAGTGTGCGGATGACCACAATTAGAGCAAAGCAAGAAAAAATGAAAGACAAATGCAATAAAGCTAATGACTCATGTTGTTGGTGCATATTGTGTCAAATAAAATAAGCTGCTCTAACAAGGAGATAGGTTGTGTGCCTCTCTGCTGTGCGATGGCACTGACCTGAGGATAAGCATAACCTAGATATTCTAGATTCATTGTTGTTTGCCGCCTCTCTGCTGTGCGATGGCACTGACCTGAGACAGCTTCTCTTTGAAAGCTCTAAGAATAGTCTCTTCTTGTAATAATACCCGTAGACCGCTCAAAACCTCTGAGGAATGTTGATTACCATATAAGTGTGGGATCCAAAATGTTAGCTGAAATAATTAAACCTAATCAGTCACCAGTCTGCGTCAAAAGTCTGTGTATGGATTTAAGTGGACAAACATACTGACAATCTTAGTGGCTACATTCTCAAGAGTTCAAATCAATGTGAAAATCTAAGAGTTTCAGTATGATTTCCTTAAGTTGCTAACGACTCTGGATGAACACCGAGAATTTAAGCATCAAAAAGTTTTATAACAAGTCCCAAAATGATTTGATACTCCTGTATGATTCCAAAATTGAGTTGGTCCAGATATGATCAATCTAAGTTAAGCTGTCTACTCCTAATCAAATCCCTTAGATTTCCATCTTAGGGTTTTATCTCTCACAAAAAGTCCAAACATAAACTTTAGTTGTGTAGTTAGTTTAAGTTCCTATGTTTATCTTTTAATTTGTGTGTCTGTCGGACTACATCAGGGAATCAGAAGGGAATTAACTTACCTAAAAAGGGTCATGTCTGAGATGGCCACATGGTTTTAAATTTAAAAGGTCACGTCTGAAGTGACTGAATTGGTTAAGAGCTTACAATGTTATTATCAAAAGTGAAAAGGGTCTGAATAGTATGTTAAAAATGACTGTAAACTCACAAAGTGTGACCCATTCGCACTAGTGGATCATGGTATCGACCACTATGCGAATGGCTTCCAATCGGCCGAATGGACATGAAATTGATCCATTCGACCGAATGGAAGGGGGAGAATGAAACAGTAGACCGACTGAGGCTCAGTCGGTCAACTAAAGGGGCGAATGAAGGAGACCGAATGAGTCAGTCGACCGACAGAATGCGATTGACTAGGCCAATCGTACGACCGAACACAGTTGCCCGATTGAACTGACGAATGAGGCCAGTCGGCCGAATGAACCTAGGTTCACTATTTAAGGGACTGAGTCGATCGCATCTCACTCATCACTCCCATAGCACCCCAAATCAGATTCTGTACCGTTACCCTGTCAAACTTGCCACCGATTCTGATATACATTGCGGTTAAGATTCTTACATTCCAGTGACGTTTTTACAGGTACACTACTCCTTGAATCCTACCAAAATCAGTACATCACCGAACTACAATAGCGACATTGGATTGAATTAAGAACCGAACTGTGTTGACCTAATCGCCTATGTAAATGAAGCAAAATGTTAAAATTGAGTTTAATAGGTTATTAGTGACAAGTAGACGAGGCTAATGGACCATTACACACTGTTAAAAGACTTAGATTGGTCAAGATTCGACCCCAGGCGATCGAACTGGAGCAAGCGACTGGTCCATTCGAATGAACTCCAATCGCACGATTAACCTTGCGATTGGATCATTCGACCGACTGAACCAACGAATGAGTCCAGTCGTAGATTGAACTCAATCGCATGTCTCAATCGGCAGATTGAACTCAATCGCATGCCTCAAACACCCGATTGAACTCATCGCATGCCTCAACCACCCGACTGAACTCATTGCATGCCTCAACACCCGATTGAACTCAATCGCATGCCTCAAACACCGATTGAACTCAATCGCATCTCAAACAGGCGACTGACTCAGTCTATGATTCATTCGCACAAATGAATCAAAATGACTGTCAACTTTACACTTAGAACAAAATTTTTCATGTCTTATGTACTAATAGTTCTATGTCTTGTGTGTTACAGATAAATGGCAGAAAGTGGACCATAAATCCAAATCACAACATCTGTGCCCATTTGGATCACACCACCAGGAACGAGGCTGAGTTACAGACATTATAGCTTTCTGAGACGGTCCCGGATCTATAAGGCTATCTCCACTCCTTGCACGCCTTATAGATCACTCCATCAGGCATTCTGGGAGAATGCCTTGGTGACCGCTCTCGTGAGCCTTACTGTATCAGAGCTCCATACTGGGCCATGATATTGAGATCTCTGCTGCCGACATTCAGAGGGTCCTAGAGTTCGGGGAGGACGCTGATCATCCTACAGCTACATCCATTGACAGTGAGAGGATGCTTCCTAAGGAAAGTACCTGGGGATATCAACAGGTGTGCTCAACAAGAGCAACCTGAGCCCCCAGTACAAGTACTTAGCACACGTGATCCTCAAGTGTGTAGCATCGAGGAGGGGTGGGTTTGACGACCTCTCAGACTAGATTCAAAATGCCTACGTGGCACTGGTTCTGAACCACCCCTTTAGTTTTTCCAGCATGATATTCTCCTACTTGGTGGAGAATTTGGAGGTAAAGGGAAAAAGGGTTCTGTATGTACCCCAGATTCTTACAGATCGTCTTCAACGAGAAGCTGCCACAGTTACCCAAAGAGAGTCATGAAGCAGTGGCCTTAGAGATAATGGATGATACTACTCTGGGCAGGATGAGAGTGTACAGGGGAAAGCAGATAAACCCCAAGTGAAAAGAATGATGGCCACTTAGCAGATGAAAGCTATGTGGCACCGGGGAGACGCCAATGGCGTCACGAGGACAGTGACTCCGACGTGGAGCCATTGTCCTCCCTACTGATGATTCAGAGGGATGACAGTGGGGATGATGCTGTTCCATCCAGAGCCACTGTGTCTGACTCTGTTCCCTCTGTGTGTCTCACCTACTGAGTCAGCAGGATTCATCAAGATTTTGTTCTTACAAGGAAGATGAGGATGAATCTGATCAGGATGAATCTGATGAGGAGCCATTGACCCGGACTGTGGGAAGGAAAGTGGTTCCCACAGAACATGGGTTGAGGGTTGTTGGTGAACAACCGAGAGGCTCCGGAGATACAGAAACTGATCCAACATATGCTCCGGGGTCCTTAGGCGGGATTGAAGGGGGAGCATCCACCTCGAAGGGAACGAGGAGAAAACGGATGGCTCAACCCCATGGCCAGAAAAAGAAAAAGCGTAAGGTAACCTTCATCACCACCATATCCCCCATACCTTCCACCACTACCACCTCTGCAGACACACCTTCCACCACCATACCTCTCCCCACAGCAACCACAGACACCACCATACCGACCACCACAAGCCAGACCCCAGCCACCACTACATCATTCACCCCACACTCACCACCACTATCATCCAGACCTGACCCGATATTCACCACCTCCACCACCACCACTAGCCACCAAACCGAGCCCTCAGCCTACCCCTCACACACCTATAGATCTCCTCTACCTCCAATCGGGGTAGAGGAAAGCTGTCAGCCTTAAATAGAATGGTGTTACGATTGCTGGCGGCTGATGAGGAAAAGACCTCTCAGATCCGCCAGCTCACCGACCTGACTGCTGCACAATCGCATAAAATAGCAGAGCAGGATCGAGTAATTGTAGAGCAGGCCCAGCAATTGGCTGCTCAGAACACTCAGTTGGACCAACTCCGAGCGCAAAGTGTCACAGCAGGTAAGCAGATAGAGGAGTTGGAAAAAGCTAAGAGGACCATTCTGCTAAAATTGAAAGGATCAAAGGAGGAACCTCTAAAGATAAAGGATGGAGACAGAGATAATGAAGATAATGATGATGATGATGATGATGATGACAGTGAGTCTGATGAAGAGAAAACCGAAGAGTGGTGTGCAGACGAAGAGACTGAAGAAGGAGAAGCAGCTGAATCTGTCTCAGCTCCAGGGCAAGAGAAGAGAACAAAGAACAGACAGGATCAGTCAGCTTCTGCTTCTACACCTTCACAAGACGAGTCCAGCATTCAGGATAAAAGTAAATAGTGGATGTTTATGTATTTATTTACTTTTGTATTCTGTATTGAAAAACCATGTACTAAATGTTTATATTAAGTTAATGCATTTTGTTTGATATATTACTAATGATTTGAGTGTGAAATGTGTAAATCAAACAGATCCAGAATACCACAGAGATGAGTTTGATATTGCTCCCCTTCAACAGATCAAGTCTCAACTCACAATGATTCTTGATCTGCAAGGGATTGTCAGAAGGTCAGTGAGTTATACCCCTGAAGAAGGTGAAATAATTCATGACCTATCTAACGAGCAACTGGCAGAGATGTTCAGACTCAATCCTGATGACATTGTCAAGGATGCTCCAACAGTTGATTCAACCAGTGACGACGAACTACACGACGTTGATGAAGTTGAGGTTGAAGATATTGCTGTTGAAGAGTACCCTCAGTACGCTGATAACGAGGGTAATGTGGTCCCCAATCTGGGTGAGTCCCTAGTCAGTGATATGTTTGGGGTACTAGACAAGATGGAGTAGGAAGCAGGAAAGACCGAAGGAACAGCCCAAGCCATAACGATGACGTATACATTCGAAAGGCTGAGTGGGCTGAATGTTTTAAAGAAGTCAGAGCCCAACGTGATGCACCGAAGAGGGATGCCTACACCAAGTTCTACAGCGTCAAGAAACATCTTACGGTGTCAGGCAGGATTATAGCATGGGCATATTTTGACGATCTTACGTTTATGCCGTTAAGAGGGAAAAGAGCATAGAGTACTTTAGATTTCCACATGATCTAAAGACTCTACCAGGATTGAGCTCAACCAGCTGGCCAAATTGAAGCTGTTGTATGCTGACCCGAGAAAGATGTCAGGCTGGTTTGAGGCTGCCCTAAAGAAAGAGTACCACACTAGGTGGATTAAATTCGGACCTCAACAACCTACAAGGTATATTAGAAGGTCTGAAGCTGTTGTATGCTGACCCAATGTGGCTAACTAACTTGTCTGCTAATGATGTCTATACATTATACAAGTGGCCACTGTTCTATGACACACAAGACATTGTACAAGCCCTCCAGTTCCAAAATGTTATATGACTTTGCTTCGCGTTTGATATTCACGCGGGAGTTACACAAGAGGACAAGTACAAGAAATATGAGAAGGTAATGAAGAAAACAAGACATTAGAGAGATCTAGGTCCAAGGGGGAGTTTGTTGATACATGTATGTCCCTAGATCATGATATGTGATGTAATAGATCTGGTTTGGTATGATTAATGAACTGATATTGATAGTCTGTTGGTTATAATGTTTAATAGTTCATTATGAGTCATGACTGAATGATGGGTTTATGATTACTTGAATGATTATATATAATATTATATTAATTAATTAAAACATTCAAACTTAATGAAGTTCTCATGCGAATGGCTCATGCGAATGAACCATAAGCATGAAGAACTTCACACGATTGACTCAGTCGCACGACTGAACCAGGAGACTGGATCAGTCGTACGACTGTAACATAAGATTGGCTCAGTCGCACGACTGAACACTCAGTCGCACGAATGAACCAACCGCATGGTTCAATCGCACGACTGAACCAAACTAATGGTTCAGTCGCACGATTGATAGTAGTGCCAACCTATAAATACAACTCTATTCGTGAAAAACAGGGACATTCGATCAAGTACAATTCCAGACGAACCCTAGCCGTCCAGAAACCTTCCAAATCGTTCTCCAAGTTCATAGAACACATTAGATCGATTCCTTATCGATTTCTAACGTTAGTTTCAATCCTTGATTGATTCTTCGTGTGTTCTCACTGATTGGATCGCCAATCAAATAGGATTCCGCACTATTTGATCTGGTATACACGTGATCTCTAGGTATTTCAGTCGAATACCAGGTCCTAACACTTCCTTTCTAACCCGCTTGCAATGAGTTCAAACACCTAAAAAAACACCACACACACGCAACCCGAGCACATACACACACATAAGCACATAAACACATAACCGGGATAAAAACCCATCAAAACAATAAAAACCACGAATTCTTACCTTGAATTCATTCATTCTTCTTCAAAACCCGAGGTTCTGCTCTTCTTCCCTTGTCTCTCTCTTCTAAAACCGAAAGTAGTGGTGATGTGAAGTGAGGGTGGGCAGCCATGCCCACCTTTACACCAATTTTATCAAAGTTTTATTCTTTTGGACACTTTTAGTCCTCCACTTGGACTTTATTACATTTATTCTTTTATTCTCATTTCATGTCTTTTTAAAATAACCGGGTGTTACAAGTCCACCCCCCTTATATAGGTTTCGTCCTCGAAACCTGTTATTCCTCAAACAGACGAGGATAATGCTGCCTCATCTCCTCCTCAATTTCCCACGTAGATTCGGATCCCTTCCTGTGCTTCCACTGTATATGCACAAGAGGAACCACTTTATTTCGCAGCCTCTTTTCTTTACGATCGATGATTGCCACTGGTTGCTCCACATAATTGAGCCTTTCATCTACTTCAATGTCGTCCAATGGAACAATCATGTCTTCATCAGCTAATCACTTTCTCAAATGAGATACATGGAATGTCAGGTGAATTCCACTTAACTTATCTGGCAACTCCAATCTATAGGCCACCTCCCCTACTCGAGCAATGATTCGGAAAGGTCCTATGTATCTCGGGCTTAGCTTACCTCGTTTTCTGAATAGGATGATACCCTTCCAAGGTGACACCTTCAACATAAACCGGTCACCCACCTAGAACTCAATCGGTTTGCGTCGCCTATTGGCATACGACTTCTGCCTATCTTTAGCTGCCTTCATGAAGGCTTTAATCTTCTCAAGCTTCTCTGTCGTAGCCTCAATGACCTCGACGCCTCCCAAATTTTTTTTCCCAATGTCTCCCCACATACAGGCGTCCTACATCTTCTACCATAAAGCATCTCGTATAGTGGCATACCAATGCTGGAATGATAGCTATTGTTGTACGAGAATTCAGCTAACGGTAAGTGGTCATCCCAACTTCCCCCATAATCAATCACACAAGCCCGAAGCATGTCTTCCAATGTCTAAATGGTCCTTTCCGACTGACCATCAGTTTGGGGATGATAAGTCGTGCTAATATGTAACCTCGTCCCCATGGCATCGTGGAATTTCTTCCAGAATTTAGAGGTAAACCGGGTGTCACGATCAGACACAATAGACACCGGCACACCATGACGAGTTACAATCTCCTTGATGAACAGGTCAGCCAACCTCTCGGATGAATATGTCTCACGGATCGGTAGGAAGTAAGCACTCTTTGCCAGACGGTCAACTATCACCCATATGGCATCGTACCCTTTCAGAGTATGTGGCAACTTCGTTATGAAATCCATGGTGATATGCTCCCACTTCCATTCCAGTATATCTAAAGGTTAGATCTTTCCATACAGCTTCTGATGTTCCACCTTCACTTTCAAACAAGTAAGGCACTTACTCACATACTCCACCACGTCACGCTTCATACCCGACCACCAATAATCTTTCTTCATGTATTGATACATCTTCGTGACACCAGGATGAATGGAGTATCAAGTCTTGTGAGCTTCATCCATAATCCTCACACGTAGATCCGAAACGAGGAATCCACACCCGTCCAAATCGAGTTTTAACACCAAGTGTGTTTTCACCCAATTCCCCAACCAGACCTCTCATTTTCAGAGTTTAGGTGATCTTCTTTAATGCCTCATCTTGAAACTCCTGAACTTGCTTTATTACATCAGAGGTCATGATCAGTTGGTATGCTTTCACCCGAATCGGCTCGGGCCTCTCCTTTCGGCTAAGAGCATCAGCCACCATGTTGGCTTTGCCCGGATGATAGTGGATATCGCAATCATAATCTTTTATGAGCTCCAACCATCTTCTCTGCCTCATGTTCAGATCTTTTTGCTCAAAGAAGTACTTCAAGCTCTTGTGGTCAGTGGAAATGGTGCACTTTGTCTCGTACAGATAGTGCCTCCAAATCTTTAGTGCAAAGACCACAACTGCTAGCTCCAAGTCATGAGTAGGGTAGTTGACCTCATGAACTTTCAACTATTAGGATGCATAGGCTATAACCTTCCCTCTCTGCATTAATACACACCCCAACCCCGAGTAAGAAGCATCTGAATATACCACCAAATCCTCGCTTCCTTCGGGTAAAGACAAGACAGGAGCTTGAGTCAACCTCACCTTATACTCCTCAAACCGCCTATTCTTGAGCTTGACCCCATATAAAATTACATCCTTTCGGGTCAACTTGGTCAAAAGTCTTGAATGAACCTTCGATAATACCCCGCTAACCCCAAGAAACTACGAATTTCGGATGGCATCCTTGGAGACTTCCATTGCATCACAGCCTCCACCTTAGCAGGGTCTACCATAATCCCCTCGGGATTATCATGTGACCTAAGAATTGAACTTCGCGTAACCAGAACGCGCACTTGGAGAATTTGGCATACAACTTCTCCATCTTAAGGTCTCTAACACCTCCCGAATGTGATCGGCATGCTCATCCTTGCTCTTTGAATAAATTAGGATATCATCAATAAACACAATCGCTGATTTATCTAACATTGGCCGACACACTCAATTCATCAAGTCCATAAAAGCAGCTGGCGCATTGGTCAGACCAAATGACATAACAAGGAATTCATAGTGACCGTAGCGCGTGCGAAAAGCTATTTTAGGGATATCCTGCTCCTTCACCTTGAGCTGATGGTAACCAGATCAAAGATCTATCCTTGAAAACCAACTGGCACCTTGAAGCTGGTCAAATAGATCATCTATTCTTGGTAGGGGGTATCAGTTCTTCACCGTCAACTAGTTCAGCTCTCGGTAGTCAATGCACATCCTCATGCTACCGTCTTTCTTCTTCACAAACAGGACCGGAGCACCCGAGGGAGAGATACTCGGTCTAATGAACCCCTTATCGAGCAGCTCTTGCAACTGCTCCATCAGCTCTTTCATTTCTGTCAGAGCTAACCGGAAAATCAATTTGGAACTCAATCTTGTGATCCGGTGGCACGCCGGGTAAATCTTCTGGAAACACATCCGGAAAATCACACACAACTGGTACATCAGATAGTTGTGGTGTTGGCGCGTCTACATCCTTTACGTAGGCCAAGTAGGCACTACATCCATGCCTCATGCACTTTCCCGCCACCACCATCGAAATCACCTTCGGGATCGTCTTGACGTGATCACCATAAACCATCACCTTATTCCCGTCTGGCGTTGTCAATCGGATCATCTTCTTGCAACACACGATGTTTGCTTCATAGGTTGCTAACCAGTCCATCCCTAGTACTACATCAAATCCACCTAGGGGTATCACGTGTAACCTAGCAGTAAACCTATGACCTTCTAGTTCTATGGCACAGTCCTCTATCACATCAGTAATTCTAGTGGACTTACCATTTGCAGTTTCTACATCGAATGGTGCACTGAACTTTCTACTACTAACAGGCAACTTAGCACAAAAAGTAGTGGAAATAAAACTCCTGCTAGCACCAGAATCAAACAATACAGAGGCACAAGTTTGGTTTACTAGAAATATACCTGAGACAGCATCGGGATTAGCTCTGGCTTCCTCCCGGGTCATAGTGTAAGCTCTAGCACTTGCCCTCTGGCATCCTTCCTCTGGCTTCTTCTTCTCTGCTCCAGAGCTCTCCGCCCTCAGCTTCTTACAGTCTCTAGCGATATGGCCAGGTTGGCCACACCTGAAGCATACGTTCATCCCCATCCTGCACTCACCAGTATGCTCCCTTCCATATTTGTCACACCTCCTCAGCCCTGATCCAGATGTGACCACACGTCAGTCACCCACCTTTGCCACCTTATTGTTTTGAGCGGTCTACCACGTCCAAACCGTTTCCCATTCCAGTTCCGGCCACCACCATCCTCTTATTCACCTCAGCCACCACCACCTCACGCTCATCATACAATCTGCCAGCCAAGTCAACCGCCGACTTAAAAGTGCTCGGCCGGGCGGCGATCATATGCCTACGGATATCCGTCGGCAGCCCCTGGATGTATCTTTTAATCTTTCGTGACAGTGGTGTCACTTGATCGGGCACCAGCCACGCCATTTCATTGAATTTGGTGGTGTACTGCTGGTGTGTCATCGTTCCCTCCTCCAGCTGCAGGAAGTCTCTTTGTACATTGTCCATCTCTCTGTGAGGACAAAATTCGTCAATCACTAATTTCTTCAGTTCAGGCCATCTCATTCTCCCAATGGCCCTGCTACCCTCGGCTTGGACAATGTTGTCCCACCAGCACAAAGCCGAGTCCACAAAAGAGTGGGTAGCAAATTTCACCTTCTGATCTTCACGGCACTCACTGATATCAAGGACAGCCTCCATTTCCCTCACCCACTGGTGAGCAGCTACAGCTATGCCGTTTCCGTCGAAGTAGGGGCTTGCATATCATAAACGCCCCATAGTTGCAGCCTCTAGTTGCCTCCGGCGCAGGCTCCTCTTCTTCCTCCTCCTCATCATAAAAAGAAAAGTTTCCGGCTCTGGTTGACCCCGTCCTCCCGAGGACCTGTTTCTTTCCTTTCTTTCCCCTTCCCTTACCACCTTGACCACCTCGGTCACCACAGACGATAGAATCGTCTGCATGACCTGGTGAACCTCTTCCACCATAGCCTCCTTTACTGAGTCTCTCAGATTGGCGCTCTCATCGCCAACCTCTGGATGAGGGGATTCTGGTTCTTCATGAACCACTTCTCGACTCTGGGTCTCCCTCTCTTGGGTCGTGGAGCAGCATCGTGACCTCCACCACAAGAGGCTTTCGAAGATCTACCGCCAGCCATCTTCTAACACACTATAAGATTCAAACACTAACGCGGTCATTCAAGGTAACACTCAGTTTATGTCAAGTATAGTAAGTCCCTAATGACAGTGGCAAGTTGTGATTAGCCACTTACTTTACTCTTCATACCCCAAGCATCTCCTATCCTGACTTAATCAGTATCTAAATCTACTAAGAGCACATAATCAAATAGCATGCGCACATAATACCGATTAACATTAGGAAAAGACATACCTGATGGCACGTAGCTACTTGGGCTGACATCCCTCCATTGGTCCCATTTTCAGTTTAAGTTTTGGTTTTAGAAATTTTATTTAACCCTATTCTCTTAAACTTTAGCTCTGATACAACTTGTAAGGCCCCATTCCTGGAAACCTCACAGTTGGTCAATCACAGCAATTAAAACACTATACATTATAATTATACAAACTTAAGTAGCGGAAATGATTTATTAAAAACCATTCATTTTTCTTTTAAAACACACTAGTTAAGCAATACATCATCATTAACGGTTTACAAAAGAATTGTTTTAACGCATTACAAAACAACAACAACATAGAATACAAATGGATGTTAGTCTTTTCCTGCCGAGTGGCTTCACCCTCGTGCCATCCTCAACAATAATTATCTACCAACTGAAAATGTATAAAAGTCAGCGTTGCTGAGTGAGCTCTAGTTTTATAAGTAATAAAATACTTTCTATATGTTGTATATGAAATACTATTTTCTGTAAAATGCAACTCTGTACTGTATATGCAAGCACACATTACCCGTATGAACAAATATTGTTCGTTCTCTTTACTGTATGCCTTGTCTGTAAACTTTTATCTTTATGTTTCACTTTCTGTATGGACCAATGAGCAATACCCCAACTATATGCGCGATGGAAAATGGGTGATGGGCCATCTATATCCTCCGAAAGGGTCAACTATATCCCTCAAAAGGGTCAACTGCATCCCTCGAAAGGGGTAACTATATCCCTCGAAAGGGTCAACTGTATTCCTCGAAAGGGTTCTGTGTACTATGTACAAGGCCGACCCAATCACCCAGGGCATGCTACAAAGGTCCTGCCAATCTCAATTGATTGGCCCTGTGTGCATAATAGGGTAGCTAACTCACAGCACAGTTGAGCTAACAACAACATGGTCGTGCACCTCCTGTAAGCTTGTAAGACTTGTTAACATTTTCATTAATGTTCCTCTTCTTTTCTTTATTGCTTTTTCACTTTATTATTACGATATACTTATGTTACAATATTAACATACCCCGTAAAGTCACATACTATAAGTAATAATAATAATACCAATAATAATAATAAGGAACAATCATACGTAATCATATCATATCGACCCATGAAACATCATCATTATCAAGCCCTAGCCAACCTTGGTCAAAACCCTAAAGCACAGACCTAGGAAATTCTATAAAATTTCTAAGTGCTTAGGCGCATGGGAGCTATTTGGGTGCATGAGCCCTGTTTGGGGCGTTCATCACTATGTAGGCGCATCAGGCAACACTTAATCATTATCATTTTTGGCGCATGAACTATTCAGGCGCATGGGCACTATTTGTGCGTATGAACACTTAGGCTATGGACCATTCGGACGCATGACACTTAGGCGCAGGGCCTCTTGGGCGCATGGGCACTATTAGGGCGCATGGCCTTACACTTAGTCGTCCGACTATTATTTTCTAGGCGAATGGACCACTGTTCAGGCGCATGGGCTATACATAAACATTTCTAAGGTAATCTTAGGCGCATGGGCTACTGTTCAGGCGCATGGATTACACTTAAATCATTCCATGGCATTTTCAGGCGTATGAACCTTATCTAGGCGCATGGACCTTCTTTGTAACATGTTTCCAATATGTTTCAAACACAATCATCGAACCCATCTGTTCAAAGCTTAATGTGGCTATTCTAAACATGAACAACCTATGAGCATTCAAGAATCAACATCCAATCATGCACATTACATAGGGGGGTAAACAACAAAAGCTTTGAAAATCGTTTAAATACATTTTCAGCCCCAAGATAGTTTAAAACAAGTAAAAACGGGGTCTAGAACTCACCTGATGCAACTTGGGTGTTTCTTCCTTTCTAACCCGCTTGCAATGAGTTCAAACACCTAAAAACAACACCACACACACGCACCCGAGCACACACATAACACATAAGCACATAAACACATAACGGGATAAAAAAACCCGTCAAAACAAATAAAAACCATGAATTCTTACCTTGAATTCGTTCACTTCTTCTTCAAAACCCGAGTTGCTCTTCTTCCCTTGTCTCTCTCTCTAAAACCGAAAGTAATGGTGATGTGAAGTGAGGGTGGGCGGCCATGCCCAACTTTACACCAACTTTATCAAAGTTTTGTCCTTTTGGACACTTTTAGTCCCTCCACTTGGATTTTATTACATTTCTTTCTTTATTCTTCATTTCTTGTCTTTTTAAAATAACGGGTGTTCACATGTTCACCCTATCATTTTAAAGAAATAAAAAGGGCTGGAAGTGCCTTTATTTCGACAATGATAGTGACAACTCTTGTACTTTGAGTGAAGATGAAGTGGAAGTAAGTTTCTATGCATCAAAACCTTCAAAGAAATATTCACAAAGTAAGTCAGAAAAGGAAAAATGGAGATCTGATGATAGAAGAGAAACATCTACAACAAAGTCTTCATCAAATATCAACCAAACTAAGCCTATCATTGTTGTTTTGGACTCAGAAGAACAACAAGCAACATTTGTAGCTTTTAGTTCAAGTTTTCAAGCTTACCTGGGAAGCTTATTAACATCTACCAACATTTGCCAGCAAGACTTGGAAGAACTACATCCAGATGTAGTAGAAGAGATGGATCTACTATGGCAAATGGCAATGATTGCCTACAGAGCTAAACAATATCTTAGGAGAAATAAAAACTTGGTTGCAGCAAACAAATTATCAAAGATTGGTGTGGATAATTCAAGGGTACGATGTTTCAAATTCTGACTTGGCACAACAACAATAACATCAGTCTCAACAACCATTATCATCTCAAAGATCATTCAGACAACCACACTGACCAACTCATCCCCACCAGCCACAAATACATCATCAGGACAAGTAACTCTAAAGAAACTAGGCTAATCATTCTTCAAATAGAACCTGTGACCGGAGCATGTATGAGAAGGAAGTCTTGGAAGAAAATCAAGCATTATGACTCATATGGAAAACAAAGTTCCACCCATGGCTAGAGAGTAAGAGACAGATTATGTTCGTTTTGAGGAAGTTAAAATATATAGAGTCCATGCTCAACACTGGCTAATAAAGTCAAAGAAACAATGATTTTGAATGAATCACATGTAAGAGAACATAAATTATATCAAATCAAAATTAAAGAACATGCATCAATTGAAGTGAAACTTTAGATGATTCAACTTTCATCTCAGCAATATGAGAAATTATTAAATTCACATATTGAATCAAAGAACAGGTATAGGTTGGGATATAATGCTGTTGCACCTCCTATCACAATAATTACTCACCTTTACCTGAATCTATGACAATCAATTTGTCCAATCATGTTATGCCTTGCACCAAGTTTGAAACAAACTATAATCAACAAGTTAATCACAATGAAACTAAGGTGAATGAAACTGGTCTTCTTAATCAGAAAACATTAAACAAAATGACTCAGAATATGACTTTGATGAGTGTGATGACTTGGATGATTCTGATGAACATGATGATAATCTATTGAACATTGGTAAAATGTTGCTCTTGAAACAATCATTCCAAAAGTTCTTGAACAATCAAAGTTGCCATATCCACGAAGACAAAGAACATGTTGAAGACTATTTACAAGAGAATAGCTCAATTAAATCAAGGTCTTCAGAATTACATGTAACACCCAGCTATTTTTTTTACAAGAAAGAAGATTAAGTGAAGAAAAAAGGACAAAATATTGAAAAGTGGTGTAAAAGGCAGTATGGCCACCCATGTGTCACATACCCACTGATTTCGGGTTTTAGAGAGAGAAAGAGCAGCAAATTCTTGGTTTTGAAGGAAGAACAAGAAGAATTCGAATTCAAGGTAAGAATTCATGCTTTTATGGTGTTCCTGACTGGTCTTATCCTCGGGTTTATGCTTATGTGTGTTTTTATGTGTTCGGGTATGTTTTTGTGGGTTTCTAGGAGGTTGAATTCAATTTGCAAAATGAGTTTGGAAGAAGCCATAATCAAGAGCTGCAAAGGTGAGTTCTAGGACCCCTCTTTTACCTGTTTTAACTAATTTTGGGGCTGGAATTGCATGAATGTATGTTTTCATTAACTGGGTTTTGGACCCGCATGTTTGAAAGTGTGTATAGTGATGTTATGTTATGATGCGTGATTATGTTCATGTTTGCTAATGTATGATGATTTTTCTAAGATTTAGAATGTATGATGTAAGCTTAGAACATGATGAATGGTGAATTGAAATATGATGTTTAAGGCTCATATGTTAAGTTTTAGAATCTGCATAAGTGATGAAACAGGCCAATGCAGATGAGCATTGACTAAGTATGGAAATGCGGATGAGAAAAGTGAGTCAATGCGGATGAAGTCAATGCGGATGAGCATTTAACTAAGTCTGGGAAACACGGATGAGTAAGTCCAATGCGGATGACAAATGCGGATGAACTATAGCAAATGCGGATGAAGTAAATCCAATGCGGATGAACTATAGAAAATGTGGATAAAGTAAATCCATGCAGATGAACAATAGCAAATGCGGATGAACTATAGGAAATGCGGATGAACACTTAAAAAAAGTTCTGACTTTTTGGAGAAAAGGAGTAATGTAGGCTTTGACCTAGGAGATTCCCGGGGTTATGTAAGTTGACTTTTGGGGTCATAGATGGTATGATGGGCATGTAATGATATGTGCTTGATGCTTATGCATGATGATGATGATGATGTTTCATGGTTATGCATGATGTATGTTATGTATGTATGATGCCCTGCATGATGATGTATGAATGATATGTTTATGTTCCTTATAATGATGTATGATTATCTTTCCTATGACTTTACATGTTATGATAATGAATGAACCAAAGTATTATGTAACATAAAGTGAAAGATAATGAAAGAGGAACATGATGAATGAATGCATGCATTAACGAGCGAATGAATGTAAGAAGGCTTGTAAGCAAATGTATGGAGGTGCACACCCTACGTAGGTGTTAGCTCAACAGTGTGCGAGTTAGCTACCCCAAAGGATGCATATTAGGGTCCAATCCTTGTGATTGATCATATGAATGGGATCCTTATCGCTTGCCCTAGGTACTGGAGTCAGCTTCATGCATAATGTTCGAGGTCTATGAATGACCCCAGCCCCAGTTACCCGCTTTGTGCACAATGTTTGGGGTATAGCATATGGCATTGATCCGGAATGAAAGAGAAAAGATAAATGGTGAATATACTTGCCCTAGGTACTGGAGTCAGCTTCGTGCATAAAGTTCGAGGTTTATGAATGACCTCAGGCCCAGTTACCCGCTTCGTGCACAATGTTCGGGGTAATGTACATTTCACTGGAAGTAATGAATGAACGAATGGAAGTTAACGAATGAATGATGAAGATAATAATGATATCATCTATGTGTTTGTATGATGTATTGAAAGGATTGGGATCTAGTTTGATCAATTAGATTAAGATTTGCAGCGGAATAGAACAAGAATTAGACGAAATTTAAGCAAGAATAATATGAATATTCAATCAAACAGTGACGGTTATAGAGAGATACAGTTTTCTGCAAAGAGAATATTTTCATTCACACACAAGCTTTGGCTACAAAGAAATTAGGTCAACATTCCTTTTATAAAAGAATGTGACATCAGTTGATGTCACTTGATAGTGACAACTAACTGATTTATACAAACAACTGAAAGTAGACTAAACTACTAAAGATGTCCATAACAACTAAGGACACCTTCACAAAAAGCTAAGTAGAAGCTAAAATTACAACTACTGAAGTTATAACATCTGAAGTGTAAGAACTTCAGATGTTTTATATAAAATAAAACTACTGATTACAAACTACTGAAAAGTAAACCATCACAACTACTTAAAAGAACTACTTCAGCAGTTGTGACAACTTCTGAGAACTTGGTCTTCAGACTTTGTCTTCAGCAGTTGTCTTTAGACTTTGTCTTCAGCAGTTGTCTTCAGACTTTGTCTTCAAACTTTGTCTTCAGATTTTGTCTTCAGCTGTTGTCTTCAGACTTTGTCTTCAGCTGTTGTCTTCTGACTTTGTCTTCAGCTTTTGTAGACCATTTTAGTTGTTTTGATGTCTGTGGGACTTAAAGGTTTTTCTGATCTGGCTCATTGGTTCTTTTGGTCCAACAAACTCCCCCTGAACCAATGCAGCCAAAACCTTTAAGATTATTGAAGTCCCACTTATTGGTAGAAACATTTTCTGAATCAACTCAGAAATCACCAAATTAAGCTCAGGCCAGGGAAGAGGTTTCAGAAAGTTTGATTGGCAAAGGATGAATGGGAACTCTGTCTTGGGGAATTGGACACAGAGCTGTTACCCCATCTATGAGACCTATTTCCCAATGAGGAGTCTGTAAGACTCTATAACATAGGCCTCAAGGAATACAACTTGTTCTTCCATTGTGAGTTCTTCAGCTTCACTTTCAAAGAAGAACTCAGGCCCATAGTACTCTGATAAGTATTTAACATTCTTTCCATTCTTTAGTTCCATAGTAGTTATTTCTCTGTATGCAAACTCATCAGGATGAGTACCTTCAAGTAACAACTGGAGCTCATTTCTTCTTATTTCTTCAAGCTTCTTATAGATCAACCCCTTCTTCACCATTTTTTTTTCTAGTAAAGTTTGTGGAGTCATCTTAGACTTGTAAGCTCTCTTGAAGTCTTCAAGGATTTCTCAGGGTGACACTACAATGGACAGCATTGTCACAGCATCTACAGTCTTCTTTACTTGGCCATTGTATCGACTGGAATATTCTTTTTATGAATTCTGTCACTTACTCTGGGGTCAGGCCAAATTCTTACTCTCTCTTTCTGATATTGAAATGTGAATCTGAGAGCATACAATCTCTGAGCATGTTTCTTCATAGCTTGTATGGATGAAGACTTAGGAAACTCTTTATCAACCATCCTTAACAGCTACTCATCATGTTGTTTGTGCTGTTCTTCTTCTTCAAGTTTGACTTTTACCATTTGCCTTTGGATGTCAGGTGTGATTGTTGTTGGTTGACTCCTGGGCTCAGGCATCTTTGTTTTAAGAATAGTAGAGATTGGTAGACTATCATCCTCATCATCTTCTTCTTCTTCTTCCATCCTCAACACTCTTCTCTTCCTCTGGGTGCATCATTGTTTTAGTGGTTTGAGTAGGTTTCTTGGGTAAAGGAGTTGGTTTTGAGGTTTTTGAAGTTGGTTGTTTTGGTGTGGGAGATTGTACAAGCTGCTCTAGCATCTTGGTTGTGAGTGAGGCTTTGGATAACTTTGCCATATCAGACCTTTTCCCAGCACCAGCTTCATCAAGAGCTTCTATGAACAATCCTTTGTTGAATACTTCAGAAGAACAGATTCTGGTGGTTATCTCCAAAATACTGTCTCTGGACCATGACTTCACTTCAATGATTGATCTTCCTAAATGCTTTGATATGAATCTTATCATAGCTTCTAGCCTTTCCCTTTCTTTCTCACTACAACTTGCCCATCTATGCTCAATCTCTTGAATCTCTAGCCTTCTAATTTCAGAGTCAAGTTTGGCCGTGTCAAAACCTTGTCTGAAGAGTTGATCAATGATCTTATCCAGAGATCTGCTATGTTGCTCATCAGCTTCTTTGATAAGTTCTTCTAACTTTTTCTCATCTTCAGTCTGGTCAGCACTCTTCTTTCTCTTGTATGTGATCATCTCCTTTTCTTTCTTCTCTTTTTCTTCTTCCTCTTCAACTCTCTTTCTTTTGTCTGCTTTCACTGACTTAGACTCCCACTTTTTGGTTGCATTGGGTTCAGGGGTTTGAATGTCAGAAAGTCTCTTAGAAACAGCATCATCAACTAAGGTTTGAAAATTTGAGGAAAGCCTCTCATCAATGGCTTGATGCACAATATTAGTGATGAGAGGTAAGGAGGATTGAAAGGCAGCAATCATTTGCTCAGAGGGGTTCTGTTCCTAAGAAATGGTGCCTGAATCAGCGGCTAGTGGCATAGTTGTTAGGAGTGGCTTAGTGTTTGGGAGACCTTCAGAAGAAGCTGCCATCTATGGGTGAATTTGGGCAAATGGACTTGATTCTTGTGAGAATTTGGCAAGCAGTTCTTGTAGTCTGCATACCTCAGCCTCAAGAATGGTGTTGTGGGCTTGAACATCAAAGAAAAAGCCCAGGTCATCATCAGTCTTTGCTGAATCATCTGACCTCCTAATTAAATCAGGATGAACATGTGCTGAGTGTAGATCAGTATTCACATGTGCCCCTATTTCTAGGAGCTGGGGACTTCCTGCCTCATGATTATGTCCTTCATTGGCAGTTGCCTCTGGTGAGGTCTTAGAGATGATACCACCTTCATCCTGTTCATGTGCTGAAACAGGAGAAGAGGCAGCCTCACCAGATGTTCGAATCTCCTCCTCTACACAGGGAGATTGAACTATGTAATCCCTGTGCTGTGGGTTATCATCCACATTATAATCCTCTCCCTCAACTGTTGAGGTTTTCCCAGTGGTAATAGGTTTCTGGAGAGGGGTAGAGGAATGTAGTTGAGTCAGCACTTGTGCAATAACCATAGTTGGGCTTGTAGGGGTGGCTTCAGTGGGAGATAAGTGTGAAGAAGATTGCACCTGGGGTGAATGGTGCTCTTCAATGGCAATCTTCTAAAGTGAGAGAGATTCCAGTAATGTGGTTTCCCCAATTTTGGTTGCATCAGGATCCTGTTGAGAGGATACCTAAGCGGTTTCAGCTGGCAGAGTCTTGGAAACTACAGAGGATTACTACCAGTAGTTTCATCCTGCCTTTGTGTTGCAGGGGCATCATCAGGGGACTCAACTCCCTGATTAGCCTTTTTGGTTTGTTTGGATTATGGTTTGGAAGAGACTTTGGATCTGGAGGATGAGGCTGTGGGTTCCCTTTGCTTGGGTTTTAGCAGTTTGGCAGCCTCTTTGAGTTGTGGGTCAGAGTTGTGCCTGGAGTATACCTCAGGCAAAACTACCATAGCAGGGACTCCAAGGCCAACAGGGCCATCAGATTTTAATTGATTGATGATTATGGCCATAAGAAACCTTGGATATAATATCCATCTGTTAGCCATAGTTTTCATTTCCAGATCTTTTAATTCCAAAAATATAACTTCAGAAAAATTTAAGCTTTGGCGTTCAAGGATAGAATACAATACGTGTTGCCACCTGGATGACATTTGATCCCATGAAGAGGATTTGGGGGCAAGGCAAACATTGATCATATGAAAGATTAGGCGTTCAACATCATGGAAGTGCTTCTTCAGAATGGTGGTAGCACTTAGGTCACCCTCATACCCATGGTTGATGAATGATAGATCAGTGGTGCTCTTTGGGTGTTTGGTGACAAAGGTGGCATCATTCAGATCTAGGGTTTGGTGAATGATAGCAGGAGTGATGACCACCTTCTTCTGGTTTACAAACGACTGGATAGTGATCACGACATCATTCTCACCAGTATGGACAGTGACATCTGTCCAGAATTGGCGAAGGGTATCGGGATAGATGGTTGGATTCAGAAGAAAAGAAGTTTGATACGGGGAATCAACCATCAGATCAATGGCAGCATCAAACTTAGTCCAAAAGGCCGATTTTGTGAAGTAGGCAACACAGTTGTGTCGTGGTTTGATTTGCATGGTCGCCATTAATGGAAGATGAAAGTTCTGAAAATGACTTATGAAAAGTTTGAAGTTAGGTTTAGGTATTTATAGGTTATGAAACGGCTGAAAGAAAACAACTGAAAGTTTTGGTGTTAGTCATCAATTGTTAGAAAATGACTAAAGGCATGGTTTTAACTTTCAGATGTTGTAAACAACTAAAGACTTGGTGTTAGTCATCAGTAGTTTGAAACTACTAAAGACTTGGTTTTGGCTTCAGTTGTTATGAAATGAACAACAGTTGTTTGAAATAATTGAAGAGTAAAATTCTCATCAGTTGTTGTCGTCAATTCACAGATCTCAGTTGTTTCATTGACCTTAACACTTACTCAGCAGACTATCTGATTTTCAGATGTTTCATTGGTCATCAGTACTTATCTGTTAGAACAGACTTCAGTAGTTGTAACCACATCAGTAGTTGTAACTACATCAGTACTTTTCAACAAATAAAGTACTTCAGTACTTTTAAGTAATTTAGTCTTCAGTAGTTAAGAAAACTGCTGAAGATAAAATAACTTATCAGTACTTATTTTTGACAGCTGTATACATGCTCATCAGTACTTGTGAACTGAGATCATTAGTAGTTGTCAAATCATTCTAGCTGCAGTATGCCAGCCTTAGCACTAGATTTTGGAAAGTTGCACTGTCCAAAGGCTTAGTAAATATATGTGCAAGCTCATCAGCACTAGGAACAACTTTGGATCAATCAGACCTTTTCATAACAATCCTGATAAAATGATGTCTGATCTTAATATGTTTGGTCCTAGAATGCTGGACAGGATTCTTAACATACAAAGAGCTGAAGCACTATCCATCAATAAAGGAGTCTTGTCTCTGTAATGTCATAATCCAGTAATTGATTTTGAAGCCAGAGCCTGAGATGTACAACTTGCAGCGGCAATGTACTCTGCTTCAGCAGTGGATGTAGCAACTGAATTGTTTCTTACTCTGCCAAGAAACTAAACAATTGCCTAGAAATTGGCATCCACTAGAGGTTGATTCTGGTGTTAATTTTGTTGGACCAAAAGAACCAATGAGCCAAGATCGAAAATCTCTAAGTCCCACACGGTATCACAACAACTGCTGAAAGCCTCATCAGTAGTTTGACAAGTGCTGAAGACTTCAACAGCTGAAGATCAAGTGCTGAAGACCTTAACAGCTGAAGAACCAAAGTGCTGAAGTACAACAGCTGAAGAACCAAGTGCTGAAGCTGAAAGACCAAAGTACTGAGGAACAACAGCTGAAGAGTTCACAAGTGCTGAAGATCAACAACTGATGTACAAAGTCTGAAGACAAAGACTGAAGACATCAGCTGATGATATCTACTGAAGTCATCAGCTGATGAAACACCTGAAGGTCAAAGTCTGAAGATCAAGTACTGAAGCCTCAGTAGTTTGTCACAACTGCTGAAGAGCACTTTCAGTAGTTGTGATATCAGTAGTTTTATTTTCTTTGTTTCAGTAGTTTTGTAAAACGACTGAAGAGCTTGTTCTTCAGTCGTTGTAGTTTCAGTAGTTTTATAGTTTGTACTTAACTTGCTGATATGTTCTCAGTAGTTGTGAACATTTCAGTAGTTTTTAAGAATTAGTTATTTCTTTTGTATTGGATCTGCCAGTTGTCACTTTCCGTGATAACAGCAGTGACTGTTGCACTCTATATAAGGAGTGACAACCTATTGTAATCATTGAGTGAAATGAGTAATTGAATGGAATGATGATTGATTCGATTAGAAATATTCTACATCTATAAACATTCCTAGAAATCAGAAATTCATATTCTCTCCCTATAACTGTATGCGATCTTAATGCTCACAAATATCGTTGGCTTGCTACAATTTGTCTAATTCGTGTTTGTATTCCGCTGCTTTATATTCTGATACATCAAACTTGCGATCACTGATCCTGTCAAATGGTATCAGAGCAGGTTAATCATTGATCGATCTAATAATTGATCATTGAAACTGCTATTCAAGATCCAAGTTTGATTGAATTAGCTTTTGTTTTTGCAAGAAACGGTTATAGAGATTGAATTTTCTGTATTTCTGCTCATTCATCCTGAGATCTTTTTCTTGGTTCTCATTGAGTTGTTGTGGTTTGTCTAAAACTTTTTAAAACTTGAACTAAACTGTTTTTGAACTGAAAATGACCACTCCCTCCAATGATCCTCACAATACTGGTTCCTCAACCAAGCCTCCTATGCTGGTTAGGAATGAGTATAACATATGGCAAAGACGTATGCTCCATCACCTGTCTGTTAACAGCGCAGGGTGTTGGACATCAGTGGTACATGGTCCACACAAGCCTATGGTGAATAACCCGGAAACCAATCAAATGGTTCCGAAGAGGAGGGAGCAATACTCAGATGAGGATAAAAAGTTGCTTGAGATTGATGCAAAAGCCCATGGAATTCTGGCCATGGCTTTGCCCAATGAAATCTATTCTGGGCTAATGCATCATGAAACTGCCCATGACCTCTGGATTGCTTTGAAAGAACAATTTGGAGGAACAGATGAGGTCTTGGCAAATAATAGAGAAATTCTTGCCCAACAATATGAGACATTCTCTCATAGAAAGGGCGAGACACTGACTCAACATATGAGCGTTTTTCTTGTTTGATCTCTGAACTAAAAATGGTCAAACTTGAATACACCAATATTCAGATGAATAACAGATTTCTGAATCACTGCCTGAGAGATGGGACACATATACTATTGTCCTACGCTCCAGTGTAAGTTTGGACAAACTATCTCTCACCCAACTCCATGGGAAATTGCTCACTTTTGAGAGAGAGATAGAACAGAAGAGAAAGCTGTCTTCATCTGGAAAGCTCACTGAAGACTTTATACAAGCAACACTGCCTTGGTGGGTCATGAGTCAGAATATGCTTCATCTGAATGCCAGTATGATGAGCATATTAATTTCTCTTCGAGCACTTCTAATTCTGCATTTGTAAGTGTTGATGGTCAGTTCACTGGATGTAATAATGACAATCTATGTTTCATTATGGATGATCTCAAGGGGATTGCTGATGATGACTTAGAAGAGATGAATATTTTGAGCCAAATGGCCTTGATAAATATCAGATCTCAGAAGTTCTACAAAGAACTGGAAGAAAAATCCCAGGACTCTCTGGCAAAACCAAAGTTGGTTTTGACAAGAGCAAGTTGAGGTGTCACAAATGCCAATGGCTTGGACACTTTGCAAGAGAGTAGATCAACTGGATCTAACTCTACTGCACCCTTTGTGACTTTTCCTGGCAATAGTCAACAACACAGAGGGCAACATCCTGTCCATCTAGTCATCATCCTCAACAACAATCTCCGGCATATTTTGTTCCTCAGGGCCAAATGCCATATCAGTACCCTGGTTATTACATGCCACAGTCAAATCAAGTTCAAGTTCCTATGACACCACAACCTCATGCATTACCAGAACCTCAGCCTTCCCTATCTCATCAACAACCTTCATCTCAACAACACAGCTTCTTCACCCCAGGAGTTGTTGACTGGAGCAGTTTACAGATGACTTGTCTGGTCATGATCAACTGTTCTCAGGTGCTGGTCAACATGGTGGTGACAGTCCCTTTGGGAATCTAGCTCTTATGGCTTTGGAGTCTGCTGATACTTCATCTTCCAATGCCTCTACACCTCAGGTATCACAGGTATCCTTGAGGCAAAAGCCAAATTATGTTCTGAACAATGCATAGCAGCATTTGCTTCCATTAGAGAAGCAAATGTAGCTTTAATTAATAAGAACATTGAGCTAGAACAAATAATTTCCAAAAACAAAGCTGAGTTTGAGTTTGTGCTCAAAGATAAAATGATGAGGTTTATAACTGAATTGCAAAATAATTGATGATAAGGCTAGAGAAGATGTACTTCTAGAGAAGTACAAAGATCTCAAAGAAACCCTTGCAGTTACCCAGGTCGAGTGTGATAGATGGGTACAATCATGCAAAGGTTTTGAAATGCTTCTTAGTAAGCAATCTGCTTCAAATGTGAAGTTTGGCATTGGCTATAATCACACTGCTCCACCTACAGATTTTACCCAAGGAGCAGAGGTAGAATCTGATGGTGAGAGTGATAACCAATCCATCAAATCATGTGATCTACCTTCTGATACAGCACAATCAGAAGTAGCAGTCAGCATCAAGTCCTCCTTGAACCTATCAGCTGATGTTGATGGTCCAAATGCTGACATTCACATGATCAATAAGTTGATCAACTCAGGAGTTAATCCTGAAGGTCCTGAAAGGACTGGAGAGCAGGATTTAACACCTGAAGTTCAAACTTCAACTGCTGTCAGCACTGAAGAGAAGAAAACTGGCAGTAGAAAGAGTTTGAAGCTACTAAAGAGGATGTCAAGAAAGCAACCAATGCTTCCAAAGCATTGAAGAACAAGTCTTCTGTTGCTTCACCATCTTTAGTTGATGATCAACCTAAGATGAAGAAGAACCATGTGAAATATGTGGTTTGTTCATCATCTTACAGATGATTGTTGGTACAAAAGAGGTTCCAAACTCAAACAAAAAGAAGAAATCAAAAAAAAATAATAAGAAAATGGAAAAATGAAAAATGAGTTTGAGACCACATTTGTATCAGCAACATCAAATCCTGTAACCCTTAAGTCCTTAAAGCATTCAAAAAGGAAGGAGTTAAACAGGTGACAGCTGAGGGTGCTCAAAAGAAGAAGGTGCAACATAGGACCTTATCTAACTCCACTAGCAATGTGTCTGATGAGCTGAAAGCTTTATCACAAAAACAGACACAACTGGTGATGATGGTACAACATCTGTTGGGTAGAGTTAACCAACTAGACTCCCTATGTTGAAACCACAGAAAAGGAGGTCTAAGCCAAAGGACTCCTCTTCTACACCATCTTCCTCTTCTCAGGCTGTTGTTACAAATAAACATGTTAGTTTACCATCTATTGATGAGACCAGGCCCAAAACCAAAAAGGTTTGGGTCTCTAAAACTAACTGATTGTTTATTATTATTGGGTTTCTTCAACATGCCAAAGTAGCATCTGGTATGTAGACAGTGGGGGATCTATGCACATGACTGGGAACATCTCTCTTCTTCATGACTACTCTCAAGGAAAGAAGGGATTTGTCTCTTTTGGCAATGATGCTAGGGGTTACATCATCGGTAAGGGCTTTGTCTCCAATGGAGAAATCAATTTGATGATGTTAATCATGTGGAAATCTCAAGTACAACCTCTTGAGTGTCAGTCAAATGTGTGATAAAGGCCATGTTGCCCTTTTCACAAGTCAAAACTGTAGGATTCTGTCATCCAAAGTTTTGCACTTGATTGACAAGGTGTTGGATGATCACACTCTCCTGAAAGCCAACAGGACAGGAAGAGTGTATGCCTTAGATCTCTCTAAGAAGATAGATCTCAAAGGCAATCCTTGCCTATTTTCCAAAGCCTCTTTTCAAGAATCTGAACTGTGGCACAGGAGGCTTGGTCATGTCTATCTCAAAAACATGAATCAGCTTAGCCACAATAGTTTAGTCAGAGGCTTACCAATAAAGGAGTTCCACTGTGATGAAACATGCACTGCTTGTTTAAAAGGAAAACAACACAAGATCTCATTTCCTCCTATTGAAGTGTCCAAGTCCACTGCCTGCTTGCAATTACTGCATATGGATCTATTGGTCCTGTGAGAGTAATGAGCATGGCAAAGAAGAAATACTGTCTGGTAATTGTGGATGATTACTCCAGATTTGCATGGACTTTCTTTCTACATTCAAAGGATGAGGCTGCTCAGAAGATTATTCACTTTGTGCTGTACATTGAGAAGCAGTATTCCCTTCCAGTCAAGTGTATTAGGATGATAATGGAACTGAGTTCAGAAATCATACACTTGATGACTTCTATCTTTCAAAGGGAATCAAAAGGCAGTTCAGCATTCCAAGGACTCCAGAACAAAATGGAGTAGTGGAGAGAAAGAACAGGACCCTCATTGAAGCTGCCAGGTCCATGCTGGCTGACTCAGGTTTGCCATTGACCTTCTGGGCCGAAGCTATCAACACAGCTTGTTATGTGCAAAATAGAGTTTTAGTAAATCAGAGGTTGATGAAGACTCCATATGAAGTTCTCCATCATTTGGCTCCTCTGATTTCATTTTTCAAAGCATTTGGGTGTCCCTGTTTATTCTCAACACAAAGGATCAACTCCACAAATTTGATCCTAAGGTGGATGCAGGATACTTTGTTGGTTATTCATCTACTTGCAAGGCATACAGAGTCTTCAACTGCAGAACAAAGATGGTTGAAGAAACTCTACATGTTAAGTTTAATGAATCTCCAAAGGACAAGATTCCACAAAGTCCTGTGGTTATTTGATTTGGACATACTGCAATATGTTCCCTATCAAACTCCTGCTTTGCTCCTGTCAACAGTTCACCACCTGGTGTACTCTGCTGATGATGATGATGAGTGCAGTACTCACCTCTTTAGGTTTAGTGATCAGCTGCCTGACTCAACTAGACCTGATGTTCCTGTAGCGCCAGTAGCATCATCCACAACAAATGCTGATGAGATTTCTTCGAATTCAACTTCCTTTGAATTACCATCCACTGATTGGTTTCAAGGAAATGATTCACCATCACCATCTGTTGCTGCTGAACCGGCTACAAACACTTGCACAGATCTCATTGTGTATCAAGATCTAAGAATCACCCTATGTCTCAATCATTGGTGATATCACTGCTGGAGTATCAACAAGAAGTCAATTGTCAAATTTCTGCTTCTATGCTCTCTTCATCAGTCAGCAAGAGCCAAAGAATTATCACATTGCTTTAAAGGACAATGGATGGGTTGATGCCATGCAGCTTGAGCTTCTTCAGTTCAAGAAACAGCAAGTGTGGGAACTGGTTCCTCTACCTCCAGGTAAGTGTGCAATAGGCACTAAATGGGTGTTTAGGAACAAAACTGATGAAAATGGGCTTATTGTTAAGAACAAGGCCAGACTGGTTGTTCAGGGGTTGCACAAGAAGAAGGTATTGATTATGATGAAACCTTTGCCCCTGTAGCCAGACTGGAAGCAATTCGATTGTTTTTTAGCTTATGCTGCTTATCAAAAACTTAAAGTCTTTCAAATGGATGTCAAAGTGCATTTTTGTATGGAAAAGTTAAAGAAGAGGTTTATGTATGTCAACCTCCAGGCTTTGAGGACAATAAACATCCTAATTGGGTGTATAAGCTTGATAAAGCTCTTTATGGTTAAAACAAGCTCCCGAGCCTGGTATGAGACATTATCAAACTTTCTTCTGGAAAACAATTTCACTAGAGGCTCCATAGACAAGACTTTATTTTTAAGAAAGCTGGGCAGCATAATCTACTTGTTCAAATTTATGTAGATGATATCATTTTTGCATCCTCTGATCCAAAGTTGTGTGATGCCTTTACAAAGTTGATGCAACAGAAGTTTGAAATGAGTGCCATGGGAGAATTACAGTTCTTTCTGGGGTTGCAATCAAACAAAAGGCTGATGGAATTTTTATTCATCAATCCAATATACAAAAGATCTTTTGCAAAAGTTTGATTTACAAAACTGTAAGCCCTGTTCTACTCCCATGAGCAGCACCACACAACTGGACTCAGATCAGAAAGGTAAAGTGGTTGATGAAACACTTTACAGATGTATGATTGGGTCCTTGATGTATTTAACAGCTTCTAGACCAGATATTATGTTTGCTACATGTGTTTGTGCTAGATTTCAGGCTGCACCTAAAGAGTCTCATCTGATTGCAGTCAAGAGGATCTTTAGATATCTGCAAGGCACTCCATCTCTAGGTTTATGGTATTCTACCAGACATTCTGGTAAATTAGTTGCTTTTTCTGACAGTGACTATGCAGGGTGTAAGTTGACCAGGAAATCAACTTCTGGTGGATGACAATTCCTAGGCAACTGCTTGATTTCTTGGCAGAGCAAGAAACAGACCTCAGTTGCTACATCCACTGCGGAAGCAGAGTACATTGCTGCTGCAAGCTGTACATCTCAGGTACTCTGGCTTCAAAACAACTTTTGGATTATGGCATTACAGAGACTAAGACTCCATTGTTAATGGATAGTGCTTCAGCTCTTTGCATTGTCAAAAATCCAGTCCAGCACTCTAGGACCAAACATATAGAGATCAGACATCATTTTATAAGGGATTGTTTTGAAAAAGGTCTGATTGATCCTAAGTTTGTGCCTAGTGCTGATGAGCTTGCAGACATTTTTACTAAGCCTTTGGATAGTTCAACTTTCCAAAACCTGGTGTTAAGGCTTGGTATGCTGCAGCTAGAATAGGTGACAACTACTTATGATCTCAGTAATTCATACTGATGATCATGAGTGCCTGTCACATATAAGTACTGATGAGCTCTTTAACCTCAGTAGTTTTTTTATAACTACTGAAGGCTAAATGTCTCACAAGTACTGAAGTACTTCATCTGCTCTAAACTACTGAAGTAGTTACAACTACTGATGCAGTCATAACTACTGCAATCAGTAAAAACAGATAAGTACTGATGTCCTATGAAACAACTGAAATCAGCCAAAAGACTAATGAATGTGTTGAGGATAGTTTGAAACAGCTGAAAAGCTAAGAATTGACGAAAACAGCTGAAGAGAACTTTCTCTTCAGTCGTTTGTACAACTGCTGTTTCATTTTAAACAACTGAAGCAAAACCACGTCTTCAGCAGTTTTATAACTACTGATGACCAATACCAAGTCTTCAGTCGTTTACAACAGCTGATGACAAAACCACTGTCTTCAGTAGTTTTCATAACTACTGATGACAAACACCATGTCCTCAGTTGTTTCAATCATCTGAAGTCAAAACCACGGGCTTCAGTAGTTTTCTAAACTACTGATGCCTAACACCACGACTTCAGCTGTTTCAACGTCTGAAAGGATAATACCATGTCAACGGTCGTTTCAAACTACTGATGACTACAACACACATCCTTCAGTCGTTTCCTCACCCGTACCCTATAAATACCCTTAACCTGAGCTCTCCATGCTTCATCTTCTTCAAACCTAACGTTCCTCTCCAAAACGTCCATGGCGTCTATGCAAATTAAACCGCGACACAACTGTGTTGCCTACCTCACAAAATCGCCGATCTGGACTAAGTTCGATGCTGCTATCGATCTTATGGTTCAGTCCCAATACAACAAGGCATTCCTTCTGAACCCCGTTTTACATGCCGAATCCTTGAACCAATTTTGGATGAACGTTACTGTTACAACTGAGGAAGCAACACACGATCCCTCCGGTCAGTATCAACAACAAAGAGTAGTGATTACTCCTGCAACAATCCGTAAAATTCTTCAACTGAGTGATGCTACCTCTCCTGCTGGATATCCGAAGGGCACCATAGATCTATCATTTGCTCAGCATGGATATCAAGGTGATCTCAGTGCCACCACCATCATGAAGAACACTTTAATGACGCTGAGCGCCTGATTTTTCATGTGGTCAATGTATGTTTGGCCCCTAAGACATCGTCTTGGGATCAAATGTCCACCAAATGGCAGCAGGTAATGTATTCTATACTTGAGCAACAACCACTGAATTTTTCAGAATTAATATTTTCAGAGCTCAAAGATATGGCTCAAAAACTAACTGCCAACCGTTGGATACTCTATCCACGGTTCATAATGGCCATTATTATAGACCAGCTTAATGCTGAGGGACTTGTTGGCTTGGGAGTCCCTGCTACGGCTGTTCTGCCGAAGTATACTCTCGGCACAACTCTGACCGGACACTCAACTGGCTGCCAAGCTGCGAAAACCCACGCAGCTGGAACCCACAGCCACCACCTCCAAATCCAATGTCCCCACCAAACCCACCAAAAGAACCCAAAATGGCTACTCAGGGATTGAGTCCCCTGAGGATGCTCCTGCACCACAAACGCAGTATATCCACTAGTCCTAACCCCCTAGTGGATACAATGACTCTTCCAGCCACAGCCGCTCAGGCTTCCTCTCAACAGGAGCCTGCAGCAACCCAGGGGCACCTACTTATCTGGGATCTCACTCACTTGAGGAGATTGCCATTGAAGAGCACCATCCACCCCAGGTGCACACTGCTTCTAACCCCTTACCCCAAACAACCACCCCTCACAGCCCAACTTTAATAGTTGCACAAGTGCTGACTCAATTGCACTCCTCACCCCCTCCCAGAAACCACTTACTACTGGGAATTCCTCTACAATTGAGGGGGAGGAACACAGTGCACCTGAGAACCCACAGCACAGGGGTTTCCCAATTCTATCTCCTGGTGTAGACAAGGAGCTTATAATATCTAGTGAGGCTGCCACCTCCTCTGACTCAGCACATGACCAGAGTGAGGCTGGTAACATTGCTAAGACCTCCCTAGAGGCAACAGCTGATGATGGACATTGTCCTGAGGCTGGAAGTCCCCAGTACCAAGCACAAGGGGCACATGCACCAACTGGTCTACACCCAGTGCATGTAAATCCTGCTCTAAGCAGGAGGTCAGGTGATTCAGTATCAACTGATGATGACCTGAGCTTCTTCTATGATGTAGTTGCTCAAAATACCATTCTAGAGGATGAGGTTAGCAGACTCAAAGAGCTGCTGGCCAAGATGTCTCAGGATGCAAGTCCATCTGCCACCATCATACACCCACAGATGGCACCTTCCCTTGAAGGTTTCCCCAACACAGAGCCACCCCAAAATCAACCACTGCCTCTGCTTCAGGCCCTACTTCTCAGGAACAGAACCCTCCTGAGCAAATAGGTGCTGTACTCCAAAATTCCCTCCCTCTCATCACCCCCATAATCACTGATATAGTGATCAAAGCCCTTGATGAGAGGCTTTCCTCAACATTACAGCCCCTGGTTGATGCTGCTGTCCAAAAGACTCTTTCTGCGGTACCAACCCCTTCCTCCAATGCAACCAAAAAGGGAGAGTACTGCAGTGAAAGAAAGAAAGAGGAAAAGATCTGAGGAAAAGGAAGAGGAGGAAAAAAAAAAGCAACCTCTGCTCACGTACAAGCGAAAGAGAAGTGCTGATGATCACACTGCTGAAGACAAATCCTTGGAGGAGCTGGTCAAAGAAGCTGACACCACACACAGCCGCTCCATGGATAATAAATTGAACAACTCTTCAGGCAGGGGTTTGACACAGCCACACTGGATAGTGAGATCAGAAGGTTAGAAGTACAAGAGATACAAACCCGATGGGCAGGGTATGATGCTCTTGAGAAAGAGAGGTTGGAAATAATGATCCGCTTTATTGCAAAATACTTGGGAATCATTAATGGAGATCCGCGCATGGTCCAGGGACAGCATTCTGGCTATAGCCACCAGAATCTGTCTGTCTGAGCAATTCAACAAAGGGATTATTGTGGAAGCCCTTGATGAGGCTGGGGCTGGCAAAAGGTTAGAGATGGCTAAACTCACAAAGGCGAAATTAACTACAAGGATGCTAGATCAACCTTCCCTTCCACCCACTCAAACAGATCCTATCCCTCAAATCTCCCAACCAACCTCTAAGCCAAAACCCAAACATCCTCTTTCTTCAAAACCAATTCCTTCACCAACCCAACCATCATCCAGTGATGTACCCCGAAGGAGGAGAAGGGTGCTGAGGATGGAAGAAGAAGAAGAAGAAGAGGATGAAGATGATAGTCTGCCACTCTCTGCTGTTCTGAAGCTACCAAAACCCCGAAGTCAATCCATGATCACACCTGACTCTCAAAGGGAAATGGTCAGAGTCAAGATAGAAGAAGAAGAACAGCAGAAACAGCACGATGAGCAACTGTTGAAGATGGTTGACAAGGAATTTCCTCAGTCATCATCTATTCAAGCCATGAAAGGGCATGCTCAAAGGCTGTACACTCTCAGGCACACCTTTCAGTATCAGAAGGAGAGAGTGAGAGTATGGCCAGACCCCAGGGTGAGTTCTAGAATCCATAAAAGAACTATCCCACACAGATACAACGGCAAGTACGAAAAACAATAGAATCTACCATCATGTTGGCCGTTGTAGTCTCACCTTGGGAAATCATTGATGAATTCAAGAAAGCTCACCAAGCAAAGAAGACACCTCAAGCCTTACTAGAAAACAAGATGATTAAGAAGGGGTTGTTATAAAAAGCTTGAAGACATCCAAAAGAATGAGCTCCAGTTACTCCTTGAAGGCAACCATCCTGATGATTTGTATATAGGGAGGTAACTACGGTGGAGCTGAAAAATGGCAGGACCATGAAGTACTTATCAGAGTACTATGGTCCAGAGTCTTCTTCGAAGGAGGAGCTGAAGAACTCTCTCAAGAGGAACAGATTGTTCTCCTTGAGGCCTATGTTCGTGAGTCATACAGACTCATTATGGGGAAGTAAATCTCATGAATGGGATAACAACTCTGTGTCCAGTTCCCCAAAACAGAGTTCCCATTCATACTCTGCCAAACAAATATTTGAGATTTCTTCCCAGGCCGGAGCGTACATGGGTCATCTTCTCTACTGATCAAGAAGGAAAAAGACCAACATTTTGGCCATCAATAAGTGGGAGTATAAATAAGTTAGAGGTTTGGCTGCATTGGTTCTGGGGAGTTTGTTGGACCAAAAGAACCAATGAGCCAAGATCAGAAAATCTCTAAGTCCCACACGGTATCACAACAACTGCTGAAAGCCTCATCAGTAGTTTGACAAGTGCTGAAGACTTCAACAGCTGAAGATCAAGTGCTGAAGACCTTAACAGCTGAAGAACCAAAGTGCTGAAGTACAACAGCTGAAGAACACAAGTGCTGAAGCTGAAAGACCAAAGTACTGAAGACAACAGCTGAAGAGTTCACAAGTGCTGAAGATCAACAACTGATGTACAAAGTCTGAAGACAAAGACTGAAGACATCAGCTGATGATATCTACTGAAGTCATCAGCTGATGAAACACTGAAGGTCAAAGTCTGAAGATCAAGTACTGAAGCCTCAGTAGTTTGTCACAACTGCTGAAGAGCACTTCTTCAGTAGTTGTGATATCAGTAGTTTTATTTTCTTGTTTCAGTAGTTTTGTAAAACGACTGAAGAGCTTGTTCTTCAGTCGTTGTAGTTTCAGTAGTTTTATATTTTGTACTTAACTTGCTGATATGTTCTCAGTAGTTATGAACATTTCAGTAGTTTGTTAAGAATTAGTTATTTCTGTATTGGATCTGCCAGTTGTCACTTTCCGTGATAACAGCAGTGACTGTTGCACTCTATATAAGAGTGACAACCTATTGTAATCATTGAGTGAAATGAGTAATTGAATGGAATGATTGATTGATTCGATTAGAAATATTCTACATCTATAAACATTCCTAGAAATCAGAATTCATATTCTCTCCCTATAACGTATGCGATCTTAATGCTCACAAATATCGTGGCTTGCTACAATTTGTCTAATTCGTGTTTGTATTCCGCTGCTTTATATTCTGATACATCAAACTTGCGATCACTGATCCTGTCAAATTTACACCCTGCATAGTCACTATCAAAGAAAGCAACTAATTGGCAAGAGTGCCCAGTGGAATACCAAAGTCCTAGAGATTGAGTTCCTTGCAATATCTAAAGATCCTTTTGACTGCAATCATATGGGATACTTAGGTGCAGCCTGAAATCTAGCACAGACACAGTTTGCAAACATAATGTCTGGTATAGAAGTTGTAAGTACATCAAGACCATCATACATTTGTAAAGAGTTTCATCAACTGCTTTATCTTTCTAATCAACATCCAGTTGTGTGGTCTGCACATGGAGTAGAACAGGGCTTACAATTTTGTAAATCAAACTTTTTCAACAGATCCTTTGTATATTTTGACTGATGAATGAAAGTTCCATCACCATTTGTTTGATTTGCAAACCCAGAAAGAACTGTAATTCTCCCATGGCACTCATTTCAAACTTTTGTTGCATCAACTTAGTAAAGGCATCACACAACCGTGGATCAGAGGATGCAAAATCATCTACATAAATTTGAACAAGGAGCTTATGCATGCCTACTTTCTTATGAACAAAGTTTTATCTATGGAGCCTCTAGTGAAATTTTTTTGAAGAAGAAAGACAGTGTTTCATACTAGGCTCTGGGAGCTTGTTTTAACCCATAAAGAGCCTTATCAAGCTTATACACCCAATCTAGATGTTTATGATCTTCAAAACCTGGTGGTTGACACACATAAACTTCTTCTTTTATTTTACCATATAAGAATGCACTTTTGACATCCATTTGAAAAACTTTAAGATTATGGAAAGTAGCATAAGCTAAGAACAATCTGATTGCCTCCAGTCTAGCTACAGGGGCAAAGGTTTCATCATAATTAATACCTTCTTCTTGTGAAAACCCCTATACAACCAGTCTGGCCTTGTCTTGACAATTTGACCTTTTTCATCAGTTTTATTCCTAAACACCCATTTAGTGCCTATTGCACACTTACCTTGGGGTAGAGGAACCAGTTCCCACACTTGCTGCTTTTGAAACTGAAGAAGCTCAAGTTGCATGGCCTCAACCCATCCATTGTCTCTTAATGCAATATGATAGTTCTTTGGCTCTTACTTACTGATGAAGAGAGCATAAAAGCAGAAATTGGACAATTGACTTCTAGTTGAAACACCAGCATTGATGTCACCAATGATCTAAGACATGGGGTGATTCTTCAGGTCTTGGTACTCAATAAGATCTATGCAAGTGTTTGTAGGAGATTCAGCAGCAACAGATGTTGATCCAGACTCTTGAAACCTAGAATGAGATGGCAATTCAAATGAAGTAGAGGATTCAGAGATCTCATCAGCATTTGTTGTGGATGGAACTGCTGAAGCTACAGGAACATCAAGTTTAGTAGACTTAGGCAGGTGATCACTAAACCTTGCATTTGTACCACCAGATGGATGACTAGTTGCAGGAGATGATGGATTCATAGAATCTGCAACAACTGGAGACTGATAAGGAACATATTGCAGTATGTCCAAATCAATAACTCCACAGGGTTTTGTGGGATTTTGTCCTTTGGATATTCATTAAACTTTACATGCAAGGTTTCTTCAACTATCTTTGTTCTGCAATTAAAAACTCTGTATGCCTTGCAAGTATGTTAGGATCAGTGATCTACGTTTGATTGATTAGAGAGTATAGCAGCGGAATCAAACAATGTATTAGCCAATTCACAAGAACACAAAAGATATTCAAGGTAAGAACAATGGTTATAGACAGAGAGAATTGTGCAAAAGATATTTCATTCAATATTCGATTTTGTGGTAACAGAATGTCACACATACAATTAGGTCAACACCTCTTATATAAGAGATGTGACGTGTGCTGATGTCACTTGAAAGTGACATCTACCAGAATTTATTTAAACTACTGATAGTTAACACAACTACTGAAGATGTCAAATAGCTGACATCTTCTTACAAAAATGCTAAGTGTTAACTATCATTACAACTACTGAAAAGAAACTACTGAAACTACACGACTGCTGAAGAACATGCTCTTCAGTCGTTTTACAAATACTGAAACAAAAGCAAACTACTGAAAGGAAACCATCACAACAACTGAAGAATGCTTCTTCAGCTGTTTAACAAACTCTGAAGGCTTCAGTACTTGTACTTGAACTTTAGCTATTGTCATCAGCTGATGTCTTCAGTCTTTGTACTTCAGCTGTTGAGCTTCAGTACTTTGTTCTTCAGCTGTTGATCTTCAGACTTGGTCTTCAGCTGTTGAAGTCTTCAGTACTTTAGTCTTCAGCTATTGAAGTCTTTAGTACTTTAGTCTTTAGCTGTTGATCTTCAGACTTTGGTCTTCAGCTGTTGAAGTCTTCAGTACTTTAGTCTTCAGCTGTTGAAGTCTTCAGCAGTTGTTGTGATGTCTGTGGGACTTAGAGGTTTTTTTGATCAGGCTCATTGGTTCTTTTGGTCCAACAAACTCCCCCTGAACCAATGCAGCCAAAACCTCTAAACTTATTGAAGATGTCCCACTTATTATGGTAGAAGGATTGGTCTTTTTGTCTTCTAGATCACTTAGAAGTGACCCTTGTAAGCACAGGCCTGGGAAGAAGTCTCAATGATCTGTTTGGCCAAGTATGAATGGGAACACTGTCTTCGGGAACTAGACACAGAGCTGTTACCCCATCCATGAGATCTACTCCCCACTATGAGTCTGTATGACTCTCTTGTATAGGCCTCAAGGAAGGTAATTTGTTCCTCCATGGTCAGCTCTTCAGCACCTCCTTCAAATAATGATTCTGGCCCATAGTACTCAGATAGGTATTTGACCTGTTTCCCATTCTTTAGCTCCACAGTTGTTATTATTCTATAAGCAAATTCATCAGGGTGATTACCCTCTAGAAACAACTGGAGCTCATTCTTTCTGACTTCCTCAAGCCTCTTATATACTAACCCCTTTTTCACCATTTTATTTTCTAGCATCTTCTGTGGGGTTTGGTTAGCTTTATAAGCTTTCTTGAATTCATCTAGGATTTCCCAAGGTGATACTACAAAGACCAGTGAGATCACTTCATCTGCAATCTTCTTCACCTGGCCAATGTATCTCTGTGGAATGTTTTTCTTGTGAATCCTGTGAGACACCCTGGGATCAGGCCAAATCCTCACTCTCTCCTTTTGATATTCAAATGTATGCTTAAGAGTGTATAATCTGAGAGCATGCTTCTTCATGTTGATGATAGAAATGTGGCAGCACATGCTTTGTCAACCCTCCTCAACAATTCCTCATCATGTTGTTTGTGAAGCTCTTCTTCTTCTAGCTTCACTTTCACAATTTGTCTTTGAGTTTCAGGATTAATTGTTAGAGAGTGACTTGTGGCCTTCGGCAACTATATAACAGCTGAGAGTGGCAGCCTATCTTCATCTTCATCATCATCTTCTTCATCATCTTCTAGCCTCAATACCCTTCTCTTCTTCTTCTGGGGTACATCATCGGCTATTGGTTTTGAGGGAAAGGGAGTTGGTTTGGTGGGTTGTGTTTTTGGTGGTTTTTGGGGTAAAGGGATTGGTTTAGTGGGTTGTTGTTTTGGTGGTTTTGGTGTGGGAATGTTGAAAGGCTGTTCTAGTATTTTGGAGGTGAGTGTGGCTTTAGATTGCTTGGCTAGTTCAGTCCTGCTCCCAGCACCAGCTTCATTCAAAGCTTCAATAACTAATCCTTTAGTGTATACTTCAGACGAACAGATCTTGGTGGTTATTGCCAAGATGCTGTCCCTGGACCAAGCCTTGATTTCGATCATTGATCTTCGAAGATATTTTGCTATAAACCTGATCATGATCTCCAGCCTTTCTCTTTCTAACACATCATAACTTGCCCATCTAGTTTGGATTTCTTCAATCTCTAATCTTTTGATCTCAGACTCAAGTTTGTCAGTGTCATGGCCTTGCCTAAACAACTTATCAATGATGTTATCCATTGATCTGCTGTGTTCGGCATCAGCCTCTTTCACCATCAGCTCCAAGGCAGTCTCCTTTTCATTCTTTCTTTTCTTTGATTTCTCCATGTCAGCTTCCTTCTCCTTCTCTTTTTCAGTCTCCACAACCAACTCCTTCTCCTTTTCCACTTTTGTCACTTCTGTTTCTTTCTCTTTCTCTTTCCTCTCTGCACTCCTCTTTCTTTTTGCTTTCACTGACTAAATCTCCCCCTTTTTGGTTGCATTGGTTGCAAGGGTTTGATTGTCAGAAAGCTTTTTGCCCACAACTTCCTCTATCAAGGGTTGTATTACTGAAGAAGCCACTTGTAAATGGTTTTGATCACTATATCAGTGATTATAGGTGTGATGAGAGGTAGGGAATTTAGAAAGATAGCAGCTATTTGCTCAGGGGGGTTCTGTTCCTGAGAAATAGTGCCAGAAGCAGAGGCCGATGGCTGAGGATTCGGGAGTGGCTCTGTGTGTGGGAGACCTTCAAATGAAGGTGCCATCTGTGGGGTTTGAGAGGCAGATGGTCTTTGATCCTCAGAAGTTTTGGCAAGCAGCTCTTTGAGTCTGCTCACCTCCTCTTCCAGGATGTGTTTTGGGCTAACACATCATAAAAGAAGCCCAGGTCATCATCAGTAGTTACTGAATCACCTGACCTCCTGATAGAATCAGGATGAACATGCACTGAGTGTAGATCAGTTGTAGCATGTGCCCCTTTGTCTTGGGACTGGGGACTTCCTGCCTTAGGACTATGTCCTTCATCAGCAGTTGCCTCTGGTAAGGTCTTAGTGATGATACCAACTACATCCTGATCATATGCTGAAGCAGGATAAGTGGCAGCCTCACCAGAAGTTCCAATCTCCTTTTCTACACTAGGAGATGGAACATTGTAACCCCTATGCTGTGGGTTATCAGATGCACTTTGGTCCTCCCCCTCAATGGTAGAGGTATTCCCAGTTGTAATTGGTATCTGGGGACGGGGTGAGGAGTGCAACTGACTCATCACTTGTGCAACAATTAATGTAGGACTTTGGGGGGGCGGTTGCATATGGTGATTGGGTAGAAGCAGATTGCACCCAGGGTGAATGGTGCGCTTCAATGGTAACCCTGTCAAGTGAGATAGGTTCCAGCAGTGTGGGTTCCCCAATATTGGTTGCAACAGGATCCTGTTGAGAGGATACCTGTGCGGCTTTGGCAGGTTGAGTCTTTGACACAACTGGGGGGTTAATACCAGTATGTGGTTCCTGTGTTTGTGGTATAGGGGCATCCTCAGGGGACTCATCTCCCTGAGTAGCCTTTTTTGGCTTTTTGGATTTGGGTTTGGTGGGGACTTTGGATATGGAGGTAGTGGCTGTGGGTTCCAACTGCGTGGGTTTTCGCAGCTTGGCAGCCTGTTTCAATGTTTGGTTAGAGTTGTGCCTGGAGTATACTTCAGGCAATACAGCCATTACAGGGACTCCAAGGCCAACAAGTCCCTCAGCTTTCAGCTGATTCTCTATGATGGCCATAATGAACCGAGGATATAATATCCATCGATTAGAAAGAGGTTTGGAGGCCATATCCTTAAGTTCAAGAAAAATAATTTCAGAAAAGTTTAAGTCTTGTTGCTCAAGGATAGAGAATAATACCTGCTGCCACCTGGTAGACATTTGATCCCAAGAAGAAGTCTTAGGAGCTAAGCAAACATTTACCATGTGAAAGATAAGACGTTCTGCATCATGGAAATGCTTCTTCAGGAGGGTAGAGGCACTGAGGTTTCCCTGATATCCATGGTGGGCAAAGGATAAATCAGTTGTGCCCTTTGGATACCCAGCCGGGAAAGTGGCATCATTCAAGTTTAGGGTTTGGCGAATGATTTCCGGAGTGATGACCACTTGATGGTTGTTGACACACGACTAGAGAGACTCGGTGTTGTTCTCCCCAGTTATAAGGGTGACGTTCATCCAAAACTGGTGTAAGGATTCGGCATGAATGGTGGGATTTAGAAGGAAAGCCGTTTGGTAGGGAGATTGGACCATTAGATCAATGGCGTTATCGAACTTAGTCCAGAAAGGTGATTTTGTGAGGTAGGCAACACAGTTATGTCGTGGTTTGAGCTGCATGGTCGCCATTAATGAGAGAGAAGGTTTGGAGATTTGAATGTTAGGTTTGAAGAAGATGAAGCTCTGAAGGATTAGGTATTGGGTATTTATAGGGTAAGGGTTAGAAAACGACTGAAGGGTTTGGAGTTATTCATCAGTAGTTTTAAACGACTGATGACATGGTATTACCCTTTCAGAAGTTGAAACAACTGAAGTCTTGGTTTTAGGCAGCAGCAGTTATAAAACTACTGAAAACCATGGTTTTGACTTTAGATGTTTGAAAACAATTGAAGACTTGTTTTAGTCATCAGTAGTTGTGAAACTACTGAAAACCTTGTTTGGTCTTCAGGTGTTGTAAACAACTGATAACTTGGTATTAGTCATCAGTAGTTGTGAAACTACTGAAAACATGGTTTTGTCATCAGTTGTTGTAAACAACTGATGACTTGGTGTTAGTCATCACTAGTTGTGAAACTACTGAAGACATGTTTTGTCATCAGTTGTTGTAAACAGCTGATGACTTGGTGTTAGTCATCAGTAGTTGTGAAACTACTGAAAACATGGTTTTGTCATCAGTTGTTTAGGATGAAACAGCAGTTGTAGAAACAACTGAAGAGAAGTTCTCATCAGTAGTTTTCGTCAATTCATAGCCTTTCAGCTGTTTCATACTGTCCTCAACACTTACTCATCAGCCTTTTTGTTGTTTTCAGTTGTTTCATACGACATCAGTACTTATCTGTTTTTACTGACATTAGTAGTTATAACTACATCAGTAGTTGTAACTTTATCAGTCGTTTTAACAGAATCAGTACTATATGTGATATGGTTACTAATGATCATCGGTACTTATTTACTGAGATCATCAGTAGTTATCACTTATTCTAGATGCAGCATACCAAGCCGTAACACTAGGTTTTGGAAAGTTGAACTATCCAAAGGCTTAGTAAAAATGTCTGCAAGCTCATCAGCACTAGGCACAAACTTAGGATCAATCAGACCTTTTTCAAAACAATCCCTAATAAAATGATGTCTGATCTCTATATGTTTGGTCCTAGAGTGCTGGACTGGATTTTTGACAATGCAGAGAGCTGAAGCACTATCCATTAATAATGGAGTCTTAGTCTCTGTAATGCCATAATCCAAAAGTTGGTTCTCAAGCCAGAGTACCTGAGAAGTACAACTTGCAGCTGCAATGTACTCTGCTTCAGCAGTGGATGTAGCAACAGATGTTTGTTTCTTACTCTGCCAAGAAATCAAACAGTTGCCTAGGAATGACATCCACCAGAAGTTGACTTTCTAGTTAACTTGCACCCTGCATAGTCACTATCTGAAAAAGCAACCAATTTGCAAGAGTGTCCGTGGAATACCATAAACCTAGAGATTGTGTACCTTGCAAATATCTAAAGATCCTCTTGACTGCAATCAAATGAGACTCTTTAGGAGCAGCCTGAAATCTTGCATAGACACAAGTAGCAAACATGATATCTGGTCTAGAAGCTGTTAAATACATCAAGGACCCAATCATACATCTGTAAAGTGTTTCATCATCAGCTTTACCTTTCTGATCTGCATCCAGTTGTGGTGTTGCACATGGGAGTAGAACATGGCTTACAATTTTGTAAATCAAACTTATTCAAAAGATCTTTTGTATATTTTGACTGATGAATAAAGGTTTCATCAGCCTTTTGTTTGATTTGCAAGCCTAGAAAAAAGTGCAATTCTCCCATTGCACTCATTTCAAACCTCTTTTTCATTAATTTGGTAAAATCATCACACAACTGGGGATCAGAGGATGCAAAAATAATATCATCAACAAAAATTTGAACAAGTAGTTATGCTGATCCACCTTCTTAATAAACAAAGTTTTATCTATGGAGCCTCTAGTGAAATTATTCTTAAGAAGAAAAGTGGAAAGTGTCTCATACCAGGCTCTAGGAGCTTGATTCAACCCATAAAGAGCCGTATCAAGTTTATACACCCATTCAGGATGTTTATTATCCTCAAAACCTGTTGGTTGACACACATAAACTTGTTCTTTTATTTTACCATATAAAAATACACTTTTGACATCCATTTGAAAAACCTTAAGATGGTGGAATGCAACATAGGCTAAGAACAATCTAATTGCCTCTAGTCTGGCTACAGGGGCAAAGGTTTCATCATAATCAATACATTCTTCTTGTGAAAACCCCTATACAACCAGTATAGCCTTGTTCTTAACAATAAGCCCATTTTCATCAGTTTTATTCCTAAACACCCATTTAGTGCCTATTGCACACTTACCTGGGGGTAGAGGAACCAGTTCCCACACTTGCTGTTTCTTGAACTGAAGTAGCTCAAGCTGCATGGCTTCAACCCATCCATTGTCTCTCAAAGAAACATGATAGTTCTTTGGCTCTAGCTGACTGATGAAGAGAGCATAGAAGTAGAAGTTAGACAATTGACTTCTTGTTGAAACTCCAGCATTGATATCACCAATGATTTGAGACATTGGGTGATTCTTCAGCTCCTGATAAACAATGATATCTGTGCAAGTGTTTGTAGAACCTTCAGCAGCAGCAGATGTTGATGCAGACTATTGAAACCAAGAATTTGATGGTAACTCAAAAGATGTAGAGGAATCAAAAATCTCATCAGCATTTGTTGTGGATGGAACTGCTGAAGCTACAGGAACATCAAGTTTAGCAGACTCAGGCAGTTGGTCACTAAACTTGAATAGGTGAGTATTGATATTATCATCATCATCATCAATACCACCAAGTGGAAGACATGCTGCAGAAGATGATTTATCCACATGATCTGCAACAGCTGGAGGTTGATAAGGAACATATTGCAGTATGTCCAAATCAAACAACTCCACAGGGTTTTGTGGAATCTTGTCCATTGGAGATTCATTAAACTTCACATGCAAAGTCTCTTCAACTATCTTTGTTCTGCACTTGAAGACTCTGTATGCTTTGCAAGTAGATGAATAACCAACAAAATACCCTGCATCCACCTTTGGATCAAATTTTTGGAGTTGATCCTTTGTGTTGAGAATAAAACAGGGACACCCAAATTCTTTGAAAAATGAAATTAGAGGAGCCAAGTGACGTAGAACTTCATATGGAGTCTTCATCAACCTTTGATTTACTAAGGCTCTATTCTACACATAGCAAGCTGTGTTAACAGCTTCAGCCCAAAAGGTCAGTGGCAAACCAGAGTCAGCCAACATAGACCTTGCAGCTTCAATTAGGGTCCTGTTCTTTCTTTCCACTACTTCGTTTTGTTCTGGAGTCCTTGGAATGCTAAACTGCCTTTTGATTCCCTTTGAAAGATAAAATTCATCAAGTATATGATTTCTGAATTCAGTCCCATTGTCACTCCTTATACACTTGACTGAAAGGGAATACTGCTTCTCAACATACAACACAAAGTTGATAATCTTCTGAGCAACCTCATCCTTTGAATGCAGAAAGAAAGTCCATACAAATCTGGAGTAATCATCTACCATTACCAGACAATATTTCTTCTTTGCCATGCTCATCACTCTCACAGGACCAAATAGATCCATATGCAGTAATTGCAAGTAGGCAGTGGACTTAGGCACTTCAATAGGAGGGAATGAGACTTTGTGCTGTTTTCCTTTTAAACAAGCAGTGCAGGTTTCATCACAGTGGAACTCCATTATTGGTAAACCTCTCACTAAACTATTGTGGATCAGCTGATTCATGTTTTTGAAATTAACATGACCCAGCCTTCTGTGCCACAGTTTAGATTCCTGAGGAGAGGCTTTGGAAAACAGGCAAGGATGGCCCCTAAGATTTATTTTCTTGGAAAGATCTAAGGCATACACTCTTCCTATCCTGTTGGCCCTCAGGAGAGTGTGATCATCCAACACCTTATCAATCAAATTCAGAACTTTGGATGACAGAATCCTGCAGTTCTGACTGGTGAAAAGAGCAACATGGCCTTTATCACACATTTGACTGACACTCAAGGATTGTAGTTGAGATTTTCCACATGATTAACATCATCAAACTTTATTTCTCCATTGGAGACAAAGCCTTTTCCAATGATGTAACCCTTAGCATCATTGCCAAAAGAAACAAACCCCTTCTTTCCTTGAGAGTAGTCATGAAGAAGAGAGCTGTTCCCTGTCATATGCATAGAACCCCCACTGTCTACATACCAGATGCTACTTTGGCATGTAGAAGAACTTTGCAATCATAAACAATTAGTTAGTTTTTGAGACCCAACCTTTTTGGTTTTGGGTCTGGTCATATCAGTAGATGGTAAACTAACAGACTTGCTATGAATAACAACCTGAGGGGATGGAGATGGTGAAGAGGAAGAATCCTTTGGCATGGATTTTCTTCTCTGTGGTTTCAGCATAGGGGCATCTAATTGGTTGACTCTCCCCAATAGATGTTGAACCATCATAACAAGTTGTGTCTGATTCTGTGATAAAGCCTTCAGCTTATCACACACATTAGTACATGAGATTGATGGATTCCTGTGTTGTACCATCTTCCTTTGAGCAACCTCACCTGTTGCCTGATTAACCCCTTCCTTTTTGGATTTCTTCTTGGATTTTGGGGTTACAGGTTTGGATGTTGCTTGTACAAACTTGGTTTCAAACTCAGTTTTCATTTTATCCATTTTCTTTTTAAGGTTCTCATTGTGTTTGAGTTTGGAGCCCTTTTTATACCAGCAATCATCAGTAAGATGATTGAATAAGCCGCATATTTCACATGGCTTTTTCTTCATCTTAGGTTGATCATCTGTTGAAGAAGATGAAACTACTGAAGACTTATTCTTCAGCAGTTTGCGATCAGTACTAGCTGTTTTCTTCCTTGCAGTACATGCTTTCTTGATATCTTCTTCAGTAGTTTTCCCACCCTTTCTACTGGCAGTTTTCTTCCCTTTAGTACATGCAGTAGTTTGGGTTTGTTCTCCAGATATTATGACTTGCTCTTTAGTACTTTCAGTACTTTGTGAAATACCACCTGGAGTGATCAACCTTTTGATCATGTGAGTGTCAGCATTTGAACCATCAACATCAGCTGATAGGTTTTGTTTTGAGGAATTAATGCCGACACCAACGTCTGATGGTGCTGTATCAGATAGTAGATCACATGATGAAAAGGATTGGTTATTGCTTTCACCATCAGATTCTACCTCTGCTCTGGGAGTAAAATCTATAGGAGGAGCAGTGTGATTATAACCAATGCCAAACTTCACATTGGAAGCAGATTGCTTACTAAGAAGCATTTCAAAACCCTTGCAAGAATTTACCCATCGATCACACTCTACCTAGGTAGTTGCAAGTGTTTCTTTGATGTCTCTGTACTTCTCTAGAAGTATCTCTTCCCTAGCCTTATCATCAGTGATTTGGCATTTAAGTTTGTATCTCATCATTCTTATCATTAAGCACAGACTCAAATTCAGCTTTTCTTTTGGAAATTGTTTGTTCTTGCTCAATGTTCTTGTTAATTAAAGCTACATTTGCTTCTCTAATAGATGCAAATGCGGTTATGCATGTTTCAGAACATAGTTTGGCTTTTGCCTCAGAGGATACCTGTGATTCCTGTGGTGTAGAGGCATTAGAGGATGAAGTATCAGCAGACTCCAAAGTCATAAGAGCTAGATTTCCAAAAGGACTGTCACCACCTTGTTGACCAGCACCAGAGAACAGTTGTTCATGACCAGACAAATCATCTGGTAAACTGCTCCAGTCAACAACTCCTGGGGTGAAAAAGCTATGTTGTTGAGGTTGAGTTTGTTGATGAGATTGGAAAGGTTGAGGTTCAGGTAATGCTTGTGGTTGTTGTGCAATAGGAGCTTGAACCGGATTTGGCTGAGGCATGTAATAGCAGGGAAAAGGATATGACATTGGACCCTGGGGGACAAAGTATGCAGGAGATACAGGGTGTGAATGATGACCAGAACCAGCAGGATGTTGCCCTTTGTTTTGTGGACTAGTGCTAGGAAAAGTCACAAAGGTGCAGAAGAGTTAGATCCAGTTGATCTGCACTCTCTTGCAAAGTGTCCAAGCCTTTGGCATTTGTGACACCTCAACTTACTCTTGTCAAAACCAACTTTGGTTTTGCCAGAGAGTCCAGGAAATTTCCTGCTAGTTCTCTTGTAGAACTTCTGAGATCTGATATTAACTAAGGCCATTTGGCTTAGAATATCCATCTCTTCTAAATCATCATCAGCAATTCCCTTCAGATCATCCATGATGAAGCATAGATTGTCACTATTACTGCCAGACACAATTGAAGAATGCTTCTTCAGCTGTTGTAACAAACTCTGAAGGCTTTAGTACTTGTACTTGAACTTCAGCTGTTGTCATGAGCTGATGTCTTCAGTTTTTGTACTTCAGCTGTTGATCTTCAGTACTTTGTTCTTCAGCTGTTGATCTTTAGACTTTGGTCTTCAGCTGTTGAAGTCTTCAATACTTTAGTCTTCAGCTGTTGAAGTCTACAGTACTTTAGTTTTCAGCTGTTGATCTTTAGACTTTGGTCTTCAGCTGTTGAAGTCTTCAGTACTTTAGGCTTCAGCTGTTGAAGTCTTCAGCAGTTGTTGTGATGTCTGTGGGACTTAGAGGTTTTTCTGATCAGGCTCATTGGTTCTTTTGGTCCAACAAAGTAGATAAATACCCAACAAAGTATCCTGCATCCACCTTTGATTCAAACTTTTGAAGTGGATTCTTTTTGTTAAGAATGTAATAGGGACACCCAAATGCTCTAAAAAAGGAAATCAGAGGCGCCAAATGATGTAACATTTCATAAGGAGTTTTCATTAACCTCTGATTTACTAACACTCTATTTTGCACATAGCAAGCTGTGTTGACAACTTCGGTCCATAAGGTTAGTGGCAAGCCAGAATCAACCAACATTGACCTTGCGGCTTCAATAAGGGTCCTGTTCTTTCTCTCCACCACTCCATTTTGTTCAGGAATTCTTGGAATGCTATACTGCCTCTTGATTCCCTTAGATAAATAGAATTCATCAAGTGTGTGGTTTCTAAATTCTGTGCCATTATCACTTCTCATACACTTGACTAGAAGGGAGTACTGCTTTTCCACATACAACACAAAGTAGATGATGATTTGAACAACCTCATCTTTTGAATGTAAGAAGAAGGTCCATACAAATCTGGAATAATCATCCACAGTTACCAGAAAATATTTTTTCTTTGCCATGCTCATCACTCTTACTGGACCAAAAAGATCCATATGCAGTAATTGCAAGCAGGCAATGGACTTTGGTTCTTCTATTGGAGGAATGATACTTTGTGTTGCTGTCCTTTTAAACAAGCAGAACAGTTGTCATCACATTTGAACTCCTTTAATGGCAAACCTCTCACTAAACCATGATTGATAAGCTGGTTCATGTTTTTAAGATTCACATGACCAAGCCCTATGTGCCATAGTTCAGATTCCGAAGGAGAGGCCTGGAGAACAGACATGGATGGCCTTTTAGATCAATTTTCTTTGATAAGTCTAAGGCATATACTCTTCCAATTATGTTGGCCTTCAGGAGAGTATATTTATCCAATATCTTGTCAATCATTCTCAAAATATTGGAAGACAGAATCCGACAGTTCTGGCTGGTGAAAAGTGCAACATGCCCTTTATCACACATTTGACTGACACTCAACAAGTTGTACTTGAGATTCTCCACATGGTTAACATCATCAAATCTTATCTCACCATTTGACACAAAGCCTTTGCCGATGATGTAACCCTTAGCATCATTACCAAAAGATACAAATCCCTTCTTTCCTTGAGAGTAGTCATGAAGAAGAGAACTGCTCCTTGTCATGTGCTTAGATCCTCCACTGTCCACATACCAGATGCTTCTATGGCATGCTGAAGAACCCTGCATTTGTCACAAGAAACTAGCTAGCTTTTGAGACCCAAACCATTTTGGTTTCGGGTCTATTCTCATCAACATATTTTATACTAACTGATTTGTCATGATTAACAGCCTTTGAAGGTGGAGATGGTGCTGAAAAGAATTCCTTTGATTTTGGCTTAGTTTTCCTTTTCAGTGGTTTAATCACAGGTATATCTATTTGGTTAACTCTCCCCAACAGATGTTGAACCATCATAACAAGTTGTGTCTGATTGGTTGTTAAAGCCTTCAGTTCAGCAGACACATCAGTACTTGTTTTTGATTGGTTCCTGTGACTCACCATGTCCTCCTTTTTGAAAGACACAGACTTAGTCTGGTGTTTTGATATTCCATGAGGAATACTTTCAGTTGTTTTATAATAAATCCCTTCCTTCTTTTTAGATTTTTGTAAGAACTTTAGGTTATCAGTTTGAGATGTTTGTGGTACAAACTTGGTTTCAAATTCATCTTTCATTTTATTAATTTTGTTTTTAATGATTTTATCTTTGTTGAATTTGGAACCCTTTTTGTACCAACATTCATCAGTGAGATGATTGAATAGACCACATATTTTAGATGGCTTTTTCTTCATCTTCTACTGTTCAACTGCTGAAGAAGATGAAACTACTGAAGGTGTGTTCTTCAGTACTTTCTTCCTCTCAGTACTTATGTTAAGTACTAAAGGATTTGTAACAACTGAAGATTTGTTCTTCAGAAGTTTTCTATCAGTACTTTTGGATTTCTTGATAGACTCTTAAGCAGTTGTCAAACCATGTTTGTTTTCATTTAGTTTGAAATGCTCTTCAGGTGTTGTTACTTGCCCTTCAGTACTTTGAATACTTTGTGAGACAACACCTGAAGTGTTCAGTTTTTCTTTGATCATGTGTTTATCAGCAGTGAGACCATCAGCAGATTGATTAGCTGAAGTACTAATACTGACTTCATCCTCTGATTTTGGATTATCACTTGAGGATGAGAAACATGTGATATGGTTTGGGAATTGCTATCACCTTCAGATTTTACTTCTATCTTGGGAGTAAAATCTGTAGGAGGTACAGTGTGATTATACCCAATCCCAAACTTCACATTTGAAGTTGTTTGCTTGCTGAGTAGAATTTCAAACCCCTTGCAGGATGTTACCCAGCGTTCACACTCTACTTGAGTAGCTGCAAGTGTTTCTTTGAGATTCTTATGATTCTCTAAAATGACCTCTACCTTTGCCTTTTCATCAGTGATTTGGCATTTTAATTTGTAAATCTCATCATCTTTTTCATTTAAGACGGACTCAAACTCAACTTTTCTTTGGGAAATCACTTTCTCTAGGTTAAGATTTTGATTAATTAAAGCTACATTTGCTTCTCTAATTGAGACAAAAGCAGCTATGCATGACTCAGAACACAACTTGACCTTAGCCTCAAAAGATACCTATGGTACCTGTGATGATGAAGCATTTGAGCATGAACCATCAGTAGACTCCAGGGCCATAAGAGCAAGATTTCCAAAAGGATTTTCACCACCATGTTGACTAGCACCAGAAAACAATTGTTTAGGATAACTAGAAAGATCATCTGGTAAGCTACTCCAGTCAACAACTCCAGGTGTGAAAAATCTTTTATGTGATTGAGATTGAGATTGTTGATTTGATTGAGATGGTTGAGGCTCAGGTAGGGCATGTGGTTTTTGAGCTATGGGTACTGGAACCTGACTGGACTGAGGCATATAAAAACATAGATAAGGATATGGCATTGGACCTTGAGGGACAAAATATGCAGGAGATGATTGAATTTGTGAATGATGACCAGAACTGGTAGAATGTTGCCCTTTGTTTTGTGAGCTATTGCATGGAAAGGTCACAAAGGGTGCAGAAGAGTTAGATCCAGATGATCTACACTCTCTTGCAAAATGTCCAAGTCTATGGCACTTATGACACCTCAACTTTTCTTTTGGAAATCACTTTCTCTAGGTTAAGATTTTGATTAATTAAAGCTACATTTGCTTCTCTAATTGAGACTAAAGCAGCTATGCATGACTCAGACACAACTTGGCCTTAGCCTTAGAAGATACCTGTGGTACCTGTGATGATGAAGCATTTGAGCATGAACCATCAGTAGACTCCAGGGCCATAAGAGCAAGATTTCCAAAAGAATTTTCACCACCATGTTGACTAGCACCAGAAAACAATTGTTCAGAAAGATCATCTGGTAAGCTACTCCAGTCAACAACTCCAGGTGTGAAAAATCTTTGATGTGATTGAGATTGAGATTGTTGATTTGATTGAGATGGTTGAGGCTCAGGTAGGGCATGTGGTTGTTGTGCTATGGGTACTTGAACCTGACTGGACTGAGGCATGTAAAAACAGGGATAAGGATATGGCATTGGACCTGAGGGACAAAATATGCAGGAGATGATTGAATTTGTGAATAATGACCAGAACTGGTAGAATGTTGCCCTTCGTTTTGTGAGCTATTGCATGGAAAGGTCACAAAGGGTGCAGAAGAGTTAGATCCAGATGATCTACACTCTCTTGCAAAATGTCCAAGTCTATGGCACTTGTGACACCTAAACTTTTCTTTTGGAAATCACTTTCTCTAGGTCAAGATTTTAATTAATTAAAGCTAAATTTGCTTCTATAATTGAGACAAAAGCAGCTATGCATGACTCAGAACACAACTTGGCCTTAGCCTCAGAAGATACCTGTGGTACCTGTGATGATGAAGCATTTGAACATGAACCATCAGTAGACTCCAGGGCCATAAGAGCAAGATTTCCAAAAGGATTTTCACCACCATGTTGACTAGCACCAGAAAACAATTGTTCAGGATAACTAGAAAGATCATCTGGTAAGCTACTCCAGTCAACAACTCCAGGTGTGAAAAACCTTTGATGTGATTGAGATTGAGATTGTTGATTTGATTGAGATGGTTGAGGCTCAGGTAGGGCATGTGGTTGTTGTGCTATGGGTACTTGAACCTGACTGGACTGAGGCATGTAAAAACAGGGATAAGGATATGGCATTGGACCTTGAGGGACAAAATATGCAGGAGATGATTGAATTTGTGAATAATGACCAGAACTGGTAGAATGTTGCCCTTTGTTTTGTGAGCTATTGCATGGAAGGTCACAAAGGGTGCAGAAGAGTTAGATCCAGATGATCTACACTCTCTTGCAAAATGTCCAAGTCTATGGCACTTGTGACACCTCAACTTGCTCTCGTCAAAACCAACTTTGGTTTTTCCAGAGAGACCAGGAAATTTTCTACCTGTCCTTTTGTAAAATTTTTTAGATCTGATATTGATTAATGCCATTTGGCTCAAAATATCCATCTCTTCCAGATCATCATCAGCAATTCCTTTCAATCATCCATCAAAAAGCACAATTATCACTACTACACCCTGAATTACTATCAACACTAACAAAAGCAGGATCTCCACTGTTTGAAGAGAAATATATATGCTCATCATAAGAACTTTCTGATACAACATATTCTGATTCATTACCGACCAGAGTAGTATTCCCTGGTACAAAATCATCAGTGAGCTTCCCAGATGAAGCCAGTTTCCTTTTCTGTTCTATCTCTCTTTCAAATGTTAACAGTTTTCCATGAAGTTGGGTGAGAGATAGATTGTCCAGATTTGCACTGGAGCGTAGGACAATAGTATATGTGTCCCATCTCTCAGGTAGGGATCTGAGGAATCTGTTGTTCATCTGACTATTTGTATATTCATGTTTAACCATTTTCAGCTCAGATATCAAATAGGAAAATTGCTCAAACTGTTGAGTCAGTGACTCACCCTTTTTATGAGAGAATGTCTCATATTGCTGGGCAAGGATCTCTCTATTGTTTGCCAAGACCTCATCAGTTCCTCCAAATTGTTCTTTCAGAGCAACCCAGAGGTCATGAGCAGTTTCATGATGCATAAGTCCAGAATAGATATAGGACCAAAAGAACCAATGAGCCAGATCAGAAAAATCTTTAAGTCCCACAAGACATCACAACAACTGCTGAAGACTTGATCAGCTGTTTGACAAAGTCTGAAGATCAACAGCTGAAGACTAAAGTACTGAAGACTTCAACAGCTGAAGACCAAAGTCTGAAGACCAACAGCTGAAGACTAAAGTACTGAAGACTTCAACAGCTGAAGACTAAAGCACTAAAGATCAACAGCTGATGTACAAAGATTGAAGACATCAGCTGAAGACATCAGCCGATGACAACAACTGAAGTTCAGAAGTCCAAGTAGTAAAGCCTTTAGAGTTTGTCACAACAGCTGAATAAGCATTCTTCAGTTGTTGTGATGGTTTCCTTTCAGTAGTTTTATTTTCTATTTCAGTACTTGTAAAATGACTGAAGAGCATGTTCTTCGGTCGTTGTTGTTTCAGTAGTTTCTTTTCAGTAGTTGTAGTGATAGTTAACACTTAGTATTTTTGTAAGAAGATGTCAGCTGTTTGACATCTTCAGTAGTTGTGTTAACTTTCAGTAGTTAAATAACAGTTAGATGTCACTGTCAAGTGACATCAGCTGACGTCAGCTTCCCTTATAAAAGGAAAGATGACCTAATTGTAACGTTGCGCGAAAGCCAGCCGAAGCATATATTGAATGAATATATTCCTTTTGGCAGAAATTCTCTCTCTATAACAAACACTATTTCATTGATAAATTTCGTGTGTTCTTGTTTAAATTTGTTAATTCGTGAGCTCATTCCGCTGCAAATCCAATTTAATTGATCAAAGTAGATGCTGAGATCCTAACAAATGGTATCAGAGCAGGTTAATCTTTGATCGATTTAACAATTGATCATTGAAACTGTTCTTTTGCTATCTACGTTTTATCGAATTAGCAAATTTGCAAGAATCAGTTATAGAGATTGAGTTTCTGTTGCTTCTGGCCATTTTGTTTGAGGTTCTAAGTGGTTTTGAGCTAGATTTAATTTGTTTACCTTGAATTTGTCTGAATTCTGAATATGACTACTCCTTCTAATGACCCTCACAATACTGGTTCCTCAACCAAGCCTCCGATGCTGGTTAGGACAGTGTATAACATATGGCAACGAAGAATGCTCCATCACCTCTCTGTTAACAGTTCAGGTTGTTGGACATCACTGGTACATGGTCCACATAAGCCTATGGTGAACAATCCAGAAACCAACCAAATGGTTCCGAAGAAGAAGGAACAATACTCTGATGAGGATGGAAAACTGTTTGAGATTGATGCTAAAGCTCATGGTATTCTGGCCATGGCACTGCCTAATGAAATCTATTCTGGGCTTATGCATCATGAAACTGCTCATGACCTCTGGAAGGCACTGAAAGAACAATTTGGTGGTACTGATGAGGTCTTACCAAACAATAGGGAAATACTTGCCCAACAATATGAGACATTTGCTCATAGGAAGGGTGAGACTCTGACTCAACAATTTGAGCGTTTTTCATGTTTGATCTCTGAGCTGAAAATGGTCAAACATGAATACACTAATAGCCAGATGAACCACAGATTCCTCAGATCACTGCCTGAGAGATGGGACAAATATACAATTGTCCTACGCTCTAATGCAAATCTGGATAGCCTATCTCTCACCCAAATGGGAAACTGCTTACATTTGAAAGAGAGATAGAGCAGAAAAGGAAACTGGCATCATCAGGAAAGCTCACTGAAGACTTTGTACCAGGGAACACTGCGTTGGTCGGTCATGAGTCAGAATATGCTGCATCAAAAAGTAATTATGATGAGCATATAAATTTCTCTTCAAATAGTTCTGATCATGCATTTGTGAGTGTTGATAGTCAGTCAGGCTGTAATAGTGACAATTTGTGCTTCATTATGGATGATTTGAAAGGTATAGCTGATGATGACTTAGAAGAGATGGATATTCTAAGCCAAATGGCCTTGATTAATATCAGATCTCAGAAGTTCTACAAGAGAACTGGTAGGAAATTCCCTGGACTCTCTGGCAAAACCAAAGTTGGTTTTGACAAGAGTAAGTTGAGGTGTCACAAATGCCACAGGCTTGGGCACTTTGGAAAAGAGTGTAGATCATCTGGATCTAACTCCTCTGCACCCTTTGTAACTTTTCCAAGTAATATTCAACAAAATAGAGGGCAACATCCTACTAGTTCTGGTCATCAATCACAACCTCTATCTCCTGCATATTTTGTCCCTCAGGGTCCAATGTCATATCCATATCCCTGCTATTACATGCCACAAACCAGTCAAGTTCAAGTACCCATTGCTCAACAACCACCTGCTCTTCCTGAGCCTCAACCTTCCCAATCTCATCAACAATCTCAACCTCAACAACACAGCTTTTTCACCCGAGGAGTTGTTGACTGGAGCAGTTTACCAGATGATATGTCTGGTCATGAACAACTGTTTTCTGGTGCTGGTCAACATGGTGGTGACAATACTTTTGGAAACCTTGTTCTTATGGCCCTAGAGTCTGGTGTTACCTCATCTTCTAATGCCTTCACACCACAGGTATCACATGTATCCTTTGAGGCCAAAGCCAAGCTATGTTCTGAAACATGCATAGCCGCATTTGCATCTATTAGAGAAGCAATGTAGCTTTAATTAACAAGAACATTGAGCCAGAACAAATAATATCCAAAGAAAAGCTGAATTTGAGTATGTGCTTAATGATAAGAATGATGAGATTTACAAACTTAAATGCCAAATCACTGATGATAAGGCTAGGGAAGAGGTACTTCTAGAGAAGTACAGAGACCTCAAAGAGACACTTGCAGCTACCCAGGTAGAGTGTGATCGATGGGTACATTCCTGCAAGGGTTTTGAAATGCTTCTCAGTAAGCAGTCTGCTTCCAATGTGAAGTTTGGCATTGGTTATAATCATACTGCTCCTCCTACAAATTTTACTCCAAGAGCAGAGGTAGAATCTGATGGAGAAAGCAATAACCATCCTTTTCATCATGTGATCTACTATCTGATACAACACCATCAGATGTTGGTGTCAGCATTAATTCCTCAAAACAAAACCTATCAGCTGATGTTGATGGTTCAAATACTGACACTCACATGATCAAAAGGTTGATCACTCCAGGTGGTATTTCACAAAGTACTGAAAGTACTAAAGAGCAAGTCATAATATTTGGAGAACAAACCCAAACTACTGCATGTACTAAAGGGAAGAAAACTGCCAGTAGAAAGGGTGGGAAAACTACTGAAGAAGATATCAAGAAAGCATGTACTGCAAGGAAGAAAACTGCTAGTACTGATCGCAAACTGCTGAAGAATAAGTCTTCAGTAGTTTCATCTTCTTCAGCAGATGATCAACCTAAGATGAAGAAAAAGCCATGTGAAATATGCGGCTTATTCAATCATCTTACTGATGATTGCTGGTATAAAAAGGGCTCCAAACTCAAACACAATGAGAACCTTAAAAAGAAAATGGATAAAATGAAAACTGAGTTTGAAACCAAGTTTGTACAAGCAACATCCAAACCTGTAACCCCAAAATCCAAGAGGAAATCCAAAAAGGAAGGGGTTAATCAGGCAACAGTTGAGGTTGCTCAAAGGGAGATGGTACAACACAGGAATCCATCAATCTCACGTACTAATGTGTCTGATGAGCTGAAGGCTTTATCACAGAATCAGACACAACTTGTTATGATGGTTCAACATCTATTGGGAGAGTCAACCAATTAGATGCTCCTGCGCTGAAACCACAAAGAAGAAAATCCATGCCAAAGGATTCTTCCTCTTCACCATCTCCATCCCCTCAGGCTGTTATTCATAGCAAGTCTGTTAGTTTACCATCTACTGATATGACCAGACCCAAAACCAAAAAGGTTTGGGTCTCAAAAACTAACTAATTGTTTATGATTGCAGGGTTCTTCAACATGCCAAAGTAGCATCTGGTATGTAGACAGTGGCGGATCTATGCATATGACAGGGAACAGCTCTCTTTTTCATGACTACTCTCAAGGAAAGAAGGGGTTTGTTTCTTTTGGCAATGATGCTAAGGGTTACATCATTGGAAAAGACTTTGTCTCCAATGGAGAAATAAAGTTTGATGATGTTAATCATTTGGAAAATCTCAAGTACAATCTCTTGAGTGTCAGTCAAATGTGTGATAAAGGCCATGTTGCTCTTTTCACCAGTCAGAACTGCAGGATTCTGTCATCCAAAGTTCTGAATTTGATTGATAAGGGTTGGATGATCACACTCTCCTGAGGGCCAACAGGACAGGAAGAGTGTATGCCTTAGATCTTTCCAAGAAAATAAATCTTAGAGGCCATCCTTGCCTATTTTCCAAAGCCTCTCCGGTTCAATTTGGTTGTTGTGTTCTGTTCTAATTTGTTAAAACTTAATTAATTTTGGTAGAATCTGAGAATGACTACTCCTTCTAATGACCCTCACAATACCGGTTCTTCAACCAAGCATCCGATGCTGGTTAGGACTGAGTATAACATATGGCAACGAAGAATGCTTCATCACCTGTCTGTTAACAGTTCAGGTTGTTGGACATCAGTGGTACATGGTCCACATAAGCCTATGTTGAACAATCCGGAAACCAATCAAATGGTTCCGAAGAAGAAGGAACAATACTCAGATGAAGATCGGAAACTGTTTGAGATTGATGCTAAAGCCCATGAAATTCTGGCCATGGCACTACCGAATGAAATCTATTCAGGGATTATGCATCATGAAACTGCTCATGACCTCTGGAATGCACTGAAGGAACAATTCGGTGGAACTAATGAGGTCTTAGCAAACAAAAAAGAAATCCTTACCCAACAATATGAAACATTCTCTCATAGGAAGGGTGAGACACTGACTCAACAGTTTGAGCGTTTTTCCAGTTTGATCTCTGACCTAAAAATGGTCAAACATGAATATACCAATAGCCAGATGAACAACAGATTCCTTAGATCACTGCCTGAGAGATGGGACACATACACTATTGTCCTACACTCCAGTGCAAATATGGATAAACTATCTCTCACCAATTCATGGGAAACTGCTTACATTTGAGAGAGAGATAGAGTAAAAAGGAAACTGGCATCATCGGAAGCTCACTGATGACTTTGTACCAGCGAACACTGCCTTGGTTGGTCATGAGTCAGAATATGCTGCATCTGAAAGTAATTATGATGAGCATATAGATTTCTCTTCAAACAGTTCAGATCATGCATTCGTTGGTGTTGATAGTCACTCAGGCTGTAATAGTGACAATTTGTTTTATCATGAATGATTTGAAAGGAATAGCTGATGATGATCTAGAAGAGATGGATATTCTAAGCCAAATGGCCTTGATTAATATCAGATCTCAGAAGTTCTACAAGAGGCTGGCAGGAAATTTCCAGGACTCTCTGGCAAAACCAAAGTTGATTTTGACAAGAGTAAGTTGAGGTGTCACAAATGCCAAAGGCTTGGACACTTTGCAAGAGAGTGTAGATCATCTGGATCTATCTCCTCTGCACCCTTTGTGACTTTTCCAAGCACTAGTCCACAAAACAGGGGGCAACATCCTGCTAGTTCTGGTTATCATTCACAACCTGTTTCGCTTGCATATTTTGTCCATCAGGGTCCAATGTCATATCCGTATCCCTGCTATTACATGCCTCAGCCAAATCCAGTTCAAGTTCCTACTGCACAACAACCACAAGCATTACCAGAGCCTCTACCATCTCAATCACAACCTCATCACAGCTTTTTCACCCCTAGCAATGTTGACTGGAGCAGCTTACCAGATGATCTCTCTGGTACTGAGCAATTATTTACTGGTGATGGTCAACATGGTGGTGAACATCCTTTTGGGAATCTAGCTCTCATGGCCCTGGAATCTACTGAGGGTTCATGCTCCAATGCATCTTCTTCACAGGTAACCCAGGTATCTTCTGAGGCTAAGGCCAAGCTTTGTTCTGATCTTGCATAGATGCATTTGTCTCCATTAGAGAAGCAAATGTAGCTGTAATTAATCAAAATCTAGAGCTTGAGCAAACTATTTCCAAAAGAAAAGCTGAATATGAGTCTGTCCTTAAGGACAAAGATGATGAGATTTATAAGCTTAAATTCCAATTAAATGATGAAAAGGCTAAGCTAGAGGTCATTCTTGAGAACCATAAGGAACTCAAAGAAAAACTTGCAGTTACCCAAGTTGATTGTGACCGCTGGGTGTCATCCTGCAAGGGATTTGAAATGCTGCTCAGTAAGCAATCTGCTTCGAATGTGAAGTTTGGAATTGGTTACAACCATATTGCACCTCCAACAGATTTTACTCGAAAACCAATAGTAAAATCTGAAAGTGAAAGCAATCTCCAAACCACATTATCATGTGCATCATCCACAAGTGATCTTCCAAAATCACAAGATGAAATAAGGGTTGATACCTCAGCAAGTAAATTGGCTGATGGGTTAACTACTGATAAGCACATGAAGCTGAGAATTTCAGATGTTGTCCCTCAAAGTAACTTAAGTACTGAAAGGCAAGTTACAACAACTGAAAAGCATTTCAAATTAGCTGAAATAAATGGATTAACAACTGTTGACAATGAACAGCTAAAGAACAACTCTTCAGTAGTTACAGATTCTTCAGCACTGAACAAAATTACTGAAAGGAGGAAAGTACTGAAGAGCACACCTTCAGTAGTTTCCTCATCAGCAGTTGATCTATCCAAGATGAAGAATAAGCCATGTGAAATATGTGGTAAATTCAATCATCACTTTGATGAATGTTGGTATAGAAAGGGTTCCAAACTCAACAGAGATAAGCTCATTAAAATACAGATGGATGAAATGAAAACTGAGTTTGAGACTAAGTTTGTACCGCATTCATTCCATTATGATAAACCCAAGCCTTCAACCAAATTAAAAAAGAAGGATAAGGTTCATCACAAAACAGCTGATGGTGCTCCTAATGATAAACATCAGACTATGTCTGTTAATTTTAAGGAGGAAATAGTGGATCACAGAAACTCATCAAACACAAGTACTGATATGTCACAAGAGCTGAAAGCTTTGGCCACAAATCAGACACAACTTGTTATGATGGTTCAGCATTTGTTGGGGAGAGTTAACCAACTAGATGCACCTGTGATCAAATCACTAAAAAGGCATTCCAAGCCCAAATCCAAGGAATCCATTTCAGCACCATCTCCTTCTTCAGCTGTTAATCATAAGAAACAAGTTATGGTTGCATCTGTTGATGAAAATAGACCCAAAACCAAAAAGGTTTGAGTCTCAAAATCTAACTAGTTTTCTTTTATACAGGGTTCTTCAACATGCCAAAGGAGCATCTGGTATGTGGACAGTGGAGGATCAATGCATATGACTGGGAGCAATTCTCTTCTTAATGACTACTCTCAAGGAAAGAAGGGATTTGTTTCATTTGGAAATGATGCCAGAGGTTACATCATTGGGAAAGGATATGTGTCTAATGGACAAATCAGGTTTGATGATGTCAACCATGTGGAGAATCTCAAGTATAATCTGCTAAGTGTTAGTCAGATGTGTGATAAAGGGCATGTTGCAATTTTCACAAGCCAGAACTGTAGGATTCTGTCTTCCCAAGTTCTGAGGCTGATTGACAAGGTAATGGATGAACATACTCTCCTGAAGGCCAACAGGATTGGAAGAGTGTATGCCTTGGATTTGTCAAAGAAGATTGATTTGAAGGGTCATCCATGCCTGTTCTCCAAAGCCTCTCTTCAGGAATCTAAACTGTGGCATAGAAGGCTGAGTCATGTCAATCTCAGAAACATAAACCAGCTGATCCACAATTGTTTAGTGAGAGGTTTATCAATAAAGGAGTTCCACTGTGATGAAGCCTGCACTGCTTGTTTGAAAGGAAAACAACACAAAGTCTCATTCCCTCCCATTGAAGAACCTAAGTCTACTGCCTGCTTGCAGTTACTACACATGGATCTATTTGGTCCTGTGAGAGTGATGAGCATGGCAAAGAAGAAATACTGTCTGGTAATTGTGGATGATTACTCCAGATTCGTATGGACTTTCTTTCTACATTCAAAGGATGAGGTTGCTCAGAAGATTACAAACTTTGTGCTGTATGTTGAGAAGCAGTATTCCCTATCAGTCAAGTGTATAAGGAGTGATAATGGTACTGAGTTCAGAAACCATACACTTGATGATTTTTATCTTTCAAAAGGAATCAAAAGGCAGTTTAGCATCCCAAGGACTCCAGAAAAAAATGGAGTAGTGGAGAGAAAGAACAGGACTTTAATTGAAGCTGCAAGGTCCATGTTGGCTGAGTCTGGTTTGCCTTTGACCTTTTGGGCTAAAGCTATCAATACAGCTTGCTATGTGCAGAATAGAGTGTTAGTAATCAGAGGTTGATGAAGACTCCATATGAAGCTCTACATCATTTGGCTCCTTTGATTTCATTCTTCAGAGCCTTTGGATGTCCTTGTTTCATTCTCAACACAAAGGGTCAACTCCACAAATTTGATCCTAAGGTGGATGCAGGGTATTTTGTAGGTTATTCATCCACTTGCAAGGCTTACAGAGTCTTCAACTGTAGAACAAAGATAGTTGAAGAAACCTTGCATGTGAAATTTAATGAATTTCCTAAGGATAAAATTCCATAAAATCCTGTGGAGTTGTATGACCTGGACATACTGCAATATGCTCCTTATCAAACTCCAGCTGTTGCAGATCATGTGGATAAATCATCTTCTGCAGCAAGTCTTCCCCTGGTGGTACTGAAGATGATGATGATATCAGTACTAACCTTTTCAAGTTCAGTGACCAACTGCCTGAGTCTGCTAAACTTGATGTTCCTGTACCTTCAGCAGCTCCATCCACAACAAATGCTGATGAGATTTATGATTCCTCTACATCGTTTGATTTGCCATCTAATACTTGGTTTCAAGAATCTGAATCAACATCTGCTGATGCTGAACCGGCTACAAACACTTGCACTGATCTTATCGTGCACCAAGAGCTGAAGAATCACCCCATGTCTCAAATCATTGGTGGTATCAATGCTGGCGTCTCAACCAGAAGTCAATTGTCTAACTTGTGCTTCTATGCTCTCTTCATCAGTCAGCAAGAGCCGAAGAACTATCATGTTGCTTTGAGAGACAATGGATGGGTGGAAGCCATGCAGCTTGAGCTACTTCAGTTCAAGAAACAGCAAGTGTGGGAACTGGTTCCTCTACCCCCAGGTAAGTGTGCAATAGGCACTAAATGGGTGTTTAGGAACAAAACAAATGAAAATGGGCTTATTGTTAAGAACAAGGCCAGACTGGTTGTTCAGGGGTTTTCACAAGAAGAAGGTATTGATTATGATGAGACCTTTGCCCCTATAGCCAGACTGGAGGCAATTAGATTGTTCTTAGCCTATGCTGCATTTCACAATTTTAAAGGTTTTCAAATGGATGTTAAACGTGCATTTTTATATGGTAAAATAAAAGAAGAGTTTATGTGTGTCAACCACCAGGTTTTGAGGATAATAAACATCCAGATTGGGTATACAAGCTTGATAAGGCTCTTTATGGGTTGAAACAAGCTCCTAGAGCCTGGTATGAGACATTATCAAATTTTCTTCTTCAAAACAATTTCACTAGAGGCTCCATAGATAAAACTTTATTCATTAAGAAGGTGGATCAGCATAAGTTACTTGTTCAAATTTATGTTGATGATATTATTTTTGCATCCTCTGATCCCCAGTTGTGTGATGACTTTACCAATTTAATGCATAAGAAATTTGAAATGAGTGCAATGGGAGAATTACAGTTCTTTCTAGGATTGCAAATCAAACAAAAGGCTGATGGGACTTTCATTCATCAGTCTAAATATACAAAAGATCTTTTGAATAAGTTTGATTTACAAAATTGTAAGCCCTGTTCTACTCCCATGTGCAACACCACACAACTGGATGCAGATCAGAAAGGTAAGGCTGTTGATGAAACACTTTACAGATGTATGATTGGGTCCTTGATGTACTTAACAGCTTCTAGACCAGATATCATGTTTGCAACGTGTGTTTGTGCTAGATTTCAGGCTGCTCCTAAAGAGTCTCACTTGATTGCAGTCAAAAGGATCTTTAGATATCTGCAAGGTACACAATCTCTAGGTTTATGGTATTCCACTGGACACTCTTGAAAATTGGTTGCTTTTTCTGATAGTGACTATGTAGGGTGTAAGTTAACCAGAAAGTCAACTTCTGGTGGATGTCAATTTCTAGGCAACTGTTTGATTTCTTGGCAGAGTAAGAAACAAACATCTGTTGCTACATCCACTGCTGAAGCAGAGTACATTGCTGCTGTAAGCTGTACTTCTCAGGTACTCTGGCTTCAGAACCAACTTCTGGATTATGGCATTATAGAGACTAAGACTCCATTATTAATGGACAGTGCTTCAGCTCTTTGTATTGTCAAGAATCCTGTCCAGCACTCTAGGACCAAACATATAGAGATCAGACATCATTTTATTAGGGATGTTTTGAAAAAGGTCTGATTGATCCAAAGTTTGTGCCTAGTGCTGATGAGCTTGCAGACATTTTTACTAAGCCTTTGGATAGTTCGACTTCCCAAAACCTAGTGTTAAGGCTTGGCATGCTACAGCTAGAATAAGTGATAACTACTGATGTTCTTAGTAAATAAGTACTGATGATCATTTGTAACCATATCACAAATAAGTACTGATTCTGTTACAAGAACTGATACAGTCATAACTACTGATATAAGTACAAACAGATAAGTACTGATGTCCTATGAAACAACTTAAAAACAACCAAAAAGACTGATGAGTAAGTGTTGAGGACAGTATGAAACAACTGAAAAGCTATGAATTGATGAAAACTACTGATGATAATTTTCTCTTCAGTTGTTTCTAAAACTGCTGCTTCATCTTAAACAACTGATGGCAAAACCATGTCTTCAATAGTTTCACAACTACTGATGACTAATACCACGTCGTCAACTGTTTACAACAACTGATGACAAAACCATGTCTTCAGTAGTTTCATAACTACTGATGACTAACACCAAGTTATTAGTTGTTTCCAACATCTGAAGCTAAAACCATGGTCTTCAGTAGTTTTATAACTACTGATGCCTAAAACCAAGACTTCAGTTGTTTCAACCTCCGAGGGTTAATACCACGTCATCAGTCGCTTAAAACTACTGATGACTCATACCAAACCCTTCAGTTGCTTTATAACCCATACCCTATAAATACCTTGTCTTACAGAGCTTCATCATCTCAAACCTAACATTCAAAAACTCAGACCTTCTCTCACATCAATGGCGAACATGAAGCTTAAACCACGACACAACTGTGTTCCTTACCTTTCCAAATCACCCTTCTGGACAAAGTTTGATAATGCCATTGATCTAATGATCAACTCTCCATACAAAACGGCTTTCCTTCTAAATCCTACCATTCATACCGAATCCCTCCATCAGTTCTAGACGAACGTCACCCTCATCACTGGGGAGAATGACACCGACTCTCTCCAGTCGTTCGTCAACAATCGTCAGGTGGTCATCACTCCAGAAATCCTTCTCCAAACCCTACAACTGGATGATGCCACTTTCCCCATGGGTATCCAAAGGGCACCACTGATCTATCATTTGGCCAACATGGATACGAGGGTAACCTTAGTGCCTCTACCATCCTGAAGAAACATTTCCATGATGCAGAACGACTAATTTTTCATATGGTGAATGTATGCTTAGCTCCTAAGACTTCTTCTGGGATCAAATGTCGACGATGGTGGCAGCATGGTATATTCTGTATTGCCTGAAGTATACTCCAGGCATAACTCAGACCAGTCACTCAAAGGCTGCCAAACTGCGAAAACCCACGCAGCTGGACCCCACAACCACCACCTCCAAATCCATGTCCCCACCAAACCAAACACAAGAAAACCAAAAAGGTACTCAGGGAAATGAGTCCCCTGAGGATGCCCCTGCAACACAAACAATGTTATATCTACTGGTCATAACCCCCCAGTAGATACAAGGACTCTCACTCACCCTCAACCGCTCAGGTTTCCTCTCAACAGGAGCCTGTAGCAACCACCTCTGGGGCACCTATACATCTGGAACCTTCCTCACTTGAGGAGGTTGCCATTGAAACGCACCACTCTCCCTGGGTGCATATTGCCTTCACACCCTCTCCCACTGCAACCGCCCCCAAAGTCCTACCATCATAATTGCCAAAGTGCTGACTCAGTTGCACTCCTCACCCCCCCTAGATACCAATCAAAACTGGGATAGCCCCAACCATTGAGGGGGAGGACCAAAGTGCTTCTCACATCCCACAGCGTAGGGGTTACCATATTTAACATCCAAGTGTAGAAACGGAGATTCGAATTCTAGTGAGGCTGCCACTTCTCCTGCTTCAGCAAATGATCATGATGAATTTGGTACTATCCGTAAGACCTCACCAGAGGCAACTGCCGATGAAGGACATGGTCCTGAGGCAGGAAGTCCCCCGTACCATGACCAAGGGGCACATGGTACTAATGATCTACATTAAGAGCATGTTCATCCTGATTCTATCAGGAGGTCAGGTGATTCAATAAACACTGATGATGACCTGGGCTTTTTTTATGATGTTTTAGCCCAAAAACCATCCTCGAGGATGAGGTGAGCAGACTCAAAGAGCTGCTTGCCAAAACTTCTCAGGATCAAAGACCATCTACCCCTCAAAACCCACAGATGGCACCTTCCTCTAAAGGTCTCCCATACATAGAGCCACTCCAAAACACTCAGCCACCTGCCTCTGCTTCTGGTACTATTTCTCAGGGACAGAACCCCCTTGAGCAAATAGCTGCTATCTTTCAACATTCCTTAACTCTCATCACATCAACTATCACTGATATGGTGCTTAAAACCCTTGATGAGAGGCTTCCCTCAGTTATACAACCCATGATAGAGGATGCTGTGAGCAAAAGGCTTTCTGACAATCAACCCCTTGCAACCAATGCAACCAAAAAGGGGGAGATTCAGTCAGTGAAAGCAAAAAGAAAGAGGATTGCAGATAGGAAAGAAACTGAGAAGGAGAAGGTGAAGGATGCTGACATAGAGAAGGTGACTGAAAGTACTAAAGACTTTCATGTCACATACAAGAAAAGGATGAATGAGAAGGAGATTGACTTGGAGATAATGGTGAAGAAGGCTGATGCTGAACACAGCCGATCAATGGATAACATCATTGATCAGTTGTTTAGGCAAGGTCACGACACTGAAAAACTTGACTCAGAAATCAGAAGACTAGAGATTGAAGAAATCCAAGCTAGATGGGCAAGTTATGATGTGTTGGAAAGGGAAAGGCTAGAAATCATGATCAGGTTCATAGCAAAATATCTTGGTAGATCATTGATTGAAATCAAGGCATGGTCCAGGGATAGCATCTTGGCAATAACCACCCAGATCTGTTCGTCTGAAGTATACACCAAAGGATTGGTTATTGAAGCCTTAAATGAAGCTGGTGCTGGGAATAGGACTGAACTAGTCGAGCAATCTAAAGCCGACCTCACATCCAGAATGCTAGAGCAGCCTGTCAACATTCCCACACCAAAACCACCACAACCACAACCCGCTAAACCAATTCCCTTACCCTCAAAATCAATAGCCGATGATGTACCCCAGAAGAAGAAGTGAAGGGTACTGAGGCTAGAAGAAGAAAAAGAAGATAATGATGAAGATGAAGATAGGCTGCCAATCTCAGCTATTATACAATTGCCTAAGGCCACAAGTCACCTCCCAACAATTACTCCTGAAACTCAAAGGCAAATTATGAAAGTGAAGCTAGAAGAAGAAGAGCTTCATAAACAACATGATGAGGAATTGTTGAGGAGAGTTTGCAAAGCATATGCTGCCACATCTTCAATCATCAACATGAAGAAGCACACTCTCATATTATACACTCTTAAACATACATTTCAATATCAAAAGGAGAGAGTGAGGATTTGGCCTGATCCCAGGGTGTCTCATAGGATTCACAAGAAAAACATTCCACAGAGATACATTGGCCAATTGAAGAAGATTGTAGATGAAGTGATCTCACTGGTCTTTGTAGTATCACCCTGGGAAATCCTAGATGACTTCATGAAAGCCTATAAAGCTAACCTGACCCCACAAAAGATGCTGGAAAATAAAATGGTGAAAAAAGGTTTAGTATATAAGAGGCTTGAGGAAGTCAGAAAGAATGAGCTCTAGTTGTTCTTAGAGGGTAATCACCCAAATGAATTTGCTTATAGAGTAATAACAACTATGGAACTCAAAAATGGGAAACAGGTCAAATACCTATCTGAATATTATGGGCCAGAATCACTTTTTGAAGGAGGAGCTGAAGAGCTTACCATGGAGGAACAGATAACCTTCCTTGAGGCCTATACAAGGGAGTCATACAAACTCATTGTTGGGAAGTAGATCTCATGGATGGGGTATCAGCTCTGTGTCCATTTCTCCAAGACAGAGTTCTCATTCATCCTTTGCCAAACAGATCATTGAGACTTCTTCCCAGGCCTGTGCTTACATGGGTCACTTCTGAGCTGATCTAGAAGACAAAAAGACCAAATCTTTCTGCCATAATAAGTGGGATATCTTCAATAAATTTAGAGGTTTTGGCTGGATTGGTTCAGGGGGAGTTTGTTGGACCAAAAGAACCAATGAGCCTGATCAGAAAATCCTCTAAGTCCCACAGACATCACAACAACTGCTGAAGACTTGATTAGCTGTTTGACAAATTCTGAAGACTTCAACAACTGAAGACTAAAGTACTGAAGACTTCAACAGCTGAAGACCAAAGTTTGAAGATCAACAGTTGAAGACTAAAGTACCGAAGACTTCGACAGCTGAAGACCAAAGTCTGAAGATCAGTAGTTTTCTTTTTGACAGGATCAGTGATCTCAAGTTTGATGGATTAGAGTGTAATGTAGCAGAATAAGATCAAGAATTAGACAAATTATAGCAAGAATTTGATATTCGTATGCATTAAGAACAAATACGGTTGTAACGAGAGATATATTTCTGTGAAAAGGAATGTTTCAATTATATCAAATGTTTCTGCTCAATCATTCACCTATTACAATTAGGTTGACACTCCTTATATAGAGTGCAATCACTGCTGATATCACGGGATAGTGACATCTGGTAGATTTATTACAAAAATAACTAACACTTAACAAACTACTAAAATGTTCACAACTACTGAGAACATATCAGAGAGTGCTAAGCACGAAATATTAAACTACTGATGCTAAACTACTGAAACTACAACGACTGAAGAACAAGCTCTTCAGTCGTTTTACAAAACTACTGAAAGTAGAAACATAAAACTACTGATAAACACAACTACTGAAGAAGTACTCTTCAGCTGTTGTGACAAACTACTGAAACTTCAGCACTTGGTCTTCAGACTTGAACTTCAGAAGTTTCACCAGTTGATGACTTCAGTAGATGTCATCAACTGATGTCTTCAGTCTTTGTCTTCAGACTTTGTACATCAGTTGTTGATCTTCAGCACTTGTGGACTCTTCAGCTGTTGAACTTCAGTACTTTGGTCTTCAGCTTCAGCACTTGTATTCTTCAGCTGTTGGACTTCAGCACTTTAGTCTTCAGCTTCAGCACTTGTGTTCTTCAGCTGTTGAAGTCTTCAGTACTTGATCTTCAGCTGTTGAAGTCTTCAGCACTTGTCGAACTGCTGATGAAGCCTTCAGCAGTTGTTGTGATATCATGTGGGACTTTGAGGTTTTCTGATCTTGGCTCATTGGTTCTTTTGGTCCAACAAACTCCCCCTGAACCAATGCAGCCAAAACCTCTAATTGATTTATTTTCCCACTTATTGTTGGCAGAATGGTTGGTCTTTTTCCTTCTTGATCAGTTGAGAAGATGACCCATATAAGCCCTGGCTTGGGAATGAGTCTCTGATGATTTGGTTGGCAATATATGGATGGGAGCTCTGTATTGGGGAATTGGACATTGAGCTGTTCCCCCATCCATGAGACTCACTTCCCAACTATGAGCTTGTAGGATTCCCTGGTGTAGGCCTCCAAAAATACAATTTGTTCCTCCATGGTGAGCTCCTCTGCCTCACCATCGAAGAATCCTTCTGGCCCATAGTACTCAGACAGGAATTTGACCTGTTTTCCATTTTTGAGTACCACTGTTGTAATCTGTCTGTAAGCAAATTCATCAGGATGATGACCTTCTAACAACAGTGGTAACTCATCCTTTCTGATCTCATTCAGCCTCTTATACACCAGCCCCTTTTTGATTATTCTGTTCTCCAGCATCTTTTGTGGGGGCATGTTTGAGGTGTAGGCCTTTTTGAAATCTTCCAGGATTTCCCAGGGTGAAACTACAAGGGCTAAGGAGATCACTTCATCTATAATCTTTTTCACTTGCCCATTGTATCTCTGAGGGATATTTTTCTTTTGTATTCTATGAGCCACCCTGGGATCAGGCCAAATTCTTACTCTTTCTTTCACATACTGAAAAGTATGTCTAAGAGTATAAATCCTGTGAGCTTATTTTTTCATATTAATGATGGAGGAAGTGGCTGCATATGCTTTATCTACTCTCCTCAATAGCTCTTCATCGTGCAATCTGTGTTGTTCTTCTTCTTCCAATTTCACTTTGATTGCATCTCTTTGTTGCTCAGGAGTTATTGCAAGAGAGAGATCTTTGGCCTTAGGCAACTGCAGAACAGCTGAGATCGGCAGCTTGTCTTCATCATCATCTTTTTCTTCTTCCAGCCTCAACACCTTTCGCTTCTTCTGCTTAGGTGCATCATCGGCTGTTGGTTTTTGAGGGTAAGGGAGTTGGTTTTGTGGGTTGTGGTTGTGGTTGTTTTGGAGAGGGAATGTTGACAGGCTGAGTTAGCATTTTGGAGGTGAGTGTGGCTTTTGAGTGTTTGGCTAGCTCAGTCCTGCTCCCTGCTCCTGCTTCATTCAAAGCTTCTATTACTAATCCCTTAGTATACGCCTCAGACGAACATATCTTGGAGGTTATGGCCAAGATGCTGTCCCTGGTCCATGATTTTATTTCGATCAATGATCTCCCAAGGTATTTGCTGATAAAACTGATCATGATCTCAAGTCTTTCTCTATCCATTGTGCTGTAGCTGGCCCATCTTTGTTGAATCTCTTCGATCTCTAATCTTCTTATTTCAGAGTCCAGATTTTTAGTATTAAAACCTTGCCTAAACAGCTGATCAATGATATTGTCCATTGATCTGCTGTGTTCAGCATCAGCCTCTTTAACCATTTCATTCAAGTTTTTCTCTTTTTCAGCACTTTTCTTTTTCTTATATGTGACATGAAAGTCCTTTTGACTTTCATGTACTTTCTCCTTTTCAGCTCCCTTCTCATTCTCATTCTCCTTCTCTTTCTCGATCTCATACACACAGTCCTTCTCTATTTCCACTTCTTTGTCCTTCTCTTTCTCTTTCTCCTTCTCCATCCTCTTTCTTTTAGCTTTCACTGCTGGAATCTCCCCCTTTTTGGGTGCATTGGTTTTAAGGGTTTGATCAGCAGAAAGCTTTTGGCTCAGTACATCCTCCACCATAGGTTGTAAGACAGAAGAAAGTCTCTCATCAACAGTTTTAATGACAAGTTTAGTTATCTGCGGTGTGATGAGAGATAGGGGATTTTGAGGGATAGCATCCATTTGCTCAGGGGGGTTTTGGTCCTGAGAAATGGTGACAAAAACAAAGGGAGGTGGCTGAGATTCTTTGAGTGGCTGTGTGTCTAAGTGACCTTCAGAGGAAGGTGCCATCTGTTGGGTTGATGTGGTGGCAGATGGTCTTTCTCCCTGAGAGAGTTGGTCAAGTAGTTTTTGCAGCCTACTGACTTCCTCCTCTAAGATTATGTTCTGGGCAAGAACATCATAAAAGAAGCCCAGGTCATCATCAGCAGATGCTGAATCACCTGACCTCCTGCTTGTAGCAGGATGTACATGCACTGGGTATAGACCAGATGTAGCATGTACCCCTTTGTCTTGGAACTGGGGACTTCTAGCCTCAGGACTTTGTCCTTCATCAGCTGTTGCCTCTGGTGAGGTCTTAGTTATGTTACCAACCTCAGTCTGATCATATGCTGATTCAGAAGAGGTGACAGCCTCACCAGATGTTCTCATCTCAATATCCACACTAGGAGATAGAACATTTAAACCCCGGTGCTGTGGGTTGTCAGAAGCATGTGTATCCTCTTCCTCAATTGTTGTTGTTCTCCCCTTTGTTGGTGGTTGTAGGGGAGGAGGAGAGGCATGCAGCTGAGTCAGCACATTAGCAATTATAATGGTTGGACTTTGGGGGGCATTTGCATGGGGAGAGGGGATAGAAGCTGATTGCATCCGGGGAGAGGGATGATCTTCAATGATAACCTCCTCAAGTGAGAGAGGTCTCAGTAATGTGGTTTCCCCTGAAGTGGTTGCAACAGGATCCTTTTGAGAGGATACATGTGCGGCTGTTGCTGGTTGAGTCTTTAACACTATTGGAGGGTTTGAACCAGTAGGTTTATCCTGTTTGGGTGGTACAGGAGCATCATCAGGGGACTCATCTCCCTGATTAGCTTGTTTGGGTTTGGATTTTGGCTTGGTGGGGACTTTGGATCTGGCAGTTGAAGCTGTGGGTTCCCTTTGCTTGGGTTTGAGCAAACGGGTAGCTTCTTTGAGAGATTGGTCGGAGTTATGCCTGGAGTATACCTCAGCTAGAACAGCTGGTGCAGGGACTCCAAGGCCAACAAGGCCATCACTTTGTAATTCATTTAAAATTATGGCCATCAGAAACCTAGGATATAATAGCCATCTGTGTCCCACAGGTTTCTGTGCCAGATCTTTGATTTCTAGAAACACAATTTGTGAAAAGTTTAAAGGTTGGTGTTCTAGAATTGAATAAAATACCTGTTGCCACCGGGAAGACATTTGATCCCATGAGGATGTCTTCGAGGCTAAGCAAACATTCACCATATGAAATATCAGTCTTTCAGCATAAGGGAAGTTCTTCTTCAGTATGGTAGCAGCTCGAAGATTTCCGTCGTACCCATTGTTGATGAAGGACATATCAGTTGTGCCCTTCGGGTACTCGGTCACAGCAGTAGCATCTTGTAATTTAGCACTTGACGAATGCTATCAGGTGTAACTCTACTTGTTTTTGGTTGACCAATGACCGAACAGAAATTTGGCCGGAAGGCACATCAGTGTGAACGTAGGCATTGGACCAAAACTGACTTAGTGACTCTGGGTAGATGGTCGAGTTTAAGAGCAGAGCAGTACTATACTAAGAATCAGCCATTAGGTCTATGGCGTGATCAAACTTTGTCCAGAAGGCCGATTTCGTGATGTAGGCGACGCAATTATGTCTGGGTTTTAGACTCATGGTTGCCATTTTTGAGAGTATGAAGGTCAGAAGAACGGCTAATGGAACGTTTGAGAAGAAGACAGGTATTTATAGGGTTGGGATAGGAAAAGGCTGAAAGAAAACTACTGAAGGTTTTGGTGTGGTCATCAGCTGTTTGAAACTACTGATGACGTGGTATTAACCTTCAGAGGTTTAAAACGACTGACAGTGGTGGTGTTGTCATCAGGTGTTATAAAACAACTGAAGACTTGGTTTTGACCATCAGACGTTGAAACAGCTGAAGTCTTGGTGTTAACCATCAGTATTTATGAAACTACTGAAGGTCGTGGTTTTGACTTCATATGATGTAAACAGCTGAGGACTTGGTGTCTGTCATCAGTAGTTGAGAAACTAGTGAAGACAGTGGTTTTGCCATCAGTTGTTGTAAACAACTGAAGACTTGGTATTAGTTATCAGTAGTTGTGAAACTACTGAAGAATGTGGTCTTGCTTTAGTTGTTTAGAAACAACAGTTGTAGAAACAACTGAAGAGAAATTACTCATCAGCTGTTTTCGTCAATTCTTAGCTTTTCAGTGGTTTCATACTGTCCTCAACTTATCAGACTTTTCATCTGCTTTTCAGGTGTTTCATAGGACATCAGTACTTATCTGTTTTTACTGATTTCAGTAGTTGTAACTACATCAGTAGTTGTAACTACATCAGTAGTTTAGAACAGATAGAGTACTTCAGTACTTGTGAGGCATTTAGCCTTCAGTAGTTATAAAAACTACTGAGGGTGAAAGAATTCATCAGTACTTATATGTGACATGGTGACCAATGATCATCAGTACTTATTACTGAGATCATTAGTAGTTGTCACTTATTCTAGCTGCAGCATACCAAGCCTTAACACCAGGTTGTGGAAAGTTGAACTATCCAAAGGCTTAGTAAAAATGTCTGCAAGCTCATCAGCACTAGGTACAAACATAGGATTAATTAGACCCTTTTCAAAACAATCTCTTATAAAATGATGTATAATTTCTATATGTTTGGTCCTAGGGTGTTGGACTGGATTTTTAACAATGCAAGAGCTGAAGCACTATCCATTAATAACGGAGTCTTAGTCTCTGTAATGCCATAATCCAAAAGTTGATTCTGAAGCCAGAGTACTTGGGATGTACAACTTGCAGCAGCAATGTACTCGGCTTCAGCAGTGGATGTAGCAATAGATGTTTGTTTCTTACTCTGCCAAGAAATCAAACAGTTGCCTAGGAATTGACATCCACCAGAAGTTGATTTCCTGGTTAACTTACACCCTGTATAGTCACTATCAGAGAAAGCAACTAATTTGCAAGAGTGCCCAGTGGAATACCATAAACCTAGAGATTGTGTACCTTGCAAATATCTAAAGATCCTCTTGACTGCAATCAGATGAGACTCTTTAGGTGCAGCCTGAATCTAGCACAAACACATGTAGCAAACATAATATCTGGTCTAGAAGCTGTTAAATACATCAAGGACCCAATCATACATCTGTAAAGCGTTTCATCAACAACTTTACCTTTCTGATCAATATCCAATTGTGTGGTGTTGCACATGGGAGTAGAACAGGGCTTACAGTTTTGTAAATCAAACTTATTTAAAAGATCTTTTGTATATTTAGATTGATGAAGGAAAATTCCATCAGCTTTTTGTTTGATTTGCAAGCCTAGAAAGAACTGTAATTCTCCCATCGCACTCATTTCAAACTTCCTTTGCATTAATTTTGTAAAATCATCACACAACTGGGGATCAGAGGATGCTAATATAATATCATCAACATAAATTTGAACAAGTAGCTTATGCTGATCCACCTTCTTAATAAATAAGGTTTTATCTATGGAGCCTCTAGTGAAATTATTTTGCAGAAGAAAGTTAGATAATGTCTCATACCAGGCTCTAGGAGCTTGTTTCAACCCATAAAGAGCCTTATCAAGCTTGTATACCCATTCTGGGTGTTTATTATCCTCAAAACCTGGTGGTTGACACACATAAACTTCTTCTTTTATTTTACCATATAAAAATGCACTTTTAACATCCATTTGAAAAACTTTAAGATTGTGGAGTGCAGAATAGGCTAAGAACAATCTAATTGCCTCCAGTCTGGCTACAGGGGCAAAGGTTTCATCATAATCAATACCTTCTTCTTGTGCAAACCCCTGAACAACCAGTCTGGCTTTGTTCTTAACAATAAGCCCATTTTCATCTGTTTTATTCCTAAACACCCATTTAGTGCCTATTGCACACTTACCTAGGGGAAGAGGAACAAGCTCCCACACTTGCTGCTTTTTGAACTGAAGAAGCTCAAGCTGCATTGCTTCAACCCAACCATTGTCTCTAAGTGCAACATGATAATTCTTTGGCTCTAGCTGACTGAAGAAGAGAGCATAGAAGCAGAAATTGGACAATTGACTTCTGGTTGAAACTCCAGCATTGATATCACTAATGATTTGAGACATTGGGTGATTCTTCAGCTCTTGATAAACAATGAGATCAGTGCAAGTGTTTGTAGAACCTTCAGCAGCAACAGATGTTGATGTAGACTCTTGAAACCATGTAGATGGTGGCAACTCAAATGAAGTTGAAGATGCAGAAATCTCATCAGCACTTGTTGTGGATGAAGCTACTGAAGCTACAGGAGCATCAGGTTTAGAGGACACAGGCAGTTGGTCACTAAACCTGAAAAGGTGAGTACTGCTATCATCATCATCATCAGCACCAGCAGTACTATCAGGTGGTGAACTGTTGACAGGAGCAACAACAGGAGTTTGATAAGGAACATATTGCAGTATGTCCAAATCAAATATCTCCACAGGGCTTTGTGGAATCTTGTCCTTTGGAGATTCATTAAACTTAACATGTAGAGTCTCTTCACCATCTTTGTTCTGTAGTTGAAGACTCTGTATGCTTTGCAAGTTCTTGGAATGCTAAACTGCCTCTTGATTCCCTTTGAGAGGTAGAACATCAAGTGTATTGTTTCTGAATTCTGTTCCATTATCACTTCTAATACACTTGACTGAGAGGGAATACTACGTCTCAACATACAACACAAAGTTGAAAATCTTCTGAGCTGCCTCATCCTTTGAATGCAAGAAGAAAGTCCATACAAATCTGGAGTAATCATCCACAATTACCAGACAGTATTTCTTCTTAGCCATACTCATCACTCTCACAGGACCAAAGAGATCCATGTGAAGAAGCTATAAGCAGGCAGTGGACTTAGGTTCTTCTATGGAGGGAAATGAAGCTTTGTGCTGTTTTCCTTTTAAACAAGTAGTGCAGTTATCTTCACATTTGAACTCCTTCATAGGCGGCCTTACTAAACCATGGTATATGAGCTGATTTATGTTTTTGAGATTAACATGACCCAGCCTTCTATGCCATAGAGTAGATTCTTGAGGGGAAGCCTTGGAAAATAGGCAAGGATGGCCTTTGAGATCTATTTTCTTGGAAAGATCTAAGGCATACACTCTTCCTGTCCTGTTGGCCTTCAGGAGAGTGTATTCATCCAACACCTTATCAATCAAACTTAGAACTTTGGATGACAGAATCCGATAGTTCTGACTTGTGAAAAGAGCAACATGCCCTTTGTCACACATTTGACTGACACTCAAGAGGTTGTACTTGAGATTTTCCACATGGTTAACATCATCAAACTTTATTTCCCCATTGGAAACAAAGCCTTTACCGATGATGTAACCCTTTGCATCATTGCCAAATGACACAAACCCCTTCCTTCCTTGAGAGTAGTCATTAAGAAGTGATCTGTTTCCTGTCATATGCATGGATCCTCCACTGTCTACATACCAGATGCCTCTGCGGCATGTTGAAGAACCCTGCAAAACACAACAAATTAGTTAGATTTTGAGACCCAAACCTTTTTGGTTTTGGGCCTGTTCTCATCAACAGATGGTAAACTAACAGGTTTGTTGGAAACAACAGCCTGAGAGGAAGAAGATGGTGAAGAAGAGGAATCCTTTGGCTTGGACCTCCTTTTCTGTGGTTTCAACATAGGAACATCTAATTGGTTAACTCTTCCCAATAGATGTTGAACCATCATAACCAGCTGAGTCTGATTTTGTGATAAAGTTTTCAGCTCTCCAGACACATTGGCATTGGAGTTTGATAAGTTCCTATGTTGCACCTTCTTCTTTTGAGCAATCTCAGCTGTTACTTGTTTAACCCCTTCCTTTTTGGATTTCTTTTTGGACTTAAGGGTTACAGGATTTGATGTTGCTGGTACAAATGTGGCTTCAAACTCAATTTTCATTTTAACCATTTTCTCTTCAATTTCCTTTATATGTTTGAGTTTGGATCCTCTTTTGTACCAACAATCATCTGTAAGATGATTGAACAAACCACATATTTCACATGGTTTCTTCTTCATCTTATGTTGATCATCAACTAAAGAGAATGAAACTACTGAAGACTTGTTCTTCAGCACTTTGGAAGCACTATTTGCTTTCTTGACTTCCTTTTTAGTAGTCTTCAAACCCTTTCTACTGACAGTTTTCTTCTCTTCAGTGCTGACAGTAGTTGGAGTTTGAACTTTAGGTGTTAAATCTTTCTCTCCAGTCCTTTCAGGACTTCCAGAAATAACTCTTGAGTTGATCAACTCTTTGATCATGTGAGTGTCAGTATTTGAACCATCAAGATCAGCTGATAGGTTCAACGAGGAATAATACTAACTTCAACTTCCGATGGTGCTCTATCAGAAAGTGAATCACATGATGAGGTGGATTGGTTATTGCTTTCTCCATCAGATTTCACTTCTACTCTTGAAGCAAAATCTGTAGGAGGAGCAGTGTGATTATAACCAATGCCAGACTTCACATTTGAAGCAGTTTGCTTGCTAAGAAGCATTTCAAATCCCTTGCATGATGAGACCCGCGGTCACACTCAACTTCGGTCACTGCAAGTTTTTCTTTGAGACTCCTGTGGTCTTCCAGAATAACCTCTTGTTAGGATCTCAGCCTCTTGGTTTAATCGATTGAACAGATATAGCAGCGGAATAGCTCAGAATTAGACAAATTCAAGCAAGAACATTCGATATAAAAGGATAAAAGAATTTTGTTATAGAGAGAGAAATATCTGACAAAAGGAATATTGCATTAAGATTGTCGGCCTCAATGGCACGATTACAGGTGAGTCATCTTCCTTATAAAGGAAAAAATGACATAGGCTGATGTCACTTGAAAGTGACATGTAACCGTTTTATAACTACTGATGTTTACAACTACTGAAGATGTCAACAACTGACATCTTCTTACAAATGTTCCTAAGTGTTAAACATCTTATTTACAACTACTGAAAAACATAAAACTACTGATACTACAACAACTGAAGAACAACCTCTTCAGTTGTTTACAAGTACTGAAACGGAACAAAACTACAGAAAAGTAAACAAACTACTGAAGGAAAAAGAAAACTACTGATGAAGAAAAACCATCAAACAACTGAAGAAGCCCTCTTCAGCTGTTGTCATCAGCTGTTAGCATCAGCTGATGTCTTCAGTACTTGAACATCAGACTTTGTCTTTTAGCTGTTGATCTTCAGTCTTTGTCTTCAGTACTTGTTGAAGTCTTCAGACTTTAGATCTTCAGCTGTTGTCTCAGTCTTTGTCTTCAGTACTTCAGAAATACTTCAGCAGTTGTATTCTTCAGACTTTGTAGAACAGCTGATCAGGTCTTCTTGAGCTGTTGTGATGTCCTGGGGACTTAGAGGTTTCTCTGATCAGGCTCATTGGTTCTTTTGGTCCAACAAACTCCCCCTGAACCAATGCAGCCAAAACCTCTAAGTTATTGACGAGTCCCACTTATTTTGACAAAAAGATTGGTCTTTTTATCCTCTTGATCAGATGATGAAAGTGACCCTTTTTCAGCACGGCCTGGGAAGAAGTCTCTGATGATCTGTTTTGCATGATATGGTTGGGAGCTCTGTATTGGGGACTTGGACACTGAGCTGTTACCCCAACCATGAGATCTACTTCCCGTGTATCAGCCTATAGGATTCCCTGGTGTAAGCCCTTAGAAACATGATCTGTCATCCATTGTCAGCACCTCGGGCACACCATCAAACAATCCTTCTCGGCCATACACTTCAGAGACTACTTGGCCTGTTTTCCATTCTTGAGCTCAACCGTGGTTATTTGTCTGTAAGCAAACTCATCTGGATGAGTCCCTTCTAAGAGCAGGTTGAGCTCATCTTGTTTGAAGTTTTCAAGTCTTTTGTAAACCAATCCCTTCTTTATGATTTTATTCTCCAACATCTTTGGGGTGGTTGTTTGGCTTCATAAGCTTTCTTGAACTCTTCTACAATTTCCCAAGGGGACACTACAAGAACCACAATGATGTCTTCGTCGACAACCCTCTTCACTTGGCCCTTGTATTTGAAGGAATTTCTTTCTTGACAATCCTGTGTGCCACCCTAGGATCAGGCCATATCCTTACTTTTTCCCTTGGTATTGAAAGGTATTAGCAAGGGTGTACAATCTTAAGACTTCTTTCTTCATGCTAATCATTGAAGAGGATGTGGCATATGCTTTGTCAATACTTTTCAGCATTTCCTCATCATGTCTTTGCATCTGTTCCTCTTCAATCTTTATCATCACATCATGCATTTGAGAAGCAGGAGTGATGGACATTGGATTAGCCTTAGGCAAAGTGATAACTGCAGAGAGTGGCAGTCTGTCTTCATCCTCCTCTTCTTCTTCATCAGCCCTCAGTACCTTTCTTTTCTTTTGTCTAGGTACATCACTGGCAGTGGGTTTGGGGGTAAAGGATTTGGTTTTGTGGGTTGGATGGTTGGTTTAGAGGGTAAAGGGGTTGTTTTAGTGGGTTGTGGAGGTAGTGATTTTGAGGATAGAGGCTTTTCAGACTGTTTTAGCATTTTGGCTATAAGGGAGGCTTTAGTAATTTTGTCAGTTCTTTTCGGTTCCCAACCCCAGCTTCATTTAATACCTCAATCACTAAACCCTTGGAGTATGCTTCAGACGAACAAATCTTGGTGGTTATTGCCAAGATGTTGTCCCTGGTCCAGGCCCTTATTTCTATCAGAGATCTTCCAAGTATTTGGCTATAAATCTAATCATATCTCCAGCCTTTCTCTTTCTAAGGCATCATAACTAGCCCATCTTGAGTTGATCTCCTCTGTCTCCAACCTTCTGATCTCGGAGTCTAGTTGTTGGATGTCAAAACCCTGCCTATATAACTGATCAATGATTTTATCCATTGAACGGTTATGGTTGGCATCAGCTTCTTTCACCATATCATTCAGCTCCTTCTCCTTCTCAGACTCTCCTTTCCTCTTTTGATATGTGACATGAAAGTATTTTTGACTTTCATTCACTTCAGCTCTCTTCTCACTCTCTTCTCCTTCTCATGATCAAAGTCAGTCTCCTCCACACTTATAACAGCCAACTCCTTCTCATTTACCTTCTCCGATTCTTTCTCTTCTCCCCATCTGTCCTCTTCCTTTTTCCTTTAACTGACTGACTCCCCCTTTTTGTTGCATTGGGTGCAAGGGTTTGAGCAGTAGAAAGTGATTAGTCACCAACTCCTCCACCAGGGGTTGTATTATTGTAGGAAGCCTCTCATCAATGGCTTTGATTACTATATCTGTGATCATGGGAGTGATGAGAGAGGGATTTTTGAAGGTTAGCAACTGATTGATCAGGATGGTTCTGTTCCTGAGAATCAGTGCCAAAAGCAGAGGCTGGTGGCTTGGAAGTATGTATTGGCTCAGTGTGTAGGGGACCTTCAGAAGAAGGTGCCATCTGTGGGTGTATTGTGGTGGCAGATGGACTTTCATCCTGAGACATCTTGGCCAGCAGCTCTTTGAGTCTGCTAACCTCATCCTCTAGGATGGTGTTTTGAGCAACTACATCATAGAAGAAGCTCAGGTCATCATCAGTTGATACTGAATCACCTGACCTCCTGACAGAGTCAGGATTGACATGCCTTGAGTGTAGATCAATTATAGCATGTGCCCCTTGTTCTTGGTTCTGGGGACTTCCAGCCTCAGGACTATGTCCTTCATCAGCTATTGCCGCTGGTGAGGTCTTGGAGACGTTACCAACTGCATCCTGGTCATTTGCTGAGTCAGGGGCAGTGGCAGCCTCACCAGAAGGTCGCACCTCCTTGTCTACACCAGGAGATGGAACATGATAACCCCTGTGCTGTGGGTTGACAGAAGCATTGTGATCCTCCCCCTTAGGTGTTGAGGTTATCCCAGTAGTGATTGGTGTCTGGGTGGGGGGTGAGGAATGCAACTGCGTCAGCACTTTTGCAACAATTATTGTAGGGCTTTGAGGGGCGGTTGCATCAGGAGAGGGTGTGGAAGCAGTGTGCACCCGGGACGAGTGGTGCTCTTCAATGGTAATCCCCTCAAGTGAGGAGGATCCCAGCAGTGTGGCTTCCCTTTGAGTGGTTGCATCAGGTTCCTTTTGAGAGGAAACCTGAGCAGCTTCGGTTGGCGGAGTCATAGTCGCTACTGGGGGGTTATTTCCAGTAGAGATAACCTGCTTTGGTGCAGCAGGAGCATCCTCAGGGGACTCAACTCCCTGAGTAGCTTCTTAGGCTTCTTCTTTAGGGTTTGGAGGGGACTTTGGATGTGGAAGTGGAGGCTGTGGGTTCCAGCTGCGTGGGTTTGCGCAGCTTGGCAGCCTGTTTAAGAGTTTGGTCAGTGTTGTGTCGGGAGTATACCTCCGGCAATACAGCCAAAGCAGGGACTCCCAGACCAACTAGTCCCTCAGCAGAAAGCTGATTCTCTATTATGGCCATTATAAACCGAGGATATAGTATCCAACGGTTAGAAAGTGGTTTTGTGGCCATATCCTTGATTTCAAGAAAAATTATTTCAGAAAAGTTTAGTGGTTCTTGTTCAAGGATAGAGAACAGTACCTGTTGCCATCTGGAAGACAGTTGATCCCAAGAAGAAGTCTTCGGGGCCAGGCAAACATTTACCATATGAAATATCAAGCGTTCAGCATCTGGAAAATGTTTCTTCAGGATGGTCGAAGCACTAAGATCGCCTTGATATCCATGTTGTCCAAATGAAAGATCAAGTTGGCGCTTAGGATATCCAACAGGGTAGGCAGCATCATCTAATAGTAATATCTGGCGGATGGTAGCAGTAGAGATGACCACCTTATGAGAGTTGATGGACGAATGGATAGATTCTCCATTAACAGTTGCATTCGTCCAAAACTGATGTAGCGAATCGGCATAAATGATTGGATTTAGGAGGAAGGCCGTTTTCAGTGGTGATTGGACTATAAGATCTATAGCATTATCGAATTTGGTCCAGAAGGACGATTTAGTGAGGTACGCGACACAGTTGTGTCGAGGCTTGAGTTGCATGGTCGCCATTAATGAACGTGAAAGATTTTCAGAGCTTTTGAAATTTTAGGTCGTGAAAGAATGAAAAACTCTGAAAGAGGGATCACATATATATAGGGTACGGGTTATGAAACGACTGAAGTTTTGGTGTTAGTCATCAGTATTTGAAACAATGATGACGTGGTATTAACTTTCAGAGGTTTGAAACGACTGATGGTATTGGTGTGGTCAGCAGTTATAAAACAACTGAGGACATGGTGTTTACAATCAGACGTTGAAACAACTGAAGTCTCTGGTTTAGGCATCAGTAGTTTTAAAAAACTACTGAAGACAAGTTAGACTTCAGATGTTGAAACAACTGAGGACTTGGTATTAGTCATCAGTAGTTGTGAAACTACTGAAGACCCTGGTGTGCCATCAGTTGTTGTAAACAACTGAAGACTTGGTGTTAGTCATCAGTAGTTGTGAAACTACTGAAGACATGGTATTGCTTCAGTTGTTTATGAAGAAACAACAGATTGTGAACTATTGAAGAGAGAGTACTCATCAGTAGTTGTCGTCAATTCATGGCCTTTCAGCTGTTTCATACTGTCCTCAACACGTACTCATCAGTCTTTTTGCTGTTTTCAGTTGTTTCATAGGACATCAGTACTTATCTATTTCTACTGATTTCAGCAGTTGTAAGTGCATCAGTAGTGTAACTACATCAGTAGTTTAGAACAGATAAAGTACAGTACTTAAAGCATTTAGCCTTCAGTAGTTATAAAACTACTGAGGGTAAAATAACTTATCAGTACTTATATGTGACATGGTTACCAATGATCATCAGTAATTACTGAGATCATCAGTAGTTGTCACTTATTCTAGCTGCAGCATACCAAGCCTTAACACCAGGTTGTGGAAAGTTGAACTATCCAAAGGCTTAGTAAAAATGTCTGCAAGCTCATCAGCACTAGGCACAAACATAGGATTAATTAGACCCTTTTCAAAACAATCTCTTATAAAATGATGTCTAATTTCTATATGTTTGGTCCTAGAGTGCTGGACTGGATTTTTGACAATGCAAAGAGCTGAAGCACTATCCATTAATAATGGAGTCTTAGTCTCTGTAATGCCATAATCCAAAAGTTGATTCTGAAGCCAGAGTACTTGGGATGTACAACTTGCAGCAGCAATGTACTCGGCTTCAGCAGTGGATGTAGCAACAGATGTTTGTTTCTTACTCTGCCAAGAAATCAAACAGTTGCCTAGGAATTGACATCCACCAGAAGTTGATTTCCTGGTCAACTTACACCCTGCATAGTCACTATCAGAGAAAGCAACTAATTTGCAAGAATGTCCAGTGGAATACCATAAGCCTAGAGATTGTGTACCTTGCAGATATCTAAAGATCCTCTTGACTGCAATCAGATGAGACTCCTTAGGTGCAGCCTGAAATCTAGCACAAACACATGTAGCAAACATAATATCTGGTCTAGAAGCTGTTAAATACATCAAGGAACCAATCATACATCTGTAAAGAGTTTCATCAACACCTTACCTTTCTGATCAACATCCAATTGTGTGGTGTTGCACATGGGAGTAGAACAGGGTTTACAGTTTTGTAAATCAAACTTATTCAAAAGATCTTTTGTGTATTTAGACTGATGAATGAAAATTCCATCAGTTTTTTGTTTGATTTGCAAACCTAGAAAGAACTGTAATTCTCCCATTGCACTCATTTCAAACTTCTGTTGCATTAAGTTTTGGAAATCCTCACACAATTGGGGATCAGAGGATGCAAATATAATATCATCAACATAAATTTGAACAAGTAGCTTATGCTGATCCACCTTCTTAATAAATAAAGTTTTATCTATGGAGCCTCTAGTGAAATTATTCTGTAGAAGAAAGTTTGATAAGGTCTCATACCAGGCTCTAGGTGCTTGTTTCAACCCATAAAGAGCTTTATCAAGCTTATATACCCATTCTGGGTGCTTATTATCCTCAAAGCCTGGTGGTTGACACACATAAACTTCTTTTATGTTACCATATAGAAAAGCACTTTTGACATCCATTTGAAAAACTTTAAGATTGTGGAGGGCAGCATAGGCTAAAAACAATCTAATTGCCTCCAGTCTGGCTACAGGGGCAAAGGTTTCATCATAATCAATACCTTCTTCTTGTGCAAACCCCTGCACAACCAGTCTGGCCTTGTTCTTAACAATTAGCCCATTTTCATCAGTTTTATTCCTAAACACCCATTTAGTGCCTATTGCACACTTACCTGGGGGTAGAGGAACAAGCTCCCACACTTGCTGTTTTTTGAACTGAAGAAGCTCAAGCTGCATGGCTTCAACCCATCCATTGTCTCTCAAAGCTACATGATAGTTCTTTGGCTCTAGCTGACTGATGAAGAGAGCATAGAAGCAGAAATTGGACAACTGGCTTCTGGTTGAAACACCAGCATTGATATCACCAAGGATTTGAGACATTGGGTGATTTTTCAGCTCTTGGTAAACAATCAAATCTGTGCAAGTGTTTGTAGGACCTTCAGCAGCAGCAGATGTTGATGCAGATTCTTGAAACCATGAAGATGGTGGCAACTCAAATGAAGTTGAGGATGCATAAATCTCATCAGCATTTGTTGTGGATGGTGCTGCTGGAGCTACAGGAGCATCAAGTTTAGAGGACTCAGGCAGTTGGTCACTAAACCTGAAGAGATGATTACACATCATCATCATCTTCAGCAGTAACACCAGGTGGTGAACTGTTGACAGGAGCAACAGCAGGAGATTGATAAGGAAATATTGCAGTATGTCCAAATCAAAGAGCTCCACAGGGCTTTGTGGAATCTTGTCCTTTGGAGATTCATTGAACTTGACATGTAGAGTCTCTTCAACCATCTTTGTTCTGCAGTTGAAGACTCTGTATGCCTTGCAAGTTGATGAATAACCAACAAAGTACCCTGCATCCACCTTAGGATCAAATTTCTGGAGCTGATCCTTTGTGTTGAGAATGAAACAGGGACACCAAATGCTCTAAAGAATGAAATGAGAGGGGCCAAATGATGTTGAACTTCATATGGAGTCTTCATCAACCTCTGATTTATTAGCACTCTATTCTACACATAGCATGCTGTGTTGACAGCTTCAGCCCAAAAGGTCAATGGCAGTCCAGAATCAGCCAACATAGACCTTGCAGCTTCAATGAGGGTCCTGTTCTTTCTCTCCACAACTCGATTCTGTTCAGGAGTTCTTGGAATACTAAACTGCCTCTTTATTCCTTGGAAAGGTAGAACTCATCAAGTGTATTGTTCTGAATTCTGTTCCATTGTCACTTCTAATACACTTGACTGAGAGGGAATACTGCTTCTCAGCATACAACACAAAGTTTATGATCTTCTGTGCAGCTTCATCCTTTGAATGTAGAAAGAAAGTCCATACAAATCTGGAGTAATCATCCACAATTACCAGACAGTATTTCTTCTGTGCCATGCTCATCACTCTCACAGGACCAAAGAGATCCATGTGAAGAAGTTGTAAGCAGGCAGTGGACTTTGGTTCTTCAATAGGTGGGAATGAAACCTTGTGCTGTTTTCCTTTCAAACAAGCAGTGAAGTTGTTTTCACACTTGAACTCCTTCATAGGCATTCCCCTTACTAAACTATGGTGTATCAGCTGATTCATGTTCTTGAAGTTAACATGTCCCAGCCTTCTATGCCATAGATTAGATTCTTGAGGAGAGGCCTTGGAAAATAGGCAAGGATGGCCTTTGAGATCTATTTTCTTGGAAAGATCTAAGGCATACACTCTTCCTGTCCTGTTGGCCTTCAGGAGAGTGTGAGCATCCAATACCTTGTCAATCAGACTCAGAACTTTGGATGACAGAATCATGCAGTTCTGGCTTGTGAAAAGGGCAACATGGCCTTTGTCACACAATTGACTGACACTCAAGAGGTATACTTGAGATTTTCCACATGGTTGACATCATCAAACCTTATTTCCCCATTGGAAACAAAGCCCTTCCCGATGATGCAACCTTTTGCATCATTGCCAAAGGAAACAAATCCCTTCCTTCCTGGAGAGTAGTCATTAAGAAGTGAGTTGTTCCCAGTCATATGCAAAGATCCCCCACTGTCTACATACCAGATGCTACTTTGGCATGTTGGAGAAACCTGCATTAATAAACAATCAGTTAGTTTTGGAGACCCAAACCTTTTGGTTTTGGGCCTGGTCTCATCAATAGATGGTAAACTAACAGGTTTATTGGGCACAATAGCTTGAGGTGAAGGAGATGGTGTAGAAGAGGAATCCTTTGGCTTGGATCTCCTTTTCTGGGGTTTCAACACAGGGCCATCAAGTTGGTTAACTCTTCCCAACAGATGTTGAACCATCATTACCAGCTGTGTCTGATTCTGGAAAAGAGCTTTCAGCTCTTCAGACACATTGGTATTGGTGTTTGATGATGAGTTCTTGTGTTGCACCATCTTCTTTTGAGCAACCTCAGCTGTTTCCTGTTGCACTCCTTCCCTTTTAGATTTCTTTTTGGACATAGGAGTAACAGGATTTGATGCTGCTGGTACAAACTGGACTCAAACTCAGTTTTCATTTTAGCCAAGTTTTCTTTAATTTTCTCCTTTTGTTTGAGTTTGGATCCCTTTTTGTACCAACAATCATCTGTGAGATGATTGAATAGACCACATATTTCACATGGTTTCTTCTTCATCTTCTGTTGATCATCAACTGAAGAAGATGAAACTACTGAAGACTTGCTCTTCAGCAGTTTAGAAGCACTTTTGCCTTCTTGTCAACTTCCTTAGTAGGCTTCAAATCCTTCCTACTGACAGTTTTCTTCTCTTCAGTGTTGTCAGTCATTGGGATTTGAACTCCAGATGTTATCCCCTGCTCTCCAGTACCCTCAGTACTTCTAGGGATAACACTTGGGTTGATCAACTCATTGATCATGTGAGTGTCAGCAGTTGAACCATCAATATCAGCTGATAGGTTCACAGAGGGATTACTACTGACTTCAACTACTGATGGTGCTTTATCAAGTAGTGAATCACATGATGAGGTGGATTGGTCATTACTTTCTCCATCAGATTCTACTCCTGCTCTTGAAGCAAAATCTGTAGGAGGAGCAGTGTGATTATAACCAATTCCAAACTTCACATTGGAAGCTGTTTGCTTACTAAGAAGCATTTCAAAGCCCTTGCAAGATTGTACCCATCGATCACACTCTACTTGGGTGACAGCAAGAGTATCTTTGAGGTCTTTGTACTTCTCTAAGAGTACATCCTCCTAGCCTTATCATCAGAGATTTGGCATTTTAATTTATAAATCTCATCAGTTTTCTCTTTCAGCACAGACTCAAACTCAGCTTTATTTTGGAAATTATTTGTTCTAGCTCTACATTTTTATTGATTAAAGCCACATTTGCTTCTCTAATAGAGGCAAATGCTGCTATGCAAGTTTCAGAACATAATTTGGCCTTAGCCTCAGAGGATACCTGTGATACCTGTGTTGAAGAGGTACTTGAGGATGATCCATCAGAGGATTCCAAAGTCATGAGAGCTAGATTTCCAAAAGGATGCTCACCACCATGTTGACCAGCACCTGAGAACAGTTGTTCATTACCAGACTCATCATCTGGTAAGCTGCTCCAGTCAACAACTCCTGGTGTGAAGAAGCTGTGTTGTTGAAGTTGATTAGGTTGATGAGATTGGGATGGTTGAGGCTCAGGGAGTGCATGTGGTTGCTGAGCAGTGGGTGCTTGAACCTGGCCTGGTTGTGGCATGTAATAGCAGGGTATGGATATGGCATTGGCCCCTGTGGAACAAAATATGCAGGAGATTGTGGTTGATGATGATAACCAGAATTGACAGGTTGTTGCCCTCTGTTTTGTTGACTATTGCCAGGGAAAGTCACAAAGGGTGCAGGAGAGTTAGATCCAGATGATCTACATTCTCTTGCAAAGTGTCCAAGCCTGTGGCATTTATGGCACTTCAACTTACTTTGTCAAAACCAACTTTGGTTTTGCCAGAGAGTCCTGGGAATTTCCTTCCAGTTCTTTTGTAGAACTTCTGAGATCTAATATTTATCAAGGCCATTTGGCTCAAAATATCCATCTCTTCTAAGTCATCATCAGCAATCCCCTTGAGATCATCCATGATGAAACATAGATTGTCACTATTACTACCAGCAGAATAACTATCAACACTCACAAAGGCAGGCTCAGAAGTGTTTGTAGAGAAATCAATATGCTCATCATACTGGCTTTCAGACGACGCATATTCTGACTCTTGATGTCCAATCAGGGCAGTGTTCCCTTGGACAAAATCCTCAGTAAGCTTGCCAGATGAAGCCAATTTCCTTTTCTGCTCTATCTCTCTCTCGAATGTAAGCAGTTTCCCATGAAGTTGGGTGAGAGATAGGCGATCAACATCAGCATTTGAGCGTAGAACAATGGTATATGTGTTCCATCTCTCAGGCAGTGATCTTAGGAATCTATGGTTCATCTGACTCCTGGTATATTCATGTTTAACCATTTTCAATTCAGAGATTAAACATGAAAACCGCTCAAATTGTTGAGTCAGAGTCTCACCCTTTCTATGAGAGAAAGTCTCATATTGTTGGGCGAGGATTTCCCTGTTGTTTGCTAAAACCTCCTCAGTACCACCAAATTGTTCTTTGATGGCTTTCCAGAGGTCATGAGCAGACTCACAATGCAGAATCCCAGAGTAAATCTCATTAGGAATAGCCATAGCCAAAATTCCATGGGCTTTTGCATCGATTTCAAACAACTTCTTGTCCTCATCGGAGTATTGCTCCTTCTTCTTTGGAACCAACTGGTTTGTTTCCGGATCATTCACCATTGGCTTATGTGGTCCATGTACCACAGATGTCCAACAACCTGAGCTATTGACAGACAGGTGATGGAGCAATCTTCTCTGCCAAATGTTATACTCATTCCTCACCAAGATCGGAGGCTTGGTAGAGGATCCAGTATTGAAAGGATCATTCGAAGAAGTAGTCATTGTGAAAATCAGACAGATTCAAGTAAAATCACAATAAGTTTAGCTCAGAACCACACAGAACCTCAAATAAAACGGCCAGAAGCGATACACTCTCAATCTCTATAACAGATCCTTGCGAATTTGCTAATTCGATTAAACTTAGAGCGATTGAACAGTTTCAATGATCAATTGTTAGATCGATCAATGATTAACCTGCTCTGATACCATTTGTTAGGATCTCAGCCTCTTGGTTTAATCGATTGAACAGATATAGCAGCGGAATAGCTTAGAATTAGACAAATTCAAGCAAGAACATTCGATATAAAACGATAAAAGAATTTTGTTATAGAGAGAGAAATATCTGACAAAAGGAATATTGCATTAAGATTGTCGGCCTCAATGGCACGATTACAGGTGAGTCATCCTTCCTTATAAAGGAAAAAATGACGTAGGCTGATGTCACTGAAAGTGACATGTAACCGTTTTATAACTACTGATGTTTAACAACTACTGAAGATGTCAACAACTGACATCTTCTTACAAATGTTCCTAAGTGTTAAACATCTTATTTACAACTACTGAAAAACATAAAACTACTGATACTACAACAACTGAAGAACACCTCTTCAGTTGTTTACAAGTACTGAAACGGAAACAAAACTACAGAAAAGTAAACAAACTACTGAAGGAAAAAGAAAACTACTGATGAAGAAAAACCATCACAACAACTGAAGAAGCCCTCTTCAGCTGTTGTCATTAGCTGTTAGCATGAGCTGATGTCTTCAGTACTTGAACATCAGACTTTGTCTTTCAGCTGTTGATCTTCAGTCTTTGTCTTCAGTACTTGTTGAAGTCTTCGGACATTAGATCTTCAGCTGTTGTCTCAGTCTTTGTCTTTTTTTTTTTTTTTTTTTTTCTGACAAAAGGAATATTACATTAAGATTGTCGGCCTCAATGGCACGATTATAGGTGAGTCATCCTTCCTTATAAAGGAAAAAATGACGTAGGCTGATGTCACTTGAAAGTGACATGTAACCGTTTTATAACTACTGATGTTTAACAACTACTGAAGATGTCAACAACTGACATCTTCTTACAAATGTTCCTAAGTGTTAAACATCTTATTTACAACTACTGAAAAACATAAAACTACTGATACTACAACAACTGAAGAACAACCTCTTCAGTTGTTTACAAGTACTGAAACGGAAACAAAACTACAGAAAAGTAAACAAACTACTGAAGGAAAAAGAAAACTACTGATGAAGAAAAACCATCACAACAACTGAAGAAGCCCTCTTCAGCTGTTGTCATCAGCTGTTAGCATCAGCTGATGTCTTCAGTACTTGAACATCAGACTTTGTCTTTCAGCTGTTGATCTTCAGTCTTTGTCTTCAGTACTTGTTGAAGTCTTCAGACTTTAGATCTTCAGCTGTTGTCTCAGTCTTTGTCTTCAGTACTTCAGAAATACTTCAGCAGTTGTATTCTTCAGACTTTGTAGAACAGCTGATCAGGTCTTCTTTAGCTGTTGTGATGTCCTGTGGGACTTAGAGGTTTCTCTGATCAAGCTCATTGGTTCTTTTGGTCCAACACTCTAGCTTGGCCTTTTCATCATTTAATTAGCATTTAAGCTTATAAATCTCATCACTTTTACTGTTAAGAGCAGACTCATACTCAGCTTTTCTTTTGGAAATGGTTTTCTCAAACTCAAGTTTTTGATTTATTAATGCTACATTTGCCTCTCTAATAGAGATAAAGGCAGCTATGCATGATTCAGAACATAACTTGGCTTTAGCCTCTAAAGATACCTGAGTTACCTGTGAAGATGATGCATTTGAGCAGGAACCCTCAGTAGACTCCAGGGCCATGAGAGCAAGATTTCAAAAGGGTGTTCACCACCATGTTGACTAGCACCAGCATAGTATTGCTCAGTGTGACCAGACAAGTTATCAGGTAAGCTACTCTAGTCAACGACTCTAGGTGTGAAGAAGCTGTGATGAGGTTGTGATTGAGATGGAGATGGTTGAGGTTTTGGTAGTGCATGAGGTTGTGGTACTATAGGAGCTTGAACTTGATTTGACTGTGGCATATAATAGCGGGGATAAGGATATGGCATTTGACCCTGAGGAACAAAATATGCAGGAGATTGAGGGTGTGATGAATGACTAGAACCAGCAGAATTTTGCCCTTTGGATTGTGAAATGTTATTTGGAAAAGTCAAAAAGGATGCAGAGGTGTTAGATCCAGTTGATCTACACTCTCTTGCAAAGTGTCCAAGCCTGTGGCATTTGTGACACTTCAACTTGCTCTTGTCAAAACCGACTTTGGTATTGTAAGAGAGCCCAGGAAATTTCCTGCCAGTTCTCTTGTAGAATTTCTGAGATCTGATATTGATCAAGGCCATTTGGCTCAAAATATCCATCTCTTCTAAATCATCATCAGCAATGCCCTTCAAATCATCCATGATAAAGCATAGATTGTCACTATTATTACCAGAATGACAATCAATACTCACAAAGGCATGATTAGAATTGTTTGAGGTGAAATCAATATGCTCATCATAGTGGCATTCTGATCCTGCATACTCTGACTCATGACTTACCAAGGCAGTGTTTCCTGGTACAAAGTCATCAGTGAGCTTTCCAGATGATGACAGTTTTCGTTTCTATTCTATCTCTCTCTCAAATGTGAGCAATTTCCCATGGAGTTGGGTGAGAGATAGTTTGTCCAAATTTGCACTGGAGCGTAGGACAATAGTATATGGGGTCCCATCTCTCAGGCAGTGATCTGAGAAATCTGTTATTCATCTGGCTATTGGTGTACTCATGTTTGACCATTTTTAATTCAGAGATCAAACAAGAGAACCGCTCAAACTGTTGAGTCAGTGTCTCACCCTTCCTATGAGAGAATGTCTCATATTGTTGGGCAAGGATTTCTCTATTATTTGCCAAGACCTCATTTGTTCCTCCAAATTGTTCTTTCAAGGCATTCCAGAGGTCATGGGCAGTTTTATAATGCATTAGCCCAGAATAGATTTCATTGGGCGGTGCCATGGCCAGAATTCCATGGGCTTTTGCATCAATCTCAAACAATTTCTTATCCTCATCTGAGTATTGCTCCCTCCTCTTCGGAACCATTTGATTGGTTTCCGGGTTATTCACCATAGGCTTGTGTGGACCATGTACCACTGATGTCCAACAACCTGAGCTGTTAACAGACAGGTGATGGAGCATTCGTCGTTGCCATATGTTATACTCACTCCTAACTAGCATTGGAGGCTTGGTTGAGGAACCAGTATTGTGAGGATCATTGGAAGGAGTAGTCATTTTAGGTCCAAATACAATTTAATTCAAGCTTTTAAAAGATTTTACACAGACCACAATAGACTCAATGAAAACCAAGAATAAATCTCAGGATGAATGGCCAAAACACAGAAAATTCAATCTCTATAACCGTTTCTTGCAAAAATGCTAATTCAATCAAACTTGGATCTTGGATAGCAGTTTCATTGATCAATTATTAGATCGATCAATGATTAACCTGCTCTGATACCATTTGATAGGATCAGTGATCTTAAGTTTGATAGATTAGAGTGTAACGCAGCGGAATAAGATCAAGAATTAGACAAATTATAGCAAGAATTTGATATTCGTATGCATTAAGAACAAATACGGTTGTAACGAGAGAATATATTTCTGTGAAAAGGAATGTTTCAATTATATCAAATGTTTCTGCTCAATCATTCACCTATTATAATTAGGTTGACACTCCTTATATAGAGTGCAATCACTGCTGATATTACGGGATAGTGACAACTGGCAGATTTATTACAAAAATAACTAACACTTAACAAACTACTGAAATGTTCACAACTACTGAGAACATATCAGAGAGTGCTAAGCACAAAATATAAAACTACTTATGCTAAACTACTGAAACTACAACGACTGAAGAACAAGCTCTTCAGTCGTTTTACAAAACTATTGAAAGTAAAAACATAAAACTACTGATAAACACAACTACTGAAGAAGTACTCTTCAGCTGTTGCGACAAACTACTGAAACTTCAGCACTTGTTCTTCAGACTTGAACTTCAGACGTTTCATCAGCTGATGACTTCAGTAGATGTCATCAGCTGATGTCTTCAGTCTTTGTCTTCAGACTTTGTACATCAGTTGTTGATCTTCAGCACTTGTGGACTCTTCAGCTGTTGAACTTCAGTACTTTGTTCTTCAGCTTCAGCACTTGTATTCTTCAGCTGTTGGACTTCAGCACTTTAGTCTTCAGCTTCAGCACTTGTGTTCTTCAGCTGTTGAAGTCTTCAGTACTTGATCTTCAGCTGTTGAAGTCTTCAGCACTTGTCGAACTGCTGATGAAGCCTTCAGCAGTTGTTGTGATATCATGTGTGACTTAAAGGTTTTTTGATCTTGGCTCATTGGTTCTTTTGGTCCAACACTTTTTGTTTCAGTATTTGTAAAACGACTAAAGAGCATGTTCTTCAGTCGTTGTAGTTTCAGTAGTTTCTTTTCAGTAGTTGTAGTGACAGTTAACACTTAGTATTTTTGTAAGAAGATGTCAGCTGTTTTGACATCTTCAGTAGTTGTGTTAACTTTCAGTAGTTTGAATAATTCTGTTAGATGTCACTATCAAATGACATCAGTAGACGTCACATCTCCTATATAAGGAATATTCCACCATGACATTCCTATATAAGGGATGATTAACCTGATTGTATGTGTGACATTGTGCCACCACGAAAGCGCGTATTGAATGAAACATTTGATTTGCAGAATTCTTTCTATAATCGTTTGTTCTTACTTTGAATATCACTGTATTCTTGTGAATTGTCTAATTCATTGTTTGATTTCTGCTGCAATACTCTCTAATCAATCAAACGTAGATCACTGATCCTAACATTACTTTATCCCAGGTTTCTGATGGCCATTATTTTAAATCAGCTAAAATCTGATGGACTTGTTGGTCTTGGAGTCCCTGCTCCAGCTGTTTTAGCTGAGGTATACCCCCGACATAACACAGACCCTACTCTCAAAGGGGCTGCCCGGATGCTAAAACCCAAGCAGAGGGAACCCACAGCCTCCACTTCCAGATCCAAAGTCCCCACCAAACCCAAACCACTAAAACCCAAAAAGGCTACTCAGGGAGATGAGTCCCCTGAGGATGCCCCTGTACCACCAATACAGGAAGAACATACTGGTTCTAACCCTCCAGTTATGTCAAAGACTCATCCTGCTAAAGCCGCACATGTATCCTCTCAACAGGATCCTGTTGCAACCACAATTGGGGAAACCACATTGCTGGAACCTATCTCAATTGAGAGGGTTACCATTGAAGAGCACTTCTCACCCCGGGTGCAATCTGCTTCTACCCAATCTCCATATGCAAGCACCCCTCAAAGTCCTACTCTGATAGTTGCAAAAGTGCTGAGTCAGTTGCACTCCTCACCCCCTCCCCAGAAACCAATTACAACTAGGAATACCACAACCATTGAAGGGGAGGACCAAAGTGCCTCTGATAACCCACAGCACAGGGGTTACAATGTTCAATCTCCAAGTGTAGAAAAGGAGATTAGAACTTCTGGTAAGGCTGCCACTTCTCCTGCTTCAGCATATGATCAGGATGCAGTTGGTACCATCCATAAGACCTCACCAGAGGCAACTGCCAATGAAGGACATAGTCCTGAGGCAGGAAGTCCCCAGTACCAAGAACAAGGGGCACATGCTACTACTAATCTACACTCAGAGCATGTACATCCTAATTTAATCAGAAGGTCAGATGATTCAGCTTAGACTAATGATGACCTGGGCTTTTTCTATAATGTTCTAGCCCACAATACCATCCTAGAGAATAAGGTGAGCAGACTCAAAGAGATGTTGGCCAAAATGTCTCAGGATCAAAGACCATCTACCCCAATAACCCCACAGATGGCACCTTTAATTGAAGGTTCATCAAACACTGAGCCTACACACATAAATGAGCCACCAGCCTCTGCTTTTGGCACTACCTCTCAGGGACAGAACCCCTCTGAGCAGATGGTTGCTATCTTTCAAAACTCCTTACCTCTCATCACTCCCATCATCACTGACATAGTGCATAAAGCCATTGATGAGAGGATTCCCTCACATCTACAAACCCTCATTGATGATGTTGTTCATAAATCTCTTTCGGCCTTCAAAACCCCAGATTCCAATGCAACCAAAAAGGGGGAGACTGCAAAGTCTAAGGCAGTGAAAGACAAGAAAAGAAGAGAGTTGATGCTAAGAAAGAGCCTGAAAAAGAGAAAGAGCCTGAGAAAGAGAAGGAGGTTGAGAAAGAACTGATCTCAGAACTGTTGATCACCTATAAAAGAAAGAAAAGTGCTGAGTCAAGAGCTGATGAATAAAAATCATTAGAAGACCTTGTTAAAGATGCTGATGAAGCTCATAGCAGATCAATGGATAAAATTATAGATCAGCTATTTAGACATGGTCATGACATAACCACATTAGACTCTGAGATCAGAAGGCTGGAAATAGAAGAGATACAATCAAGATGGGCCGGTTATAGTGTGTTGGAAATGGAAAGATTGGAAATCATGATCAGGTTCATAGCTAAGTATCTTGAAAGATCATTGATTGAAATCAAGTCATGGTCCAGGGACAGCATCTTGGCAATAACCACCAAGATCTGTTCGTCTGAAGTATATACCAAAAGGCTGGTCATTGAAGCCTTAAATGAAGCTGGTGCTGGGAGCAGGACTGAACTGGTCAAACAATCCAAGCCTCACTTACATCCAAAATGCTAGAACAGCCTGTCAAAGTTCCCACACCAAAACCACCACAACCACAACCCACTAAACCAATTCCCTTATCCACAAAACCAATAGCCGATGATGTACCCCAGAAGAGGAAGAGAAGGGTACTGAGGCTAGAAGAGGAAGAAGAAGATAATGATGAAGATGAAGATAGGCTGCGAATCTCAGCTGTTATACGGTTGCCTAAGGCCATAAGTCACCCTCCAAAAATTACTCCTGAATCTCAAAGGCAAATTGTGAAAGTGAAGTTAGAAGAAGAAGAGCTTCACAAACAACATGATGAGGAATTGTTGAGAAGAGTCGACAAAGCATACGCTGCCACATCTTCAATCATAAATATGAAGAAACATGCTTAGAGATTATACACTCTCAAACATACCTTTCAATATCAAAAAGAGAGAGTGAGGATTTGGCCTGATCCCAGGGTGTCTCATAGGATTCGAAAGAAAAATATTCCACAGAGATACATTGGCCAAGTAAAGAAGATTGTAGATAAAGTGATCTCACTGGCCTTTGTAGTATCACCTTGGGAGATCCTAGATGACTTGAAGAAAGCCTATAAAGCTAAACAGACCCCAAAAAAGATGCTGGAGAATAAAGTGGTGAAAAAGGGGTTAGTGTATAGGAGGCTTGAGGAAGTTAGAAAGAATGAGCTCCAGTTGTTCTTAGAGGGTATTCACCCAGATGAATTCGCATATAGAATCATAACAACTGTGGAGCTAAAAAATAGGAAGCATGTCAAATACCTCTCTGAGTACTATGGGCCAGAATCACTCTTTGAAGGAGAAGCTGAAGAGCTTACCATGGAGGAACAAGTAACCTTCCTTGAGGCCTATACAAAGGAGTCTTACAGACTCATATTTGGGAAGTAGATCTCATGGATGGGGTGACAGCTCTGTGTCCAGTTCCCCATAATAGAGTTCCCATCCATCCTTTGCCAACAGATCATTGAGACTTTTTCCCAGGCCTGTGCTTACAAGGGTCACTTCTGAGCTGATCTAGAAGACAAAAAGACCAATCTTTCTACCGTCATAAGTGGGACATCTTCAATAAGCTTAAAGGTTTTGGCTGCATTGGTTCAGGGGGAGTTTGTCGGACCAAAAGAACCAATGAGCCAGATCAGAAAAATCTTTAAGTCCCACAAGACATCACAAGAACTGCTAAAGACTTGATTAGCTGTTTGACAAAGTCTGAAGATCAACAACTGAAGACTAAAGTACTGAAGACTTCAACAGCTGAAGACCAAAGTCTGAAGACCAACAGCTAAAGACTAAAGTACTGAAGACTTCAACACCTGAAGACTAAAGTATTGAAGATCAACAGCTGAAGTACAAAGACTGAAGACATCAGCTGATGACAACAACTGAAGTTCAGAAGTCCAAGTACTAAAGCCTTCAGAGTTTGTCACAACAGTTGAAGAAGCATTCTTCAGTTGTTGTGATGGTTTCCTTTCAGTAGTTTTATTTTCTATTTCAGTACTTGTTAAACGACTGAAGAGCATGTTCTTCAGTCGTTGTTGTTTCAGTAGTTTCTTTTCAGTAGTTGTAGTGATAGTTAACACTTAGTATTTTTGTAAGAAGATGTCAGCTGTTTGACATCTTCAGTAGTTGTGTTAACTTTCAGTAGTTAAATAACAGTTAGATGTCACTGTCAAGTGACATCAGCTGACGTCAGCTTCCCTTATAAAAGGAAAGATGACCTAATTGTAATGTTGCGCAAAAGCTAGCCGAAGCATATATTGAATGAATATATTCCTTTTGGCAGAAATTCTCTCTCTATAACAAACACAGTTTCATTGATAAATTTTGTGTGTTCTTGTTTAAATTTTTTAATTCGTGAGCTCATTCCGCTGCAAATCCAATCTAATTGATCAAACTAGATGCTGAGATCCTAATAATAGATTTCATTAGGCAGTGCCATGGCCAGAATTCCATGGGCTTTAGCATCAATTTCAAACAGTTTCAGATCTTCATTTGAGTATTGCTCTTTCTTCTTTGGAACCATCTCATTGGTTTCCCGATTACTCACCATAGGCTTATATGGTCCATGAACCACAGATTTCCAACAACCTGAATTGTTGACAGACAAGTGATGGAGCATTCGGCGTTGCCATATGTTATACTCACTCCTAACAAGCATCGGAGGCTTTGTTGAAGAGCCAGTATTGTGAGGATCATTGATTGATATAGCCATATTCACCAATTCAAACAGGTTCAATGAAATTTTAACAGATCTAGCTCAAAAACTCAACAACTCAGTTTGAAGCAAGACGAATCTCAAATTAGTTCACCGGAAGCAACAGAAAATCAAACTCTATAACCAATTCTTGCAAATTTGCTAATTCGATCAAACTTAGATATCAAAAGAGCAGTTTCAATGATCAATTGTTAAATCGATCAATGATTAACCTTGCTCTGATACCATTTGAAAGGATCGGGATCTAGTTTGATCAATTAGATTAAGATTTGCAGCGGAATAGAACAAGAATTAGATTAAATTTAAGCAAGAATAATATGAATATTCAATCAAACAGTGACGGTTATAGAGAGAGAGTTTTCTGCAAAGAGAATATTTTCATTCACGCACAAGCTTCGGCTACAAAGAAATTAGGTCAACATTCTTTTATAAAGGAATGTGACATCAGCTGATGTCACTTGATAGTGACAGCTAACTGATTTATACAAACAACTGAAAGTAGACTAAACTACTAAAGATGTCCACAACAACTAAGGACATCTTCACAAAAAGCTAAGTACAAGCTAAAATTACAACTACTAAAGTTATAACATCTGAAGTGTAAGAACTTCAGATGTTTTACATAAAATAAAACTACTGATTACAAACTACTGAAAAGTAAAACATCATAACTACTGAAAAGAACTACTTCAGCTGTTGTGACAACTTCAGAGAACTTGGTCTTCAGACTTTGTCTTCAGCAGTTGTCTTCAGACTTTGTCTTCGGTTGTTGTCTTCAGACTTTGTCTTCGGATTTTGTCTTCAGACTTGTCTTCAGCTATTGTCTTCAGACTTTATCTTCAGCTTTGGTAGACCACTTCAGTTGTTATGATGTCTGTGGGACTTAAAGGTTTTTCTGATCTGGCTCATTGGCTCTTTTGGTCCAACATGTATGATCACGAGCGAGTGTAAAGTATAGTATGAATTTGAAAGAAATGTATGTTTTATTTATAAAACTAGAACTTACTCAGCAACACTGACTTTTATGCATTTTCCAGTTGGCAGGTGAGCATTGCTTAGCATGGCACGGAGCAGCTACTCAGCATTTTGAATGTCATTATTTTGTTAATGTTTTTGCATTGTAATGCAAACGAATGATGTTTTGAAATGAACGCTTGTATTAACTTGCAAAAGCATTTGTAATGATATGAAAAAAAATATTTTTATGTTTTTGCTGCAAGGATTTAATGAATGATTAAATGTAAAGTGTATGTTTTATGTGTGATGATTTACCACTTGTAAGCGTCCCGGAAACGGGGCCTTACATTACATCAACAACAAAAACATTCAAAGGAAGAGATAGAAAAGTGTGCATGTATCGAGAAATTACACACATCTTCCTTAGAAAAAGGAAAGAAGAAACAATCAACAGATCTTACTACAAAGAAATCTTCTTCAGTAGCAGATCTGCAGAAAACCAATTCCACTGAATCAGTAGATGATCTATGGAAGGCAAAATCAGTAGCAAACAAATCAAAGCTGAAAAATGATCAATCAACAGAAAAATTGGGGAAGGATGCAAAGCTTCAAAAGTTGACAAAGAAGAAGAAAGCAGTCAACTCTGATGAAGAATAAGAGGATATTTATTGCAAATGGTGTGATATGAAAAATCACAGTACTGTAGATTGTTATTTCAGCAGTTATTGTTCCATTTGCAATATGAACAATCACATGACATCTGACAGTTACTTCAAATAACATTGTACTATTTGCAATAAAAATAACCATTCAACTCTGGAATGTTATTTCAATAAAAGAACAAGACAAAGAGCACAAAGAAGAAACAATCTCATAAAGCTGAATCAGACACTCAATCTACTAATAGTGAAAAAGACTCAAAATCTAAGAAGCAGCAACAAAAACAAAAGCCAAAATCAAAGGATAAAATATCCAATGATGTTGAACCATTGAAGAAAAGAACAACATTTCAGCAATAAAAAACACCTCACAAAGGGTGGATCTGACTAAAAAAGAAACAAAAGCTGATGACGCTTTCTTTGATAATTTTGAAAAGGGAACTCATGTATTCCATTCAAAATCAAAAGATAATGAAACTTTCCACAATCAAGGCTCATAATCAAAATCAAAACAACAAACCAATAAAGAAAAGATGAATGAATAAGAGAATGAGAAATCATGAGCTAGTTCACGACCTTATCTTCAATAGAATCATCCTCACCTGAAACAACTCAAAATGAATTAATTAAAACCAAAACTAATACTGAAACTTCAAGACTTATTCATGAAGGAGTAACAATTTTAGATACTGCTGGCAATCCCAAGAATATTAAGGCTTGGGTTGTAAATTCTAATTGATTTCTTTCTATATGCAGGAACAATCTTGGAGAGCTGATAACAAGTGGTATATTGATAGTGGTTGTTCCAGGCATATGACAGGAACCTGTTCTCTTCCCCATGACTTCAAGCATAAAATGCCTTATATGTGGCATTTGGTGGGGATAAGAAGGGATGTAAAATAGTTGATGAAGGAATGGTAACTAATGGTGTGCTCATATTAGAGAAAGTAAACTATTATGAAAATTTACAATATAACATACTGAGTGTGTCTCAAATTTGTGATCAAAATTATACCACCTTATTGATAACACTAATTGTTACATTCTTAAGCCAGGTTTTTTAGCTCTAGAAGATTGGATCCTTCTTAAAGCATCAAGAAAAGGAAACACATATGTTTTGGATATGAACAACACTTCACTCACAATACATGAAACATGCCTCCTATCCAAATCATCAGAAGATGAATCTCAATTGTGGCATAGAATGCTTGTTCATTCTAACATTAAGAACATGAAAAAATTTGTAAAGTTTAATATAAGGCTGATGCAACCCAAACACCCAAAGTCTCTCCTGCATGCATGCACAAGTGTACTGAAGTGGAATGCTTTGGAAGTTTCACACTCTGACTTAGAAAATATTTCAACTATGAAATCTTCCGAAGCCAAGACCAATATCGTCCAAAGCCAAACATGAAGTCTTCTGAAGCTTCAGAGACAAAGTCTTCCAAAGCTAACACGTGAAGACATATTTCTTCCAAAGTCTTTTGAACACATGCTTTATCTGATGTACCTTTTCCATAAAGCTGGACCCCTTTCCGCTGCAACTCTGATAAGACACCAACTTTACATAAGTTGGTGAAAGGTCCATGATTTTGGTAACTGTACATTGAGGTCTTAAGTATGTAACTTTCTACTTTATGTTCTTTTGTAATATATTAGGATGTGAGCTATGGCATGTCATAGTCACTAGTCAAAAAGCAATCTGCCTTTTGACTCTACATTGATTTTGTTGTTGTCTAGATCATGTATCTAATTGGCCTTTAAAGTATGGCCGACTGTAGGTTGTAGTATAAGCACCTCTGGTCCTTTGTATCTTAAACTATTGCTTTATAAACACTTGTAAGGAACTAGAGAGCAATATACATCATCCGTGAATACCAACTACATGTGTTGTCTTATTCTGTCTATTGAATACTTGTGTTTCTTAGTTCTCACTAAAACTGGTTTCTAGTTCCCTATTTGATCTGTTAACTATTGTTGCACACTGTCCTCTTTGTGTTGTTGTGTTGTAGGCAAGTCCCCTTCAACGGTCCTACAATTGGTATCAAAGCATTCCAGGCTCTTGATATAAGATCTCACCATCTTAAGATCCCTCACACACATAAATATTTAACATCTCAAATGGCAACTATCTTTAAAGCTGATATGGAACAGGAAGCATGAAAAAGTCCCCACTGATCACTCTTGATACCTTTGACACTTGCCAAAGAATGGAAGGCTTTATCAAGTCTCTAGATTTAACAATATGGGAATCTGTTGTTATTGGACCTTACATACCAAGCACCTCTTTAGCTACTGCTGGAGGTGGTATGATCCCCAAGGCTGTGGCTTACTAATCAGATGCAGATAGAAAGAGAGTAGAAATTGATCAAAAGGCCATGACAACCATTTAGACCGCTCTTCCAAACTCTATATATAGAGGTTTCAAGAACTGCAAAATAGCTAAGCAGCTGTGGGATTCATTGAAACTGATGTCTGAGGGTTCCACTAAAGCCAAGGAGAACAAGAAGGATCTCCTGAAGTAGCAGTTTGAAAATTTCATCTTCAAAATAGGTAAGACCATGACTCAACAATACTTCAGGTAAGACCATGACTCTAGTGGATGATGAAGTAACTCTTGAGACCAGGGATATTGTAAGGAAGCTCATGTCCTCTCTTCCTAGGTAATGGACATATTATTGTGTTTTTATCAAGATGACTGAGAACCTTAAGACTCTCACTTTGATAGAGTTGTATGGCATTCTAAGTGGATACCAGATGGAGATGAACAAGCAAGGTTCATCCGGTAACTCTAGCAATCAAATGGGTTAAGCCCTTCATGTTACTAAAAGGGATAGAATAGAACCCCAGCATCATCTCATACGGTACCTTGACAACTCAAAAAAGGGTCCTTTCATCACCTTCCCAGAGACACCAAGGGAGAACTATACTCAAGGAAGCCCATTCCAAGAGACAAGTTCTTCTTAAGTCTTTGTGTCTTCTGATGAATGTTGTGGCAACTTTCTCTTCACCCTTGAAGGCTTGGACTGTATCCATCTAGATAATCTGGAGTATATGGAGATAGTCTAACAAATGGCTCTTCTCACTCACAGAGCCAAGAAGTTCTATAAGCGGATAGGAAGGAAGTTTCCCAGCAATCTAGCCAGTGGAAAGTTTGGCCTGGATAAGAGCAAAGTTAAGTGTTACAACTGTAACCTGATAGGATTCTTTGCTAGAGAGTGCAAGGCACCAAGAAAAAATGGTGGCCAAGCACAAGCTAGACCAAACTACATTGATAAAGCCACCTAGAATGAGAAGCCAAAGCAGCAAGCTGCAGTTACTATTGAAGAAGGAGACATTGACTGGAGCTTTCAGGTAGAAGATGCTTCTCCAAACCAAGCATTGATGTCTGACCATGATGAAGCCAAGGTATTGGAACATCTCTGTACTCCTGAATGTATTGCTAATGTCAACAGATACAGGTCCTATAACTTAAAGATGAGACCTGATCTTGAGTCCTTGAATATTTTAAAATCTGATTTCATAAAGGCTGAAAATGACTATAAGTTACATATAGAGGACTTAGAGAAAACCATTTCAGTTCTAAAACATGAACATACCAATTATAGGACTCAGATCAAGGATCTCATAACTAAGTTGACTGAATGCCAAGCTGAGCCTGTGATCAGTAAAGCTAGGGCAAAAAAATGTGTTCTTGAAGAAGAGACCTTCAAGAACAGCATATCCTCATCCTTGCTTGCAAAAGTTTGTTATCAAAACAAGTAGGGACTGGGATCTAGTGAGATAGCTCCTCCATACACAATCTTGTCTGTAAGATCACCTAGGTGTGGAACTTGTGAAGATGAGCTTCCTCTCATAGACCCCTTGAGTGAAAAGGATATAGAAGTGACAGTGAAGAATTCCTCTGAGAAGAGTGAAGTGGAGGATTCTAAGAAGGGTGACTATCCTTCTGAGGAGAGCAAGAAGCCTATGATGACCAAGTCTATGATGAAGAACTTCTTTAGAGTGAGTAAGAGAAAGGCTAAGAGGGCTCAAGAGATCAAGGCCACTTTTGAGTCTAAGAAGAAACAAGTCTTTATCTCTTCAGGGTTTGAAATGGTTAAGATAGAAGACATCAACCTAAACTCTTCTACCAAGAGTTCTGGTTCATGTTCAAATCATCTCATCATGAAGAAGAAGGCTGATCTGTTGTGTACCACTGCTACACAGCCTGAACCATCCAACTCCAAGAATAGTTCTCAACCTAAAAGTACTGTCTCAACAACTACCAAGATGAAGGTGGAGAAGTGAAGTGATCAAAGTTAGCCTTGTTCTCATAAGAAGACTTTTAGGAAGAAAAAGATGGAATGTGTTATGTGTGAGAGTTCTTCTCACGTTGCTAAGGATTGTCCATACAATCCAAGAGGTACTCTTCATGTGACCAAGAAAGAGACTTCCAAGAGCTCCAAGAAGATATCAACTTCGGAAGGAAAACCTGTTTCCTTCGAAAGCTCCAAAGTGAAGAAGAAGGCAAGTGGAAAATTGCCTTCGGAAGAAAATTTGGTCATAGAAGAAAGGAATACTTCTGAAGCACCAAAGTCTGCTATAGTGTTAGCAGGATCATCCGAAGGTCCAGTCATCAAAACTTCCAAGTGTCAAATGCTTCCGAAGTATTGAAGGTCAAGTCCAAACTTCCGAAGGTGGTGTGGAAGTCAAAGAAAGACCAAGTGACTGAAAGTTCTCCATCAACAACAACAAAAGATCCTCAAGCACAACTACAGGATCTATTATTGTTTCATTACCTTCTACTTCTTTTGATGAGCCCAAGACCATAAGGCTTGGGTTTCTAAATGTAACTAATCATTTTCTTTATGCAGGAACAACCCTAGACAAAGAAGACTATCTAGATGATTGATAGTTGCTGTTCCAGGCACATGGCATGCAATAGGTCACTACTCCAAAACTTTGAAAGAATTGATAGAGGGCTAGTTGCTTTTGGAGGAGAAGAAGGAGGTTACATTTGTGGAAGGAGCAAGCTCACAAATGGTAAGCTCAATATTAAGAAGGTAAACTTTGTCAAGGAGCTTGGTTACAATCTTCTAAGTGTATCTCAATTTTGGGATCACAGTCATAACATGCTCTAATATCCTTCTTAGAGCCCCTAGGAGAGGGAACATGTACAAGATGGATTTGCAAGAAAAATCTCCCATAGAGAAGTTTCATGCTTTCTGTCTAGAGCTAATAGTGATGAGTCTTTCCTTTAGCATAAAAGAATGTGCCATGTAAACTTCATAAACATGAATAAACTGATTAAGAATGATTTGGTAACTAGAATGCCAAAGAAAGAGTTCACAAGTGATGATCATTGTATTACATGCCTCATAGGGAAGCAACATAAGGTATCTCATAAGCCTAAGGAAAGAAACTCCGTCACTACACCCTTATACTTGTTACATATGGATCTCTTTGGCCCCACCAGTGTAATGAGTCTAGGAAGGACCTCTTATTGTTTGGTGATCATAGATGACTTTACAAGATTCACTTGGGTCTTTTCCTTAAAACTAAGGATCAGACTCCTGAGATTCTGAAGAATTTCATCATAAAGATTGAGAATCAATTTGATCACAAGGTCTAAACCATAAGATGTGATCAAGGAACTGAATTTAAGAACCAAATCCTTGATACATTTTGTGATGAAAAGGGTACTAAAAGACAATACAGTGCTCCCACAACTCCTTAGCAAAATGGTGTTGCTGAGAGGAGAAACATGACACTGATTGAAGCTGCAACACCATTTTGACAAACTATAAGCTGCCCATCACCTTCTGGGCAGAGGCAGTCAACACTACCTGCTATGTGCAAAATAGAGTTTTAGTGGTTAAGACTCATGGCAAGACTCCTTATGAACTTTGGCAGAAGAGGAACCCTTTCATTGGTTTTCTCAGGTCATTTGGATGTCCTTGCACCATCTTGAATACCAAAGATCAAATTGCCAATTTGCTTAGAAATTAGATGATTGACACTTCATTGGATATTCTTCTCAAGCTAAGGCTTATAGAGTATACAATCTCAGAACTAGAATTGTTGAGGAGTCAGCCAATATGACTTTCAATGAACACACATCCAGTGTAGCTAGTTCTGGTCCTGATTGGCTATTTGATCTTGATTTAGTTACCAACTGTTTTAACAAATCTTGTGAGGATGTTTCAGGATCTATAGATATCTTACCTCCAGGTGATCCTGATCCAAGATTTGAGCTAAGAACAACTTCAAGCTACACATCTTCAGCTCTAGTGGTAACTAATCCTGCAAATGAAGCTTTTACTAGCACATCAATGACAAATCCTACTGATGCCTCTGAAGTACCTCCAAATTCTAGCTTAGAGGACACAACTCAGAGGAAGAAGTTTCAAATGTTGGAGAGCATGGTGGTGGTGGCAGTGATCATGAAATTCATGATGCTGATAACCACTCCATTGATGACAACATCAATGATGTCACACACTTATTGTGTCACACCCCAACCTTGATGGTGGAAACATCGAGATGTGAGGGCTAAGATTGTTCACAGCCACATAACGCTATATTAAAATGTAATTATTCAAATTATAAGTTTCAAAGATATTACAAACATAAGTCTCAAACATGAAATAAGTTCAAACATAATAAGACAAAATATAGTCTTTTTATTTCATTCACTAGGTCCAAGTCCTAGATTATTGAAAGCTTCAAAAGTTCACTTTAAACTTGTGGATGACCTGAAACATGATAAAAATAAAGGTCAACTAAAAATAGTTGATGAGTTTCCAAGGTTTTCAGACATAATATGATAAGATTACAAGTAGCAATTCATGTCATAGGTCATAATTAGTAAGGTTATAGAACACATATCGTTACAACCAAACCTCGACTTGATTACAAGTATATAAGATTGGCTAAGTGTATTTGGTTCCCCTGATGAACAAGCATACGTCATCAGGAGCCGACAATACCTCGGCTTTAGCACCAATAGGCTTGTCAGGCCCAATGATCTAAGACGTCATGAGGCTAGCAATAGTTAATGATTGTAAACAAACTATGTATCTCATATAAACACTTACAACACACAAATAACCATGACAAAATATAAAGATGAATTGCAAGTGCTTTACAAGTCTCAAATGTTTATAAGTGTATGATGTATAATTATCATGTTTCACCCCAAATAGTGTGAAAAATGTAGAAAGGGGCAAGGAAACTCACATGGCAATAAGTATATAATGGAGATTATTTAAGAATAGTAAACTTCATTCCAAGATAAAACGTGACAAGGCACCTAAATATATATAATTACAAGATTTAAGTTTAATAGTAAGTTTAACGATTAAGCGAGGGTTATGGTTCTAGGTCGAATATGGGGGTTTTTGTTAATACGCTAAATAATAAAGAAATTACTATTTCATGTCTTTTAATAGAAATATGTAATTAACCCATTTAAAATTACTAATAAGGTTTACATATAAAAACTTAAATACACACTTGGAACAAACATGATTTAAACGATAATAAATTAAAGGTTGCGTTTAGACCAAAATCATTTTGCTAATTAAGATTTGAAAATCATTTTAATAGGAGTAAAACTTAAAATAACCTTTGTAAAATGATTTTATCAAAGTTTATTTAATTATCGATATTTTATTAAAATTCTAGGAAATTATTTAGTGCTTATAAAATATTTAAAGTTTACAAAAACATTATTTTATAATTATTAAAGATTTTCCATAATTAAATTAGGCTTAAAATGCCTTAAAAAATAGTTGAGGGAGCCCGGGTTCGAACCCTTTAGCGAACCAGGGCCTCGTTGGTTCGAACCCGGACCTCAAGGGAGCCCGGGTTCGAACCCTTTAGCGAGGGTTATGGTTCTAGGTCAAATTTGGTCAATTGGTCAATGATCACCCATATGCTATAATGTCCTTGAGAGGTTGGGGTAGCTTGGTTATGAAGTCCATGGATATATGTTCCCACTTCCACATAGGGATCTCGGGTTGCTCAAGTAATCCACTTGGACATTGATGTTCGGCTTTAACCTTCGTACAAGTGAGGCACTTAGCTACATAAGTTGCTATATACGTTCTTCATTCTAAGCCACCAATATGACCACGCAGGTCCATGTACATTTTATCAGAGCCAGGATGAATAGAATAACGAGTTTAATGAGCTTTGTTCATGATAAAGGTACAAAGATTATTATGATTTGGAACCAAATTCGATTTGCGTAGTACATCAGTCCATTGGGTTTCGTTTCCAATCGAGTTAAAAGATTAGGCTCCAGCTCATTCTTCATTCTTCCTTCTTGTTGCAGCACTTGTTAAGCCTCCAAGATACTAGACTTGATGTCACTATCTATTCTCAAGTTTTGTAGCAGTACGGTAGTCTCGTTGGCATCTAGTCGGATATCAGTATCGAACTCACCTAAAGTGTCAAACCATTGACGTCGATCGCGGATTTCTTGGAATAAGATCATCTTGTTGTGAATCTTTCGGCTTAGTGCATCGGCTACAACATTTGCTTTGCCAGGATGGTAACGAATGTCACAATCGTAATCACTTATCAACTCCACCCAACGACATTGTCTCATATTGAGATCTTTTTGTTTGAAAACGTGTTGAAGGCTTTTGTGATCGGTGTAGCCTATACATTGTGTACCATACAGTAGTGTCTCCAAATCTTCAAAGCAAAGACAACAGCACCAAGCTCGAGATCGTGTGTTATGTAATTCACCTTGTGAACCTTCAATTGTCTTGATGCATAAGATATGACCTTCCCTCGTTGCATGAGAACACAACCAAGGCCTTGTTTAGATGCATCACAATACATGATGAAATCATCATTTCCATCGGGTAGGGTCAAGATAGGAGCATTGCACAACTTGTGCTTTAACGCTTCAAAAGCTTCTTCTTGCTCGGAACCCCACTCGAATGGTTTATTCTTTTGTGTCAAAGAAGTGAGCGGCTTCGCAATCCTCGAGAAGTTGGCAATGAATCGCCGATAATAACCAGCAAGACCAAGAAAAGAATGAACTTCGGTAGGAGTTATAGGAACACAACAATTTTTCACAGCTTCCACCTTTGCATGATCAACATGAATTCCTTGGCTATTCACCATGTGTCCTAGAAATTGAACTTCCTCGAGCCAGAAGTCACACTTCGAGAACTTCGCGTACAATTGCTCTTTCCTCAACAACTTAAGAACCAATCTTAAATGCAGTTCATGATTGGTGTTGGACTTGGAGTAGATAAGTATGTCATCAATGAAGACGATCACAAACTTATCTAGATAAGGCTTGCATACTTGATTCATGAGATCCATGAAGGCAGTAGGAGCATTAGTTAAACCAAAAGCATGACCATGAACTCATAGTGTCCATAACGAGTACGGAACACGGTCTTTGGGATATTATCATCATGAAGTTGTAGTTGGTGATATCCAGAACGTAGATCAATCTTCGAGAATATTGCAGCTCCTTGAAGTTGAGCAAACAAGTCGTCGATACGAGGAAGGGGATAACTATTATTGATGATAAGCTTGTTAAGCTCACGATAATCGATGCACATACGAAACGATCCATCTTTCTTCTTCACGAAACGAACAGGTGCACCCCAAGGCGAAGAACTAGGACGGATGAAGTCCTTCTCGGATAGCTCTTGAAGTTGACTAGAGAGTTCTTGCATTTCCAATGGTGCAAGTAGATATGGTGACTTAGCCTTGGGGTTTGCTCCCAGTATCAAGTCAATTTTAAACTCGACTTCACGTATGGGAGTAAACCACTAAGGTCATTGGGAAATACTTCAGGAAAATCTCGTACAATAGGGACATCCTTAAGTTCTTTCCCTTTGACTTTCTTGTTGACCAGTAAGCCAAGAAGGCCATATACTTCTTACTTAAGCACTTTCGGGCTTGAGTGCAAGACATGAGTTTAAGTCCTTTGGAAGATTTTTCACCAAACACCTTCAATGTGTCACTAGAGGGTAACGGTATATAGATGCACTTCTCGAAACAAATAATCTCGGCATGGTGTTTGGCTAACCAATCCATACCATGATGACGTCGAAGCTTCCAAGTTTCATAGGAATAAGATCAGTAAGGAAATCATGTGTGTCAAGACTTAAGATGCAATCACGAATATGACATCAACGGTGATCGGTTCTCCATCGGCAACTTCAACGGTGAGAGGTTTTTCTAATTTCGTATGTGGCTTAGCAAGTATGGGTTCAACTCTAACAAAACAAAACTCTTATCGGCTCCAGAACCAAGTAGGACAAAGGCATAAGTTTTATTAATAAGGAACATACCTATTCAATTTTAAAGGTATTTAGCGATACAGTTAACACATGAAAAGAATTAGGTCACACAAGTCAAAGGTAAGTTAACATACCATTCACCACATTGTTGTTTGCTTGTGCTTGATTTGCGTTGATGTTGAAAGCACATCCTCGGGCTTGTGAAAATTACCCACAAGACGAGGGCATTATGGGTGAAAATGGCCAGGTTCCCCACAGTTGTAGCAAACACGGTTTGTGACCACGGCGGCATTGTTAGGTGCACGGTGGCAAGTCACCACCAAATGACCATATTTACCGCATAAGGTGCAGATACTGTACGGTTGATTCCCCGGATGGTGATACCTACAAGTTTTGCACATAGGTTGTGGACACGCATAAGCCTTAGCCCTAGGCACTTGTGCCACAGGTGTAGCCACAGGTACATGTTGCCTTTGGGGTTGTTTGGGTGCAGCCACGACATAGTTGCGTGCCGGTGTGAACTTGCACTTCTTGTTGTTTTTGTGGTGAGACGGTTCAACTTTAGTCTCCTTAACGGCCTCAGTAGCCATCTTTTCCACCTTCTTTGCACCTTTCACAGACATGGTGCCCGCTCGTATATGATTCTCAGTGAGTTGAGCGGTGATAGTGATGGCTTCTTCTAAGGTTGTGGGTTGGCTACCCACCACAACATCTTCAATTTGGGTGGTACACCCTAAATGAACTTCTCGATGTTGCAGGGGACAGTGTCAACCAGTGAGGTAGTACTATACTCAATTCATGATGCCTATTTGAGTAGGCCAATGATCACCATCGTTTTACTTCAAGTTCCAGAATTCTTCTTCCAACTTTTGCAATTCACTTCTCGGGCAGAACTTCGCGATGGCGATGTTCTTGAACTCATCCCAAGAGAGTGCCAATATTGCACCAGCTCCTCGATTTCTCTTCTCGCTATTCCACCAGGTAAGAGCCCTTTGTTGGAGCATACTAGTGGCATAACGAACTTTGAGTGCCTCGGGACACTCACAGTTGACAAAGGTATCTTCCCTGCTCTCGAACCACTCAAGAAGACCAGTGGCTCCTTCTTTGCCATTAAAACTAGTGGGCTTGCAAGAACTAAAGTGCTTGAAAGTGCAGGTTTGGTTGTTGTGCCCTTGGTTAGCACTATTTTCTCCTTGACCATTGTTGCTAGAGTTGGTCATTAAGGTGCTATTGAGTCAGCAACCATGGTCGGGATGACAACGGCCATTTGTCGAGCAATCATGGCGGCTAGCTTACGATTGAAACTTCCACGCTTTCCATGACGACGAGACATGCTGGAATATGCAAAATGAGTTGGACACGAGAAAGAGAATAACAAGTGTAGAGTCTAATGAAGAGGCTGATACAACCTAAACATCTTTAGTCTTTCTTGCATGCTGCACAAGTGCATTGAAGTAGAATGCTTTGGAAGTTTCACATGTGCAAAAGAAATACTGTAAGTGTGAAATCTTTTGAAGCCAAGACCAACATCTTCCGAAACCAAAGATGATGTCTTCCAAATCCTCAGAGACAAAGTCTTCCGAAGCTTCAAGTTCATGAAGACAGATTTCTTCTGAAGACTTTTAGTAACATGCTTTATCTAATGTACTATTCCATAAAGCTGGACACCTTCCGCTGCAACTCTGAAAGTCACCAACTAACATGGTTGGTGAAAAGGTCCATGCTTTTGGTAACTTACATTGAGGTCTTGTGTTGTAACTTTCTAATTTATGTACTTTATCCTTTTTGTAATAGATAAGGATGTGAGCTATGCATGTCATAGTCATAAGCCAAAAGGCAATCTGCCTTTTGACTCTACAATTGATTTTGTGTGTGTATAGTCAATTGTATCTAGCTGGCTTTCCAAGTATAGCCAGCTGTAGGATGTTGTATAGTATCTCATGTTCTTGTATCTTTCATATACGCTTTTACAACATTTGTAATTGAACATAGAGAAGGCAATATACTACTTTCTTGAGAACCAAACACTTGTGTTCTTTGTGTTTTGTCTCTTATATTACTTGTGTTCTTAGTGTCACTACTTGGTTAATCCAGTTTACTGTTTGATCTAAGTTTGGTTTATCTCCTCTTTGTGTTGTTGTTTTGTAACTTATACCCTTCAATGACCCTGCATTTGGTATCAGAGCTTTCCAGGCTCTTGATATAAGATCCTACCATCTTAAGATCCCTCACACACACAAATACTAAACTTTTCAAATGGCAGCCATTTCCAAAACTGATATGGAAACTGGAACCATGAACAAGTCTCCACTGATCACTCTTGATGAGTTTGACACCTGGTGTTTAAGAATGGAAGGTTTCATCATGTCACTTGATTCAAGAATGTGGGAGTCTATTGAGAATGGACCTTTCATACCCAGCACACCTTCTGCTACTGGTGCTGGTATGATCCCCAAAGATGTGGCTAACTACTCTGATGAAGATAGGAAGAGAGTAGAGATAGACAGAAAAGCCATGACAGCTCCTGAAACTGCCCTTCCAAACTCTGTGTACAGACGTTTCAAGAAGTGTAAAACAGCCAAGCAGCTGTGGGATGCACTGAAACTGATGTATGAGGGTTCTTCTGACGCCAAGGAGAACAAGAAGGATCTCCTGAAGCAGCTGTTTGAAAACTTCACCTTCAAAACAGGTAAGACCATGACTCAATAGTACTTCAGGTATGTTGAGATTGTGGATACCCTTGTGGATGGAGGAGTTTCTCTTGAAAACAGAGACATTGTAAGGAAGTTCACGTCCTCACTTCCTAGGCAATGAAGACACTACTGTGTGGTGATCAAGGGAATTGAAAATCTCAAAACTCTTACTCTGACAGAGTTATATGGGATTCTCAGTGGCTACCAGATGGAGATGAACATGCAAGGTTCATCTCGAAACTCCAACAATCAGATGGGTTCAGCCCTACATGTGGTTGAAAGGATAGCATAGAACCCAAACATCATCTCTTATGCTACCCTGACAACTCACCCAGGGTCCTTTCATCACCTTCCCAGAGAAAGCAAAGGAGAACTACACTCAAGGAAGCCCATTCCAAGAGACAAGCTCTTCTCAAGCTTTTGTGTCTTCTGATGAAAGCTATGGCAACTCTCTTTTCACTCTTGAAGACTTGGATTGTATCCATCCAGATGATCTAGAATATATGGAAATAGTCCAGCAGATGGCTCTTCTCACTCACAAAGCCAAGAAGTTCTACAAGAGGACTGGAAGGAAGTTTCCAAGCAATACAACCAGTGGAAAGTTTGGACTGGACAAAGGCAAAGTCAAGTGTTACAACTGTAACTTGATGGGCAACTTTGCCAGAGAGTGTAAGGCACCTAGAACAAATGGTGGCCAAACACAATCCAGACCAAACTACACTGACAAAGCTCTCCATAATAGGAAGTCAAAGCAGCAAGCTACTGTTGCTGTTGAAGAAGGAGGCTTTGACTGGAGCTTTCAGGTGGAAGATGCTTCTTCAAACCAAGCACTGATGTTAGATCATGATGAAGCCAAGGTATTGGAACATCTCTGTACTCCTGAATGCATTGCTAAAGTTAACAGGTACAGGTCCTATAACTTGGAACTAAGATCTGATGTTGAGTCCTTAAACATTTTAAAATCTGATTTTAGAAAGTCTGAAAATGATTATAAGCTGAAAATAGAGGACTTAGAGAAAACCATTTCAGTTCTAAAACATGAACACAGATTTTAGGACTCAAATTAAAGATGTCATAACCAAGTTAACTGAGTGCCAGGCTGAGCTTGTGATCAGCAAAGCCAGGGCAGAAAAGAGTTTTCTTGAAGAAGAGACCTTCAAGAACATGATATCCTCTTCCCTGAAAAACAAAGTGTGCTATCAAAACAGGCAGGAATGGGATCAAATGAGATAGCTCCTCCACACATAATCTTGTCAGTAAGATCTCCTACGTGTGGAACTTGTGAAGATGAGCTTCCTCTCATAGATCCAATGAGTGAAGAGGATGAAGAAGAGATAGTGAAAAATTCCTCTACAAAGAGTGAAGAGGAGGATTCCAAGAAGGGCCACTATCCTTCTGAGGAGAAGTGAAGACTATGATGACCAAGTCCATGAGAAAGAACTTGATCAGAAGAGCAAAAGAAAGGCAAGGAAGGCTTAAGAGATCAAGGATACTTTTGACTCTAAGCAGAAAGAAGTTTTTATTTCTGCAGGGTTTAAAGTGGTAGGGACTGAAGACATCAACCAAAACTCCTCTGCTAAGAGTTCTTGGTCTTGTTCAACTCATCTTAGTAGCAAGAAGAAGACTGATCTACTGTGTACTACTACTGCACAGCCTGGACCATCAAACTCCAAGCACAGTCCTCAGCCCAAGAGGACTGTCTCAGCATCTGGAAAGATGAAGGTGGAGAAGGGAAGTGACCAAAGACAGTCTTACTCTCAAGAAAAGGCTCTTGTGAAGAAGAAGATGAATCGTGTTATGTGTGACAGCACCACTCACATTGCCAAGGATTGTCCCTTCAATCCTAAAGGTACTATCCATATGGCCAAAACAAAGGCTTCAAAGAGTTCTAAGAAGATTCAAGCTTTGGAAGGAAAACTTGTTTCCTTCAGAAGTTCCAAATCTAACAAGAAGGGAAGTGGAAAATTCTCTTCGGATGAATATTTGGTCTCGGAAGAAAGGAGTTCTTCCGAAGCACTGAAGTCTGCTGCAATGTTTGCAGAATCTTCCGAAGGTTCAGTCATCAAAACTTCTGAAGCTCCAAAAGCTTCTAAAGTTTTGAAGGTCAAGTCCAAGAGTCCAAAGGTGGTCTGGACGTCTAAGAAAGACCAAGTGACTGAGATTTCTCCATCAACAACAGCTCAAGATCCTCTTAGTACAACTATAGGATCTATTACTATTGAATTACCTTCTGAAAATGAGCCCAAGACAAGCAAGGCTTGGGATTCTAGATGTAACTAATCATTCTCTTTGTGCAGGGACAGCTGAAGACAGACCAAAATGTCTAGATCATAGGCAGTGGCTGCTCCAGGCACATGACAGGCAATAGGTCACTACTTTAGAAATTTGAAAGGATTGATGGAGGACCGGTTGCTTTTGGAGGAGATGAAGGCGGTTACATTTCTGGAAGGGGCAAGGTCACAAATGGTAAGCTCAGCATAGAAAAGGTAAACTTTGTAAGGAGCTTGGATTCAATCTTCTGAGTGTATCTCAATTTTGGGATCAGAGTCATAACATGCTCTTTACTGAGCATGAGTGCATTGTTCTTAAGCCTAGTGTTGTCATTCCTCACGAGCATATCCTGCTTAGAGCCCCCAGGAAAAGAAACATGTACAAGATGGATTTGCAAGAAACCTCTCCTTCTAGAGAAGTTTCATGCTTTCTGTCTAAAGCCAACAGTGATGAGTCTTTCCTATGGCATAAAAGAAGTGCCATGTAAACTTTAAGAACATGAATAAACTGATTAAGCATGATTTGGTAAATGGAATGCCAAAGAAAGAGTTTACAAGTGATGACCACTGTGTTGCATGCCTGAAAGGGAAGCAACATAAGGTATCTCGCAAGCCTATGGAAAGGAACTCCATCACTACACCCCTACACTTGTTACATATGGATCTCTTTGGCCCCACTAGTGTAATGAGTTTAGGAAGGACCTTATACTGTCGGATCACAGATGATTTTACAAGATTCACTTGGGTTTTCTTCCTTAGAACTAAGGACGAGACTCCAGAGATTCTGAAGAATTTCATCTTAAAGATTGAGAATCAATCTGATCACAAGGTCAAGATCATAAGATGTGATCAAGGAACCGAATTAGAACCATATCCTTGATACATTCTGTGATGAAAAGGGTATTACAAGACAATTTAGTGCTCCCAGGACTCTTCAGCAAAATGGTGTTGCTGAGAGGAGAAACAGGACACTGATTGAAGGTGCAAGAACCATGTTGTCTGACTCTAAACTGCCCATCACCTTCTGGGCAAAGGCAGTCAACACTGCCTGCTATGTGCAGAACAGAGTTTTAGTAGTTAAGACTCATGGCAAAACTCCTTATGAAATTTGGCACAAGAGGAGACCTTTCATTGGTTTTCTCAGGTCATTTGGATGTCCTTGCAACATCTTGAATACCAAAGATGAAATTGCCAAGTTTGCTGAGAAATCAGATGATGGACACTTTATTGGATACTCTTCCCAAGATAAGGCTTATAGAGTGTACAATCTGAGAACTAGAATTGTGAGGAGTCAGCCAATGTGACTTTCAATGAACACACACCTTGTGTTGCTGGTTCTGGTCCGGATTGGTTATTTGATCTTGATTTGGTTACCAACTGTATTAACAAATCTTGTGAGAATGTTTCAGGATCTGCAAAAAAATTAAATACAGATGATCCTGATCCATGATTTGAGCTAGGAAGATCTTCAAAACATATATCTTCAGCTCTAGTTGGAACCACTTTTGCAAATGACGTTTCTGTCTGCCCAACAATGACAAATTCAGCTGATACATCTGGTATGCCTTCACTTTCCATCTCAGAGGCTCTACAACCAGATAAGAACACCTCAACTGTGGAAGTCAACAATGGTGATGGTGATAGTGACCAAGAATTTATTGATGCCACTAACCACACCAGAGATGAGAACATCAATGATGTCACACACTGCTTGGATCAAGTTTCACTTGAAAAGTGTGCTGATGTGGTGGGAGAAACATCTATGCCAGATCTAATTTTTTCAAATTTAGATCTTTCTCAACAACTTGTTGTGATCCTCAGCTTAGGATCCACAAGTCTCACCCTAGCAAAAACATCATTGGAGATGTTGTCTCAGGGGTAAAGACAAGAGGACAAACCCATGAAGCAAATGTTTGTCTTCACTCTTGTTTTCTATCCCAGATAGAGCCAAAGAAAGTTGATGAAGCTCTAAAGGATGGAAGTTGGGTTGAAGCTATGCAACAAGAGCTGCTTCAATTCAAAAGGCAGAAAATTTGGAACCTTTGTCCTCTTCCTTCCGGGAAGACTACCATTGGAACCAAATAGGTGTTTAGGAACAAGAAAGATGATAGAGGCATCATCATCAAGAACAAAGGTAGACTGGTTGTTTAAGGATACACACAAGAAGAAGGGATTGCCTACACTGATGTCTTTGCTCCAGTGGCAAGATTAGAAGCTGTTAGGATATTCCTGGCATTTGCTGCATCCAAGAACTTCAAGTTCTTTCAACTTGATGTGAAGTGTGCCCTTTTGTATGGAGTGAAAGATGAAGAGGTTTATGTCAAACAACCACCTGGTTTTGTAGATCCTGATCATCCTGATTATGTCTGCAAGCTTGACAAAGCTCTCTATGGCTGCATCAGGCACCCAGGAAGTGGTATGAGACCCTATTTGAGTATCTCTATAAATATGGATACAGGAGGGGTACTATAGATGGAACTCTCTTCATCAAAGGACAAGGAAAAGACATATTGCTAGTTCAAGTATATGTGGATGACATCATCTTTGGTTCAACTAATCCAAAGCTCTGCAAAGACTTTGAGAAGCTGATGAAAGACAATTTTGAAATGATGCCATGGGGGAACTTAATTTCTTTCTGGAATTCAAGTGAAGCAAGTTGAAGATGGCATCTTCATAAGTCAGTCAAAGTATGTTCAGGACATACTCAAGAGGGTTAAATATGATGACTATAAGATTGCTAAGACACCCATAGCTAGAAACCACTCTTTTGGTCCTGATCTTGAGGGGGAGTGTGTACATGTGCATTTATATAGGGCGATGATTGGGTCTCTTATGTATCTTACTGCTAGGAGCCTGATATCATGTTGCTACACGTATTTGTGCAAGATATCAAGCCAACCCTAAGATGTCTCACCTTATCAGTGTCAAGAGGATTCTAAGATACCTCAAGGGTGCATCAACACTTGGACTATGGTATCCCAGAATTTTACTTCAATCTGTATGCCTATACAGATAGTGATTATGGTGGTTGCAACATGACTGCAAAGTCTACATCTGGGGGATGTCAATTTCTTGGTGGAAGGGTTCTCTCATGGCAATGCAAGAAACAATCTTGTGTCTCTGCATCAACTGCTGAAGCTGAATACATTGCTGCTGCAAGCTGCTGTGCTCAAGTACTTTGGATTCAGAATCAAATGCTAGACTATGGGTTAAACTTCAAGGAGACTCCCTTTCACATAGACAACAATAGTGTATCTCAATCACATAGAACCATGTGCAGCACTCAAGGACAAAGCACATCAATATCAGGTATCATTTAATAAGAGATAACTATGAAAAGGGATTAATTAAACTAGTCAAGATTCACACAGATGAACAATATGCTGATCTGTTTACAAAGGCTTTTGATGAATAGAGATTTAATATCTTATATCAGCTATTGGGATGATCAACCTTGAGTAGATCTTTGTTAAAACTAATTCTTATTATTTCTTTAAAATTTATGTGTGTCCTAAGTTGTCTAGTTCATCACTTTCATAAGTTCATGTTTTCTTTGGATGATAATTTCTTTTTGAAGACTTTCCTTAGATTTTTGAAAATTTCTGATACTTGGATGTTATGCCTTTAACTTCAGAAGTAAATCATGCCTTCAAAATAAATAAATGTCTGAGAAATTTACCTTTGGAAGAGTTTTCAAATTTATCTTCCGAAGCTTAAATACTTGTCTCAGACACTTACTCATTTTTAAGGACCATTTACTTCCGAAGCAAAATTAATTCTCGGAAGCTTTGTTAGTTTCTACACAAAGCACTCAAGTTTTAATTTTTCTTCCGAAGCAAAATTTTCAAACCTCTCAGTAAATTCTTCCGAAGTCATTTTAGCTTCGGAAGCTTTTTAATTAAAACTTCCAAAGATAATTAACCTTCGGAAGCTTTTTGTTTTCCAAGAAAACTACTTTTTGAGCAAAAAGTAAACTACTTTTTTAGAGATGGGACCGACATCCGAATTTCAAAGTTTATCCACTTTCATTAAACTTTATCTAAAATCCTTCTCACTATAAACCCAACGGTTTCCCCCCTCTTTCTATCATTTGTTCTTTCTCCAAACCTAAAACCCTAAATTTCTCTCTGAAATTTCTTTCTTCATCCCTAAGCTACTTCAAAATGGCCAACCTTGCTCACAGAAATGATTCCAACTTTACCATGCAGCTACACAGACAACACAATCAAGTTGCTCGTTACACTCTGAGAAAGATCCTCATTTCTCAGAGGTTTGCCGTTTCTTATCTCTGTCCAACTACTTCACCTCCCTAACCATTGATCCTCTACTCTATGAGGATCAGTTGCTTGAATTCTAGAAGACCTGCCAAGAGGTCATTATGGATGGGGAGAAGGCACTGTCTGCCACAGTGCAGGGGAGAACAATCTTCATCACTCCGGCCATCATCAACCGACATCTTCAGCTGGATGATGAAGGTGAGGTGTTTTTCCCAAAGGAAGTTGTCAATCATTCCTTTGAGAAGATGGGGTATGAGGGAGATTTCTATGTAAAGACCTTCGGGAAAGGGAAGGTCTCATCCCAATGGAGATTCCTGCTCCATGTGGTCATTCACAACTTATCAAACAAGCATGGTGGATGGGACCAGATTCCTGAAGATCTCTCCTTCATAGTCGATGGAATGGTTCAAGGGGTCAAATTCAAGTACTCTCAGTTTATTTATACAATTTACTTGCAAATTTAGACTCCTTAGAATATTACATGTTTCCTAGATATGTCCAGTACATTCTTAACTGTGAACTGGGCTCACAGTTAAGGGAAGTAGGTAACATTCTTAAATTGGGACAGATGAAGCTCGACATCTTTAAAATACTAAGAAAGTCCACTGTTGGATTCTCTGGGGTAGAAACAGCCTAGTCCCAAAAATGTTAGAGCTTATTGCTCAAGGTGACACCTAGCAGCACAAGCTAGTGTTGAACCCACACCTGTTACTTCCAACCACCCACACAGCCTCAAATCTCCATCACCTACCAAAGAAAATCCAAACGAACCCCTGCTCAGACTATTCAGTTTGTGGAGGCCCCCATATACTCACCTATACAGGAAGAAGTGGACACTAGAGCTCCCACTTCTCCTGAGGAGCAAACCACTCCCATCTCTTCAAGAATCAGTGCTGAGGTTCCTCATGCTCAGCCTGATGAGCTCATTAGCCCTACTGCCTTAAGCAATCACTCTGAGTCCAAACACTCAAGTGATCAACCTTCAGGGGACAGTTACCATCCCCAGCCTATAGATCTAAACCAACCAATTCCCAACCTTGAGTTCTATACTGATGAAGATATAGGTTTCAGTGAGTATAAGTATCTCTCTTCTTTCCCTCTACTCAAGAGAGATGAGTACTCCTGAGTCTCCTATATCTATCCCCATCAGTCACCTACAACTGAGGTGGACACTCCTGAACCTGTTCAGAATGTCCATATGGAAGAGGCTCTCACTTCTGAAAGTGATTACATCATTAAGACCTCAACCATGGCAAGTCAACCGGCTGACATCTCAACCGAGACTGCCAATGAGCAGAGGAAATCCAGTAGCCAAGAACTTAGAACTGGTCATGAGAGAAAGGACTCTGGTCCAATCTTCTCCACCCCCAGTGATTCTTCTGATGAAGATGAGGGGGATCTGAGACTAAAAGTGCAAAAACTATCTAAAACATGCACTTACCTAGTCTCAAAGGTCAATCACCTTGAATCTCAGGTGACTACCTACAAAACAGGATCAATGATCAGCAACTTGAGATTTCATATCTTAAGGAAAAACTAGCTGGGAGACCTTTAAAGAGCACTCAACCAGGAACACAAGAACCTATGGATGTGATTGACCTATCCTCCAGCTCACCTATGCAAGTGGGTGATGCTACCAAAAAGGGGGAGAAAGTTATTATAGCCACAGAACCTGGGAGTTCCTCTGAGAGAATGGACATTGAGGACTCACCATCCTCACTTGCAACTGTGCATTCTTAGCAACCTCCTCTATACACGTTGATGTGATTACACAGACTCCTTCATACAGAGTTTGTTTGGGATGGGATACCAAGGGCTATGTCACCTTCACCATCCTTCAATCATATCATTGGGTGGAGGTATGACAACAACAGGAAGGCCATCATCATCATAAGAGTTTAAGGACAACAAGAAGTCTTCAATTTTTAGAACTGGACTACTATGAAGGTCTGGATCTAGTCAAGATGCCACTTGTCAACCCAAGCCAATCAAGACAAGCTGAAAGACTGGCTAAAAGAATCCAAGATAGGATCATTGCAGAGTTTAGCCTAAGAAGGAGACTAAGGCAATCATGCAATGTCATCGGTCAACTGGATGTTAAGGTAGACCCTAAGATTAGCTTCATAGGGGAAACCTTGACTGAAGGCCCAGTGAAAGAACCTGCGAGCCCTGTCTCATCATCTCCAACTGCTGCAGAGATCCATATTCCTTCTGAGACACCTGCTGGTGAAGGTGCCTCTCAACCTCTCTCTGGCCTGAGCTCAGATGCTGCAAGGAGCAATGAAGGCCAAAGCTCTCTCCACCCTGAGTCACAAAGGTCTATGAGTGATAAAGGGAAAAGAAAGATGACATTTGAGGAGATTGAGGAGGAGGAGGAGAGAGAGAGAGAGAGGAAAAGGAGGCTAAGGGGAGAAAGTTCCTCTACTGAGTCCCCAAGACTCATGGAGTCTGCAATCAGGGCTGCCCCCAAACCAGATACCCAGAATGATGAGTTAAGGGTAGTCAGGATTAACTATCTGCAGACTAGGAACTATGACATAGATAGTGTCATTTCTCTCCCTTTGGATGAATTGAATGAGCTGGTTGATCTAGAAAGGTCAAGAGAGAAGAAGGAGGCAGAAGATTCAGAACTCCTAGTACAAGTCAAAGAGAGAGAAGAAGAAAAAGACTGTACAAAGGTATGCCTACCCTCTCACCAGTTCAAGAAAGTCCTAAACAAGAGGATGTGTTCAACAAGAACCTTAGGTAGATAAGGAAGAAAACAGAATCAAGATGATTAACTACCTGAGTGCCACATTCCTCTATCAGGCAGATGCACTCCTTCCCTTACCTTATGACTATATTGAGTTTGAGTACTTAAAACAACTTGAGCTTGAGTTAGTCAAGGAAAGAAAGACAATAAAGAAGAAGCTGAGGGAAGAAGCTGCAAAATCAAGAGCCATCATCCAAAAGAGCATGAAGAAGTCTGCTAATAGGCAGAGGATGATGAGCTTCTTGAAGTTGTATGGATTCTCTGGAAGGAGACTTGGACCCATGTCTCTATCCACTATGGATGAGCATATGAGGGTAATCAAGTAGAAGATTAAGAGTGGAGAGCTCACTGACTTACACTCCACTCCAAGTCAGGCCCCACCTGAAGTGGAGGTTAAGGTTGAACAACCAGACACAACACAACCCGGACCTCCTGCTAATGCTCAGCAAACTTCATTTTTGATCCACAGCAGGGTCAACCTCCCTCTCCATCTGAACCTAAGAGAGAGCAAGTCCCAACTGAGAAAGATAGTGAAGATCAATCTGTTGCTGTAGACCAGTCTTCTCAGTTAAAATTTCGAAAGAGAAAGAAGAGGATGGCTTCCAAACCAAAGTCTAAGAAGAAGAAGAAGCCTGTATCCCCTTCTGAACCTCAGGATGAATCAGAACAGCCTGAGGATGTGCAGCCAGAGGATGCTCAATAAACTCCAACTTCAGTAGCTCCTCTAGCATCAGGAAGACCCATCTTGTCTTGGACATACACCACAAATCCAGAAAGGTGGCATGTGATTAGAGATCAAGGCATTGAAAACATTTATATATGGCAAGATATGTTTCAGCAGTATACTCAAATGATGCCTAGTTGAGTAGGCCAAATGATCACCACCGTTTTGTTTCAAGTTCCAGAATTCTTCTTCCAACTATTTCAATTCACTTCTCGGGCAGAACTTCGCGATGGCGATGTTCTTGAACTCATCCCAAGAGAGTGCCAATATTGCATCAGCTCCTCGATTTCTCTTCTTGCTATTCCACCTGGTAAGAGCCCTTTGTTAGGGCATACTAGTGCCATAACAAACCTTGAGTGCCTCGGGACACTCACAGTTGACAAAGGTATTTTCCATGCTCTCAAACCACTCAAGAAGACCAGTGGCTCCTTCTTTGCCACTAACACTAGTGGGCTTGCAAGAACTAAAGTGCTTGAAAGTGCGGGTTTGGTTGTTGCGCCCTGGGTAGCACTATTCTCTCCTTGACCATTGTTGCTAGAGTTGGTCATTAAGGTGCTATTGAGTTCAGCAACCATGGTCGGGATGACAACAGCCATTTGTCAAGCAATCATGGCGGCTAGCTTACGATCGGAACTTCCACGCTTTCCATGATGACGAGACATGCTGGAATATGCAAAATGACTTAGACACGAGAAAGAGATAACAAGTGTAGAGTCTAATGAAGAGGCTGATGCAACCTAAACATCTTTAGTCTTTCCTGCATGCTGCACAAGTGCATTGAAGTAGAATGCTTCGGAAGTTTCACATGTGCAACAGAAATACTCTAAGTGTGAAATCTTCCGAAGCCAAAGATGAAGTCTTTGAAGCCTCAGAGACAAAGTCTTCCGAAGCTTCAAGTTCATGAAGACAGATTTCTTCCGAAGACTTGTTGGACCAAAGAACCAATGAGCCTGATCAGAAAAACCTCTAAGTCCCATAGACATTACAACTGCTGAAGAAGGTCACAACAACTGAAGACATCAGCTGATTACAAGGTCTGAAGACAAGATCTAAAGATTTCTACTGAAGACAAAGTCTGAAAGTAAAGTACTGAAGACAAAGTCTGAAGTAAAGTACTAAAGACAAAGTCTGAAGCAATCAGTTGAAGACAACGTCTGAAGTAAAAGTCTGAAGAACAAAGAATGAAGACAAAAACCGAAGACCAGAGTGATCAGTAGTTGTCCCAATAGCTGAAGTATTAACTTCAGTAGTTGTGATGGTTTTCCTTTTCAGTACTTGTAATTTACCTTTTTAGTAGTTTATAGTTTCAGTAGTTTTAGTTTAGTAGTTTTATGTTTTATACTTAGCAGTCTCTGAGATGTGATCAGTTGTTGAAAACATTCTCAGTAGTTTGCATAGTTTCAGTTGTTTGTATAATTCTGTTAGATGTCACTATCAAGTGACATCAACAGACGTCACATTCCTTATATAAGGAATGTTGACCTAGTTGTAACGTGTGACATTCAGCCACCACGAAAGCATTTGAATGAAATATTCCTTTTGTAGAATCTCTCTCTCTCTCTATAACCGTGTGCTTTTCTATTGAATATCAATTGTGTTCTTGCTAAATTGTCTAATTCATTGTTCGAATTCCGCTGCAATCTACTCTAATTGATCAAACTTAGATCACTCATCCTAACAAATGGTATCAGAGCTGGTTAATCATTGATCGATCTAACAATTGATCATTAAAACTGCTATTTCGATATCTAAGTTTGATCAAATTAGTATATTGCAAGAAGTGGTTATAGAGATTGACTTTCTGCTGCTTTCGGTTATTTGCTTTGAGATTTCTCTTGGTTCATATTGAGTTTGTTGTGTTTTGCGCTAAATCAGTTAAAACTTAATTGAATTTGATTGAATCTGAGAATGACTACTCCTTCTAAAGACCCTCATAATACTGGTTCCTCAACCAAGCCTCCGATGCTGGTTAGGACTGAGTAACATATGGCAACGAAGAATGCTCCATCACCTGTCTGTTAACAGTTCAGTTTGTTGGACATCTGTGGTACATGGTCCACACAAGCCTATGGTGAACAATCCAGAAACCAACCAAATGGTTCCGAAGAAGAAGGAACAATACTCAGATGAGGATCAAAAACTGTTTGAGATTGATGCTAAAGCACATGGAATTTTGGCCATGGCACTGCCGAATGAAATCTATTCTGGGCTTATGCATCATGAAAATGCTCATGACCTCTGGAATGCATTGAAAGAACAATTTGGTGGAACAGATGAGGTCTTAGCAAACAACAGAGAAATCCTTGCCCAACAATATAAAGACATCTCTCATAGGAAGGGTGAGACACTGACTCAACAGTTTGAGCGTTCTCCTTTTGATCTCTGAGCTGAAAATGGTCAAACATGAATACACTAATAGCCAGATGAACAACAGATTCCTCAGATCACTGCCTGAGAGATGGACACATATACCATTGTCCTACGCTCCAGTGCAAATCTGGATAGCCTATCTCTACCCCAACTCCCTGGGGAAACTGCTTACATTTGAAAGAGAGATACAGCTGAAAAGGAAACTGGCATCATCAGGAAAGCTCACTGATGACTTTGTACCAGGGAACATTCCTTGGTTGGTCATGAGTCGGAATATGCTGCATCAGAAAGCAATTATGATGAGCATATTGATTTCTCTTCAAACAGTTCTGATCATGCATTTGTTAGTGTTGATAGTCAATCAGGCTGTAATAGTGACAATTTGTGCTTCATTATGGATGATTTGAAAGGTATTGCTGATGATGACTTAGAATAGATGGATATTCTAAGCCAAATGGCCATGATTAATATCAGATCTCAAAAGTTCTACAAGAGAACTGGTAGGAAATTTCCAGGACTCTCTGGCAAAACCAAAGTTGGTTTTGACAAGAGTAAGTTGAGGTGTCACAATGCCACAGGCTTGGGCACTTTGCAAGAGAGGTAGATCAACTGGATCTAACTGCTCTGCACCCTTTGTGACTTTTCCAAGCAATAGTTCACAAAACAGAGGGCAACTTCCTGCTAGTTCTAGGCATCACTCATAACTCTATCTCCTACATATTTTGTCCCTCAGGGTCCAATGCCATATCCATATCCCTGCTATTACATGCCACAGCCAAATCAAGTTCAAGTTCCTATTGCACAACAACCTCAAGCCTTACCTGAGCCTCAACCATCTCAATCATCTCAATCACAACCTTATCACAGCTTCTTCACCCCTAGTGCTGTTGACTGGAGCAGTCTACCACAGGATCTTTTGGTATGAGCAATTATTTGCTAGTGATGGTCAACATGGTGGTGAACGTCCTTTTGGGAATCTTGCTCTAACGGCCCTGGAGTCTATTGAGGGTTCATGCTCCAATGCATCTTCATCACAGGTAAACTAGGTATCCTCTGAGGCTAAAGCCAAGCGATGTTCTGAATCTTGCATAGCTGCATTTATCTCTATCAGAGAGGCAAATGTGGCTTTAATAAATCAAAATCTTGAGCTTGAGCAAACCCTTTCCAAAAGAAAAGCTGACAATGAGTCTATCCTTAAAGATAAAGATGATGAGATTTATAAGCTTAAATGCCAATTAAATGATAAAAAGACTAAGCTAGAGGTCATTCTTGAGAACCACAGAGATCTAAAAAACACTTGCAGCTACCCAAGTTGAGTGTGACCGCTGGTTATCATCCTGCAGGGATTTGAAATGCTTCTCAGCAAGAAAACAACTTCAATGTGAAGTTTGGAATAGGTTACAATCATATTGCACCACCTACAAATTTTACTCCAAAATCAATAGTAAAACCTGAAGGTGAAAGTAATTTCCAAACCACATCATCATGTGCATTATCCTCATGTGATCAGCCAAGATCAGAAGATCAAATCAGTGTTGATACCTCAGCAAATCAATTGACTGATGTGTTAACTACTGATAAGCACATGAAGCTGAGTACTTCAAATGTTGTCCCTCAAAGTACCTCAAGTACTGAAGGGCAAGTCACAACATCTGAAAAGCATTTCAAATCAACTGAAATAAAAGGGTTAACAACTGCTGAGGAATCTATCATATGGTCTTTCAGGACGGATAGGAGACAGCTGAAGAACAAGTCTTCAGTTGTTACAGATCTTTTAGTACTTAACACAAATACTGAAAGGAGGAAAGTACTGAAGATCACACCTTCAGTAGTTTCCACTTCACCAGTTGATCAATCCAAGATGAAGAATAAGCCATGTGAAATATGTGGTAAATTCAATCATCTTTCTCATGAATGTTGGTACAAAAAGGGTTCCAAACTCAACAGAGATAAGCTCATTAAAATGCAGATGGATGAAATGAAAAATTAGTTTGAGACCAAGTTTGTACCACAGTCATCCTAATGTGATAAACCCAAGGCTTCACCTAAATCCAAAAAGAATGATAGGGTTTATCATAAAATAGCTGATAGTGTTCCTCATGATAAACATCAGATTAAGTCTGTGAATTTTAAGGAGCAAATGGTGGGCCACAGGAACTCGTCAAAAAGAAGCACTGATGTGTCACAAGAGCTTAAAGCATTAGCTACAAATCAGACACAACTTGTTATGATGGTTCATCATTTGTTGGGGAGAGTTAACCAACTGGATGCACCTATGATCAAACCACTGAAAAGGTATTCCAAGCCCAAACCAAGGAATCCATTTCAGCACCATCTCCACCTTCATCAGCTGTTAATCATGAGAAACAAGTTATGGTTAAATCTGTTGATGAAAACAGACCCAAAACCAAAAAGGTTTAGGTCTCAAAACCTAACTAGTTCCTTGTGATGAATGCAGGGTTCTTCAGCATGCCAAAGGAGCATCTGGTATGTAGACAGTGGAGGATCTATGCATATGACAGGAGCAGTTCTCTTCTTAATGACTACTCTCAAGGAAGAAGGGATTTGTTTCTTTGGAAATGATGCTAAGGGTTACATCATCGGGAAAGGATATGTCTCTAATGGAGAACTCAGATTTGATGATGTTAACCATGTGGAGAATCTCAAGTATAATCTATTGACTGTCAGTCAGATGTGTGATAAAGGGCATGTTGCACTTTTCACAAGCCAGAACTGCAGGATTCTGTCTTCCAAGTTCTGAGGCTGATTGACAAGGTATTGGATGAACATACTCTCCTGACGGCCAACAGGATTGGAAGAGTATATGCCCTGGATTTGTCAAAGAAGATTGATTTGAAGGGTCATCCTTACTTGTTCTCCAAAGCCTCTCCTCAGGAATCTAAACTGTGGCACAAAAGGCTGGGTCATGTAAATCTCAAAAACATGAATCAGCTGATCCATAATTGTTTAGTGAGAGGTCTACCAATAAAGGAGTTCCACTGTGATTAAACCTGCACTGCTTGTTTGAAAGGAAAATAGCACAAAGTCTCATTCCCTCCTATTGAAGAACCTAAGTCCGCTGCCTGCTTGCAGTTACTACACATGGATCTATTTGGTCCTGTGAGAGTGATGAGCATGGCAAAGAAGAAATACTATCTAGTAAATGGATGATTACTCCAGATTTGTATGGACTTTCTTCTTGCATTCAAAGGAAGAGGTTGCTCAGACGATTATAAACTTGTGTTGTGTGTTGAGAAGCAGTATATTCCTATCAGTCAAGTGTATAAGAAGTGATAATGGAACAGAATTCAGAAACCATACACTTGATGATTTTTATCTCTCAAAGGGAATCAAGAGGCAGTTTAGCATCCCAAGGACTCCAGAACAAAATGGAGTAGTGGAGAGAAAGAACATGACCCTAATTGAAGCTGCAAGGTCCATGTTGGCTGACTTTGGTTTGCCATTGACCTTTTGGGCTGAAGCTGTCAACACAGCTTGCTATGTGCAGAATAGAGTTTTAGTAAATCAGAGGTTGATGAAGACTCCATATGAAGTTCTACATCATTTGGCTCCTCTAATTTCATTCTTCAAAGCCTTTGGGTGTCCTTGTTCATTCTCAACACAAAGGATCAACTCCACAATTTGATCCTAAGGTGGTTGTAGGGTATTTTGTAGGATATTCATCCACATGCAAGGCTTACAGAGTCTTCAACTGCAGAACAAAGATAGTTGAAGAAACCTTCATGTGAAGTTCAATGAATCTCCTAAGGATAAAATTCCATAAAACCCTGTGGAGTTGTTTGATCCGGATATACTGCAATATGTTCCTTATTAACCTCCAGCTGTTGCAGATCATGTGAATAAATCATCTTCTGCAGCAAGTCTTCCACCTGGTGGTACTGAAGATGATGATGATATCAGTACTCACCTTTTCAAGTTTAGTAATCAACTGCCTGAGTCCACTAAACTTTATGTTCTTGTAGCTTCAGCAGCTCCATCCACAACAAATGCTCATGAGATTTCTGACTCCTCTACATCATTTGAATTGCCATCTCATACTTGGTTCCAGAGTCTGGATCAACATCTGTTGTTGTTGAACCTGCTACAAACACTTGCACTAATATATAGTGTACCAAGAGCTGAAGAATCACCCCATGTCTCAAATCATTGGTGATATCAATACTAGTGTCTCAACCAGGAGTCAATTGTCCAACTTCTGCTTCTATGCTCTCTTCATCAGTCAGCTAGAGCCAAAGAACTATCATGTTGCTTTAAGAGACAATGGATGGGTTGAAGCCATGCAGCTTGAGCTACTTCAGTTCAAAAAGCAGCAAGTGTGGGAACTAGTTCCTCTACCCCCAGGTAAGTGTGCAATAGGCACTAAGTGGGTGTTTAGGAATAAAACTGATGAAAATGGGCTTATTGTCAAGAACAAGGCTAGACTAGTTGTACAAGGGTTTTCACAAGAAGAAGGTATTGATTATGATGAAACCTTTGCCCCTGTAGCCAGACTGGAAGCAATTAGATTGTTCTTAGCCTATGCTGCATTCCACAATCTTAAAGTTTTTCAAATGGATGTCAAAAGTGCTTTTTTATATGGAAAAATAAAAGAAGAGGTTTATATGTGTCAACCACCCGGCTTTGAGGACAATAAACATCGTGATTGGGTGTATACACTTGATAAGGCTCTTTATGGGTTGACGCAAGCTCCTAGAGCCTGGTATGAAACACTTTCAAATTTTCTTCTTTAAAATAATTTCACTAGAGGCTCCATAGATAAAACTTTGTTTATAAGAAAGTGGATCAGCATAAGCTACTTGTTCAAATTTATGTTGATAATATAATTTTTGCATCCTCTGATCCCCAGTTGTGTGATGATTTTACAAGTTTAATGAAACAAAAGTTTGAAATGAGTGTAATGGGAGAATTACAGGTCTTTCTAAGCTTGCAAATCAAACAAAAGGCTGATGGAACCTTCATTCATCAGTCAAAATATACAAAAAATCTTTTGAATAAGTTTGATTTACAAAACTGTAAGCCCTGTTCTACTCCCATGTGCAACACCACACAACTGGATGTAGATCAGAAAGGTAAAGCTGTTGATGAAACACTTTATAGATGTATGATTGGGTCCTTCATGTACTTAACAGCTTCTAGACCAGATATTATGTTTGCAACTTGTGTTTGTGCTAGATTTCAGGCTGCTCCTAAAGAGTCTCATTTGATTGCAGTCAAGAGGATCTTTAGATATCTGCAAGGTACACAATCTCTAGGTCTTTGGTATTCCACTGGACACTCTTGCAAATTAGTTGCTTTTTCTGATAGTGACTATGCGGGGTGTAAGTTAACCAGAAAGTCAACTTCTGGTGGATATCAATTCCTAGGAAACTGTTTGATTTCTTGGCAGAGTAAGAAACAAACATCTGTTGCTACATCCACTGCTGAAGCAGAGTACATTGCTGCTGGAAGTTGTACATCTCAGGTACTCTGGCTTCAGAACCAATTATTGGATTATGGCATTACAGAGACTAAGACTCCATTATTAATGGATAGTGCTTCAGCTCTGTGTATTGTCAAGAATCCAGTCCAGCATTCTAGGACCAAACATATAGAGATCAGACACCATTTTATTAGGGATTGTTTTGAAAAAGGTCTGATGATCCAAAGTTTGTGCCAAGTGCTGATGAGCTTGCAGATATATTTACTAAGCCTTTGGATAGTTCAACTTTCCAAAACCTTGTCTTAAGGCTTGGTATGCTGCAGCTAGAATAAGTGACAACTACTGATGATCTTAGTAAACAAGTACTGATGACCATTAGTAAACATGTCACAAATATGTACTGATTCTGTTAAAAGAAACTGATGTAGTTACAAACTACTGATGTAGGTACAACTACCGATGTCAGTAAAAACTATTAAGCACTGATGTCCTATGAAACATCTGAAAACAGCTAAAAAGTCTGATGAGTAAGTGTTGAGGACAGTTTGAAATAGCTGAAAAGCTAAGAATTGACGAAAACTACTGATGCGAATTTTCTCTTCAGTCGTTTCTACAAACTGCTGTTTCACCTTAAACAACTTATGACAAAACCATGTCTTCAGTAGTTTCACAACTACTGAAGACTAACACCAAGTTCTCGGTTGTTTTCTACACCTGAAGATAAAACCAAGGTTTTTAGTAGTTTCATAACTACTGATGACTAAAACCAAGTCTTCAGTTGTTTGAAAATGTCTGATAGTTAAAACCATGTCTTCAGTTGTTTTCATACAACTGCTGACAACTCCAACACTTTCAGTCGTTTTCTTTTCAGCCTTTTCTTACCTATAAATGCATGCACTTATAGCCGAACGTTTCATTAGCCGTTTTCTATCCTTTTCTCTCTCAACAATGGCGACCATGAAACTCAAACCTAGACACAACTGTGTTGCCTACCTCTCGAAATCTGCCTTCTGGAACAAATTTGATAATACCATCGATCTTATGGTGGATTCCCAATACCGAACCGCCTTTCTTTTGAATCCTACCATATACCCCGATTCCTTACACCAATTCTGGACCAACGTCTCTGTCACAACTGGTGAAAATGATAGCCAAATCACTCTCCAGTCGTTGGTTAACCAGAAACAGGTGGTAATCACCCCTGACATCATTCGCAAAACCCTAAATTTGCATGATGCCACCTGTATTATAGAATACCCGAAAGGCACCATTGATATGTCTTTCATCAACAACGGGTATGAAGGAGACTTAAGTGCTACAACCATTCTTAAAAAGAACTTCCATGATGCTGAAAGACTTATCTTCCACATCGTGAATGTCTGTCTTGCTCCAAAGACATCTTCATGGGATCAGATGTCCTCAAGATGGCAACAGGTATTGTATTCTATCTTTGCACGAAAAACTCTAAATTTTTCTGAGATAGTGTTTATGGAACTTAAGGATCTGGCTCAAAAACATATGACAAACAGATGGCTACTATATCCCAGGTTTTTGATGGCCATAATTTTAAATCAATTAAAATCTGAAGGCCTTGTTGGTCTTGGAGTCCCAGCTCCAGCTGTTTTAGCTGAGATATACTCCAGACATAACTGTGACCCTACTCTCAAAGGGGGTGCCCGGCTGCTCAAACCCAAGCAGAGGGAACCCACAACCTCCACCTCCAGATCCAAAGTCCCCACCAAACCCAAACCCCAAAAGCCGAAACAGGCTACCCAGGGAGATGAGTCCCCTGCGTATGCCCCTGTACCACCAATACAGGAAACACATACTGGTTCTAACCCCCCAGTCATGTCAGAGACTCAACCAGCTGAAACCGCACAGGTATCCTCTCCACAGGATCCTGTTGCAACCAAATTTGGGGATACCACATTACTGGAACCTATCTCAGTTGAGAGGGTTACCATTAAAGAGCATCTCTCACCCCGGGTGCAATCTGCTTCTGACCAATCTCCAACTGCAACCGCCCCTCAAAGCCCAACCCTTATAGTTGCTAAAGTGCTGAGTCAGCTGCATTCCTCACCCCCTCCCCAGAAACCAACTAACACTGGGAATACCTCAAAAATTGAGGGGGAGGACCAAAATGCTGCTGATAACCCACAGCACAAGGGTTATAATGTTCAATCTCCAAGTGTAGAAGAGGAGGTTAGAACATCTGGTCAGGCTGCCACTTCTACTGATTCAGCAAATGAACAAGATGAAGTTGGTACCATATATAAGACCTCACCAGAGGCAACTGCCAATGAAGGACAAAGTCCTGAGGTAGGAAGTCCCTAGAACCAAGAACAAGGGGCACATGCATATACTGATCTACACTCAGGGCATGTACATCCTGATTTACTCAGGAGGTCAGATGATTCAACAAAGACTGATGATGACCTGGGCTTTTTCTTTGATGTCTTAGCCCATAACACAATCCTAGAGACTGAGGTGAGCAGAGTCAAAGAGCTGCTAGCCAAAATGTCTCAGGATGAAAGTCCATCTACCCCCATTGACCCACAGATGGCACCTTCTTTTGAAGGTTCACCAAACACACAGCCAATACACTTAACTAAGCCACTAGCCACTACTTTTGGCACCACCTCTCAGGGATAGAACCCCTCTGAGCAGATGGTTGCAACCTTTCAAAACTCCTTACCTCTCATCACTGAGATAGTACATAAAGCCATTGATGAGAGGATCTCCTCAAATCTCCACACACTTATTGATGATGGTGTTCACAAGTCACTTTCTGCCTTTCAAGCCCCTGATCCCAATGCATCCAAAAAGGGGGAGACTACTACGTCTATGGTAGTGAAAGAAAGGAAAAGGAAGAGAGTAGAAGATGAGAAAGAACCAGAAAAAGAAAAGGAGTTGGAGAAAGAACAAGAACTGATCTCAGAGAAACAGCTGATCACAGTGCAAGAGCTGAGCGCAGACAAAGAGCAGAAAGATCAGCTGATCACTTACAAAAGGAAGAAAACTGCTGAGTCAAAGTCTGATGGAGAAAAGTCCTTAGAAGATCTTGTCAAAGAAGCTGATGAAGCTCATAGCAGATCTATGGACAGAATAATAGATCAGCTCTTCAGACAGGGTCATGACACAGCCACGTTAGATGTTGAGATCAGCAGGCTGGAGATAAATGAGATTCAAGCAAGATGGGCTAGTTACAGTGTGTTGGATAGGGAAAGATTGGAGATTATGATCAGGTTTATTGCCAAATATCTAGGAAGATCATTGATAGAGATAAGTCTTGGTCCAGAGACAGTATCTTGGAGATAACCAAGAAAATCTGTTCTGCTGGAGGCTACAACAAAGGGTTGATCATCGAAGCACTGGATGAAGCAGGTGCTGGGAAGAGAACTGAGATGGCAAAGCTCTCAAAAGCCAAACTCACCACTAAATTGCTAGATCAGCCTTCTCATACTCCCACTCAAAAACAACCCTCAAAGCAATCATCTCTAAGATCTGCCAAGTCTATCGCTAAACCAAAACCACCCACAACTCAACCCACAAAACCAATTCCATTACCCCAAAAACCATCTCAAACCATACCCAGTGATACACCCAGAAGGAGGAGAAGGGTGTTGAGGGTAGAAGAAGAAGAAGAGGATGATAATGAAGACAGTATGCCAATCTCTACTGTTCTCAAACCTAAAACACCTGAGCCCAGAAGTCAACAAATGATGACACCTGACTTGCAAATGCAAATGGTGAAAGTGAAGATTGAAGAAGCAGAACAGCAGAAGCAGCATGATGAGCAATTTCTCAAAATGGTTGACAAGGACTTCCCTCAGTCCTCATCCATTCAAGAAATGAAGAAACAAGCTCTGAGGCTGTACACTCTTAGACATACATTCCAACATCAAAGAGAAAGAGTGAGAATTTGGCCAGACCCCAGGGTAAGTTCCAGAATTCACAAGAAGAACATACCAAGTAGATATCATGGCCAAGTGAAAAGACTTTGAATGCTGCAATCATGTTGGACATGGTAGTCTCACCCTGGGAGATTATAGAAGAATTCAAGATAGCACACAACTCAAAGACAACCCCTCAATCTATACTTGAGAACAAAATGATCAAGAAGGGGCTGTTATACAAGAGACTTGAAGATCTTCAAAAGAGTGAACTCCAGTTGTTTCTAGAAGGCTCTCATCCAGATGAATTCGCATACAAAGAGATCACAAATGTTGAGTTAAAGAATGGGAAGACAGTAAGATATCTGTCTGAATATTATGGCCCAAAGTTCTTCTTTGAGGGAGAAGCAGAAGAACTCACCAAGGAGGAACAAGTTTTTCTCCTTGAGGCCTATGCAAGTAAGTCTTACAGACTCATCAATGGGAATTAGGTTTCATGGTTGGGACAAGAATCTGTGTCCAGTTTCCCCAAGATAGAGTTCCCTTCCATACTTAGCCAATCAAAAGATCAGAAACCTTTTCCCAGCCTGTGCTTACATGATTACCTCTAAAGCTGATCAAGAGGGTGTTTCTGCCAAAGAATAAGTGGGATCATCAATAAACTTAGAGGTTTTGGCTGCATTGGTTCAGGGGGAGTTTGTTGGACCAAAAGAACCAATGAGCCAGATCAGAAAAACCTCTAAGTCCCATAGACATTACAACTGCTAAAGAAGGTCACAACAGCTGAAGACATCAACTGATTACAAGGTCTGAAGACAAAGTCTGAAGACAAGATCTGAAGATTTCTACTGAAGACAAAGTCTAAAAGTAAAGTACTAAAGACAAAGTCTGAAGCAATCAGCTGAAGACAACGTCTGAAGTAAAAGTCTGAAGAACAAAGAATGAACACAAAAACTGAAGACCAGAGTGATCAGTAGTTATCACAACAGCTAAAGGTATTAACTTCAGTAGTTGTGATGGTTTTCCTTTTCAGTACTTGTAATTTACCTTTTCAGTAGTTTATAGTTTTAGTAGTTTTTGTTCAGTAGTTTTATGTTCTTGTACTTAGCATTCTCCGAGATGTGATCAGTTGTTGAGAACATTCTTAGTAGTTTGCATAGTTTTAGTTGTTTGTATAATTCTATTAGATGTCACTATCAAGTGACATCAGCAGACGTCATATTCCTTATATAAGGAATGTTGACCTAGTTGTAACATGTGACATTCAGCCACCACGAAAGCATTTGAATGAAATATTCCTTTTGCAGAATTCTCTCTCTCTATAACTGTGTGCTTTTCTATTGAATATCAATTGAGTACTTGCTAAATTGTCTAATTCATTGTTCGAATTCTGCTGCAATCTACTCTAATTGATCAAACTTAGATCACTGATCCTAACAAGACTTTTAGTAAAATGCTTTATCTGTTGTAATTTTCCATAAAGCTGGACACCTTTCCACTACAACTCTACAAGTCACCAACTAACTTGGTTTGGTCAAAAGGTCCATGCTTTTGGTAACTGTACATTGAGGTCTTGTGTGTGTAACTTTCTACTTTATGTACTTTATCCTTTTTGTAATAGATAAGGATGTGAGCTATGGCATGTCATAGTCACAAGTCAAAAGGCAATCTGCCTTTTGACTCTACAATTGGTTTTGTGTGTGTCTAGTCAATTGTATCCAGTTGGCTTTCCAAGTATAGCCAGCTGTAGATGTTGTATAAGTATCTTATGTTCTTGTATCTTTCATATACGCTTTTGCAACACTTGTAATAGAACATAGAGAAGGCAATATACTGCATTCTTGAAAACCAAACACTTGTGTTCTTTGTTTCTATCTCTTATATTACTTGTGTTCTTAGTGTCACTACTTGGTTAATCTAGTTTACTATTTGATCTATGTTTAGTTTATCTCCTCTTTGTGTTGTTGTGTTGTAACTTATACCCTCAACGATCCTGCAACAAGGATTATAATCAACAACGATAAGGCAAGAGTCGTAAGGCACTTGGAATGGTTCCATTTGGTAATACAATACCATTTGGAAACGTTGACACGTCAAGCTAAGTTGACCCATTCGCCTTCGAAATTTGTGTATGTTTACCATAGTTTATCACTCATCCCAGAATTCCCCAGGTAAGCATAACTAGTCCCGTAGGATTTATGCGATATGCTTGCCTTAGCCCGAGGGCCTTTTGCCAGGAAATCCAGAATACAGGTTTCTATGTGTCACACAAATTTCTTAGGTTCATGAAATCAAAACCTTGATGAGATTTACATAGATTAGACATAAGTCTAAAGATTCAAGTCATAAGCATAAGTATACGATTTCACGTGTCGTTGAGAATAAGATTAAGAAGTTTCATTTATCGAGGAGAGTCAAAGTGTCAAAGGTAAGTTTAGGGAGACAAGTAACAAAGTTTAAACAATTACAAGGCAAATCTATGCTAAGGCATCAAGTTGCACATAAGTATGGTATAGCATTATGTAGCATGCAAACAATATATGTATTTCCAAGAATTTAAATATTATTTTATGAGGTTCATGCATAAGCTATAGTCTAGGTCACCATTTCTAATAACCTAAATCCCTATAGTTATGGGCTCTGATACCAATTTGTCACACCCCAACCTTGACGGCGGAAACGTCGAGATGTGAGGGTTAAGATTGTTCACAGCCACATAACGCTATATTAAAATGTAATTATTCAAATTGTAAGTTTCAAAGATATTACAAACATAATTCTCAAACATGAAATAAGTTCAAACATAACAAGACATAATATAGTCTTTTTATTTCATTCACTAGATCCAAGTCCTAGATTATTGCAAGCTTCAAAAGTTCACTTTAAACTTGTGGATGACCTGAAACATGAAAAAAATAAAGGTCAAATAAAAATAGTTAGTGAGTTTCCAAGGGTTTCATACATAATATGATAAGGTTACAAGTAGCAATTCATGTTATAGGTCATAAGTTAGTAAGGTTATAGAACACATATCGTTACCACCAAACCTCGACTTGATTACAAGTATATAAGATTGGCTAAGTGTATTTGGTTCCCTTGATGAACAAGCATACGTCATCGGGAGCCGGCAATACCTCGGCTTTAGCACCAAATAGGCTTGTCAGGCCCAAAGATCTAAGACGTTGCGAGGCTAGCAATAGTTAATGATTGTAAACAAACTATGAATCTCATATAAACACTTACAACACACAAATAACTATGACAAAATATAAAGATGAATTGCAAGTGCTTTACAAGTCACAAACGTTATAAGTGTATGATGTATAAGTATCATGTTTCACCCCAAATAGTGTGAAAATTATAAAAAAAGGGCAAGGAAACTCACATGGCACTAAGTATATAATAGAGATTATTTAAGAATAGTAAACGTTGTTCCAAGATAAAACGTCACAAGGCACCTAAATATATATAATTACAAGATTTAAGTTTAATAGTAAGTTTAAAGATTTAGCGAGGGTTAGCGTTCTAGGTCGAATATGAGGGGTTTTGTAAATACGCTAAATAATAGAGAAATATACTACTTTATGTCTTTTAATAGAAAGTATGTAATAAACCCATTTAAAATTACTAATAAGGTTTACATATAAAAACTTATATACATACTTGGAACAAACATGATTTAAACGATAAAAAATTAAAGGTAGCGTTTAGACCAAAATCATTTTGCTAATTAAGATTTGAAAACCATTTTAATAGGAGTAAAACTTAAAATAACCTTTGTAAAAAGATTTTATTAAAATTTATTTAATTATCGATATTTTATTCAAATTCCAGGAAATTATTTACTGCTTATAAAATATTTAAAGTTTACAAAAACATTTTTATATAATTATTAAAAAATTTCCATAATTAAATTAAGGCTTAAAAAGCCTTTAAAAATAGTTGAGGGAGCCCGGGTTCGAACCCGGGACCTCAAGGTTGTAGGACAATAACTTAACCAGTGAACTAGGGCCTCGACCTTGGTTCATTTTGGTTTCTAATTCTTTTAAACTCAAATCAGAAGTACCCCCCCTTTTCGCCAAGAACCCTAGGTTCGTTTGGATCCAAATCGAAGCACCAAACGATCGTGTGAATGTTGGTAACAATGGGGCTTTTATTCCCTATGTATAACTGAGTATATGTACGTATTTTAATTACCCGAATATGTTTGAATTGAAGGTGAACCCAACGAAGAACAGGTCGCGGCCGTGAATACCCAATGGATGAGCAATCCTCAATGGGAATCGAATTAAACTTGCAGATAGCTTTGAATGATGATTTGGACTAAAAGCCCTCTACCAATTTCGATTCTTGAACTCCAGTGGGTGGTGTTGGATTAAGTTGCAGATCGCGATGAAGATCATGCTTAAATTCGTTGTTTGTGTTTGATTTAGGTGAAATTGGAAGCAGTGTTTGATTAGGGATAGTTAGATTATTGTGTAGGTTCGTTTAATTGGATTATTATTAGATATTTAATGCTCGAATGGCTATGGAATTAAAGGTATTGGTTATACGATCGTTTGAGGTTTGTAACTGGTGTTTTAACACAATTTAAGTTCATAATTATGTTCGAATCGTCTCCACGAACTGGTTAGGAGCATTTGGGGTTCATTTTTACGTGATTTAATGGGTCTTGGACCTCGCCGGCGTCGCGCCGAAGCATTGCCGGCCGACGGCCGGAAGATTGGGGAGAGAGAAAGGGTGCTGGGTTGGATTTATAAATAATGACCCAAATGGCCCCTCTAGTTTATTTTGTATCATTTTATGCTTTAAACTATTAGTTAAAGTTTCAAAATTAACAAAACTTCCCCCTTGGCTTAGATAAAATTTAAGTTTTAATCGGTATTCTTTATCAAAAACATTTATAAGTTATAATTGTTAAAGTTTATACTACTAGTATCTTAGTTATTATTATTATTAATATTATTATTATTATTGTTATTATTATTTTAGTTAGTATTACTAGTACTATTATCATTATTATACCTTATTATTATTGTTACCATTATTAGTATTATCATAATTATTTATATTGCACAATTTAATATTTTAATTGTTAGCTTTTATACATTACATTTTAATAACAACTAGGAAGTAAGCTTAATTCACCCATAAATTTCAAATTTTCACAACAATGGCCCTTGAAAGAATAAACGAAATTAACTTTTAATTAACAAAAATACGAGATGTTACATATTGGATTAAGTCTTTCTTGATATGTGTGTTAATGTGGTGGGAGAAACATCAATGCCAGATCTAAATTTTTCTAATTTTGATCTCTCTCAGCAACTTGCTGTGATACCTTAGCTAAGGATTCACAAGTCTAATCTCACCACAAACATCATTGGAGATGTTGACACAAAGGTAAGAACAAGAGGACAAACCCATGATACAAAAGTTTGTCTTCATTCTTGTTTCTTGTCACAGATAGAGCCAAAGAAAATTGATGAGGATCAGAAGGATGGAAGTTGGGTTGAAGCTATGCAAGAGGAACTGCTTCAATTCAAAAGGCAAAAGGTTGTAACCTATGTACTCTTCCTCATGGCAAGACTACTATAAGAACCAAATGGGTGTTTAGGAATAAGAAAGACAACAGAGGCATTATCATAAAAAACAATGCGAGACTAGTTGTTCAAGGATACACACAAAAAGAAGGAATTGACTACACTGATGTCTTTGCTCATATAGCAAGACCGGAAGCTGTTAGGATATTCTTGGAATTTTTTGTCTCCAAGAACTTCAAGGTCTATCAACTGATGTCAAGTGTGCTTTTCTGTATGGGGTGATTGATGAAGAGGTGTATGTCAAACAATCACATAGTTTTCCAGATCCTGATCATCCGGATTATGTATGCAAGCTTGATAAGGCTCTTTATGGGCTGCACCAAACCACTCCCTTGGGCCTGATCTTGAGGGGGAGTGTGTGGATGAACAACGTTACATGGCTATGATTGGGTCTCTTATGTATCTAATAGCTAGCAAGCATGATATCATGTTTAACACATGTATTTCTGCAAGATATCAAGCCAACCCCGAGATGTCGCACCTTATCACTGTCAAGAGAATTCTAAGATACCTCATAGGTGCCTCAACGCTTGGTCTTTGGTATCCCAAGAATTATGACTTCAATCTGTATGCATATACAGATAGTGATTATGTGGTTACAATATGAATACAAAGTATACATCTAGGGGATGTCAGTTTCTTGGTGGAAGGGTTGTCTCATGGCAATGCAAGAAACAATCCCGTGTCTCTCCATCAACTGCTAAAGTTGAATACATTGTTGATGCAAGCTCCTATGCTGAACTGCTTTGGATTTAGAATCAGATGCTTGACTATGGATTAAATTTTAAGGAGACTCTTATTCACATAGACAACAACAGTGCTATCTCTATCACAGAGAATCCTGTGCAACACTCAAGGACAAAACACATCAATACCAAGTATTATTTAATTAGAGTAACTTTGAAAAGGGATTAATTAAAATAGTTAAGTTAACACAAATGAACAATATGTTGATCTGTTTACAAAAGCTTTTGATGAACATAGATTTAAGTATCTTATATAGCTATTGGGATGATTAACTTTGAGTAGTTTTTTCTTAACACCAATTCATATTATTTCTTATATTCTGTGTGTCCTAAGTTGTCTACTTTATCACCTTCATAAGCTCTTGTTTTCTCTGGATAAAAATTTTTTGAAGACTTTCCATAGCGTTTTTTAAAAAGTCTTGATCCTTCGGAATATATGATGTTATCTTCGGAAGAAACTGATTCCTTCAAAACAAATAACGGCCTAAGTAATTTTCCTTTGGAAGAAATTTCTGAAATATCTTCCGAAGCTTAAATCCTCTCTTAGGCACTTATATGTTTTCAAGGAAAATTTTCTTCCGAGGCAAATTAACTCTCAGAAGCTTTGTTTTAGTTGAACAAAACATCCAAGTCTTACTTCTCTTCCGAAGCAAATTTTTCAAACTTCTTAGAAAATTCTTCCGAAGTCATTTTGGCTTCGGAAGGTTTTTCATTAAAACTTCCGAAGACAATTTAGCTTCGTTAGCTTTTTCGTCTTCCAAGAAAACTACTTTTAAGCAAAAAGCAAACTACTTTTTTAGAGGTGGGACAGACATCCAGATTTCAAAGTTTATCCTCTTTCATTTACTTTGTCTTAAATCCTTTTCACGTATAAACGCAACGGTTCCCCCTCTTTCTATCATCTTCATCTATCCTCCAAACCTAAATTCCCAGATTTTTGTGTGAAACTACCGATCGTGAGGCTGCCTGTTGGACATCCGATGGGACTTTACTCCGACCTGAGCTATGCAACAACGAGAGCTCTTTCCTTCACCTTTAATCTTTCTCAAAATGGCCAACATTAACCGAAGAAAAGACCCAGATTTCTCCGTGTAGTTACACAGACAACACAATGAGGATGCTCCATTAAACTCTGAGAAAAATCCACACTTTTCAAAGGTTTACCAATTCTTGGCTTTGTCTAACTACTTCACCACCCTCTCCATTGATCCTGTTCTTTATGTGGATCATTTCCTTGATTTCTAGAAAACCTGTCAAGAGGTTGTTCTAGATGGGGAGAAGGCACTGTTTGGTATGGTGCAGGGAAGGACAATCTCCATCACTCCAGCCATCATAAATTCACATCTATAGCTGGATGATGAGGAAGGTGAGTTCTCCTTTCCAAAAGAAGCTATTAATCAGTCCTTCCAGCAGATGGTCTATGAAGGGGATTTCTCTGTAAAGACCTTCAGGAAAGGGAAGGTCTCATTTTAGTGGAAGTACTTACGACATGTGGTCATCCACAGCTTATCCATCAAGCATGGGTGTTGGGACTAGATTTTTGAAGATCTCTCCTTCATTGTGCATGGGATGGCTCAGGGGATCATGTTCAGGTACTCTCAGTTTGTTTATACAAATCTGCTTGCTAACTTGGACTCCTAGAGTATTACATGTTTCTTAGATATGTTCAATACATTCTTAACTGTGAACTAGGTTCACAGTTAAGGGAAATAGGTAATATTATTAAATTAGGACAAATGAAGCCTGATATCTTTAAAATTTTGAAGAAGCCAACTGTTGGCTTCTCAGGGGTAGTAACAGCCCTTGTCCGAAAAATGTTACAGCTCATTGCTCAAGGTGACAACCTAGCAAGACATGCTAGTGTTGAACCCACACCTTCTACATCTCAACCACCAAAACAACCACAAATCACCCTCACCTATAAAAGAAAATCCAAACAAACCCCTACTCAAGCTATTGAGTCTGTGTAGGCCCCCATATACTTACCCATACAGGAGGAAGTGGATACTAAAGATCCCACTTCTCCTAAGGAGCAAACCACTCCCATTACTTCAAAGATCAGAGCTGAGGTTCCTCATGCTTAGCCTGATGAGCTCATAAGCCCTACTTCCTTAAGCCTTCACTCTGAGTCTCAACACTCAAGTGAACAACCGTCAGGGGACAACTATCATCCCCAGCCTTTAGATTTAAACCAACCCATTCCCAACATTGACTTCTATACTAATGAAGACTTAGGTTTCATTCAGTACCATGAGTCTCTTTACTACTCCACTACTCAAAGAGAGATGAGTGGTCCTAAGTCACCTATGTCTAGCCCACATCAGTCACCCATCACTGAGGTGGATACTTCTAAACCTGTTTAGAATATCCATATGGAAAAGCCTCTCACTTCAGCATGTGATTACATAATTAAGACCTCAACCATGGCAACTCAGCCCATTGACACTTCAACAGAAGTTGTTAGTGAGCAGAGAAGAACCAATAGCCAAGAACTTCATGCTGGTGGTAAGAGAGAAGACTTTGGTTAAATTCTCTCATCCCCCCATGATTCTTCTGATGAAGATAAGGAGAATCTGAGGCTAAATATGCGAAAACTATCACAAACATGCACCTACCTAGTCTCCAAGGTTAGTAATCTTGAATCTCAGGTAACTACCTTGCAAAACAGGGTCAATGATCAGCAACTTTAGATATCTTACTTAAGGAACAACTACCTGGGAGACCTTTAAGAAGAGCTCAACCAGGAACACAAGAACCCATGAATGTGGTTGATCTAACCTCTAGCTCACCTATGCAAGTGGATGATGCTACCAAAAAGGGGGAGAAATTCATCACAGACACAAATGTTGGGAGTTCTTCACAGAGCATGGACACTGAGGACTCACTATTTTCAGTTGCAATTGTCCATACTCAGTATTAATATGGACTCAATAGACTCCTACATTCAGACGCTTTTTAAGGACGGTATACCAAGAGTAGTATCATCTCCACCTCAAGGAACTTCTAATTACATCATGGGGTGGATGTATGATGCAAACATAAGAGACCTTATTCTTTAAAAAGTTTAAGGGCAGCAAGAAGTTTTCAATTTTCAGACCTTGAACTTCTATGAAAGTCTTGACCTTGTCAAATGCCACTTGTTAACCAAAGCCAATCTAGATAAGCTGGTTCAAAGGATTCAAGACAGGATCCTTGTAGAGTTCAGCTTCAGAAGGAGACTAAGGCAATCAGGCAATATCATTGGTCAACTGGATGTTGAGGTAGACCCCAAGATTAGCTTCATAGGGGAAACCTTGACTGAAGGCCCATTGGTAGAACCTGAAAGCCCTGTCTCACCATCAACTGCTACAAAGATTTATTCCCTTGATGAGACACCTGTTGGTGAAGGTGCATCTCAACCTCTCTTTGGCTAGAGGTTGGAAGCTAACAAAGCAATAAAGGCCAAAGCTCTTTCCACCCTGAATCACAAAGGTTTGTGAGTGACAAAAGGAAAAGAAAAATGACTTTTGAGGAGATTGAGGAAAGAGAGAGGGGAAAAGAAAGCAAAGGGGAGAAAGTTCCTCTACTAGGTCTGCAAGATTCATGGAAGGTACTATCACGGTTGCCACAAGGCTAAACACTCAGGATGGTGAGTTGATGGCAGTCAGGATCAACCTATTTGTAGACTAGGAATTATGACATTGATAATACCATCTCCCTCCCCTTAGATGAATTAAATAAACTGGATAACATGGAATTGTTAAAAAGGAAAGAAAGGAGGCAGAGGATGCAAAATTACTTCTTCAAATCAAAGAAGAAAGAAGACAAAAAATACTCTACAAGCATGTGCCTATTCTCTCCCAGTTCAAGAAAGTCCTATACATGAGGATGTGGCTCCACAAGAACCTCAAGTAGACAAAGAAACTGATAGGATCAACATGATCAACTACCTGAGTGCCACAGGTCTCTATCAGGCTACTGCACTTCTTCCCTTACCCTTTGATTACATTGAGTTTGAGTATATCAAACAGCTTAAGCTTGAGTTAGTCAAAGAAAGAAAGACCACTAAAAGGAAGTTAAAGGAAAAGGCTAAAAAGTCAAGAGCCATCATCCAAAGAAACATGAAGCAGTCTGCTGATAGGTAGAGGATGATGAACTTCTTGAAGCTGTATGGATTCTCCAGAAGGAGACTTGGCCCTATGTCTCTCTCTGTCCACTATGGATGAGCACATTAGCGTGATCAAGCAGAAGATTCAAAGAGGTGAACTTCTTGACTTACACTCCCCACCAAGTCAGGTCCCTCAGGAAGTGGAGATTAAGGTTGAACCATTTGAGACAACACAACATGAATCTCCTGCTGAGCCTCAGCAAGCTTCCATTTCTGAAACACAGTAGGGTTCTATTCCCTCTCAATCTAAACTTATAAAAGAGGAAGACCCAACTGTGAAAGACAAAGAAGATCAATCAGGTGTTGCAGGCTTGTCCTCTAAGTTAATAGGTTCAAAGAGGAGAAAAAGGATGGCTTCCAAACCAAAGCCAAGGAAGAAGAAGAAAGAAGCATCCATCTCCAAATCTCAGGATGAGTCATAGCATCCTAAGGATGTACAATAAGAGGATGCTCCACCAACTCCAATTCAAGTAGCTCCTCTAGCATCAGGAAGACCCATCTTGTTCTAGACATACACTACAAATCTAGAAAGATGGCATGTCATCAGAGATCAAGGTGTTGAAAATGTCTACACATGGTAGGACATGTTCAATCTACCTCTGCATGATCTCTTGGACATAAGAAGACACTATGAGAGTCTGAGTGATCATGATTATCTTATGAAAAAGGGATGGTCATCATGATGATGAGGACCGTTAATATCTTAAGTCTTCAAGTGTTTTGGTAGCATTAGGCTATGTGGAATTTGTATGGTTTAATATAAGGCAAATGCAACCCAAACACCCAAAGCCTCTCTTGCATGCATGCACAAGTGTACTGATGTGGAATGCTTCAGAAGGTTCAGACTTTGCCTTATAAAATATTCTAAGTGCGAAATCTTCTGAAGCCAAGACCAATATCTTCCAAAGCCAAAGATTAAGTCTTCTGAAGCTTTAAAGACAAAGTCTTCTAAAGCCAACACTTCAAGACAAATTTCTTCCAAAGACTTTTGAACACAAGCTTTATCAGATATACCTTTTCCATAAAGCTGGACCCCTTTCCGCTGCAACTCTGATAAAACACCACTTTACATAAGTTGGTGAAAGGTCCATGCTTTTGGTAACCGTACATTGAGGTCTTGAGTCTGTAACTTTCTACTTTATGTACTTTATCCTTTTTGTAATAATATTAGTATGTGAGATATGGCATGTCATAGTCACTAGTCAAAAGGCAATCTGCCTTTTGACTCTACATAGATTTTGTTTTCTAGATCATGTATCCAGCTAGCCTTTAAAGTATGGCGGCTATAGGTTGTAGTATAAGTATCTCTGGTCCTTTGTATCTTAAACCATTGCTTTGAAAACACTTGTAAGGAACTAGTGAGTAATATACATCAACCTTGAAAACTATCTACTTGTGTTGTTCTTGTTCTGTCTCTTTTATACTTGTGTGTTTAGTTCTCATTAAAACTGGTTTCTAGTTCCCCATTTGATCTGTTAAGTGTTGTTGCATACTCTCATTTTTGTGTTGTTATGTTTTAAGCAAGTACCATTCCATGGTCTTGCAAAATTGGTTAAAAATGACGTGGTCATTGGGTTGCCAAAGAAATAATTTCATTGATCAAACCATTGTCCTTCATGTTATAAAGGAAAACAACAAAGAGTGTCACATAATCCCAAGTTATCATTACAAACACTACACCACTCAAATTGCTTCACATGTATCTGTTTTGTCCAACCAATGTGATGAGCATTGGAAAGAGACAATATTGTTTAGTGATAGTGGATGATTTCACTAGGTCTTCTTCTTAAAACAAAAGAGTGAAACATCAGAAACATTAATGGACTTTGGCATCAAAATTAAGAATCAACTTGATTTAAAAGTTAAAATTTTTAGGAGTGACAATGGGATTGAATTGTTAATACTGACTTACATTCGTTTTGCAGGAATAAAGGCATTGCAAGACAATTTAGTGCACCAAGAAATCCATAGGAAAATGTAGTTACTAAAAGAAGAAACATAACACTTATTGAAGTAGCAAGAACAATTCTAGCTAATTCACAATTTCCAATTACCTTTTGGGCTGTAGTAGTGAATACAACATGTATTGTTCAAAATAGGACATTGATTGTAAAAGAACATAATAGAACACCTTATGATCTTTTATTTAAAAGAAAACCTTACATAGGATATCTTAGAGCTTTTAGGTGTCATGTATCTATTTTAAACACAAACGAACTATTAGGAAAATTTTCAGAAAAAGCCTATGATGCTTTCTTTGTTGGATATTCTTCAACATCTAAATCTTATAGGATTTACATTCCACAACATAACATTGTAGAAGAAACTCCTAATGTATCATTTGATGAGTCCTTATTTCCTAAATCTATAAAAGGATCATCATGGTTGTTTAATATAGATGCTCTAACAGATTCATTTAACTCAGGTTATTTGATAATACAGGATCTGATGATACATGCTATCCATTTGTTCCCCTTAATATGAATGAAGTATCACTATCTGCTGATCCTCCAAGAACACACTCATCAAGTATTGTGGAACAAGAAACAACAAATAACAACAATGATGTTGCACAAGTTCAGCCTCATGGACCTACATCTTCAGATGAAAATACTTCATCCGCAACTACTACCTCTGCATCCATAGATGAGTGTGCTACAACCGGATATATGAATAATGTCTCAGTAGGTGTTCCATGTTTTCAATAAGATACAACAAACATTGGAGATGATTCAACAAATCCTCATACATCATTCGTAGAAGTTTCTTTAACTCCTATGGAAGAACAAATTGCTTCCAGAGAAGTTTCTGTGGAAGATATTAATGATGCTCCTGATGATCAGACTCAGGAAGATCATTCCATATCCAATGTTGAACAAGAGGAACACATAGATTACTTTCTAAATTCATCAGCTGGATTGGATCAATTTGTATCAATGAATATGACTAACTTGGAATCATCTATTCCAGTTGAATCTACTCAATAACAAGAATTCATAAGACATATCCAGTTGACTAACTTGTTTTCTTTCATAAGTAGTACCTCCAAACATCACAACTGCTATTAAGGATAATAGCTAGATTGAAGCTATGCAAGAAGAGCTTCAACAATTCAGAAAGCAGAAAGTCTGGAATCTATTTGATTTACCAGAAGGCCAACATCCAATTGGAACAAGATGGCTTTTTAAAAATAAACTAGATAACAGAGGTATATTGTGAGAAACAAAGCAAGGTTTAAAGCACGAGGTTACACACAAGAAGAAGGAATAGACTATGATGATGCTTTTGCACCAGTTGCAAAAATTGAAGCCATAAGAGTATTCCTAGCATATGCATCATTTAAGAAGTTCATTGTGTATCAAATGGATGTCGAATGTGCTTTCTTGTATGGGAAAATTGATGAAGTCTATGTATCACAACCTTCTAGATTTGAAGATCCTCATTATTTACACAGGGTATATAAGCTTGACAAAGCGTTGTATGGTCTTCATCAAGCATTAAGAAAGTGGTATGTGTAACATCTACCCATTTTGGAAAACAGAAACCCAAACCCGAATCTATTTGGGACAATTTGGGAAAATCAAATACATTAGTTTGCAATTTAATTTATTCAAAAACAAAAATAATACTATTTATTCAACTTCCATTTATTAAATCAATTCATGGTAATTTCATGATTTATACAATAAAATTTTATAAATTCATGAAGTTATTTGTCATTTATGAGTTTAAATTATAAAACTAAAATAAAAGATTAAATACAAAGAGTATTATTTTTATAAATATGTAACGTGTATAAAAAGTTATTAATATTTATAAGATTTTAATATTCAATTAAAATAAATAATCAAATTACAAGTTAAATTAAAATTAGAGTTTTAATAAATTTAAATTTTAAATTGTAATAATTTATTTAGTTATTTAAATTATTTAATTTTATATTTATTTCAAATTCTAATCATAACTCCCTTTTAAAATAATTATAACTCACCATTAACACCATTCATAACCTACTCCTAGCCACAACTATAAAAGAAAGCCTTAGGCTCACTTTTCATTTGCTCATTCTCTAAAAATATCGCTTTCATAACTTTCTTTCATCCATTGGTTATGATCAATTTGAAAAATTTATTTTACAAGAAATTTCAAGAATTCTTAATACTAAGGTAATCTTTTATTGCTTTTATATTATATATTTCAATCATCCTAATGTCCAATTATTCTCTTGACTCTATGTTCTTACTATTATTCTTTATTTTACCAAATCTCTTTTTATTTTAATAATTATCATTTGGTCATTAAAATTTTAATAGTCACTAACCTTATAACAATGACTAACATTCCTAAATCAAGCTAAAAAAACACTAGCATAAACAAAGAATCATGTTTGCATGTTGCCGTATTCGGTTATTCCACAAGATTATTTTTCTAAATGGTGGCTATACCAAAGTCTTAGAATACTTTTGTAACTCAAATGAAGACTAATATACCATATATTTACATAATAAAATGTTCTAACCCCTTTCTTGCTTTAACGATTTTAAAACTGCACATAAGTGCCTTACTACAATCCTGCCAGAATATAATCTTACATCAACCGACCATAACTTGATCATAAAAAACTAAATTTGAGTAAAATTAGACTCCAGTTTTAAGTTCATTGAATTAACTTTTCAACGACAGTTTATACGTCTTCAAATACAATCAGACGACTCAACAACAGCCTTCACAAGATAAGTGTGTATTTCAGCACCTTCTGTCTTGTGCTGCTTGTTTGACCTATTTAATGATCTTTTCATAAAAATATTTTTGAATGAAAGTTATCCAGGAGACTTTGATCTATTCATGTATAAATTTTTATAATTTTATGAAACCGTTTGCTATTTTTGAAACATGTTCAAACACATAACAAACATTTTGTCCAGAATCTAAAATTGATGCAATAATTTCAACCTATTTAAAAGCTATTTTTCAATCTACCTTTCTCTTTTTAGCATTCTCTAAGCGTCCTAACTTCTTGTAATGAATTTCAACCTCAAATTATTGTTTTTTTATAATTTAGGACATCACCTTTGACTCTTGGCATCCAAGCTTCTTATGTACTCTACAACCATCACTATACTTGTGAGTTTTCCATGTGAGTTCTCCATGCCCCGTTTTACTTTATTTTACACCTTTTGGAGTGAAACATGTTAACCTTATAAACTTACACTTTTAAACATCTTGATACTTATAATACACATGCAATTCATCTTTACATTTTTTTGTCATGGTTATTGGTATTATTTTGAGTGTTATATGAGATACATAATATGTTGACAATCATTAACTATTGCTAACCTGGTGACATCATAGATCTATGGGCCTGACAAGCCTATTTAGTACAAAAGCCAATGTATTGCCGGCTCCTGATGACATATGACTTGTTCATCATGGGAACCAAGTACACTTAGCCAACCGTATAAACTTGTAAACTTGTAATTTGTCGAATTTTGATTGTACTTATATGTGTTCTATAAACTTGCATAATTCATAACCATTGACATGAATTGCTGCTTGTAAATCTTATATATATATACATATACACACACATATGACCTTTTTATTTTTAACATGTTTCAGGTTTGATACTTAAGGAACTCTTCTTGCTCATATAGGACATGGACTTAGTTTAATTAAACTTCTTATTTGTTGTTCATATCTTTGTTGTATTTTAATGACTTATTTGTCTAGTATTGTACAATAAAAAATGGTATTTAATATTATTCCAACTTATTTAGTTCCATGCGCTATGAACAGTTATTTTCACATTCATCCGACCTGATGATTCCGCCGTCGGTCGGGGTGTAACAATATGAAACAATATCTTCTTTATTGCTCAAGCATGGATACAAAAGAGGAACCATTCATCAGACTCTCTTTCTCAAACAAGAACATCAAGATCTCTTAGTTGTTCAAATTTATGTTGATGAAATTATATTTGGCTCAACTAACAAGAGATTATGTGTAAGATTTGAAGAGTTGGTGAAATCTGAGTTTCAGATGAGTTCAATGGGAGAACTAAATTTCTTCCTTTGTTTACAAGTTCATTAGAAAACAGATGCCATTTTATTCAATCAAGAGAAGTACATACATCAAGTATTGAAGAAGTACATACATCAAATATTGAAGAAGTACAACCTTGCTGTTACATCTTCATGCAAGACACCAGCCTCAACAATTGATAAAATTGTATCTAATCCTACAGAAAAATTTGTTGATCAAAGATTATATAGATCAATGGTAGGACCACTTATGTATTTAACTTCGAGTAGACCTGAAATTATTTTTGTTATGTGTGTTTATGCTAGGTACCAATCAGATCCCAAGTAGTCTTATCTAAATGCTATGAAGAGGATTTTTAGATATCTGAAAGGAAAACCTGTTCTTGGACTTTGGTATCCAAAGGATGGTGATTTTACTCTGTACTCATATTTAGATAGTGACTATGGAGGTTGCAATAATAACAAAAACTCCACAACTGGTGGATGTCAATTCATAGGACGAAGACTAGTTTCATGGTAGTGGAAGAAGCAAACAAATGTATTTGTATCCACAGTTGAGGATGAGTACATAGATGATTCAGCTGGTTGCTCTCAAGTGCTTTGGTTACAAAACCAATTACTTGATTATGGTTACAACTTCCTTCGTACAATAATTTACGTTGACAACTCAGTTGCTATGTTTATTACTACTAAACAAGTGCAACATAGTAAAACAAAACACATTGAAATAAGATACCATTTTTTGAGAGATTGCTCAGAAAAAGGTTTGATCAAGTTAGTCAAAGTGAATACAACAAATCAGCTTGCTGATTTATTCACTAAAGCCTTTGATTCAGTTAGATTTAATTTTCTAATTGAGTCATTAGGTATGATTAACTTAGATTAATCATTATAAAAAAGAATAGCATGTGTCTGTCCTTGTAAATACTTATAAATTTTTTTTTTCATTGCCTTTTTATCTGTGTCTTTTAATACTGCATAACATTTGGTGGGAAGTGATATACACTATGTCTTTGCTTCTTCCTGAATTCATAAGAATCATTAAAATCTGATCAAGTCTCTTCATGTGTGAGTCAGTTTATCCTATGTGGAAACTACACTAAGTGCATGCCAAACATAAGATAAAGTAATTGTTTATGAGAAACATCATTTTGAGGATAGAACAAGTAATCTTATGTTGATGTGACCAAATCACTCATCTAAGCACACTATGTACCAACACTTTCTAATGTATATCTTTGCAAATCATATTCCCTCTGTTTTGTGTAAACAAATACCTGGGTGTATGAATAGATCATGATCCTCATCAACCCTCTATTTTGTGTAAACAAAGACCTGGGTTTATGGCACCATTATTTTATGAAAGTAAAGACCTAGTGACCTCTTAATGATCATATCTGAGCTCTCAAAAGAATTTTCTGTGATCAACTATACATTAAATTTAGAGCTTCTACATCAATACATTAATAAGATGTGTTGGACCCTGAAAGGATCGTACATGCCAATTCAATTGGTGAGCTGATGGTTAGTCTGCTGGAAATCCCACAAGTCCAAAATACTAATGCGGATGAAGAATCTTCTGAGAATAACAAGTGTTGGCTAACCGCATTTGTAAATGCGAAGACATAGAACAAATGCTGACAAGTGCTTGTTCTTCCGCATTAACAAATGCGGATAGCCAAACAGATATGTGGACAAGTTTTGTTCATTCACATTTGCAAATGCGGATGCCCAGACAACAAATGCGCATAAGTATTTGTTCATTCGCATTACCCAATGCGGATGACCAAAATACTAATGCGGATACAAAAGGAAATGATGATCAAGTCCAATTCATCCTCATTTGTCAATGCGGATGAACATAAGAAATGCTGATGAAGACATAGACTAGTTTTGATGTATAGGTTAGGGGTAGTTTAGTCATTTTGTAAAAAGGCATCTTGTCAGCATATAAATAGAATAAAAAATCTTGTATATGAGGTGACTGTTGATAGACAATTAGAATATTTTGTATCTTATATTCTCAAGGTGTATTATTACTATTTAACGCTCAAACCCTAGCATTTATTATAATCAATCACCTTCATCAATACAAACAAGCATTTATGAGTATTTATTGTATTGAATGTTTCTTGATTGTTTGATTTCGCTATAAAATCATTAACTTGATCTTAATATTTGATTCTAGTGAGAATTTCTATCTCACATCCACTCAATTGGTATCAGAGCTTTGGCTCTCGGTTCTTTTTCGGATCTATCGAAGATCTAAATAGAACTTGATTGATCTAGTGATTGAGTTGCTAATAGGGTGATCTATCACCTCTACTTAGTAAACAACATAAAATACTCTTCGACAGTCACTGTTTATACCTTCTTACCTCCAAGAAAAAAGCAGTAGTATTCACATTCTAATCTGTGAACAGTTAATATAACAAAAAGTTGCAACATAAACTTAGAAACATCATCAGATCTGATTCTTTCAACCTGTTTTGGACGATTTGGACATGTTGGACTAATTAGACTTAAAACTTATCTAATCTTCATTCAAACAAGTTAAAAACATCTTGTTAAAATGGATTCACATAATTTTTCAAAACTTGGTCACACTCCAAAACCACCCATGCTTAAACATAAATATGAGTTTAAGCAATGGAAAATCAGATTCATGAATTCCATCACAGGTGTAGATCCAGACTATTGGATCTCAATATGCAAAGGGCCACACATTCCTGTTACACTGTCTGCACATCAAGCTGCCTTCTACAAAACATCAAGAATACCTATTCAGGATCTGACTCTTGTTGATAATGACTATAAGAAGATTAAGATTGATCTCAAAGCTTACTCCATACTCACTCAAGCACTCAAGATGGATGTGTTGAAAAGACTGGAAAAGTATGGTACTGCTAAAGCAGTATGGGATGCACTGCTGATTATGTGTGAGGGAAGCAGTGAAGTTGTTGAGATTACAAGGATAAACTTATTAATCAGTATGAAACCTTTCATCACTTAAAAGGGAGTCCATCTCTAAGCAGCTGCATAGATTTGTGCAGCTGATGAATGACTTAGATATCATGGGAGTCACTTACAAAGTCAAGGAGTTAAACAAGAAAATGCTACATAATCTTTCAGAAAACTGGAAACAAAATATGACCATGCTGAAAAATACTCTTGATCTTGAGAGTACTACCCTGGATATAATGATAGCCAAGATAGAAGCACTAGAGCTTGATGAAAGAAGTAGAAACCTAGGAGGACCCAGAGTGATTGGCGCATATATGTTTCCATCAGACTCTCACTCTATGGAAAATGCATTCATACTAAGGAGGATGATTTTCTTTCCTCCAAGGATCAAATAAAGACTACAGGATTCATTGCAGCTCCGTCAACCAATAGGCCATCAACATCATCACAATCATCAGGAATCTCAGCAACTCCTTCCAACACTCATGTTGATACAAGATATGAAGAACAAAAGGCAACCTACAATGCCTTTGTTGCTAGCTTTGAATTGTATTTAGGAGGAAGACTCACCTCTGCACATCTAATCCAGGAAGACTTTGAAGAATTGGACCCAGATGATGTAGAAGAAATGGATTTGGAGTGGCAAATAGCCATGATTACTATGAGAGCCAAGAAGGTTTTTAGAAAAGGATGAAAGCTCAGCCTTATTGAAAACACCAAGCTTGGGTATGACAAATCCAAAGTGAAGTGCTTCAACTATGGCATGACTAGCCACTTCTCTAGAGAATGTAATGCTCCAAGAAGAAACAACAACTTTCAAAGGAATTCTCAAAAGCAGTCATCTTCCTAACCAAACTCAAGCTTTCACTCCAACAATCATCAAAAACAGTATCATCATCATCAACGACAACAAACATATCAGACTTAACCTCAACTGACCAGTCAAGCTCATGGAAGCTGTCAGTCCTCTACAAATGCTCTGGTTATCAAGCAAGATGGAGTATGTGACTCAAGCCCGTATGCAGAGGAAGTAAAGCCTCAATTCCAAAATCATGCACTCATGGCTCACATCAATGATGGTCCATCTCCCATGCCATCTAAGGTAAAATCTAACCTATGTAGTGATAAATGCATTACTGAACGGCAAGGTTATAGAGAGCACAATCATAAATTGGCAAAAAATAAAAGAAGAAAAGATAAAGTCAGAGATGCTCAAGAGAGAAATAAAAGGCTTTGAAATCAAAATAAAATCTCTCATCTCTGAGATTGAAAAATTGCATGGTGAAAAGATGCTCTGGCAGTTGAGAATGAGCAACTGACTGAAAAGTATGCTCATTCTAAAGCTAAACAAACACTTACTGAAGTGAAACTAGAAAAGTTTCAATTGTCTTCAGTCAAGCTGCAAGAGATGCTTGATTCTCAAAAGGATCCCAAAGACATGTCTGGGATCAGGTATAACTCTTGTCCTCCACCATACAATGATAACTACACTGTCATGCCTGACTGTGTTCACTCAATGATAAAAGTGAACCTAACACTATTGAACCAAAAACAATAGTAAAACAATTAACAAATCTTCAAAACAAATCAAATGTTTACATTGAAACAAATGAGGATAAAATCAGATTAGGACACCCAATTAAAATCAAGGAGTGTTTAGACAAGATAGTAAGTGTAATCAAACCATCAAGCCCAATCAAGGCAATTTTTCCCTTTGTGAAATTTATACATGTTGTTTCCAAAGGTAAGAAGAAATTTGTAAAGATAGTGAAACCTTCTGCCGAAAGCAGTTCTGATATTGAGATTAAAATCTCCAAAAAATTCAAGAAAATCAGAAAAGGTTTCACTAAAAAAGAAACAAAAAAGCTTAGTGATTTCAACAACTAAAATTCAGTCGGACCCCCAACCTTCAAAAGTAAGACAAGGAGTCGGTTTTGACATATGCAACAAGGAGCATGTTGATCAGTTTGAGCAAGAAGTAATGAAAGGGTTGAGGAAACAAAAACAGCGTAGAACAATTAATAAAAGTAGTGTTGCGAAGAAGACTACAAAAAAGGCTGATTTTGATTTCAGCCCTAAGCAAAGAATGTGACTCAGTTGAACATGGGAAAATCAACTAAGTCCACTAAAGCAAAATCAGATTCAAGAAAGAAACATATGTATTGTGTCATATGTGACATGTTTAATCACATAAAATAGAAGAGTGCTTTTTCAACCAATATTGCTCTATCTGTGGCATGAACTGTTGGATTCATTATGCCCAAGACACATAAAATATATATGTGGTTAGTACGATATGATCCATGTCGGGTCATACCCAATAATAATCTTAGCAAACACCAATTAATATTTAATTGATGATATAATCATGCAATTAAATAAATATACCAATTAGAAAATGGGTTTTCTAAATAAGTTGCATATGAGATTGAACAACCTATATGGATATTTTATTCATGGATATTATTTGTAATTTTGTTTAATTTGGTTAAATAACATCAAATAATAGGAGTGTGTGTATAAGTTATATAATTAAATGGGTAATTACATAATTTATTCTAATTACTAGTTTAACAAAATAAAAGGGAGTTTTGGGGGAACCCCAAAATGGATTTGGGATTCGGCCTCCCCTAAGAGGGTTGAATCCTTTTGTTTTCATTAGTGCTCTTGGAACTAAGACACACTACATCTTGCTCTCTATCTCTCTCTCTCACATGCAAAAGGGTAACAGAACACAAACTCTTCTTTTGGAAGAAAGAGTTCAAGGTCTCGGCTGGAACAAGGCTCCAGCAGCCTTCTAGATCCGATTTTGGTGCTCAAATCCTAGCAACAAGGTTCTTGCTTGACGCTTGTGGTATGGATGCTTGTGGAGACATCTCCTTGGTGTTTTGGTCATTCAAGAAGCTCATATTCTTCCCCCTTCATCACGTTTTTCAGCAGCATACAAAAGGTAGTTTGTTTGTCTTATTATGGTTGTTATTTGTTGTTGGTTGCTAGTTCAAACACATATAAAGGATCCTATGTTCTTGGGTTTGTTGATGTATTGTTATTAGCCTTAATTTTCAGATTAATAATGATAATATTAAGTTTTTAATCCGCTGCGTTTTCAAGTTTAAATGGTTAAACTACTTTGGTAATGGTCCAACAAACCCAACATTGGCAACTAGAGCCGGATATGTGGATGACTAGTTTCATTTGTCCTTGTAAAATTGGTTTTATGGGGCTTTAACGACCTTATAGGGGCTGTTTTGTGGTGATGTTATAAATCCCCAACCTTTCAAGTTATATCTAACATGCTTGTGATTAAACCTTGAAAGAAAGATATCAAGTGGTTGATTGTGTTTTTTGTTTGGACAAACACCTAAATTCTTGGTTTATGTTGGCTGAAAATTTAGGGTCATATGGGAGTTTTTTTGGTTCTTGAATGTTGTATATGATGCTTCATATTGGTGCATAATCTAGCCTTGACCTTGTGTTGATTTGGTTTTGAATGGATGTTTGTTTTGGTTGATTTCATTCATAATGGGTTGTAATATTATTCTTTTGTGTTTGTATTTGGATGTAATTTATTTGTTCATTCAATGGCAATGTAAGATAGATTAAGTGTGTTTTTTTATTAGAAAATTTTTATTAGGATATAAAATTTGTAAAAGAAGATGCACAAGATGGAAGCACAAAAGGAAGACACAAAGAGAAGGACTTGAAGCATTTGGATGCAAGTTCAAATGGGGGTCTTTGGATCTCATCTTTTATGTTATGTTCACCCTTAGGAAAGACCAAATGACAACACTTGTGATGGAAAGCAAGTGTTGTCAATGTAGTGGCTATGGTTATGCACATGTGGTTGTTTTATATATGCTTGTTTGATTATTCATTTCGTGTTGATTGCTTGATATGTGGATATGCTTAACAATCTAAATAAATTATCATAACAAGCTGAATTTTTTGGTTCCTAATCATTAAGTGACTAATAAAAGGTTATTAAAAGGACTAATGATTTCAAAATAAAAGAAGTTTTATTAAAAGGGAACCATAGGGTACCATGTATTTGAAAGCATGCAAATACAAGGTACATAGAGTTTTCATAACTAGAATTAATGGAAACTTAAATCCCTTTGGAAACAAGTTTAACACCATCTTTTTACACGACACTCAAATCACTTGAGAACTACTTGTGGGATTTAGGGAACTTGTGTGTTTGAGGTGAGCTTAACATACTTGTGGGATAAAGGTCACCTAACCACTTGTATGTGTAAACTCACACGTATGTGTAAGTAGGACGACTTGAATTGGAAACCATGTGTATAGGGTCACCGAAGCATGGCGTACAATGGTATTGATGAGATTTTACATGCCGACTAAACATAAGATGTTTAACCGATCCCATAAAGCTAGAAGTTGCAATAGGTTGCAATTGTCAAATGTTGACTACCTTGTTAATTTAAATAATGGGATCAAGGTCACCTAACCATCATTTAAATGTAACTTTGGATTCTAGATTTTAATTATTACTTGTCTATGAGACGTGTACAAGGTATTAATAATTAAAATGCAATTTTTCAGAAATACTAAAATGAACTTTGTAATTTTGTAGTAATGGCTGCAAACAATAATGCTACCACCCCGACCATTCCTACCCTATCACTGAGAACCATCTTAGAAAGGGATCGTCTTAACCATAATAACTTTATGGACTGGTATCGAAACTTGATAACTGTTCTCAAGCAAGAGAAAAGGGCATATGTCCTTGACGATCCTATTCCTAACAACCCGACCTCGAGGATGTTGAGGCCTAAAATTGGCTTCAATACACTGAGTATTCCATCATGTTGGGAACTATGATTCCTGAACTCCAAAAGGACTTGGAGCATCTTGGGGCATATGAAAAAATTACCTAGTCGAAGGAAATGTTCCTTCAACAAGCTAGGGTAGAGCGCATCGAAACGGTTCGAGCGTTTCATGCATGTTGCATGGAAGAAACCCAATCGGTATCACCTTATGTTCTTAAGATGAAAAGCCACGTTGATCGCCTCGAGCGGCTTAATTTTCCCGTCTCAAAGGATTAGCCATGGATTTGATCCTAATGGCCTAACCAAAAGGTTTGAGATGTTCATAATGAATTACAATATGAACGGATGGACAATAGTATTGGTGAGCTTCATGCAATGGTCAACACTACCGAGGTAGGAATGGGTAGAATGGTTCTACCTGTTCTCTCGATCAATGAGGAAGGCAATAAGAAAAGGCCATTCCCCGATTCTAAGGAAAATGTTGCCAAAGGAAAGTGCTACATCAAAGGAAAGGGGAAAGGAAAGGCTAAAGCGGAACCTCCAAAGCCTAAGCTTAAGAAGCCTAAGGTAACGGAGAACGATCCATGCTTTGAGTGTGGAGAGATAGGACATTGGAAAAGGAATTGTCCAACCTATGTCAAAGAGTTGAGAAACAAGAGGGATGCTGGGCAAACCTCAGGTAGAACTTTCATAATTCACATTGGTTCAAATGTTATTTCTTCGAACACATGGGTATTGGATACCGGATGTGGAACTCATATATACAATTTGTTGCAGGGGTTCAAAAGAAATAAGCACTTCAAGAAGGGAGACACAAGTCTATACGTGGGCAACGGAGCAAAAGTTGATGATGAAGCCCAAAGAGACAATATTTTGAACCTTTCAAATGGTTTGGAAGTTATTCCTAAGAACACTTTGTATGCTCCTAGTTTGACTAGGAACATAATTTTTAATTCCCTTTTAAAACAATGTGGTTATGAATTAAAGTTGGTAACAATGGTATTTATGTTTATATGGACGATGTATTTTATTTCAAGGCTATGTCTTTTAATGGAATCTATGAATTGGTTCATAATGAATCATCCTATAATAGCTCATTATACCAAATAAGCACCAAGAAACTTAAAATGGGTTTAAGTGATTCTTATCTTTGGCATTGTCGTCTTGGTCACATATACAAGAATCAGATTCAAACACCTCAAAAGAATCATCTTTTGAAAAGCAAATGAAAATGTTTCATTCAATAAGTGTGAATCTTGTTTACAAGGTAAGATGACCAACGATAAGGGAAAATACTTATTGGGAATCATACATTCAGATGTATATGGCCCTTTTAAGACAAAGACTAGAAATGGTGAAAGATACTACATTACCTTTACCGACGGTTATAGTCGCTATGGTTATGTGTACATGATGACACATAAACATGAAGCTTTTGAAATGTTCAAAATCTTCAAGAATGAAATAGAAAATCAACTCAATAAAACTATCAAAGTTCTTCGTTTAGATAGAGGTGGTGAATACCTCAGTGATGCTTTTCAGTACCATCTAAGAAGTTGTGGGATCGTCTCACAACTTACTCCACCTAGAACACCACAACATAATGGTGTGTCTCAAAGGAGAAGTCGAACCCTATTGGATATGGTTCAATGGATCTAGAGATAAGCTCACTACCTCTATCATTTTGGGGTTTCGCAATGCTCTCCGAGGCTCGTATTTTGAATATGGCCCTGACCAAGATAGTCGATTCACTAAGTGTATATTTGTTGGATATCCAAAGACTGTATAGGATACTACTTCTTTGATCCAACAAAGCAAGAGTAATTATTTCTCGAAAGGCTGAGTTCTTGGAAACTAAGTTCCTTATGGAAGGAATAACATATAGAACAATGGAATTTGATGAGGATCAAGATCCACAAGCCGATACACATTTGGTTGACACTAGCAATCAACAAAAGGTTGTTGATGATGATCATGAGGTTGACCAATACACACAAAACGTTCGCAGATCTGGTAGAGTTAGCATTCCACCTAAAAGATATGGATTTTTCATGAATGGATGCTATGTGGTTTACTCCAATTAGCCAACTACATACCATGAAGCAATGTCCAATTCGGTTGTGACAAATGGCTGGAAGCCATGAATGTTGAGATGCAATCCATGTATGACAATCAAGTTTAGGAATTGATTGACCCTCCACTTAACTCCAAACGGTTGGATGCAAGTGGGTTTCAACAAGAAAATGGATATACATGGAAACTTGGATACTTACAAAGCAAGACTTGTAGCAAAAGGTTTCACTCAAACTCAAAGGGTTGATTATGATGAAACTTTCTCGCTTGTGGCAATGCTAAGTCAATTAGGATATTATTTGCCATAGCTACATATTTGACTATGAGATTTGGCAAATGGATGTCAAAACCGCCTTCTTAATGGACATCTCAAAGAGACTGTACATATGGTTCAGCTTGGTGGTTTTGTAGCTCCACAACATCGTAATAAAGTATGCAAGTTAAATAGGTCAATCTATGGATCGAAACAGCATCAAGAAGTTGCCATCGGTTTTGATGAAGATATCAAGAAACTTGGTTTCATCAAGAACGCTGATGAGGCTTGTGTATATAAGAAGGCTAGTGGGAGCATAATAACTTTCTTGGTATTCTATGTTGATGACATACTACCTTTTGGAAATGATATTCCAACCATGGAAGGTGTTAAAACCTAGCTTGAAAGTTGTTTTTCCATAACAATCTCGGTTAAGCCGCCTATATTTTGGAATAAAGATCTATAGGGATAGATCGAGGTGGTTGATAGGTTTAAACCAAAGTGCATATATTGATAAAGTCTTGAAGAGGTTCAAGATGGAAAACTCTAAGAAAGGTATGGTACCCATTCAAAGAGGGACAATATTGAGTACATCTCAATGTCCAAGCTCAAAGGATGAGCAAGATCGAATGAAGGACATCCCATATGTGTCAGCTATAGGATCCATCATGTATGCTATGATATGAACTAGACTGGACATGTCATGCGCGTTAAGCATGACAAGCAAATATTAGTAGAATCTAGGTAATAGCCATTGATGGCTATTAAAAGTATATTGAAATACCTTAGGAGGACTAAGGAGATGTTTCTAATATATGGATCTGATGAAGATGAACTCATTGTAAAGGTTACACGGATGCGAGTTTCGAAACCGTTCGAGATGATTCTCGATCACAATCGGGGTATGTCTTCATTATGAATGGAGTAGCATTATCCACTACAAAATCAGAATACATAACCGCATCATTAGCAGTTTAGGAAGCTGCATGGATAGAGAAATTTATTGCCTGTCTAGGGTGGTCTCTACCATTCAAGACCCCTAGAAATCCTTTTGTGATAACGAGGGTACGATTGCATAAATCAAGGTACCCTGTCCTCTTCAAAAGGCTAGGCACATTGAGTGGAAATTCAACTACATAAGGGATGAAGTTGAAAAGGGAAAAATATGCATTGGTAAAGTTCACACCGATCATACATTGCAGAACCACTCACGAAGCTCCTTGAAAAGGCAAAGCATGAGAGTCATACTTGTGCTTTAGGACTTCGATATTCTAGTGACTGGATTTGATATGTTTAGTATTAAAAGCTTGAAAGAATGTAATATTTAACTCATTATATACTTGTGATATTTTGAGTTATATTCATTTTAGCATGTATACATCCATGAATATGTTTATTATTCTAAATGTCCATAGTCGGTCATGTTTGTGGGAACAAATATGAACGTAAGACTATTATGAACATGGATTGGTGGATATTCATAAGGAATGAATATAGAGCAATTGGTTATTGCCAAAGTTCATAGATATTTGTGGGATACAAATATTGGACTGGCCCGCATCTCAATTTTACTACATGGAATCTTCTAGATTTATCATAAGTAAATTTGAGTAAAGGTGAATATCATTTGGTATCCTCCAACCAGAGATACATATTGGGTTTTGATAATCACCAAATGTTATACCTTGAGCTAGTTCTTCACTGCTTTGAAATAATGGACAGTACATAAGGCTATGTTCAGGTGTGACACGAGGTGATTGTGAAAAACTTATGTAGTCAAGATGGAATTTGTTCCTCTTATTCATTGAGAGCAAGATGTCTAAGGCCTGATTAAGTTAAATCATCAAGGAATGATCATTCTATGTCCTTGGATTTAACATGACATCTGTAACAAAAGGATAGATGATTGATTCACCTAAAACATTTCAATTGGATACTTGAAGGGGATGATGTTATTGAATGGCTTTCAGTCATGCGTATTAAGGGTAGTATACCGTTGTTAGGCGGCATTTACTGCTTGCATCAATCTTCTATGAATCTTGTGCAAGTGCGAGATTGTTGGATTCTTTATGCCCAAGACACATAGAATATTGATGTGGTTAGTACGATATGATCCAAGTCGGGTCATACCCAATAACAATCTAAGCAAACACCAATAATATTTAATTGATGATATAATCATTCAATTAAATAATACACCAATTTAGAAAATGGTTTTCTAAATAATTGCATATGAGATTGAACAACCTATATGGATATTTTGTTCATGGATATTATTTGTAATATTGTTTAATTTGGTTAAATAACATCAAATAATAGGAGTGTGTGTATAAGTTATATAATTAAAGGGGTAATTACATAACTTATTCTAATTACTAGTTTAACAAAATAAAAAGGGAGTTTTAGGGGAAAACCTAAAAATGGATTTGGGATTCGGCCGGTAAGAGGGGTTGAATCCTTTTGTTTTCATTAGTGCTCTTGGAACTAAAGACACACACTCCATCTTGCTCTCTCTCTCTCTCTCACATGCAAAAGGGTCACAAGAACACAAACTCTTCTTTTGGAAGAAAGAGTTCAAGTTCTCGACTGGAACAAGGCTCCAATAGCCTTCTTGATCCGATTTTGGTGCTCAAATCCTAACAACAAGGTGCTTGCTTGATGCTTGTGGGTATGGATGCTTGTGAAACCTGTCCTTGGTGTTTTGGTCATTCAAGAAGCTCATATTCTTCCCCTTTCATCATGTTTTTCAGCAGCATACAAAAGGTAGTTTGTATGTCTTATTATGGTTGTTATTTGTTGTTGGGTGCTAGTTCAAACACATATAAATGATCCTATGTTCTTGGGTTTGTTGATGTTTTGTTATTACCCTTAATTTTCAGATTACTAATGATAATATTAAGGTTTTAATGCTCTGCGTTTTCAAGTTTAAATGGTTAAACTACTTTGATAATGGTCCAACAAACCCAACAATGAACAACCAATCACTAAAAACTGCCATTTTGGCATATACTATTTAGTGTGTGATATAAACAATCACAATACATTTGATTATTACTTCAATAGAAGGGATTGACAATTGCTCCGAACAGACCCCCTCAACAACATTTTTTGTGGAATCCATGTCAGGAGTCAATTTCACAAAAATCAATCTAGGATGTCTAGATCAAACAATGATAGGAGTAACACAAAAGAATTATGGAAGAGTCAAGAAACAAACATCACATCATTAAGCAAAGGCTTGATCTTCCCAAACCTAAATGATGTTTGATAATAAAAAAACAAGTCAAATTTCTTCAAATAATAAAGACCAAAGATTTTATTACTCCTCTGAGATGACACAATCAAAATACCACATGCAATCTCCTTGGTCACCTCTAAATAGATCACAATTTAGAGGTATGTATCAAGAGGTCACTATAATGGATATGAATGAGAAACCTAAGACCATTATGGCTTGGGTTCCATATTCTAATTAGTTCTTTTGTTCTTGCAGGGTCATCCATATAGGTCTAATAGCCTATTGTACATAGACAGTGGGTGTTCCCGACGCATGACTGGAGATCGTTCCCGACGCATGTCTGGAGATCGTTCCCTCCTTCAGGATTTCAAGAAAAGACAAGGAACTACTGTGACATTCGGAGGAGATTCACTGGGTGGAAGAATTACTGGTGAAGGATCTGTGACAAATGGGATGTTGAGCTTTGATAGAGTGAACTACTATGAACAACTAAACTTCAATCTTCTAAGCGTGTCTCAGATCTACGAAAAGAAATATTCAACTCACTTTACCGACACTCATTGCTACATTCTGAAACCAGGATTTCAGATCTCGGAAGAATGGGTTGTCCTAAAGACTCCGAGGAAGAATGTTGATACATATGTACCTAGTTTATGTGCTTAATGTAAAAGTCTGTCATGTCTTACACATATGTAATGAATGGTTTAAATGAAATATAAATGTGCTTAATGTATTTAATGTTTAATATTTCATAGTATTATTGTGTCTTAAAGTATAATGAACTTACAATATAGGTTTGAGGTTGTTGTGCATAGTTCTTAGTAAATAATGATTGAGAAATGTGTTCAAACTTAGTCGTATGAGTCTTCATGCGAATGGACCACGCTTATGGACCATTTTAGGATTGTGTACTGGATGAATACTAACAGATTTATGTGTGTACCGAATCAAATAGTGAGGAATCCTATTTGATTGGCGATCCAATCAGTGAGAACGCACGTAGAATCAATTAGAGATTGAATCTAAACGTTAAGAATGATTAGCTATCGATCTACTACGATCTATGAAGTTGGAACATGTTGGTAGAGGTCTCTGGATGGCTAGGGTACGTGTAGGTATTGAAATAACCAAAGTGTCTCTCTTTTCCACGATTTAAGTGGTATTTATAGGTTTGGGTTTCTCAATCGTGCGACTAGACCATTAACGTGGATCAGTCGTGCAATTGAGTCATGCGGTTGATTCATTCGCATGACTGAGTGTTCAGTCATGCGACTGAGTCAATCTCATGTTACAATCATGCGACTGATCTAGTCTCCTGGTTTATTCGTACGACTGGTTCATTAGCATGAAGTTGTTCATGCGTATGGTCCATTAGCATGGGCCAATCGCACGAGAACTTCATATGATTAAGTTGAATATGTTTCACAATCATTATTTGACTTAGATCTATTCAAACAACCACAAACCTATATAGTTAGTTCAATAAGCGTTATTACATACCAAGCAATGAAATATTCAACATTATAAGCATAGTCACACATTGTATTTCATTAAGTACCCGTTCAATTACATATGAGTAAGACAATAAAGATATTTTACATTAAGTTCAGAAACTAGGAACACATGTATCTACAAACTCCCCCTTGGACCTAGTTTCATCTATTGTCTTACATCCTTCATAAGCTCTTCAAACTTCTTGTACTTTTTTTCTCTTGTGACTGCTGCATGTATCTCAAAAGCAAAACAAAGTTGTATCACGTTTTGAAATAGTAGAGCTTGTACAATATCTTGTGAGTCATAGAACAGTGGCCAATTGTATAATTTATAGACGTCGTCGGCAGACAAGTTAGTAAGCCACATCGGATCAAACACCTTGATGGTTCCCATAATACCATTCTTGTTCAATACTATGACTGCCTCTCATATTCTCCAACCATAGTACCACCACTTGAAGTGTGGAGTGAAGTCCTGTGGCATTTCCCGTAGAGGGATCTTAGACATTATGCATAGAGGACTCCACTTTAGCGCTATTTTTGGTTTTCTAGTTATGGCATCAACCTCAGACCATCTGATATACCTTGTTGGTTGTTAAGGTTTGAAGTTGACCTATCTGATGTGGTACTCTCTTTTTAGAGCTGTTTCAAACCAGCTTGACATTTTACGTGGGTCAGCGTATAGCAATTTCAACTTTGCTAACTAGTTAAGCTCAAAACCAGGAACAGTCTTCAGGTCGTGTAGGAACCTGAAGTACTCAATCCCCTTCTCACGTTTAACTGCATAAATGTTAAGATCTTCAAAATGTGCCCACGTGATGATTTTGCCCAACACCTTGTGATGTTTCTTCACTTTGTCTAGCTTGGTGTAGATAGTTGACGTTGGAGCACTACGTTGGGCTTTATTTCTTCAAAGCATGCAGCCCACTCAGCCTTTCTGGTGTTGACTTTGGCGTTCGAGGCTTGGGCCTTATCTTCTTTCTTTTCAGACACTTGTTCCATTTTATCCATAGTCTCAAAGGTTTCACTGACAAGATTTTGGCCTAGATTGGGAATGACATTACTTTCATTGTCAGTGTACTCTGGACAATGTTGATCCGTGACATCTTCAATATCGATCTCATTGACGTCGTTGAGCTCGTCGTCACTTTCAACATGGATTGTTGGAGCATCTTTCACGATCTCATCAGGATTGAGTCGGAACATATCAGCAAGTTGCCCGTCGGTGAGATCATGAATGATCGCTCCTTCTTCAGGGTGTAATTCACCGATCTCCTGACTATCCCCTGCAGATCAAGAATCATCGTGAGTTGAGTCTTGATCTGTTGGAGGGGAGCAACATCATATTCATCTCCTTGAAAATTTGGATCTGCTTGATTTAAAACATGTAACACATCAACCATTAGTTAATAATCAAAATAGTAAACATCAATAATAAATATAAACATATATACATTAGTTTGATACAGTATTCAGTTACACATGATTTAAATAACATAAACAACTAAGCATTACTCTTGTCTTGTATCATGTGCTCCTCTGCTGACGGGGCTGATGTGGAGGCACCTTGGTCTTGAGCTTTCTTGGTCCTCCTTTCACTTGCAGATGTGGCACCCACAGCAGAAGTATCATCATCTCCTTCATCATCATCATCAACATCATCACCAACATCAGTATCATCCCCTTGATCATCACCACCACCACCATCATCATCATCATCATCATCATTATCATCATCATCATCTCCATCATCTCTATCACCTTCTTAGATCTTTAGAGGCTCTTCTTTGGATCCCTTCAGTCTCAACATAAGCTTCTTGTTTTGGGCCTCTAAATCCTGTATCCTTTATGCTAATGATGTATGTATCTCTCTCAGCTCAGTGATCTCTTTGCTCTGAGCCTCAATCCTCTGAATGGATGAGGCATGTGTCTCCTGCAGCTCCTCAATCTGTTGGCTCTGAGCCTCGATCCTCTGGGCTTGGGAGACATTGAGCTCCATCAACTTATTAAGCTGAGAGGCTCTCTATTCATCCTTAGCCAACAGCTTTAGCACTAACTGGTTAAGGTTAGCCAACTGCTCCTCCAACCCAATAGATGGGTAAGAGGATCCAAGAACAGGTGGAACCTGAGATGAGTTCCCTGCTCCATGAGTGGTGGTGGTGGTAGTGGATGTAGAGAAGATTGGGGGTGCTATAGATGTGGGTGGTGTGAATGAGCTGTAGTGGTGGTGGATGGGAAGTGTGTAACTGGTGGAGTTGTGGTAGGTGAAGTGGTAGTAGGTGGAATGATGGTAGTGGTAGGTGGAGTGGTGGTAGTGGTCGTAGGTGGAATGGTGGTAGTGATGGTAGTGGTGGAGTGATGGTAGTAGCTGGAGTGGTGGTAGTGGTTGTGGTGATAACGTCATCCTCCTCCTCTTCTTCTGCATCCCGTGGGGCTGAGCCATCCGTTTCTTTCTTGAGCCCCTCGAAGTGGATGCTCCCCCTGGGACGCTGCTGGGCTGATCAGGAGTAGAACTAGGATGAGTAGTAGTCTCCCTGAACTCGCTAGGGCATCCTCCAACCTCCCGAATACCTCGATCGGTGGCAACCACCCTGCTTCCCAAAGTACGAGTCAAGGGGTCCTCGTCTGTCTGCTCCTCTCATCAAGACGAAAGTCCTGATGGAAACCTGCTTCCTCAGTCCCTCCATGAGTGGATGCTGGAGTTGCAATATGAGCGGTGGGTGCCCTCAATTGAGTGGGCCCTGCATCTCCACCATCACCGCTGTCATCATCATCGAAATCATCATCCGGGAGCGCAAATGCTCAACATCAGAATCACTATCTGCATGGCACCATTTACGCCTCCCTGGCGCCACATAATCAACCTTGGCCAGATGGCCGAAGAGTCTCTTCACGGGGGTTTGACCTGCTTTCCCCGGTACACCTTCATGCAGCCCAAGGTTGTATTATCCATAATCTCGAGCGCCACAACATCATGGCTCTCCTTGGGCAGTGTGGCCATCTTCTCATCAAAAATCATCTAAAGAAACCTAGGGTACATGCAGAAACCCTCTTTGCCCTTAGCCTCTAGATTCTCTATCAAGTAAGAGAATATCATGCTTGAGAAGCTGAAAGGGTGGTTCAGTACCAGTGCCACGTAGGTATTTTGAATCTGGTCTAGAAGATCATCAAACCCACCCCTTCGCGAAAACAAGCACTTAAAGATGACATGTGCTAAGTACTTGTACTGGGGATGCAGGTTGCTCTTGTTGAGCACACCAGCATTGATATCCCCAGCGTACTTCATCCTTAAGAAGCACCTCTCACAGTCAGCGGGTGAAGTCTGGTAGGATGGTCTGCATCATCACCCAAACCAAGTACCCGTTAGATATCCTCAGCTGTAATCTCTATTTCCATCCCAAAAATAGAACTCCTGATGCTGTATGGCTCATGTGAGCGGTCAACCGATGCCCCCTCCCAGAAGGCCTGCTGAATAGACCTATAGGGAGTGCACGGTGTAGATATAGCCCTGTAGATCCTGGATTGCTTGAGGAAAGCAATGATCCCCGCAAACTCGACACCATTCCGATTCGTGGCATCTAAATGAGCACATATGTTGTGCTGGGATTGATGGACCACCTGTCAGCCATCAATCTGTAACACAAGACACATAGACATTAGATAACCACACAACACAAAGCAGTTCTAATTAACCTGGTTGAATTCATTCTGGTTCATTCATGGGATTGAACCACGTGACTGCGTTCAGTCAGTTGACCTGGCATGCGACGGGATTTAGTCGGGTGATTGAGCATGCGACTGAGTTCAATCGGGTGACTGAGCCTGCGATTGGTTTAGGCGGCCGACTGAGCTCATTTGTATTATCCATTCGGCCGATTGAGCCATTCGACCAACTCAATTATGCGATTGGAGTTCATCCTGGTGTCCAGTCGCATGACCCATTGTTCGGTCGACTGAAAATACAAATTTGATCCAAACTTAAAATTAGACGTTGTGTTTTGGTTCAATAGACTCGCAATCACTTTACTAATAACCTAATGACTTTTATTTCAATTTTACTCAGTTAGTTAGCTTATTAATCCATTTACACGTTCGGTTATGATATGGGTCGAAATTCATAAATTAGGGCACCATTCCAACATATTTTGGTGAGATAGCATCACATTGTACGTGTATAAAAACTCACAATCGTCAGAATATCAAAAGAAGTTGGAAATCTTGGTCTGATGAAATTTGGGCAGAGTAACGGTAAGGTGTGCGGTATTAGGGCGATTAGGGGTGATGAGTTGAATGTGATCGACAATGGCCTTATTTATATTGAATCTGATTTCCATCGAGCGATTGGACCCATTCGCTCTGTTCATTCGGGCGATTGAACCTCAGTCGTGCGATTGGTTCAGTCGATCACATTCAGTCGGCCGACTGGGGTTCAGTCGGGCGACTGACTCATTCGCACAGCTCCATTTGGTCGACTGGCTCAATCTGATAAGCCATTCGGGTGAATGGTTCATACTCATGTGCCATTCAGCTATCTAGTGCGTGAGTATGGTGCATTTGTACGGTTGGTCCATACTTATGGTCCAGTCGTGTGATTGGATCATACTCATGATTTTGAATTTATGACCATCCACACTTAATCCCTTTTAACTTTTGATTAAACATTATGAGCATTTGATCATCAAAGACATGATCATTTTAACTTGGAAAACTTTTGATCACCTCAGACGTGATCCTTTTAAATAATTTGTCACCTCAGACGTGACTGATTTTTCATTTGAAAACATGTGTGGTCACCTCAGATGTGACCCTTTTAGGTGATTAAATCCCCTATTGAATTCCATGGCGTAGTCCGATATCTAACAAACTGAATTGATGAAATTTAAACAAAATAAAAGACTTAAACTGAAATACAAAACTAAAACTTGTTTTTGAGATATTGTGTAAGGTGTAAATCCAAAGATAGAAATCTAATGGATTCGGGTCCGGAAAAGGCAGCTTCAATTCATCTTGACCATAAATGGACCAATTCCAGTTGGAATCACACACGTAAGTCAAATCATTTAGGACATGTTATCAACACCTTTTGATGCTTAATTCTTGTTTTTCATCTAGAGTCGTTAGCAAGTTTAGAAAATCATACTAGTACTATTAGATCCCACATTGATTTGGACTTTCAAGGACTGTAGCCATGATGATTGTCAGTATACTGGTCCACTTTAAATCCATACAGAAACTTTTGACACAGATTGGTGATAGTTTAAGGTTTGATTATTTCAACAAGCATTTGTAGATCCCACACTTATATGGTAATCAACATTCCTCAAGAGATTTTTGAGCGGTCTTAGGGTAGTTTACAAGAAGAAACTATTCTTAGAACTTTCAAAGAGAAGCCAAACCTCAGGTCATTGCCATCACACAGCAGAGAGGCGGCAAACAACAATGAATTCTAGAATATATAGGTTATGCTTATCCTCAGGTCAGTGCCACCGCACAACAGAGATGCACAAAACCTATGTTCTTGTTTGAGCAATTGTAATCTTTTTGCATAGATCTCACCAACAACATAAGTTATTAGTTTTATTGCTTTTCCCTTTTTTTAATGTGCTTTTGCTCATATTTTGGTCTGATGCTCACATTTGTGGCGTTTATTCTGCTCGTCACCCCTTATTGGAATTTTGTTGATTGTGTTAACTAGGGATAAGATGATAACCCACAACTTGTTGAACAAATTAGTTTGATCTTGAGATCACCAACAAGGTCTAATCATCTATTGTGTTGAATTTACCGACATATCATCTGTGCTCTAGCAACCTCTAGGTCTACTTTCTTTGTGTTACCTTAGTATTAGCTAGTTTTACTATCATTTTTCCTTTTACATTGCTCAGATTACACAAACTTATACTTTGAACTTCGCATCTTGTTTAATTTAAACTTTTAAAGTCCCAAGTGGTTTGTTCTTGTGTACTATCACTTTCCAAAGTCTTGAATCGGTATCACAGATACGATCTAGTTTCTATCACCAACCCTCTCATCCTCCCTTGTTTGTTTTTTTAATGTTACTAACTAACCTATTCTCCCCCTAAAATTCTATAACCGTAACCGATTTACGCTTTTTAGGATTTGAATAGGCAACAAAATAACACCAATTAATTAAATACTTAAAAAAGATAAATAAGGAAAAAAAATAGAAAGAAAAATTGACTATACGCATCGGACTACACATGGTCATCTTCAGGAATTACATCACATTTCTTTTTAACGCCGTTGACCTCTAACAAATATAGAAAACGTGGTTTATCAAAAGCCTTTGTATAGAGGTCAGCATGTTGAAAACCAGTATTTATTTTAATCACATCAATTATGTGAATTTGAAAGCAATCACGTATAAAGTGATATTTTATGCCGATGTGTTTGGTGTTAGGATGTTGGACCGGATTTTTAGTTACTGCAATTGCAGCAGAGTTATCAACAAAAATAGGAGTAGAAGAGAAATTCAAACCGTAGTCCCTCATTTGCTATTGAATCCATATGATTTGTGAACAACAACTTGCAGCAGCAACGTATTTAGCTTCATAGGTTGACAAGGCAACCAAGGTCTACTTCTTACACTACCAGGTCACTAATCTTTTCCCAAACAATTGACATCCCGCTGATGTAGACTTGTAGTTCATCTTGCAGTCACCGTAATTCGAGTCACTATACACCGTAAGCTCGAAGTCATCATGATGAGGATACCACAACCCTAGTGTTGGAGTAACCTTCAGATAACGGAAGATTCTTTTGACCCCTATCAGATGGTTAAATTTTGGCTTTGCGTGATATCTTGAGCATAAACATATTGCATACATGATATCAGGTCTTGAGGCAGTGAGGTATATGAGAGATCCAATCATTCCTCGATACATGGTGGCATCGACCAAATCACCATTCTCGTCGGGTGCTACATCATGGTTTGTAGCAAGTGGAGTCCCAGCTGTGGAAGCATTCTCCATGTTAAACTGACTGAGAATATCTCTTACATACTTGGTCTGATGTAGGAAAATCCTTTTTGGTGTCTGATCCACCTGTAACCCGAGAAAGAATTTCATCTCTCCCATGGCACTGATTTCAAACTTGGCATTCATTATTGCTTCAAACTCTTTACATAGTTCTTCATTCTTGGACCCAAGATTATGTCATCAACAAAGATTTGGACTAGCAGTAAATCACCATCCTTTTCTTTGATGAATAGTGTACAGTCAATGACACCTCTGCGAAAATCATGTTTCACAAGGTGAGTCAAGAGTTTATCATACCAGACCCTGGGAGCTTGATGAAGCCCATATGGATCCACAAATCCCTCAGGTTGACTGACTTTGTCTCTCGGATTTCACCATGAAGGAATGCACTTTTCACATCCAGTTGATAAACTTTAATCTTCATGTACGATGCATAGGCAAGGAAGATACAGATTGCTTCCATTCTGCCACGGGTGCAAACACTTCATTGTAGTCTATGCCCTCGACTTGTCGAAATCCTTGAACAACAAGTCGAGCCTTGTTTTTGATGATCACTCCTTTATCATCTTTCTTGCATTTCAAGACCCATTTGGTGCCAATGACCTTAGCACCTCTAGGTCTATCCACCAGAGTCCATACACCTAACTTCTTGAACTAAAGAAGTTCTTCTTGCATGGCACTCACCCATGCCTCATCATTCAGGGCTTCACTAACATACTTTGACTCAAACTAAGACACAAAAAAACGATATGCACCGTGGTGAAGGTATCCATTTTCCATCACCGAGGCAAAATCAGCTGACTACAACTAATTTCTGGTCTGAACTCCTCATCTCACATCCCCAATGACATTATCCAAGGGATGATAGACATTTAGGCGTGATCCCGGAGTGGTTGGAACAACTACCTCAGAATCAAGATTATGAACATTTGGTTAGGTATCTGAGGCAGTAGGAGTATAAGGTTCCGAAGAAGCAGAGGCATCAATGTCAGATGCTTGTGGACTTGCAGTAATAGGAACCTGTTCCTCCTGGTTGTTCTGATCAGTCTCCATAGCTTCTTCTCAGAGGAAGAGTCACTAACTTCAAGTTCTCCCCTTGAGTTGTTAGATGAGTGACCTTGTGAACCAGATGATGTTGAATCTAGTGAAGGTGTGTTCAAAGACATCATACATCATCTTTGTGGCCAACTCTTCTTTAGAAGTGGAGAGTGGTATGTTGAAGGACTTGAAGAATCCATCATAGTTGAAGAAGAACGCGGGTCCTTTTCCAGCAGGTGGTGTGGTGTATCTCTGAACATCAATATTACACCACACTTCTACTTGACCCGTTGAGTTGTTGTAAACTCTCTTGTTCGGTATGTTATATCGTAGAAAGATACCTTCATCAGCCTTCTCACTGAATTTTCCCTCCTAAGTCTTCTTCAGTAGGGTGCACGGAGCGCCAAACGGCTCGAGATATTCTAGATTGGGTTTACGTCGTTGTAGCAACTCGTAATACGTCTTTCCATGGCGTTTAACAATCAGAACTCGATTTAGCGTATAACACGCATTTGCAACTATTTCATTCTAGACTTGGATAGGTAGTTTCGAGTTTGCTAGCATTGTCCATGCTGTCTCTATCAAGCTGCGATTCTTCCTTTTAGCAACGCCGTTCATCTGAGGGGTGTAGGCAGAAGTGAACTGATGCACAATTCCCTTTTCCTTGCAGTAAGCCTCCATCCATTGATTTTTGAACTCAGTTCCGTTGTCTGAGCGCACTTGTTGTACCTTCAGCTTGTAGAGGGACTCTAGAGTATTACTAATTCCTTGAATGACTCAAATTTTCTGATTTGGATTTTAGAAACCTCACCCAAGAGAATCTTGAGTAGTCACCAGTAACTACATAGCAGTACAATTGCCTGCGATGCTTCTTGTATTGACTGGACCAAACAGATCAATATGAAGAAGTCCAAGAGGAAGTTCGATGGAATGAACTTTCTTTTCCTTATGAGACATCTTCAGTTGTTTGCCCTTCTTGCACGCAACAAAGAAATCTGGCTACTACTTCTAAAACTACCTTTTGTTTCTTGTGTCCTCAAGGGAGTTTAGATAGTACCTAATGTCATTAGCTGATTAAAGGTTACTACTTTTATTTCCCTAAGCTGTTTGTTCAAAAGGTCTATCTTTTCTTTGTAACTATGCTCATTTTGTTTTAGAACTCTGTTAGCTTCAGTGCACAGTTCCAAGTCCGTTACTAAGTTATGATCTAAATACCTAGAAAATTTTAAATCAATGCTTTCCCTAAATTTATTACAGTCAGAACAAGCATGATTATTGAAAAGTTAGTCAGTAGTACTTACCTGAGAGGGTTCTGATGAATCAGCCACCAATGCAGAGTCTAGTGTTTCTGGTTCTGGTGATTCTGACATTGTTGTAGTTTTCCCTTCTTTAGACAGGTAAGGACCACTGGTGCAATCTCTTCTATGTTTGACATCGCTAGTTCAACTGCAATATCTCCTTCGCTAGCAGAATCATCCTCTAGATCCTCCACACTAGCGATATTGGATTCTCCCGGTGAGACAAACCGAAAGCTCTAGTCCTGTCCTTCATCATCATGAGTAGTCAATGCTTTAGGATCCTTGCTTGATGAAGTAGGACTGCTAGTGGGTTTATCCTGATGATTGAAGGAAGTGAAAGGATTCCCGTTTCCAGTCTTCTTTGGCTTCACACACTCTCGTTTGAAGTTCCCTTTTTCACCGCAGTTGAAACAATTCACCTTGGTCTTATCGAATCCAAAGGTAGTGTCCTTAGTTGCAACCAAGTTCTGTCCGGTTTTCTTGACAAACTTCTTAGCTCGCTGGACAGCACTCGCTAAGGCCCATATTATGTCCATCCGTTCCAGCTCTGTCTCATCCACCTTCTCATAGCCTCATTAGCCAGATGGCAGTTCCTAATTTTACTATCAATTAGTCCATCATACGAGTGGACTACTGCAGCTAAGAGATCCATGTGTTCTTGAGCTACCTCAACTATCACATTACTGAAGTTCTCGGTCTTTAGTTTTGTTGCATTAGCTTTAAGTACAATGTATTGGGTACCGGATGATCCTGTGTTCTGACCCTGAAGTAGAGGCTTGAGAAAGACCAGACGAGTTTGATACAAAAGCTGTCTGAAGAGGTGCTCCAGATGTTTGGCTTGTGGAGTCGCGTTGTACAGGGCTGAGTTCTGATAGGAAGACTTTTGTGCTCTATACTTCATTCTCAGCTCTTCCTCTCTCAGTTTGAGAATGAAGTCATTGATATCTAACTTCTTTAGCATATCATTATGTTTGAGGTTGGACACAAATGAAACCCATTTCTTCGGCAACCCATCTGCAAAGTTAGACACTTTGTCCTCCATTGAAGTCGATACTCCATGAGTGTGCATTTCACTCATCAAGTGGTTGAACTATCGATAACATCATCTAGGCTTTCTTTTCCCATCGACGAGAAGTTGTCAAACTCCTTCTTTAAAGCCTTAGCCTTTATGGCCTTCAATGATGTGTTCCGTCATACCTTTTCTCCAATGCATTCCATAGTTTCTTTGCTTGCGTATACTCCGAGAATTGATGGAAAATACCCTTCGGAATTGACTGTGTAAGCAAAGCATAAACTTTCTTTTCAGCATTGTACTTGACTTTTTGTCCATCAGTCATGCCACCTAGTGTGAGTTTGACACCATCACTTCGTACTGGCATGCTGTACCCCGTCTCTATAGATTCCCACAGATTGGGATCACTCCATTTAAGTAGATCTCAAAATGTTGCTTCCATTGTGGGTATTTATCTAACGTGATTAGCTTTGGGGGTTTATTATGATTCCCCACTTCATTTTCCACTAGCAGTAAGTTTTGGATACGTGAGTCTCTCCCTGCTGTGAATGCTGAGTATTGATCCTCCATTACTATAAACTTTAACTTTAAAATAAATTGTTTTATATGTGCGAATGAAGGTGTGCAATTGGGATATTCAGGCGATTGAACTATGACTGAACTAAAGCGGATGGCTCAGTCGGGCGAATGAACTAATATGGTTGAACAATGCAAATAGACTTCTCAGCCGTATGAATGGGAGTACGAATGTGTCCAATCGTGCGTATGGGGGATGCATATGACCTCAGTCGTGCGATTGAGTCAATCGTGCGACTGAATCTGCTGGATTTCGAAAATTCATAGGTTTAAGGTGTTTGGACGCAAAAACACCAATTTCTTGCTAACCCTAATTGCCGTATGCCGGAAAAACTAAACTTTACAATCAGGAGATGTCTAAAACCTGATTTGACACAAAAGATTGTGTTTTTGAGTGTAAAAACACAATTTTATATCAAAATGATTGAATCACACGTAAATCTAGAGCCAAAGCTCTGATACCACTTGTTAGGATCGTGTACTGGACGAATGCTAACAGATTTACGTGTGTACCGAATCAAATAGTGCGGAATCCTATTTGATTGGCGATCCAATCAGTGAGAACGCACGTAGAATCAACTAAATATTGAATCTAAACGTTAAGAATGATTAGCTATCGATCTACTACTATCTATGAAGTAGGAACAGGTTTCTAGAGGTCTCTGGACGGCTAGGGTATGTGTAGGTATCGAAATAATCAAAGTGTCTCTCTTTTCCATGATTTAAGTGGTATTTATAGCTTAGGGTTTCGCAATCATGCGACTGAACCGTTAGCATGGTTCACTTGTGCAATTGAGTCATGCGATTGAGTCATGTGATTGATTCATTCGCACGACTGAGTGTTTAGTCGTGCGACTGAGTCAATCTCATGTTACAATAATGCAACTGATCCAGTCTCCTGGTTCATTCGTATGACTGGTTCATTAGCATGAAGTTGTTCATGCGTATGATCCATTAGCATGGGCCAATCGAATGAGAACTTCATATGATTAAGTTTGAATATCTTTCACAATCATTATTTGACTTAGATCTATTCAAAAACCACAAACCTATATAGTTAGTTCAATAAGCGTTATTACATACCAAACAATGAAATATTCAACATTATAAGCACAACCACACATTGTATTTCATTAAGTACCCGTTTAATTGCATATGAGTAAGAAAATAAAGACATTTTACATTAAGTTCAGAAACTAGGAACACATGTATCTACATACCATAAGCATGAATACATCATGCTAATGGACCAGTCGCACGACTGAACAGGAAACTAGATCAGTCGCACGATTGAGACATAAGATTGACTCGGTCGCCTGACTGAACCTTCAGTCATGCGTATGGGTCAATGGCATGATTTAGTCGCATGACTGAACCATGCTAATGGTTCAGTCGTACGATTGGAAACCCATAACTTATAAATACTACTTTATTCGTGGAAAAACAGAATAGCTGAAGAAGAATTCAAAACACTTGATACTTTTACGAACCCTAGCCGTCTAGAACGTCCAAGGAAGCCTGTCCAACATAATAGATCAATCCTGATCGAAACTCTACTCGTTCATAATGTTCAGTTTCAATCTTATATCGATTGGGTAATTGTTCTCACTAATTGGATCGCCAGTCAAATAGGATTCCGCACTATTTGATTCGTTATAAACGTAGAATCTGTTAGTATTTCGTACGTACACGGTCTTGACAAGTGGTATCAGTGCTTTGGCTCTTGATTTTGCATTTGTTTCAATTAGAATTGTGTCAAACTTCATGTTTTGACTCAAAAGAGTCATCTCTTTTGGTCATTAAAGTTGAATTGTACAGACATTAAAGTTGAAGTTTTTTGTCATACGGCAGATTAGGGTTTCTGCGTAAATAATAATTCGTGTCAAAGTACAAAATTCGAAAATTTTCAAACACAATAGCCTTCAGTCGCACGAATAGCTCATTCGTACGATTGAGTCATCCGCAGTGTTCATTCGCTCGACTAAATCATCCGCATTTGTCCAATCGCACGGTTGACTCATCCGCATTTGTCCAATCACACGATTGACTCATCCGCATTTGTCCAATAGCACGATTGACTCATCCGCATTTGTCCAATCGCACGATTGACTCATCCGCATTTGTCCAATCACACGATTGACTCATCCGCATTTGTCCAATCACACGATTGACTCATCCACATTTGTCCATTCGCACGAGTGAACCAGTCTTGTTTTAAAGTCAAAGTTTATAGAAATGGAAGATCAATTCACTGCCTTTACTGCCGGAAGGGACTCTTGCATCTAGAACCTTCTGCTTCTAGAAAATGAAATTGGGAATCCTGATAAACCACCAAAACTTATAACGTTAGATGATTATCTACGATGAAAGCAGAGGTTTGAGATCTATCTAAATAAAGTTGTCCCAATCTTTGGGCATCCATTAAGACAGGCTACACGATGCCAATCGGTACTGATGGAGTTAAGCTGACTCTTGGAGGAATGAATGACATCCAGAAGGTTAAGTACAATGCAAAAAATAAAGTGTATGGCCAGTTGACTCAGTCGATACCAAAAGACACCTTTCATCAGTTCTCTGAGAACAAGAAAGCAAAAAAGTTATGGGAAGCATTGGATAAAATATTTGATGGGAATGCAACGTTTAAGGCTCTTAAGGCTAAGGCTCTCAAAAAGGAGTTTGATAACTTCTCTTCGATAGGGAAGGAGAGCTTGGATGACATTATTGACAGTATCAACATCTGATGAGTGAACTGCACACTCATGGGTAACAACATCAATGGAAGATTAAGTGTCAAGTTTTACAGACGGTTTGCTGGATAAATGGGATTCGTTTGTCTAATCTGAGACAGAATGAAATTCTAGCAAAGTTAGACATAAATGACTTCATCTTGAAATTAAGAGAAGAGGAACTGAGAATGAAGTACAAGTCACATAAAGGATCCTACAATCAGAATCCTTCTCTACACAACTCATTCTCCACTCCAACCAGTTCAGGAGCACCACTACAAATAGCATTTGTGTCTAGTTCCGCGGCTCCCTCACAATCCACTTCTTCAAGACCAGAAATGTCTGGGTCATCATCGACTCAAGACATAGTGCCTGAAGCCAATACTACAAAGTTGAAGACCGAGAATCTCGGTAATATAACAGTGGAGGTTGCAAAGGAGCATATGGATCTTCTAGCAGCAGTGGTTCAATAGTATGATGGTCTAGTTGCTGGGAAGATCGAAAATTGTCATCTTGCAGATGAAGACTACAAGCAGGTTGATGAGAATGAGCTAGAAGGATGGATATCATGTCGGCTCTTGCAAGTGCAATTAGACGAGCCAAAACGTTCGTTAAGAAAACGGGACAAAATTTAGTTGTCACTAAATACACCACCTTTGGTTTTGATAGAATCAAAGTTAGTTGCTTTAATTAGGGTGAAAAGGGCATTTTAAATGGTAATGTGTATAGCCCAAGAAGACTGGAATGGAAATCCATTTTCCACCTTCAACCGTCAAGATAAACCCATAAGTGGAGCTACCTCTTCAAGCAAAGAGACAAAGGCCTTGACCGCTCAAGGTGATGAAGGGCAAGACTAGACCTTCCGATTTGTGTCTCTGGGTGAATCAAACATTGCCTGTGTTGAGGGACCGGATGATGGTTCTGCGAGTGAAGGTGAGATCACAGTTGATCAGTAATGTCCGATACTGAAGAAACTATGAACGTGGTACATCACTTAGTTGAGGAAGAGCTGAGAGCAACAAGTTCAGAATCTCCTACAACTGAAGAGTCTAACTATGCATTGGTGGCTGATTCAACCGATTCCTCAGAGGTAAGTACTAAAGACCAACTGTTTGAAAAACACACTTGTAATGAATGTGAAAAATTTAGAGAAAGCATTGATTTGAAATTTTCTGGGTTATTAGACCACAATGATAACTTAGTAATTGATTTACATCTGTGCACTGAATAATATAAAGTTTTATTTAAATTCTTTGGAAGAACTTTTGGGTAAACAACTAAGGGAAACCAAGGTTATTGCTTTCAATCAAGCGAATAATATAAAGTTTTATTTAAATTCTTTGGAAGAAACATAGAAAGAAAAAGCAGTTTAAGAAGTCGAAATTAATTCTTTAAAACAAAAATAGCATAGTTGGACCAGTTCTTCTTACATAGTTCAACACTTAGTGAAAGAATGAAATAATGTAGAAGGGTTGGATTACAAAGTAGTTCTACCACCACATGAGATCCTTTTAAATACAAAATGTAGACCGGTAAATAACAAGCCAGTAAAGGATCATGTGGTGTCCACTCCTTTGGTTAGTGATCCTGATTCCACGGGTAAACTGGTGAACTCTATCACTAAATAGAAGGAGTCTATTATGGAATCAAAATGAATGATGCCTAGTGTTAATTTGGATGATAAAATTGAAAAAGTTAAGGTAAAGTCAGGTTCACACATGTCTTCTTTTGAATCCAAAATGACTAAACCAGTTAACCAAACCCGTGTTGCACGTCAAAGTCCAAATAAACTAAAGGCTAAAGATGTTAAAAATGTTCAAACAACTAATTTTGTTAAAGAAGTAGAAACATCTAACGAATAGTGACTAACCCAACCAGACTCATGTTGCACTTGTATCAGACTCAACCCCATATAAACAGTTTTCTCAACATGTGGAATGAAGATCTTGCTACACTTGTGGAAAAAGAGGACATATTTCTTTTAGTTGTCCTTTTTATCAGACTCCTAGAAAGAAAATTGAACTTTATGATACAAAACAAAGTTCTTTTAAAAGGACTTCTATTACTCCTCCTAAGAGAACTAATGAACCTAAAGTCCAAACTCTAAACCAATCGTCTATTTATCACAACAGTCCTTACACAAAACTGGCTTATGGAAAGTAAAGTCAAATAAGTTGTGTGATAATGAGAATAATAAGAAGAACCATGTGCCCTCATCCTCAAGTGGACAATGGGTTGAATTTATGATGTGTGATTCCTCTGGGTCACCCAAGCCAATAAGTCTTGGTCCCAAACCTAAACTGATCATTTCCTTGGAATGTGCAGGGTGTCCGCTACAATGCTATCACAAATACCTGGTTTGTTGATAGTGGGGCGTCAAGGCACATGACCGGAACTTGTCTCTCCTCTTCAATGTCAAAACAAGTTAAACGATGACATGTATCATTTACTGGGAATAAAAGAGGATATATCACTGCTTAGGGTGAAGTAGGAAACCAGAATGTCAAGTTTGATAAGGTCAACTATCATTTGTTGGGAATAAAAGAGGATATATCACTTTAGAGTTGTTTTTAACAACAAGAAGCGCTACATGTTGAAGAAGGACTATGTGATTGAGGAGGATAAGCTTCACATGTCAACTTCAAGATACAACAACTTATATGTCTTGGATCTATCAAAAACATCCACAACTGATCACACAGTTCAATGCTTCTTGTCATAGGCAACAAAGATGGACTCAATCTCCTGGCATAGGAGAATCGGACACATCAATCCTAGAAAGATGAATCACTTGATTCAGAATGATCTAGTGAATGGTGTAAATATTAAGAACTTTCAGCTTCCAGACTTCTACATAGCATGCAAGAAAGGGAAACTGTTGGACCAAAAGAACCAATGAGCCTGATCAGAAAAACCTCTAAGTCCCACAGACATCACAACAACTGCTAAAAACTTGATCAGCTGTTTGATAAAGTCTGAAGATCAACAGCTGAAGACTAAAGTACTGAAGACTTCAACAGCTGAAGACTAAGTACTGAAGACTTCAACAGCTCAAGACCAAAGTCTGAAGATCAACAGCTGAAGTACAAAGACTGAAGACATTAGCTGATGACAACAGCTAAAGTTCAAGTACAACTACTGAAACCTTCAGAGTTTGTTACAACAGCTGAAGAAGCATTCTTCAGTTGTTGTGATGGTTTCCTTTCAGTAGTTTTCTTTTTGTTTCAGTATTTGTAAAATGACTGAAGAGCATGTTCTTCAGTCGTTGTAGTTTCAGTAGTTTCTTTTCAGTAGTTGTAGTGATAGTTAACACTTAGCCTTTTTGTAAGAAGATGTCAGCTGTTTGACATCTTCAGTAGTTATGTTAACTATTAGTAGTTTTGAATAAAATCTGTTAGATGTCACTATCAAGTGACATTAGCAGACGTCACATCTCCTATATAAGAGTGTTGACCTAATTGTATGTGTGACATTCTGTTACCACGAAAGCGAATATTGAATGAAATATATTTTGCAGAATTCTTTCTGTCTATAACCGTTTGTTCTTACCTTGAATATCTTTTGTGTTCTTGTGAATTGGCTAATTCATTGTTTGTTCTCCGCTGCTGTACTCTCAAATCAATCAAACGTAGATCACTGATCTTAACAAATGGTATCAGAGCTTGTTAATCATTGATCGATCTAACAGTTGATCATTGAAACTGCTATTTGATATCTATATTTGATTGAATTAGCTTATTTGCAAGAACTGGTTATAGATTATTGATTTTCTGCCGCTTTCGTTTATTAATTTTGAGATCTCTCTTGGTTCAATTTAGTTTGTTGTGTTTTTGTTCTAAATCTGTTATAGCTTAATTGTTTCTGGTTGAATCTGAGATGACTACTCCTTCTAATGACCCTCACAATACCAGTTCCTCAAGCAAGCCTCCGATGCTGGTTAGGACTGAGTATAACATATGGCAACGAAGGATGCTTCATCACCTGTCTGTTAACAGTTCAGGTTGTTGGACATCTATGGTACATGGCCACATAAGCCTATGGTGAACAATCCGGAAACCAATCAAATGGTTCTGAAGAAAAAGGAACAATACTCAGATGAAGATCGAAACTGTTTGAGATTGATGCTAAAGCCCATGGAATTCTGGCCATAGCACTGCCTAATGAAATCTATTCAGGGCTTATGCATCATGAAACTGTTCATGACCTCTGGAATGCACTGAAGGAACAATTCGGTGGAGCTGATGAGGTCTTAGCAAACAACAGAGAAATCCTCGCCCAACAATATGAGACATTCTCTCATAGAAAGGGTGAGACACTGACTCAACAGTTTGACCGTTTTTCCTGTTTGATCTCTGAGCTGAAAATGGTGAAATAGGAATACACCAACAGCCAGATAAATAACAGATTCCTCAGATCACTGCCTAAGAGATGGGACACATACACTATTGTCCTACGCTCTAGTGCAAATCTGGATAGCCTATCTCTTACCCAACTTCATGGGAAACTGCTTACATTCGAAAGAGAGATAGAGCAGAAAAGGAAACTGTCATCATCAGGAAAGCTCACTGATGACTTTGTACCAGGGAACACTGCCTTGGTTGGTCATGAGTCAGAATATGCTGCATCTGAAAGCAATTATGATTAGCATATTGATTTCTCTTCAAATAGTTCTGATCATGCATTTGTTGGTATTGATAGTCATTCTGGCAGTAATAGTGACAATCTATGCTTCATCATGGATGATCTGAAGGGAATTGCTGATGATGATTTAGAAGAGATGGATATTCTAAGCCAAATGGCCTTAGTTAATATCAGATCTTAGAAGTTCTACAAGAGAACTGGCAGGAAATTTCCTGGACTCTCTGGCAAAACCAAAGTTGGTTTTGACGAAGAGTAAGTTGAGGTGTCATAAATGCCAAAGGCTTGGACACTTTGCAAGAGAATGTAGATCAACTGGATCTAACTCTTCTGTACCCTTTGTCACTTTTCCTGGCACTAGTCTACAAAACAGAGGGCAACATCCTGCTGGTTCTAGTCATCAATCACACCCTGTATCTCCTGCATACTTTGTCCCCCAGGGTCCAATGTCATATCCTTTTCCCTGCTATTACTTGCCTCAGCCAAATCCGGTTCAAGCTCCAATTGCACAACAACCACATGCATTACCTGAACCTCAACCTTCCCATCTCATCAACAAACTCAACCTCAACAACACAGCTTTTTCCCCAGGAGTTGTTGACTGGAACAGTTTACCAGATGATTTGTCTGGTCATGAACAACTGTTCTCTGGTGCTGGTCAACATGGTGGTGACAGTCCTTTTGGAAATCTAGCTCTTATGGCTTTGGAGTCTGCTGATACTTCATCCTCTAATGCCTCTACACCACAGGTATCACAGGTATCCTCTGAGGCAAAAGCCAAACTATGTTCTGAAAAATGCATAGCCGTATTTGCATCTATTAGAGAAGCAAATGTAGCTTTAATTAACAAGAACATTGAGCTAGAACAAACAATTTCCAAAAGCAAAGCTGAATTTGAGTCTGTGATAATGATAAGAATGATGAGATTTACAAAGTTAAATGCCAAATCACTGATGATAGGCTAGGGAAGAGATACTTCTAGAGAAGTACAGGGACCTCAAAGAAACACTTGCAACTACCCAGGTAGAGTGTGATCGATGGGTAAATTCTTGCAAGGGTTTTGAAATGCTTCTTAGTAAGCAATCTGCTTCCAATGTTAAGTTTGGCATTGGTTATAATCACACTGCTCCTCCTACAGACTTTACTCCCAGAGAAGAGGTAGAATCTGATGGTGAAAGCAATAACCAATCCTTTTCATCATGTGATCTACTTTCTGATATAGCACCATCAGAAGTAGAAGTCAGCATTAATTCCTCTCAGAAACTATCAGCTGATGTTGATGGTTCAAATGCTCACACTCACATGATCACAAAGTTGATCACTCCAGGTGATATTTCACAAAGTACTGAAAGAATGTCATAACACCTGGAGAACAAGCCCAAACTACTATATGTACTAAAGGAAAGAAAACTGCAAGTAGAAAAGGTGAGAAAACTACTAAGAAGATATCAAGAAAGCAGGTACTAAAGCAAAGAAAACTGCTAGTACTGATAGCAAACTGCTGAAGAACAAGTCTTCAGTAGTTTCATCTTCTTCAGCAGATGATCACCTTAAGATGAAGACAAAGCCATGTGAAATATGCAGCTTATTCAATCATCTTACTGATGATTGCTGGTATAAAAAGGGCTCCAACTCAAACATAATGAAAACATTAAAGAGAAAATGGATAAAATGAAAACTGAGTTTGAAATCAATTTATACCAGCAACATCAAAACTTGTAACCCCAAAATCCAAAAAGAATCCAAAAAAAGGGGTTTAATAGGCAACAGCTGAGGTTGCTCAAAGAGAGATGGTACAACACAGGAACCCATCCAACTCAAGCACTAATGTGTCTGATGAGCTGAAGGCTTTATCACAAAATCAGACACAACTTGTTATGATGGTTCAACATCTATTGGGGAGAGTCAACCAATTAGATGCTCCTGTGTTGAAACCACAGAGAAGAAATTCCATGCCAAAGGGATCTTCTTCTTCACCATCTCCATCCCCTCAGGCTGTTATTCATAGCAAGTCTGTTAGTTTACCATCTGTTGATGTGAATAGACCCAAAACCAAAAATAATTGGGTCTCAAAACTAACTAATTGTTTATGATTGCAGGGTTCTTCAACATGCCAAAGTAGCATTTGGTATGTAGACAGTGGGGGATCTATGCATATGACAGGAACAGCTCTCTTCTTCATGACTACTCTTAAGGAAAGAAGGGGTTTGTTTCTTTTGGCAATGATGCTAAGGGTTACATCATTGGAAAAGGCTTTGTCTCCAATGGAGAAATAAAGTTTGATGATGTTAATCATGTGGAAAATCTCAAGTACAATCTCTTGAGTGTCAGTCAAATGTGTGATAAAGGCCATGTTGCTCTTTTCACCAGTCAGAACTACAGGATTCTGTCATCCAAAGTTCTGAATTTGATTGATAAGGTATTGGATGATCACACTCTCCTGAGGGCCAACAGGACAGGTTGAGTGTATGCCTTAGATCTTTCCAAGAAAATAGATCTCAGAGGCCATCCTTGCCTATTTTCCAAAGCCTCTCCTCAGGAATCTAAACTGTGGCACAGAAGGCTGGGTCATGTTAATTTCAAAAACATGAATCAGCTGATCCACAATAGTTTAGTGAGAGGCTTACGAATAAAGGAGTTCCACTGTGATGAAACTTGCACTGCTTGTTTAAAAGGAAAACAACACAAAGTCTCATTCCCTCCTATTGAAGAGCCTAAGTCCACTGCCTGCTTGCAATTACTGCATATGGATCTATTTGGTCCTGTGAGAGTGATGAGCATGGCAAAGAAGAAATCCTGTCTGGTAATTATGGATTATTACTCCAGATTTGTATGGACTTTCTTTCTGTATTCAAAGGATGAGGTTGCTCAGAAGATTATCAACTTTGTGTTGTATGTTGAGAAGCAGTATTCCCTTTCAGTCAAGTGTATACGAGTGACAATGGAACTAATTCAGAAACCATACACTTGATGAATTTTATCTTTCAAAGGGAATCAAAAGGCAGTTTGGCATCCCAAGGACTCCAGAACAAAATGGAGTAGTGGAGAGAAAGAACAGGACCCTAATTGAAGCTGCAAGGTCTATGTTGGCTGACTCTAGTTTGCCACTGACCTTTTGGGCTGAAGCTGTTAACACAGCTTGCTATGTGTAGAATAGAGCCTTAGTAAATCAGAGGTTGATGAAGACTCCATATGAAGTTCTACATCACTTGGCACCTCTCATTTCATTTTTCAAAGCATTTGGGTGTCCTTGTTTTATTCTCAACACAAAGGATCAACTCCAAAAATTTGATCCTAAGGTGGATGCAGGGTATTTTTTGGTTATTCATCTACTTGCAAAGCATACAGAGTCTTCAACTGCAGAACAAAGATAGTTGAAGAGACTTTGCATGTGAAGTTTAATGAATTTCCAATGAACAAGATTCCATAAAACCCTGTGGAGTTGTTTGATTTGGACATACTACAATATGTTCCTTATCAACCTCCAGTTGTTGCAGACCATGTGGATAAATCATCTTCTGCAGCATGTCTTCCACCTGGTGGTATTGATGATGATGATGATAATATCAATACTCACCTTTTCAAGTTTAGTGACCAACTGCCTGAGTCTGCTAAACTTGATGTTCCTGTAGCTTCAGCAGTTCCATCCACAACAAATGCTGATGAGTTCTAATTCCTCTACATCTTTTGAGTTACCATCAAATTCTTGGTTTCAAGAGTCTGCATCAACATCTGCTGCTGCTGAAGGTTCTACAAACACTTGCACAGATATCATTGTTTATCAAGAGCTAAAGATCATCTAATGTCTCAAATCATTGGTGATATCAATGCTGGAGTTTCAACAAGAAGTCAATTGTCTAACTTCTGCTTCTATGCTCTCTCATCAGTCAGCTAGAGCGAAAGAACTATCATATTGCTTTAAGAGACAATGGATGGTTGAAGCCATGTAGCTTGAGCTATTTCAGTTCAAGAAACAGCAAGTTTGGAACTGGTTCCTCTACCCCCAGGTAAGTGTGCAATAGGCACTAAATGGGTGTTTAGGAATAAAACTGATGAAAATGGGCTTATTGTTAAAAACAAGGCTAGACGGTTGTACAGGGGTTCTCACAAGAAGAAGGTATTGATTATGATGAAACCTTTGCCCCTGTAGCCAGACTAGAGGCAATTAGATTGTTTTTAGCCTATGCTGCATTCCACCATCTCAAAGTTTTTCAAATGGATGTCAAAAGTGCATTTTTATATGGCAAAATAAAAGAAGAAGTTTATGCGTGTCAACCACCAGGTTTTGAGGACAATAAACATCCTGAATGGGTGTATAAACTTGATAAGGCTCTTTATGGGTTGAAACAAGCTCCTAGAGCCTGGTATGAGACACTTTCCACTTTTCTTCTCAAGAATTTTCACTAGAGGCTCCATAGATAAAACTTTGTTTATTAAGAAGGTGGATCAACATAAGCTACTTGTTCAAATTTATGTTGATGATATTATTTTTGCATCCTCTGATCCCCAGTTGTGTGATGATTTTACCAAATTAATGAAAAAGAGGCTTGAAATGAGTGCAATGGGAGAATTACAGTTCTTTCTAGTTTGTAGATCAAACAAAAGGCTGATAGAACCTTTATTCATCGTCCAAATATACAAAAGATCTTTTGAATAAGTTCGATTTACAAAATTGTAAGCCCTGTTCTACTCCCATGTGCAACACCACACAACTGGATGCGGATCAGAAAGGTAAAGCTGTTGATGAAACACTTTACAGATGTATGATTGGGTCCTTGATGTACTTAACAGCTTCTAGACCAGATATCATGTTTGCTACTTGTGTGTGTGCTAGATTTCAGGCTGCTCCTAAAGAGTCTCATTTGATTGCAGTCAAGAGGATCTTTAGATATTTGCAAGGTACACAATCTCTAGGTTTATGGTATTCCACTAGACACTCTTGCAAATTAGTTGCTTTTTCAGATAGTGACTATACAGGGTGCAAGTTAACTAGAAAGTCAACTTCTGGTGGATGTCAATTCCTAGGCAACTGTTTGATTTCTTGGCAGAGTAATAAACAAACATCTATTGCTACATCCACTACTGAAGCAGAGTACATTGCAGCTGCAAGTTGTACTTCTCAGGTACTCTGGCTTTAGAACCAACTTTTGGATTATGGCATTACAGAGACTAAGACTCCATTATTAATGGATAGTGCTTTAGCTCTGTGCACTGTCAAAAATCCAGTCCAGCACTCTAGGACCAAACATATAGAGATCAGACATCATTTTATTAGGGATTGTTTTGAAAAAGGTCTGATTGATACTAAGTTTGTGCCTAGTGCTGATGAGCTTGCAGACATTTTTACTAAGCCTTTGGATAGTTCAACTTTCCAAAACCTAGTGTTAAGGCTTGGTATGCTACAGCTAGAATAAGTGATAACTACTGATGATCTCAGTATATAAGTACTGATGATCATTAGTACCATATCACATATAGTACTGATTCTGTTAAAATAACTGATAAAGTTACAACTACTGATGTCAGTAAAAACAGATAAGTACTGATGTCCTATGAAACAACTGAAAACAGCTAAAAGGCTGATGAGTAAGTGTTGAGGACAGTATGAAACAGCTGAAAGGCTATGAATTGACGAAAACTACTGATGAGAACTTTCTCCTCAGTTGTTTCTACAACTGTTGTTTCATCCTAAACAACTGATGACAAAACTATGTCTTCAGTAGTTTCACAACACTGATGACTAACACCAAGTCATCAGTTGTTTACAACAACTGATGACAAACCATGTCTTCAGTAGTTTCACAACTACTGATGACTAATACCAAGTTATCAGTTGTTTACAACACCTGAAGACCAAACCATGTCTTCAGTTGTTTTCAAACATCTGACGTCAAAACCATGGTTTTCAGTAGTTTTATAACTGCCGATGCCTAAAACTAAGACTTCAGTTGTTTCAACTTCTGAAAGGGTAATACCATGTCATCAGTATTTACAACTACTGATGACTAACACCAAACCCTTCAGTCGTTTTCTAACCCTTACCCTATAAATACCCAATACCTAAGCCTTCAGCGCTTCATCCTCTCCAAACCTAACATTCAAATCTCCGAAACTTCTCTCTCATTAATGGCGACCATGTAGCTCAAACCACGCCATCACTGTGTTGCCTACCTCACAAAATCACCTTTCTGGACAAAGTTTGACAACGCCATTGTTCTAATGGTCTAATCTCCCTACCAAACGGCCTTCCTTCTAAATCCCACCATTCATGTCGAATCCTTACACCAGTTTTGGATGAACGTCACCCTTCTAACTGGGGAGAACAACACCGAGTCTCTCCAGTCATTCGTCAGCAATCATCAAGTGGTCATCACTCCGGAAGTCATTCGCCAAACCCTTAACTTGGATGATGCCACTTTCCCCGTTGGGTATCCAAAGGGCACAACTGATTTATCCTTTGCCCACCATGGATATCAGGGAAACCTCAGTGCCTCTACCCTCCTGAAGAAGCATTTCCATGATGCAGAACGTCTTATCTTTCACATGGTTAATGTTTGCTTATCTCCTAAGACATCCTCTTGGGATCAAATGTCTACCAGGTGGCAGCAGGTACTATTCTCTATCCTTGAGCAACAAGACTTAAACTTTTCTGAAAATTTTTTCTTGAACTTAAGGATATGGCCTCAAACCTCTTTCTAATCGATGGATATTATATCCTCGGTTCATTACGGCCATCATAGAGAATCAGCTGAAGCTGAGGGACTTGTTGGCCTTGTAGTCCCTGCAACGGCTGTATTGCCTGAAGTATACTCCAGGCACAACTCTGACCACACACTGAAACAGGCTGCCAAACTACGAAAACCCACGCAGTTGGAACCCACAACCACCACCTCCAGATCCAAAGTCCCCACCAAACCTAAATCCGAAAAGCCAAAACGGCTACTCAGGGAGATGAGTCCCCTGAGGATGCCCCTGTACCACAACACCGGAAGCATATACTGGTATTAACCCCCCAGTTGTGTCAAAGACTCAACCTGCCAAAGCCGCACAGGTATCCTCTCAACAGGATCCTGTTGCAACTAATATTGGGACCCACACTGCTGGAACCTATCTCACTTGAGAGGGTTACCATTGAAGCGCACCATTCACCCCGGGTGCAATCTGCTTCTACCCAATCACCCCATGCAACCGCCACCCAAAGTCCTACATTAATTGTTGCACAAGTGCTGAGTGAGTTGCACTCCTCACCCCCTCCCCAGATACCAATTACAACTGGGCATACCTCTACCATTGAGGGGGAGGATCCAAGTGCATGTGTTAACCCACAGCATATAGTTACAATGTTCCATTTCCTAGTGTAGAAAAGGAGATCAGAACTTCTGGTGAGGCTGCCACTTATCCTGCTTCAGCATATGATCAGGATGTAGTTGGTACCATTACTAAGACCTTACCACAGGCAACTGCTGATGAAGGACATAGTCCTGAGGCAGGAATCCGCAGTTCCAAGACAAAGGGGCACATGCTACAACTGATAACACTCAGTGCATGTTCATCCTGATTCTATCAGGTGGTCAGGTGATTCAGAAACCACTAATGATGACCTGGGCTTCTTTTACGATGTATTAGCCCAAAAAACCATCCTAGAAGAGGAGGTGAGCAGACTCAAAGAGCTGCTTGCCAAAACTTCTGCGGATCAAAGACCATCTGCCTCTCAAACCCCACAGATGGCACCTTTATCTGAAGGTCTCCTAAACACAGCGCCATTCCTAATTCTCAGTCACCTGCCTCTGCTTCTGGCACTATTTCTCAGGAACAGAACCCCCCTGAGCAAATAGCTGCTATCTTCCAAAATTCCCTACCTCTCATCACACCTACAATCACTGATATAGTGATCAAAACCATTGATGAGAGGCTTTCCTCAGTAATACAACCCTTAATAGAGGAAGTTGTGGGCAAAAAGCTTTCTGACAATCAAACCCTTGCAACCAATGTAACCAAAAAAGGGGAGATTCAGTCAGTGAAAGCAAAAAGAAAGAGGAGTGCAGAGAGGAAAGAGAAAGAGAAAGAAACAGAAGTGACAGAAGTGGAAAAAGAGAAGGAGTTGGTTGTGGAGACTGAAAAAGAGAAGGGGAAGGAAGCTGACATGGAGAAATCAAAGAAAAGAAAGAATGAGAAGGAGACTGCCTTGGAGCTGATGGTAAAAGAGACTGATGCTAAACACAACAGATCAATGGATAACATCATTGATCAGTTGTTTAGGCAAGGCTATGACACTGACAAACTTGACTCTGAGATCAGAAGATTAGAGATTGGAGAAATCCAAAACAAATGGGCAAGTTATGATGTGTTAGAAAGAGAAAGGCTGGAGATCATGATCAGATTTATAGCAAAATATCTTGGAAGATCAATGATCGAAATCAAGGCTTGGTCCAGGGACAGCATCTTGGCAATAACCACCAAGATCTGTTCGTCTAAAGTATACACTAAAGGATTAGTTATTGAAGCTTTGAATGAAGCTGGTGCTGGGAGCAGGACTGAACTAGCCAAGCAATCTAAAGCCACACTCACTTCCAAAATGCTAGAACAGCCTGTCAACATTCCCACACCTAAACCACCAAGACAACAACCCACCAAACCAACTCCCTTTCCCTCAAAACCATAGCCGATGATGTACCCCAGAAGAAGAAGAGAAGGGTATTGAGGCTAGAAGATGATGAAGAAGATGATGATGAAGATGAAGATAGGTTGCCACTCTAAGCTGTTATACAGTTGCCGAAGGCCACAAGTCACTCTCCAACAATTACTCCTGAAACTCAAAGACAAATTGTGAAAGTGAAGCTAGAAGAAGACGAGCTTCACAAACAACACGATAAGGAATTGTTGACGAGGGTTGACAAAGCATATGAAGCCACATCTTCTATCATCAACATGAAGAAGCATGCTCTCAGATTATACACTCTTAAGCATACATTTCAATATCAAAAGGAGAGAGTGAGGATGTGGCCTGATCCCAGGGTGTCTCACAGGATTCACAAGAAAAACATTCCACAGAGATACATTGGCCAGGTGAAAAAAATTGTAGATGAAGTGATATCCCTGGTCTTTGTAGTATCACCCTGGGAAATCCTAGAAGACTTCAAGAAAGCTTATAAAGCTAAACAAACCCCACAGAAGATGCTTGAAAATAAAATGGTGAAAAAGGGGTTAGTTTATAAGAGGCTTGAAGAAGTCAGAAAGAATGAGCTCTAGTTGTTTCTAGAGGGTAATCACCCTGATGAATTTTCTTATAGAATAATAACAACTGTGGAGCTAAAGAATGGGAAACAGGTCAAATCCCTATCTGAGTACTATGGGCCTAAATCATTATTTGAAGGAGGTGCTGAAGAGCTGACCATGGAGGAACAAATTACCTTCCTTAAGGCCTACACAAGAGAGTCATACAGACTCATAGTGGGGAAGTAGATATCATGGATGGGGTAACAACTCTATGTCCAGTTCCCCAAGACAGAGTTCCCATTCATACTTTACCAAACAGATCATTGAGACTTCTTCCCAGGCCTGTGCTTAAAAGGGTCACTTCTGAGCTGATCTAGAAGACAAAAAGACCAATCCTTCTGTCATAATAAGTGGGACATCTTCAATAAGTTTAGAGGTTTTGGCTGCATTGGTTCAGGGGGAGTTTGTTGGACCAAAAGAACCAATGAGCCTGATCAGAAAAACCTCTAAGTCCCACAGACATCACAACAACTGCTGAAAACTTGATCAGCTGTTTGACAAAGTCTGAAGATCAACAGATGAAGACTAAAGTACTGAAGATTCAACAGCTGAAGACTAAAGTACTGAAGACTTCAACAGCTGAAGACTAAAGTACTGAAGACTTCAACAGTTGAAGACTAAAGTACTGAAGACTTCAACAGCTGAAGACTAAAGTACTGAAGACTTTAACAGCTGAAGACCAAAGTCTGAAGATCAACAGCTGAAGTACAGAGACTGAAGACATTAGCTAATGACAACAGCTGAAGTTCAAGTACAAGTACTGAACCCTTCATAGTTTGTTACAACAGCTGAAGAAGCATTCTTCAGTTGTTGTGATGGTTTCCTTTCAGTAGTTTTCTTTTTGTTTCAGTATTTGTAAAACGACTGAAGAGCATGTTCTTCAGTCGTTGTAGTTTCAGTAGTTTTCTTTTCAGTAGTTGTAGTGATAGTTAACACTTAGCATTTTTGTAAGAAGATGTCAGCTGTTTGACATCTTCAGTAGTTGTGTTAACTATTAGTAGTTTGAATAAATTCTGTTAGATGTCACTATCAAGTGACATCAGCAGACGTCACATCTCCTATATAAGAGGTGTTGACCTAATTGTATGTGTGACATTCTGTTACCACGAAAGCGAATATTAAATGAAATATATTTTGCAGAATTCTTTCTGTCGATAACCGTTTGTTCTTACCTTGAATATCTTTTGTGTTCTTGTGAATTGGCTAATTCATTGTTTGTTCTCCACTACTGTACTCTCAAATCAATCAAACGTAGATCACTGATCCTAATAGAAACAAACCAAAGTCTCATAAGGAAAAGAAAGTTAACTCTATAGATATGCCTCTCGAGCTTCTACACATGGATCTGTTTGATCCCGTCAGCACTAAAAGTATTGCTGGTGATTTGTACAGCTATGTAGTAATAGATGGTTACTCAAGATTCTCTTGGGTGATAATTCTGAAAGTGAAATCAGAAACTTTTGAATCATTCAAACATCTGGTAACTACATTGGAATCACTCTACAAGCTGAAAGTTAGGCAGATTCGATCAGACAACAGCATAGAGTTCAAAAACTAGTGGATGGAGGAGTTTTGTAAAGAGAAAGGGATTGTACATCAATTTACGTTTGCCTACACACCACATATGAATGGAGTTGCTAAGTGAAAGAATCGGAGCTTGATAGAGACAGCAAGAACGATGCTAGCCGACTCGAAACTGCCTATCCAATTTTGGAATGAGGCAGTGGCAAATGCTTGTTACACGCTCATCGTGTCTTAGTGGTAAAACGTCATCGTAAAACATGTTATGAGTTGCTCCAGCAACGTAAACCTAACTTGGAGTATCTCGAATCATTTCGTGCACCATGTACGTTGCTAAAGAAAACTCAGTCTGGGAAGTTTAGTGAGAAGGCTGGAGAAGGGATCTTTCTTGGATACAATATACAGAACAAGAAAGTTTATAAAAACTCAACGAGTCAGGTAGAGGTGTGGTGCAACGTTGATGTTCAGAGATACACCACCCCCCTGCTGGAAAGGGACCTTCATTCTTCTTCGATTATGATGGATTCTTTAAGTCCATTAACATACCAATCGTCCTTTCGGATGATGAGTTAACGACTAGAATGATGTATGATGTCCTAGACACACAGCCACAGGACTCGACAACATTGGTTCCACTAGATGATACCTCTAATCCTTTTGGGGAGCACTTGATGTAAGCGACTCATCTTCTGATGATGAAGCAGTTGAGAGTGAAAATATGGAATAGGAAGAACAGGTTCCTAAAAATAAAAGTACACAAGCATCAAATCCTGACGCCTCTGACACTTCGGAACCTCATACTCCAACAACTACAGATCCTGAACCTGAGCTTAACAATCTGGATGATGAGGTGGCTGTTCCCACAACTCCCGGATCTCGACTAAATGTTTATCATCCCTTGGAAATCGTTATTAGGGATGTTAGATCGGGAGTACAGACAAGAAATCAACTATACACAGCTGATTATGCCTCGTAATGGAAAAGGGATACCTTCACAATGGAGCATATCGATGTTTTGTGTCTCAATTTGAGCCAAAATACATTAGTGAAGCGTTAAACGATGAGGCATGGGTTAATGTAATGCAAGAAGAACTCCTACATTTCAAGAAATTAGGAGTGTGGACCCTTGTGGACAAACCAAAAGGTACTAAGGTGATTGGCACTAAATGGGTACTGAAGTGCATGAAAGATAACCATGGGTTAATAACCAAGAATAAGGCTCGACTTGTAATTCAAGGATTTTGACAAGTCGAAGGCATAGATTGCAATGAAGTTTTTGCACCAGTGGCAAGGATGGAAGCAATACGTATATTTCTACCTTATGCATCCTACATGAAGATCAAAGTCTATCAACTAGATGTCAAGAGTGCATTCCTTCATGGCGAAATCCGTGACACAGTGTATGTCTGTCAACCCGTAGGATTTGGTGATCCTTATCATCAGGACAGAGTTTACAAGCAGGATAAGGCTCTCTACAGGCTCCATCAAGCCCCTAGAGCATGGTATGAGAAACTCTCAACTCATCTGGTGAAACATGGTTTTTGCAGAGGAGTTATTGACTATACACTGTTCATCAAAGAAAAAGATGCTGACTTTCTGCTACTACATATTTATGTTGGTGACATAATCTTCAGCTCCAAAAACAAAGAGTTATGTAAAGAATTTGAATCTGTAATGAAAGCAGAATTTGAGATGACTGCCATGGGGGAGATGAAGTTCTTTCTCGGGTTACAGGTGGATCAGACACCAAAGAGAATATTCCTACATGAGACCAAGTATGTAGGCGATATCCTCAGTCGGTTCAATATTAAGAATGCTTCTGCAGCTAGAACTCCACTTGCTACAAACCATGACGTCGCACCCGACAAAAAATGGTGATCTGGTTGATGCCACTATGTACAGAGGAATGATCGGATCTCTCATGTACCTCACAGCCTCAAGACCTGATATCATGTACGTGACGTGTCTCTAACCCAGATATCAGGCGAAAGCAAAAATCAACCATCTTTTAGGCATCAAAAGGAGTTTTCATTATCTGAAGGGTACTCCAACACTCGGGTTGTGGTATCCTCATGATGATGACTTTGAGCTTACAGCATATAGTGGCTCAGATATTGGCGGTTGCAAAATGAATTACAAGTCAACATCTGCAGGATGTCAGTTCTTTGTTAGACAGTTAGTCACCTGGAAATGTAAGAAGCAGCCCTCCGTTGCTCTGTCAATATGTGATGCTAAATATGTTGCTGCTTACAAATCATCTGGATTTAACCGCAAATGCGTGACTACGGTTTGCAATTTTCTAACACTCCTATTTTTCTTGATAATTCTGCTACTATAGTCGTAACAAAACAATCCTGTCCAACATCCTAAAACTAAACACATCGTATTAATTATCACTGTATACATGACTGTTTTGAAAAACACTTAATCCATATGGTTAAAATTAATACGGATTTTCAACACGCCGACCTTTAGACAAAAGCATTTGATAAATCGAGGTTTTTATATCTGTTATAGGTCAATGGCATGGAAAAGAAATGTGAAGTGATTCCAGAAGACGGAAGTTCATAGTCCGACTAGTATAGTTAATTTTCTTTTATTTTATTTTATTTTACTAATTTTATAGTCTATTAAAAATCAAAAAACACAAAAATATTTGCGGTTTTAGATTTTAGGGGGGGGAGAATAGGTTAAATTAGTATTAAATTCGTGCAGTATTTAATTACTTACAATAAGGAAAAAAGAAAAAACAAGGGAGGATGACAACTTAGCTAAAAGAAATGAAATCAAATCTGTGATTCCGATTCAACGTTTATGGAAAATGATATTACACAAGGAACAGATTGTTTGGGACTTAAAAGATTTTAAATGATTAAGATTGAAAGTTCAAAGTATAAGTGTGAGAAGTCTAAGCAAAATAAAAGGAAAAATGATAGTCAAACTAGTAAGCTACTGAGGTAACATAGAGAAAGTAGACCTAGAGGTTGCTAGTTCATTATATGATGTGTTGGTAGATTTAACACAAGAGATGAGTAGACCTCATTGGTAGTTTAAAATTCAAACTAAGTTGTTCAACTTGCTGTGGGTTCCCATCTTATCCTTGGTTAACACAATTAACACAGTTCCAATAAGGGGTGAAAAGCAAAATAAACGCCACAAATGTGTGCGGGTGACCATAAAAATGAGCAAAGCACATGGATAAATGCTAAATGCAATCAAGCTAATAACTTATGTTGTTGGTGTGTTATGTGTATAAAGAAAAATAAATGCTCTAACAAGAAGATAGGTTTTGTGCCTCTCTGTTGTGCGGTAGCATTGACCTGAGGATAAGCATAAGCTAAATATTCTAGAATTCATTGTTGTTTGCGCCTCTCTGTTGTGTGATGGCACTGACCTAAGGCTTGGCATCTCTTTGAAAACTCTTAGAATAGTCTCTTCTTGAAAATACCTATAGACTGCTCAAAATCTCCTAAGGAACGTTGATTACCATATAATCATGGGATCCACAAATGTTCATTGAAATAATCAAACCTTAACTCATCACCAATGTGTGTCAAAAATCTGTGTATGGATTTAAGAGGACACGTATACTGACAATCATCATGAGCTGTAGTTCTTGAAAGTCAAAATCAGTGTGTGCATCTTATAGCTCTAGTGTGATTTCCTAAAATTGCTATTGACTCTAGGTCAAAACAAGAATCTAGCATCAAAATGGTTTATTAAAATGTCCCAAATGATTCTGATATACCTGTATGACTCCATAATGAATCGTACCAGAAAGGATAAAATAGACTTGAAGCTGTGTTGTCGAGGAAGTAATATCGGTTAGAAGTACGCTAATAGGTTTAATTCCATCTCCAATCAAACATTCAAAAATATATCTTCTTTCATTTTTAAATTTCAAGTTGTTTTATTTAACTTTTAGTTATTTCTTAGGTAAAGTCAGACTATACATCTGGATTCGATCTGTGAGTCACTCACTAAAAGTGGTCACGTCTGAGGTGATCAATCGGGTTTTTGGAATTAAAAGGATCACGTCTGAGGTGATCAAACAATTTTTCAAATTAAAAAGGTCACGTCTGAGATGGTCATCGGTCATAATGTCTTATCAATAGTTGCACGTGTATGTTTGAAAGTGTACGAGTATGGACCAGTCGCTCGATTGGATCACAAGTATGAACCAATCGCACGATTGAACCATACGTATGAGCCACTCGCTTGACTGAACCCCAGTCGCACGAATGAAGCATGGGAATGGGCCCAGTCGCAGGAATGAAACATGCGAATGGGCCCAGTCACATGACTGAATGTTAACTGGGTATAATAGCAAGGAGTCGGTCGCATATTCTCATCACCCCTTAGTCGCCAGAAAGTACCGAGACTTTGCCCAAATTTTGTTTAATCGATTTAGCATCTTGATTGTGATTCTAACGTTTACTTTTGCATCTAGTGGTAATGTGAGACCGAAAGCATCTTCAATGTCCCATTTAATGAAGCCCTAAATGACCAAAATCATTCAAAACAAGAACTTAGACAAACTCTTCGAAATAAACAACCTAAATGGACATAACTAGTGATATAAAAAAACATCAGGTGTTATTTTGAGTGGTTGCGAGTATGGTGAGCCAAAGCACAACTTTTAACATAAATTTTTGTCCATGAGTAGAATTTTAAAGTGTCGAACAAAAAGCTATAAGACTGAACGTGCTGATGAACTTCAATCGCACGATTGAGCTAGGTGTATGACTCAATCGCACGAATGAACCAGGCGTATGTGTTCAGTCGCACGATTGACTCAACCGCATGGCCTAACACACGACTAAGTTTAGTCGTAACCTCAATCGCATGACTGAACTCAATCGCATGCTCAATCGCACGACTGAACTCAGTCATATGGTTCAATCGCACGATTGAACCAGACTGATCTCAAAATAGTTTAATTTCAACTATCTTCTGTTATGTACAAATCTAACGTGTAGGTATCTTGTGTTACAGAAACATGGCAGATAGGTGGAATATCAACACCAAGCACAACATCTGTGCTCACTTGGATGCGACCACTCGGAATGCTACCAAGTTTGCTAGGATTATTGCTTTTCTAAGAAGGTTGAGGATCTACAAAGCTATCTCTACTTCTTGCACACCCTATCGGTCTTTACAGTATGCCTTCTGGGAAGGTGCTTCAGTTGACAGATCTGCTGAGCCTTACTATCTATGGAGCTCCATTTTTGGCCAAGAGTACTACAACAGATCTAAGACGGGTTCTGGATCTAGGTGATGATGATGCCCACCCGACCAAGTTACATCCTCTGACAGTAAGGGGCTGTTTACTACGGATGAAGTACATTAGGGACATCAACTCAGGTGTGCTCAACAGAAGCAACCTGTGTCCCCAGTTCAAGTACCTGGCCCATGTCATTCTGAAGTGCATAACATCAATGGGGGAGGGGAGGATTTGATGATTTATCTAACCAAATCCAGTATCAATACGTTGCACTGGTGCTAAACCATCCTTTCAACTTCTCCAACATGATATTCTCTTACTTGATAGAGAATCTTGAGGCTAAGGGTAAGGAGAGTTTTTGCATGTACCCTCAGTTCTTACAGCTTATCATTGAATAGAAGCTTTCGTCTTTGCCAAAGGAGAAAGAAGATGTCGTGGTACTCGAGGTGATGGATGATACCACCTTGGGTACGTTGAAAGTATACAGGGGGAAGCAGGTAAAGCCCCCTGTCAAGAGACTGTTCGATACAACTACCATCACCACTCCACCCACTACCACAGCTATCACCATAATCAAACCTCCTATCTCCGCCCCCATAGCTACAACTACCACCACCACTCCACCCACTACTACACCTCCTACCACCACTACCACCACCACTCCCACCACTATTACTATCCCTCATCCCACCACCATTACCACAGCCACTCCACCACAGCTCACACACATTCCACCTCGCATATTCACCACATCCACTACTACCATGGCCTCTCATCAGGCAGGTATGTTCATTCACACTCCATTCACTGCTGGACCCTCCCTACCCCACATTGAGTTAGAGGAACAAGTAGCCAACCTCAACCGTATTGTTCTAAAGCTGTTGGCTACTGATGAGCAAAGAATTGCACAACTCAACCAACTGATGGAGCTTAATGCTACTCAGGCTGAGCAGATTACACAGCTTCGGAAGTAGAATGCCCATTCAGTTCAGAGGATTGAAGAACTGGAGACAAAGAACAAGAAGATACTGCTCAGGCTTAAAAGATCCAAAAATGAGCCTTTGAAGATAAAGGATGGCGATAGTGATCATGGTGATGATAATGATGAGAATAATGAAGAGGATGAAGATGACTCTGAGCAGGAGGTTGGAGAGGGTGGACTGAGTGGAAAAGAGCGAGAAGATGATGGCGATCAGGAAGGTGATGTTGTTGCATCAGCCTCTCCTCAAGCTCAAGAGAGGCGTACCAAACATAGCCAAGATTGAGGAGCCTCTTCTTCAGCTACACTAGCAGAAGAATCAAAGGAGCAAGAAAAAGTAATTATTAGATGTTTATGTATTTAAAACTTTTGTACTTGAATGATATGTCACACAAATGTAATTATGTTCAATTATGTTTATTTATGCTTAAATGTTTTATCTAATGAATGTTGTGTGATATGCTTAATGTCTAATCAAGCAGATAAAACTCTACAGCAGGACGAATACGATGTTGCTCCCCTTCACCAAATCAAGTTTCAATTCACCATGATTCTTGATTTGCAAGAGATCGTCAAAAGGTTAGTGAGCTACACTCCCGAAGAAGGAGAATTATAGATGATCTGACCGACGAACAACTTGTTAAGATGTTTAGACTAAATCCTGATGAGCTTTTCAAAGATGCTCCAGAGGTATATGTATAAGTGATGATGAGATGAAAGATGTTGATGAATAGAGATAGAGGATGTCACTTCTAAACACTATCTAGAGTACACTAACCACGAGGGAAATGTGATACCCAACTTGGGTGATACTTTCGGCAGTGCTACATTTGAGAAGCTGGATGAAATGGAGAAAGAAAATGAAAAGGATGAAAGCCAAGCCCAACCTTAGATGCTAATGTTGATATTAAGAAGGCTGAATGAGCAGCTTGTTTTGCAGTAATAAGAGCGCAACGCACGACTCCAAAGCAAAATGCCTACACCAAACTCTACAAAGTCAAGAAGCATTAGAAGGTGTCGGGAAAAATCATTGTGTGGGCCTATTTTGAGGAATTAAATGTTTATGCAGTAAAAATAGAGAAGGGGATCGAGTACTTCAGATATCCTCATGATCTGAAGACTCTTCCTTGTTTTGAGCTCAACTGATTGACGTGCTTAGATATGCTGTATGCAAATCCAAGGAAGATGTCAGGTTGGTTTGAAGCTGCGTTGAAAAAGAATACCACACCAGGTGGGTAAACTTCAAACCTCAACAACCGATGAAGTACATCTGTATATCTGAAGTTGACCCGATATCTGGAAGCCGAAAGTAGTACTGGAGTGGAGTCTTTCCCGCACGATGTCAAAGACTCCTTTACAGGAAATGTCTCAGGACTTCACTCCATATTTCAAATGGTGGTATTATGACTGCAGTACAGGAGAAGCGGTCATAGTTCTGAATAAGAGGGCAGAATGGAAACTATCAAGGTATTTTACCCAATGTGGCTTACCAACATGTTAGTTGAAGATGTCTACACTTTATACAAGTGGCCACAGTTCTATGACACACAAGATATTATACAAGCCCTGCAATTCCAAAATGTGATAAGGCTCTAGTTTGAAATACATGCAGGAGTTACACGAGAGGAGAAGTACAAGAAGTTTGAACAACATATGAAGGATGTTAGACAATAGAGTAAACTAGGTCCAAGGGGGAGTTTGTTGATACATATCTACCTAGTTTATGTGCTTAATGTAAAAGTCTGTCATGTCTAACACATATGTAATGAATGGGTTAAATGAAATATAATATGTGGTTGATATTGATTGTAAGGCCCCGTTCACAGGATGCTTACAGCTCGTCGATCTTTGCACATAAAACATACAATACATTTAATTTTCATAAAACTTGTAGTGGAATTATCAAACAGACATCTATTAGATTGTAAAAGCTTTTGCAAAACAATACATCGTTATCAAGTTACAAAATACATGTTGCATCACATTACAAAAGCATTATAATTATCGATGCCATCCCAAAGAGCTGAGTAGTCGCCTTGTGCCATCCTCAGCAACCATTACCTACCAACTGAAACACATAAAAGTCAGCATTGCTGAGTGAGTTCTACTTTTATAATAAAACATACTTTTCTTTCATTAAAGTGTTCTTTACTTTCATGCGATCATACATCATACATACAAATAGATAATATCATTATTATCTTCATTAGCCGTTCATACTTTCATTCTTTCATTCGTACGTTCATTACTTTCGATGACATGTACATTACCCCGAATATTGTGCACGAAGTGGGTAACCGGTCTGAGGTCTTTCATAGACCTCGAACATGCACAGAGCTGACTCCAGTACCTAGGGCAAGTACATTCACCACTTATCTTTTCTCCTTCATTCCGGATCAATGTTGTCACACCCCAACCTTGACCGTGGAATCATCAAGATGTGAGGGTTAAGATTGTTCATAGCCACATAACGCTATATTTAAATGTAAATATTCAAATTATAAGTTTCAAAGGAATTACAAGCATAAAGTCTCAATCATGAACAAAACCAAACATTACATAACAAAACATAGACTTTTTATTTCATTAACTAGGTCCACATACTAGATTATTGCAAACTTCAAAAGATCACTTTAAACTTGAGGATTACCTAAAACATGATAAAAATAAAAGGTCAACTAAAAATAGTTGGTGAGTTTCCAATGTTTTCATACATAATAATGACAAGGTTACAAGTAGCAATTCATGTCATAGGTTATAAGTTAGTAAGGTTATAGAACACATATCGTTACAACCAAACCTCAACTTGATTACAAGTATATAAGATTAGCTAAGTGTATTTGGTTCGCATGATGAACAAGCATACGTCATCAGAGCTAGCAATACCTTGGCTACAGCATGAAATAGGCTTATCGGGCCCAAAGATCTAAGACGTCGCCAGGCTAGCAATAGTTATGATTGTAAACAACTATGTATCTCATATAATCACTTACAACACACAAATAACCATGATAAATATAAAGATGAATTGCAAGTGCATTACAAGTCTCAAATGTTTATAAGTGTATGATGTATAAGTATCATGTTTCACCCCAAAATAGTGTGAAAAAGTAAAAAAAAGGGCAAGGAAACTCGCTTGGTCAAATAAGTATAAGGATGATGTTTAAAAGAATAATAATAGGTGTTGTTTCAACGTGAATCGTCACAAGGTAGCTAATTATGCGTATGTTTACAAGATTTAGGTTAATAATAAGATTAACGATTTAATGTGAACTAGGGTAATAAAATTTGGTGGTTTTATAAATAAAATTAGTGAACTCTTATAAAAGTACCATTTATGAAGTTTTAAAGGAACTAAATCCTTATAAATAACTTGTGAATTAAATTATAAACTATATTTAAATTCTATAATTATCATGATTAATTCCTATTCAAAGATAACATAGGGTCCAATAATAATTAAATAATTTAAACTATTTATATAAATCAACTTTTATAAAAATATTTAGTTATAACATTTGTAAATAATTTCTATAATAAAATGTTAAAATGTTATACAAGAATTAATTTACAGAAAACATTTAGATGATTATAAAAATATTTGAAGTTTGTAAAAAAAACGTTTTAAATTTATTGAAATTTTTTATAATTAAAATAAGGACGAAAAAGCCTAAAAAATTTACATGAGGGTGCCCGGGTTCGAACCAGGGACCTCATGATGAAGGTGCAAGAGTCTTAACCAGTGAACCAGGGCCGTGGCCTTTGTATCACTTGGTTTTAAAACATTAAAAACCCATATAAACAGAATCCCCAAATCCCTAGAACCCTAGTTTGAATTTGAATCAATTGAGCATTAAATCGATGTTGTTAATGGTAAAGATCATGGGGCTTTTGTTCCCCATGTAAAATCGAGCATGTACATTTATTTAATTACCCGATTCGATGATGTATTTGCAGGATTCTATGCCCAAGACACGTAGAATATTGATGCGGTTAGTAGGTTATGATCCAAGTTGGGTTATACCCAATAACAAGCTTTGCACCACAAACAATTATTAATTGACGATATGATCATGCAATTAAATAACAACCAAATTCAGAAAATAGGTTTTATAATAAGTTGCATATGAGATGGAACAAGTTATTAGGTTATTTTGTTCAAGAATATTATTTGTAATGTTATTTAAGTAGGTTAGATAACATCAAATAATAAAAGGGTGTATAACTTATACAATTAAATGGTTAATTGTATAACTTATTTAGTGACTATGTTTAATATAATGTGTGTAATTTTGTTTAAGAGGGAAAACTTCCTTTTAAACAAAAAATTCGGCCGCCCCTTGGATAGGGATTGGCTCTTTCTCCTTTCTTGAAACACACACATTAAACATAGACATACACTCAACCTTGCACCTCTCTCAATACATGCAAAATCAAAAACAAGAACTCTTCTCTCTCTCTGAATAGCTCTTGGCACAGCAATAGCAAAGAAAGGGTTTTTGAGTTTTGTGTGTTTCTTCCTAACAAGAAAGTGTTTGTGCAAACAAGCTTGGGGTATACAAGCTTCAGAGGACCTCTCTTGTGCCTTGGTCATTCGTTTGATCCATATCTTCCTCCATTTTTCGTATTTGACTCGTGGAAGGTAGTCTAGGCAGCCTCAACATGGCTGTCCATTTTGTTTGCTTTATGTAACATAGCTAGCTTCTATCACATATAAAGATACTATTTTCATGGGTTTGTTTATAATTTGTTAAAACAAGATGAAAATTGAAATTTCAGTTTATTACTAAGTTATTATGCATTTTCCGCTGCATTTTTCAAAAGTTTAATAGGTAAACTTGGATTTCATCTCCAACAAACTAACATTGCATCTAGTTCGATTATGTGTAGCTAGCTTGGTTTTGTCTGTTATTCCGGAACAAATTTTTTTGGACCTTGAACCCCTTTGAGAGGCTTCTATGTTCATGTTTTATGAATCCCCTACTTTCAAAGTTATATCACACATGCTTGTGATTAAACTTTGAAAGACATGTAGTTTATATTTGTGGTTTGTTTGGGCATGATATAACCTGACTGCAGGATCGTTCAAGGGCTTGAACACAATTACAACACAACAACACAATGAGGAGATTAACTAAATCTTAATCAAACAGTGAACTAGGTAACCAAAGGTGATGCAGAGAACACAAGTTAAGCAAGAGACAGAACAAGAGAATATAGTTTTCAAGGTAGCAGTATATTGCTTTCTCAAGTTCTTTTACAAGTGTTACAAAAGCATATGGAAAGATACAAGAACTTGGAATACTTATACTACAACCTACAGCCGGCTATACTATGAAAGCCAGCTGGATACAATTGACTAGACACTAACAAAATCAATTGTAGGATCAAAAGGCATATCTGCCTTTTGACCTTGTGACTATGACATGCCAGCTCACATCCTATATACAAAAAAAGGATAAAGTACATAAAGTAGAAAGTCTCAGACACAAGACCTCAATGTACAGTTACCAAAAGCATGGACCTTTTCACCAACTCTTGTAAGTTGGTGGCTTATCAGAGACGCAGCGGAAAAGGTGCTTTATGGAACAGTACATCAGATAAAGCATGTGTACTAAAAGTCTTCGGAAGAAATCTGTCTTCATAGGTTGAAGCTTCGGAAGACTTTGTCTCTTCAAGCTTCGGAAGACTTCATGTTAGGCTTCGGAAGATATTGGTCTTGGCTTCGGAAGAAATTACACTTAGAGTATTTTCTAATGCTTTGTGTAATTCTTCCGAAGCATTCTTCACTTCAGTACTTAGTGCATGTTGCTAAACACTTAGGCAGTTTTGGGTTGCATCAGACTTCAGGAATCCTTACAAACTCCCCCTAGGCTGATGCTACCAAAACACCTAGAAGATCTTTAAATGTTTGTAGTCTTCAGAATAATCAATACCATCCCTTTCTTCATTTGATGGTCAGGATCATCAAGACTCTCATAGTATCTTCTCATTTCAAAGAGATCATGCAGAGGTAAGTTGATTATGTCTTGCCATGAGTAGACATTTTCAACACCTTGATCTCTGATAACATTCCATCTTTCTGGATTGGTAGAGTAAGTCCAGGATAAGATGGGTGTCTCGGTTGCTAGAGGAGCCACTTGCATAGGAGTTGATTGGGCTGCCTCATCATGCACTTCCTCAGGTTGATCTGATTCACCCTGGGGAGTAGAGGTTGATGACTTTGGCTTCTTCTTTTTAGTCTTTGGTTTGGAGGCCATTTTCTTCTTCCTCTTTAATGTCTTTAACTGAGAAGACTGGTCTGCAGCACCATGTTGATCATCAGTGTCTTTCTCAGTTGGGTGTTCCTCCCTCACAGGTTCAGAAGGAGAGGGAGTTTGACCCTGTCTTGGATCAGAAGATGAAGTTTGCTGAGGCTCAGCTGGAGGTTCTGGTTCAGGTGTCTCTGGTTGTTCAAACTTGACCTCCACTTCAGGTGGGACTTGACTTGGAAGAGTGCAAGTCAATGAGTTCACCACTTTTAATCTTCTGCTTGATTACCCTTATATGCTCATCCATTGTAGATAGAGACATGGGACCAAGTCTCCTTCCGGAGAATCCATATGACTTCAAGAAGCTCATCATTCTTTGTCTGTCAGCAGACTTCTTTGCATTCTTTTGAATGATGTTCTTGACTTTGCAGCTTCTTCCCTTAGCTTCCTTTTGGTTGTTTTTCTTTCTTTGACTAACTCAAGCTCAAGTTGCTTTAAGTACTCGAACTCAATGAAGTCATAGGACAGGGGAAAAGTGTATTTGCCTGATAGAAGCCTGTGGCACTCAGGTAGTTTATCATTTTGATTCTATCTTCTTCTTTATCTACCTGAGGTTCTTGTGGAGCCACATCTTCCTGTGCAGGACTTTCTTGAACTGGAGAGAGAGTGGGAGTATGCTTGTGAAGTCTTTTCTGTCTCCTCTCCTCTTTGAATTGGAGAAGTAACCTTGCATCCTCTTTCTCCTTAATCTCTCTTGACACTTCCATGTCAGCCAGTTCATTCAATTCTTCTAAGGGGAGGGAGATGATTTCATCAACATCATAGTTCCTGGTCTGTAAGTAATTAATCCTGACTGCCCTTTGTTCATCATTTTGAGTATTTGGTCTGGGGGCAGCCCTGATTGCAGCTTGCATGAATTTTGATGACCCAGAAGAACTTTCTCCCCTTAGCCTCCTTTTCCTCTCTCTCTCTTCCTCCTCAATTTCCTCAGGAGTCATTATCCTTTTCCCTTGTCACCAACAGACCTTTGTGACTCAGGTGGATTGAGGCTTGGCCTTCATTGCTTGGTGTAGCTTCCATGCTCTGGCCAGAGAGAGGCTGAGAAACACCTTCACCAGCAGGTGTCTCAGATGGAGTTTGGACCTCTGCAGCAGTTGTTGATGGTGAGACAAGGGTCTCAGGTTCTGCCACTGGGCCTTCAGCCAAGGTTCCCCTATGAAGCTAATCTTAGGGTCCACCTCAACATCCAGTTGACCGATGACATTGCCTGATTGCCTAAGTCTCCTTCTTAGAGAGAACTCTGCAAGGATCCTGTCTTGGATTCTTTGAGCCAGCCTGTCAGCTTGTCTAGATTTGCTTGGATTGACAAGTGGCATGTTGACTAAATCCAGTCCTTCATAGAAGCTCAGGCTTTGGAACTGAAAGACTTCTTGTTGACCTTGAACTCTGTGAAGTATGAGGGCTCTTCTGTCATCATCATACCTCCATCTGATAATGTAGTTGCCAGTTCCATGTGGTGGAGATGAGACAGCCCTTGGTATACCTTCCTCAAGAGACTCCTGATGAGAGAGTCTATAGAGTCCACATTAATGTGAACTTGAGGAAGTTGCTGAGAATGCACAACAGCAAGTGAGGATGGTGAGTCCTCTATGTCCATTCTCTTTGAAGAACTCCCAGGTTCTGTGGTTGTGATAACATTCTCCCCTTTTTGGTAGCATCACCCACTTGCATAGGTGAGCTGGAGGATAAATCAATCACTTCCACAGGTTCTTGTGTTCCTGGTTGAGCTCTCCTTAAAGGTCTCCCAGCTAGTTTTTCCTGCAGATATGAAATCTGGAGTTGCTGATCATTGACCCTGTTTTGCAGGGTAGTCACCTGAGATTCCAAGTGACTAACCTTAGAGACTAGATAGGTACATGTTTGTGACAATTGTTGTACCTTTAGTCTCAAATTCCCCTCATCTTCATCAGAAGAATCACTGGGGGATGAGAGGATTGGACCAAAGTCCCTTCTCTCACCACCAGCTTGAGTGTCTTGGCTGCTGGTTTTCCTCTGCTCACTGGCAACCTCAGTTAAGATGCCAGGGCTGAGTTGCCATGGTTGAGGTCTTAATGATGTAATCACTTTCAAAAGTGGGAGCCTCTTCCATATGGACATCCTGAACAGGTTCAGATGTGTCCACCTCAGTAATAGGTGACTGATGAGGGATAGACTGAGGAGAGTCAGAGGTACTCATCTCTCTTTGAGTAGGGGAGGAGAAGAGAGACTCATGGTACTCACTGAATCCTAAGTCTTCATCAGTGTAAAAGGATAGGTTGGAATTGGTTGGTTTAGATCCAAAGGGTGGGATGGTAGCTATCCCCTGAAGGTTGTTCACTTGAGTGTTGAGACTCAGAGTGAAGGCTTACAGTTGTTTGGCTAATGAGCTCATCAGGTTGAGCTTGAGGAACCTCAGCCCTGATAGGTAAAGTAATGGGAGTGGTTTGCTCCTCAGGAGAAGTGGGAGCTCTGGAATCTACTTCTTCCTGTAAGGTTGAGTATTTGGGGGCCTGCACAGACTCAATAGCCTGAGCAGGGGTTCGTTGGGATTTTCTTTTGTAGGTGATGAATATTGGAGGTTGTGAAGAGGGTAGGAGAGCAGTAGGTGTGGGTTCAACACTAGCTTGGACTGCTATGTTGTCACCTTGAGCAATGAGCTCTAACATTTTTGGGACTAGGGCTGTTTCTACCCCTGAGAAGCCTACAGTTGGCTTCTTCATAATTTTAAAGATGCCGGGCTTCATCTGTCCCAGTTTAAGAATATTGCCTGTTTCCCTCAACTGTGAGCCCAGTTCACAGTTAAGAATGTGTTGAACATATCTAGGAAACATGTAATATTCTAAGGAGTCTAAGTTTGCAAGTAAATTAGTATACAAATTGTGAATACCTGAACTTGACCCCCTGAACCATCCATGAACTATAAAGGAGAGATCCTCAGGAATCTGGTCCCATCCACCATGCTTGTTTGATAAGCTGTGGATAACCACATGGAGCAGGTATTTCCACTGGGATGAGACCTTCCCTTTCCTGAAGGTCTTTACAGAGAAATCTCCTTCATAGCCCATCTGCTCGAAGGAATGATTAACCGCTTCTTTTGGAAAGAACACTTCACCTGCTTCATCATCCAGCTGAAGATGTCGATTGATGATGGCCGGAGTGATGAAAATTGTTCTTCCCTGCACTGTGGCAGACAGTGCCTTCTCCCCATCCATAATGACCTCTTGGCAGGTCTTCCAGAATTCAAGCATGATCCTCATATAGAGGAGGATCAATGGTTAGGGAGGTGAAGTAGTGAGACAAAGACAAGAAACGGCAAACCTCTGAGAAATGAGGATCTTTGTCAGAGCATAACAGAGCAACCTGATTGTGTTGTCTGTGTAGCTGCATGGCAAAGTGAGGATCATTTCTGTGTGGAAGGTCAGCCATTGTGAGGTAGCTCAGAGATGAAGAGAAAAGAATGGGAAGTAAATTTCAGAGAGAAAGCTTGGGTTTTAGGTATGGAAGAAAAGCAGATGATAGAAGAGGGGGGAAACCGTTGGGTTTATGAGAGAAAAGGATTTCAGATAAAGTTTAATGAAAGAGGATAAACTTTGAAATCCGTATGTCGGTCCCACCTCTGAAAAAGTAGTTTACCTTTTTGCTCAAAAAGTAGTTTTCTTGGAGTTCGAAAAGCTTCCGAAAGTAATTTGTCTTCGGAAGTTTGATTGAAAAAGCTTCCGAAGCTAAAGTGACTTCGGAAGAATTTTCCTGAGAGTCTTAAAGATTTATGCTTCGGAAGAGAAATAAACTTTTGGATGCTTTGTATAAGAATGAACAAAGCTTCCGAAAGTAATTTTTGCTTCGGAAGGAAAAAGTCCTTAAAATGAATAAGTGTCTAAGTTGAGAATTTTAAGCTTCGGAAGATAAAGTTTGACTTCTTCCGAAGGTAAAATTTCTTAGACAGTCATTTATTTTGAAGACATATTTTTCTTCCGAAGGTAAAATGTTATCTTCCGAAGTGTCAGAAAATTTTCAAGAATTCAAGGAAAGTCTTCAAAAAAGAGTTTTTCATTCAAAGAAAACGTGAGCTTATGAAAGTGATGAACTAGACAACTTAGGACACACATATTTTAAGAAGAAATAATTAGAATTAGTTTTAAGAAAAAACTACTCAAAGTTGATCATCCCAATAGCTGATATCAAATACTTAAATCTCTGTTCATCAAAAGCCTTTGTGAACAGATCAGCATATTGTTCATCTGTGTGAACTTTGACTAGTTTAATTAACCCCTTTTCATAGTTATCTCTTATTAATGATACCTGATGTTGATGTGTTTGGTCCTTGAGTGCTGCACAGGATTCTCAGTGATAGAGATAGCACTGTTGTTGTCTATGTGGATAGGAGTCTCTTTGAAGTTAAATCCGTAGTCTAGCATCTGATTTTGAATCCAAAGCACTTGAGCACAGCAGCTTGCAGCAGCAATGTATTCAGCCTCAGCAGTTGATGCAGACACACAGGTTTGTTTCTTGCATTGCCATGAGACAACCCTTCCACCAAGGAATTGACATCCCCCAGATGTAGACTTTGCAGTCATGTTGCAACCACCATAATCACTGTCTGTATAGGCATACAGATTGAAATTAGAATTCTTTGGATACCATAAACAAGTGTTGAGGCACCTTTGAGGTATCTTAAAATCCTTTTCACAGTGATTAAGTGAGACATCTTAGGATTAGCTTGATATCTTGCACAAATACATGTAGCAAACATGATATCAGGCCTGCTAGCTGTAAGATACATAAGAGACCCAATATAGCCCTGTATAAGTGCTCATCTACACACTCCCCTCAAGATCTGGACCAAGAGAGTGGTTTTTGGCTATGGGTGTCTTAGCAGTCTTACAATCAGTCATGTTGAACCTCTTGAGTATATCTTGAATATACTTTGACTGACTTATGAAAATGCCATCTTCAACCTGCTTCACTTGAATTCCTAGAAAGAAATTAAGTTCTCCCATTGAACTCATTTCAAATCTATCTTTCATCAGCTTTTCAAAGTCTTTGCAGAGCCTTGAATTGGTTGAGCCAAAGATGATGTCATCCACATATACTTGAACTAGCAGAATGTCATTTCCTTGTCCTTTGATGAAGAGAGTTCCATCTATAGTACCTCTCCTGTAACCATGTTTACAGAGATACTCAGACAGTGTCTCATACCACTTCCTGGGTGCCTGATGCAGCCCTAGAGAGCTTTGTCAAGCTTGCAGACATAATCAGGATGATCAGGATCTACAAAACCAGGTGGTTGTTTGACATAAACCTCCTCATCAATCACTCCATATAGGAAGGCACACTTTACATCAAGTTGGTAGACCTTGAAGTTCTTGGATGCAGCAAATGCCAGGAATATCCTAACAGCTTCTATCTAGCTACAGGAGCAAAGACATCAGTGTAGTCAATCCCTTCTTCTTGTGTGTATCCTTGAACAACTAGTCTAGCCTTGTTCTTGATAATGATTCCTCTATCATCCTTTTTATTCCTAAAAACCCATTTGGTTCCAATGGTAGTCTTCCCATGAGGAAGAGGACAGAGGTTCCAAACTTTCTGTCTTTTGAATTGAAGCAACTCTTGTTGCATAGCTTCAACCCAACTTCCATCCTTTAGAGCCTCCTCAACTTTCTTTGGCTCTAACTGGGATAGAAAACAAGAGTGAAGACAAACATTTGCTTCATGGGTTTGCCCTCTTGTCTTTACCCCGGAGATAACATCTCCAATGATGTTTGTAGTAGGATGAGACTTGTGGATCCTTAGCTGAGGGATCACAGCAAGTTGCTGAGATAGATCCAAATTTGAGAAATTTAGATCTGGTCTTGAAGATTGATCCTCCACATTATCACACTTATCAAGATTAACTTGATCCAATGAGTGTGTGACATCATTGATGTTATCATCTATGGTATAGTTATTAGCATCAAGAGATTCTTGATCACTTTCACCATCACCATTGTTATCTTCTGCAATTGAGATGTCTTTATCTGGTTGAGAGGCCTCTGAACTGGAATTTGAAGGCATGCCAGATGTTTCAGCTGGATTTATCATTGTTGTGCTGATAGAAACCTCATTTGCCGAAGTAGTTCCAACTGGAGCTGAAGGTCTTCCAAGCTCAAATCTTGGATCAGGATCACCTGTATTTAAATTTTCTGCAGATCCTGAAACATGCTCACAAGATTTATTAAAACAGTTGGTAACTAAATCAAGATCAAATAGCCAATCCGGACCAGAACCAGCCCACTGGGAGTGTGCTCATTGAAAGTCACATTGGCTGACTCCTCAATGATTCTAGTTCTGAGATTGTATACTCTATAAGCTTTAGCTTGAGAAGAGTATCCAATGAAGTGTCCATCGTCTGATTTCTCAGCAAACTTGGCAACTTGATCTTTGGTATTCAAGATGGTGCAGGGACATCCAAATGACCTGAGAAAGCCAATGAAAGGTTCCTCTTGTGCCAAAGTTCATAAGGAGTCTTACCATGTGTCTTAACTACTAAACTCTGTTTTTGCACATAGCCAGGATTTGGTTTTGACCTTGTGATCACATTGATTCGGTGTCTTGATCACATCTTATGGTTTTGACCTTGTGATCACATTGATTCTCAATCTTTAAGATGAAATTCTTTAGAATCTCAGGAGTCTCATCTTTAGTTCTAAGAAAGAAAACCCAAGTGAATCTTGTAAAATCATCTGTGATCACTAGACAGTATAAGGTCCTTCCTAAACTCATTACACTGGTGGGGCCAAAGAGATCCATATGTAATAAGTGTAGGGGAGTAGTGATGGAGTTCTTTTCCTTAGGCTTGTGAGATACCTTGTGTTGCTTCCCTTTCAGGCATGCAACACAATGATCATCACTTGTAAACTCTTTCTTTGGCATTCCAGTTACCAGATCATGTTTAATTAATTTATTCATATTCTTAAAGTTTACATGGCACATTCTTTTATGCCATAGGAAAGACTCATCACTATTTGCTTTAGATAGAAAGCATGAAACTTCTCCAGAGGGAGATGTTTCTTGCAAATCCATCTTGTACATGTTCCCTTTCCTGGGGGCTCTGAGCAGAATATGCTCATGAGGAATGACCACTCCAGGTTTGAGAACAATGCACTCATGCTCAGTGAAGAGCATGTTATGACTCTGATCACAAAATTGAGATACACTCAGAAGATTGTACCCAAGCTCCTTAACAAAATTTACCTTCTCAATGCTGAGCTTACCATTTGTGACCTTGCCCCTTCCATAAATGTAACCACCTTCATTTCCTCCAAAAGCAACTGGTCCTCCATCAATTCTCTCAAAATTATGAAGTAAAGACCTATCGCCTGTCATGTGCCTGGAACAGCCACTGTCAATTATCCAGACATTCTTGTTTGTCTTGAGCTGTTCCTGCACAAAGAAAATGATTAGTTACATTTGGAAACCCAAGCCTTACTTGTCTTGGGTTCAGTAAGTGTAATAGAAGGTAATGCAACAGTAATAGATCCTATGGTTGTACAGAGGGGATCTTCGGCTGTTGTTGATGGAGAAACCTCAGTCATTTGGTCTTTCTTAGACTTCCACACCACCTTTGGAGTCTGGACTTGACCTTCAAAACCTTAGAAGCTTTTGGAGCTTCACAAGTTTTAATGACTGATACTTCGGAAGAATCTACAGTCACTGCAGTAGACTTTAGTACTTCGGAAGAACTCCTTTCTTCCGAGACCAACTTTGCTTCCGAAGGTAATTTTCCATTTACCTTCTTCTTTGATTTGGAGCTTCCGAAGGAAACAGACTTTCCTTCCGAAGCTTGAGACTTCTTGAGATTCTTTGAAGTCTTTGTATTGGTCATGTGGATAGTACTTTTAGGATTGTATGGACAATCCTTGGCAATATGAGAAGTACTTTCACACATAACACACAGCATTTTCTTCTTCAAAGAAATCTCCTTTTGAGAGCAAGACTGGCCTTGGTCACATCCCTTTTTCACCTTCATCTTGGTATTCAGATACAGTTTCCTTGGGCTGTGAACTGTTCTTGGAATTTGATGGTCCAGGCTGTGCAGCAGTGGTACACAGCAGCTCAGTCTTCTTCTTTGTACTGAGATGATTTGAACATGAACCAGAACTTTTAGATAAGGCTTTGGTGGATGTCTTCAGTCCTTATTGCTTTGAAGCCTGCAGAGAAACACTTGTTTCTGCTTAGCATCAAAGGTAGCCTTGATTTCTTGAGCCTTCTTTGCTTTCCTTTTTCCTGCTCTTCCTGATCAGGTTCTTTCTCTTGGACTTGGTCATCACAGTTATTTCTTCTCCTCAGAAGGATAGTGGCCCTTGGAGGAATCCTCTTCTTCACTCTTCTCAGAGGGATTCCTCACTATCACTTCTTCATCATCCTCACTTACTGGATCTATGAGAGGAAGCTCATCTTCACAAGTTCCACACCTAGGAGATCTTACAGACAAGATTGTGTGTGGAGGCTATCTCATTTGATCCCAGTCCCTGTCTATTTTGATAACAAACCTTATTGTGTAGGGATGAGGATATCATGTTCTTGAAGGTCTCTTCTTCAAGAACACTTTTCTCTGCCAGGGCTTTGCTGATCACAAGCTCAGCCTGGCACTTAGTCAACTTAGTGATGAGATCTTGGATCTGAGTTCTAAAATCTGTTGTTCATGTTTTAGTACTGAAATAGTTTTCTCCAGTTCTTCTATCTTTAACTTGTAATCATTTTCAGTTTTCTAAAGTCAGATTTCAATATGTTAATGACTCAAGATCAGATCTCATCTCTAGGTTGTAGGACCTGTATCTATTTACTTTAGCAATGCATTCAGGGGAGCAAAGATGTTCTAATACCTTGGCTTCATCATGATCAGCCATCAATGCTTGGTTTGGAGAAGCATCCTCCACCTGAAAACTCCAGTCAAATCCTCCCTCTTCAACAGCAACCGCAGCATGTTGCTTTGTCTTCTCAGCCTGAGGGTATTGTTGGTGAAGTTTGGTCTGAGTTGTGTTTGACCCCCATTTGCTCTGGGTGCCTTACACTCCCTGGCGAAGTGACCCATAAGGTTACAATTGTAACACTTAACTTTGCTTTTATCCAGGCCAAACTTTCCACTGGTAGCATTGCTTGGAAATTTTCTTCCTGTCCTCTTGTAGAACTTCTTGGCTCTGTGAGTGAGAAGAGCCATCTGCTGAACTATCTCCATGTATTCCAGGTCATCTGGATGGATACAGTCTAGATCTTCAAGAGTGAAGAGATAATTTCCACAGCTTTCATCTGCAGACACAAAGGCTTGTGAAGAACTTGTCTCTTGGAATGGACTTCCTTGAGTAAAGTTCTCCCTTGGTGTCTCCGGGAAGGTGATGAAAGGACCCTTTTGTGAGTTGTCAGGGTAGCATAGGAGATGATGTTGGGGTTCTATGCTGTCCCTTTCACCACATGAAGGGCTGAACCCATTTGATTGTTAGAGTTGCCAGATGAACCTTGTAAGTTCATCTCCATCTGGTATCCACTGAGAATCCCATATAACTCTGTCAGAGTAAGAGTTTTAAGGTTCTCAGTCCTCTTGATTACCACACAGTAGTGTGTCCATTGCCTAGGAAGTGAGGACATGAACTTCCTTACAATGTCTCTGTTCTCAAGAGGAACTCCTCCATCCACAAGGGTATCCACAATCTCAACATACCTGAAGTATTGTTGGGTCATGGTTTCACCTGTTTTAAAGGTGAAATTTTCAAACTGCTGCTTCAGAAGATCTTTCTTGTTCTCCTTGGCTTCAGAGGAGCCTTCATACATCAGCTTCAGTGCATCCCACAGCTGTTTAGCTGTCTTGCACTTCTTAAAACCTCTGTACACAGAGTTTGGAATAGCAGTCTGAAGAGCAGTCATGGCCTTCCTGTCAATCTCTACTCTTTTCCTATCTTCATCTGAGTAGTTGGCCACATCTTTAGGAATCATACCAGCACCGGTAGCAGAGGGGGTGCTAGGTATGAAAGGTCCATATTCAACAGATTCCCACATTCTTGAGTCAAGAGACCTGATGAAGCCTTCCATCCTCATGCACCAGGTGTCGAAGTCATCAAGAGTGATCAATGGGGATTTGTTCATGGTTCCAGTCTCCATATCAGTCTTTGAGATGGAAGCCATTTGAAAAGTTTAGTTTTTGTGTGTGTGAGGGATCTTAAGATGGTTAGATCTTATATCACGAGCCTGAGAGCTCTGATACCAATTGCAGGATCGTTCAAGGGCTTGAACACAATTACAACACAACAACACAATGAGGAGATTAACTAAATCTTAATCAAACAGTGAACTAGGTAACCAAAGGTGATGCAGAGAACACAAGTAAGCAAGAGACAGAACAAGAGAATATAGTTTTCAAGGTAGCAGTATATTGCTTTCTCAAGTTCTTTTACAAGTGTTACAAAGCATATGGAAAGATACAGAACTTGGAATACTTATACTACAACCTACAGCCGGCTATACTATGAAAGCCAGCTGGATACAATTGACTAGACACTAACAAAATCAATTGTAGGATCAAAAGGCATATCTGCCTTTTGACCTTGTGACTATGACATGCCATAGCTCACATCCTTATACATTACAAAAGGATAAAGTACATAAAGTAGAAAGTCTCAGACACAAGACCTCAATGTACAGTTACCAAAAGCATGGACCTTTTCACCAACTCTTGTAAGTTGGTGGCTTATCAGAGACGCAGCGGAAAAGGTGCTTTATGGAACAGTACATCAGATAAAGCATGTGTACTAAAAGTCTTCGGAAGAAATCTGTCTTCATAGGTTGAAGCTTCGGAAGACTTTGTCTCTTCAAGCTTCGGAACTTCATGTTAGGCTTCGGAAGATATTGGTCTTGGCTTCGGAAGAAATTACACTTAGAGTATTTTCTAATGCTTTGTGTAATTCTTCCGAAGCATTCTTCACTTCAGTACTTAGTGCATGTTGCTGAAACACTTAGGCAGTTTTGGGTTGCATCAGACTTCAGGAATCCTTACACTGACATTTCTGTTTATGTTGGCTGAAATTTTCATGGGTTTTAGTGGGTTTCATTTCGGTTTGGTTGATATGTTCGTTTTCATTTTAGTGCGTAACCTAGCCATTGACCTTGTGTTGTTTGGATGTTTGTAATGGTTGTATTCTTTATTCAATTGGGTTGTATATCTATTGTTTGTGCTTTGTTTCAAGTGTAATTTTATTTATTAATGAGCTGTAATAAATAGATTAGGACTTTTCATATTTCTAGAAATCTTGTATTAGGACATTATGTCTTGTAATATGAAGATGTACGTGATAGAAGCACTAAGGAAAGACACAAGAACATGGAGCATTTGGATGCGGTTTCAGTGGAAGGTTCTTGGAATTTTTGTGATGTTTTTGTTATGACCTTAGTAATGCCCTATAGACCACACTTGTGATGGCAAACAAGTGGGACCACTTTAGATACTATGGCACATATGCTATGTTGTTTTTTTTATATTATTGTGATTGATGGCATGTATGTGATATGTTTTTATCAATCCTATCCATGCTCAAAACAAACTAATTAAAAGATTCTTAATCATCAAAAGGAAATAAAAGGTTATTAAAATGATTTAATGATTTTAAAGATTAAAATGGGTTTAATCAAGGATCATAGGGTATCTTGTATTTGAAAGCATGCAAGTACAAGTACATAGAGTTTTCTAAACTAGAATTATGAAATCTCTAATATTTTCAAACAAGTTTAACACCTTCCTTTTGCACACACTTGAGTCATTCGGAAAATCTTAATGGGATAAAGGTCACCTAACCATTTAGAGGGAACTTGTGACTTAAAGTGGGGATACCACATTTGTGGGATAAAGGTCACCTAACCACTTATGTTGGTAAACTCACATGTGTGTGCAAGTAGGGTAACTTGATTTGCAAACCATGTTAAATGGATCACCTACAATATGGTTTCCAAATGGTGCTGATGGGATTAACATGCCGACTTTACATATGATGTTTCAAGTCGATCCCATACCTCTAGAAGTTGCAAATGGTTGCAATCGTCAAACGTTGACCACCTTATTAATTTAAATTGTGGGATAAAGGTCACCTAACCACTATTTAAATGTAATGTTGGGTTCTAGATTTTAATATGCTAACCACCTTAAAAGGTATTAATTATTAAAACAACGATATCGAAAATACTAAATAGATCTTTGTTAAATTTTGTCGATGGCCACCAATAATGATAATCATGATAATTCATCCGCGTCCGCCTAATCATTGCGAGCGATTCTCCAAAAGGAACGACTAAATCATAATAATTTCATTGATTGGTATCAAAACTTGAGAATCATTCTCAAGCAAGAGAGACGATCATATATTTTAGACGACCCTATCCCCGATCAACCTACGGAGGATGATGAGGAGGCCTATAACGATTGGTTGAAGTACACTGAGGACTCCGTCCAAGTGTCTTGTCTCATGCTGGCGAGCATGACTCCGGATCTCCAAAAGGAGTATGAACATCACGGAGCTTATGACATGATAACCCAGCTGAAGGAACGTTCCAACAGCAAGCGAGGGTTGAGCGCTTTGAAATGGTTCGGGCACTCCATGCTTGTCGTATGGACGATAACCAATCGGTTTCATTTTATGTACTTAAGATTAAAAGTCACATTGACCGCCTCGAAAGGCTTAATTGTCCTGTCTTGAAGGAATTGGCCATGGATTTGATCCTCAATGGCCTTACCAAGAAGTTCGAGACATTCGTATTGAACTACAACATGAATGCTTGGGACAAAAGCATTGGTGAGTTTCACTCAATGCTCCAAACGATCGAGGCGGCCATGGGTAAAATGTTTTACCCGTTCTCACCATCAATGAATGTGGAAACAAGAAAAGGCCTCATCGCACACCCAAGGCAAGGGTTGCCAAGGGCAAGGGACCCATATGGGGAAAGGGGAAAGGGGTGGTAAGGGTGCCCCCCAAACCACAAGAGAAGAAACAAAAGGTTGTTACTAATGACCCATGCTTCAAGTGTGGGGAGATTGGACATTGGGCAAGAAATTGTCCTGTCCATCTCCAAGAGTTGAAAGCAAAAGGAATGCTAGGAAAACCTCAGGTATAATATACATGATCCATATTGATTTAAACATGACATCCTCTAACACATGGGTATTAGATACCGGATGTGGAACTTACATTTGCAATTTGTTGCAGGGGTTCAAAAGAAGTAGTAACTTCAACAAAAGGGATGTTAGCCTCTACATGGGTAATGGGGCTAAAGTTCAAGTTGAAGCCCGTTGACTACATCTTGGAACATCCAAATGGTTTGGAAGTAATTTTGAATAATGTTTTCTATGCTCCTAGTTTGACTAGGAATATTATTTCTGTAGCCCTATTAAACAATTTGGATATGTATTATTTGTTGAAAAGGATATTCATGTTTCTTTGAATGATATGTTCTACTTTAAAGCTATTCCCATTAATGGTTTTATGAATTGGTTCATGAAAATACTTTAAATAGTTCATTGTACCACACTAGCACCAAGAAACTCAAGTTGGATTTGAGTGATACCTATCTTTGGCATTGTCGTCTTGGTCATATAAACAAAAAGAATTCAAACACTACAAAAGAATGGTCTTTTAAAAACAAGTGAATGTGATTCATTTGATGTGTGTGAGTCTTGTTTACAAGGAAAAATGACTAAGGCACCCTTTAGTGGAACTAACGAAAGGGCAAAAGATTTATTGGGAATCATACATTCGGATGTATGTGGTCCTTTTAAGCCAATGACTAGTAATGGTGAAAGATACTTCATTACCTTTACCGACGATTATAGTCGCTATGGGTATGTGTACCTGTTAGACACGAAGATGAAGGTTTTGAAATGTCAAGATCTTTCAAAATGAAGTACAAAATCAACTCAACAAGTCGATTAAAGTTCTCCGCACCAATAGAGGAGGTGAATACCTAAGTGATGCTTTTCAAGATCATCTTAGGAGTTGTGGGATTGTCTCATAACTCACTCCAGCTGGAACACCACAACATAATGGTGTGTCTGAGAGGAGGAATCGAACCTTATTGGATATGGTCCGATCTATGATGGCTAGAAGCACATTACCTCTATCATTTTGGGGTTTCTCTTTGCTCTCCACGGCCCGTATTTTAAATATGGCCCCAACCATAAAGGTGGAAAGGACACCTTTTAAGATATGGCATGGAAGAGTTCCATCCCTATCATACTTAAGGGTCTGGGGTTGTGAGGCTTATGTCAAGACCCCCACCCCAAACAAATTGGAAGTCCGATCCACCAAGTGTATTTTTGTTGGATACCTTAGAGATTCTAGGGATATTATTTCTATGATCCACTGGAACAAAAGGTGTTTGTTGCTAGAAAGGGTGAGTTCTTAGAAGTAAAGTTCCATATGGAAGGAACTAGCAGTAGAACAGTGGATCTTGAGGAGGATCAAGAACCACAACCCGATGCACGTTTGGTTGAAACTAGCACAAAACATGAGGATGTTGAAATGATCAAGTGGTTGAGCAATACACAAAACGTTGCAGAAGTGGTAGAACTAGTAATCCACCTGAAAGATACGGATTTTTCATGGATGGATGCTATGTGGTAGATTCAGATGAACCAACCCATACCATGATGCAGTGTCCAATTCAGATTGTGACAAATGGCTCAAGGCCATGAGCATTGAGATGCAATCCATGCATGACAATCAAGTATGGGACTTGGTTGTACCACCTCTTAACTCCAAAGTAGTTGGAAGCAAGTGGGTTTTCAAGAAGAAAACCGATATGCATGGAAAATTGGATACTTATAAGGCTAGACTTGTAGGAAAGGTTTCACTCAAACTCGAGGGGTTGATTATAATGAAACCTTCTCACCTGTTATGCTAAAGTCTATAGGATTTTTTTCCATAGCTGCTCATTATGATTATGAGATTTGGCAAATGGATGTCAAAACCGCTTTCCTAAATGGATATCTTGAGGAAGATGTCTATATGGTTCAGCCTGAAGGTTTTGTCAATCCAAAACATCCTGATAAAGTATGCAAGTTAAAGAAATCAATCTATGGATTGAAACAAGCATCGAGAAGTTGGAATCACCATTTTGATGAAGAAATAATTAAATTCGGATTCATCAAGAACACTGACAAAGCTTGTGTATATAAGAAAGCTAGTGGGAACATCATCACTTTCCTAGTATTGTATGTTGATGACATACTACTATTTGGAAATGACATTCCAACCTTGGAAGGTGTAAAAAGCTGGCTTGGAAGTTGTTTTTCCATCAAGGATCTTGGTGAGGCCGCCTATATTCTGGGAATAAAGATCTACAGGAATAGATCAAGGCGGTTGATTGGTTTAAATCCAAGTGCATACATTGATAAAATCTTAAAAAGGTTCAAGATGGAGAACTCTAAGAAAGGTACGGTACCTATTCAAAGAGGAAAGATATTGAGCACGACTCAATGTCCTAGCTCAAAGGATGAGCAAGATAAAATGAAGGCAATCACATACGCATCTGCTATTGGATCCATCATGTATGCAATGATATGCAGTAGACCGGACGTGTCATGCACCTTAAGCATGACAAGCCGATACCAAAAAAATCCTGGAAACAGTCATTGGATGGCTGTTAAGAACATACTTAAGTACCTAAAAAGGACAAAAGATATTTCCTAATCTATGGATCTGAGATGAGGAACTCGGTGTAAAAGGTTACACGGATGCGAGTTTCCAAACAGATCGTGATGATTCACGGTCACAGTCGGGATATATTTTCAATCTGAATGGAGGAGCGGTCTCTTGGAAGAGCTCCAAACAGGATGTGGTGGCTCTATCAACTACAGAATCAGAATACGTCACCGCCTCATTGGCAGCTCAAGAAGCTGTATGGTTGAAGAAATTCATTGCCGATCTAGGGGTTGTCCCTTCCATTCAGGACCCCCTAGAGATCTTTTGTGATAACGAGGGTGCGATTGCTCAAATCAAGGAACCTCGTTCTCATCAAAAGACTAGGCACATTGAGCGGAGATTCAACTACATACGAGATGAAGTTGAAAAGGGAAAGATATGTATTCGCAAAGTTCACACGGATCAAAACATTGCAGATCCTCTCACGAAGCTCCTTGAAAAGGCAAAGCATGAAAGTCATACTTGTGCCATGGGACTTCGATATTCTAGTGATTGGATTTGATCTGTAAATTTTGTATTTGGATATGTGGAACTCTTTATTATTTGAATAAAATTATTTGGTTATAATGTTTCAATTAATATTCCAATTTAGCATGTTTAATCCATGAGTAAATTGTTTACTCTAAATGTCCATAGTTGTTCAGACTTGTGGGAACAAGCGTGAGGGTAAGATTATTATGAACTTGGATTGGTTGATATTCATAAGGATGAATATAGAGCAATGGGTTGCTACCAAGGTTCATAGATATTTGTGGGATACAAATATGGACTAACCCGCATCTCAAATTTTACTACATGGAATCTTATTGATTGATCATAAGTAAATTTGAGTAAAGGCGAATATCATTTGGTATCCTCACACCTGAGATACATATTGGGTTTTGATATTCACCAAGTGTCATACCTTGATCTGGTTATCTGCTGTTCTGAAATAATGGACAGTACATGAGACTATGTTCAGATATGACACAAGGTGATTATGAGAAACGTATGTAGTCAAGATGGGATTTGTTCCTCTTATTCGTTGAGAGTTAGATGTCTAAGGCCTAGATAAGTTATATCAACAAGGAATGATCACTCTGTGTCCTTGGATTTGACATGACATCTGAAACAAAAGGATAGATGATTAATTCACCTAAATCATTTCAAGTAGGATACTTGAATGGGATGATGTTATTGAATGGCTATAAGTCATGCGTATTAAGGGTAGTAAACCGTTGTTAGGTGGTATTTACTACTTGCATCAATCTTCTATGAATCTTGTGCAAGTGGGAGATTGAAGGATTCTATATGCCCAAGACAAGTAGAATATTGATGCGGTTAGTACGTTATGATCCAAGTCGGGTTATACCCAATAACAAGCTTTGCAAACACAAACAATTATTTAATTGACGATATGATCATGCAATTAAATAATGACACCAAATTTAGAAAATAGGTTTTCTAAATAAGTTGCATATGAGATGGAACAACTTATTAGCATATTTTGTTCAAGAATATTATTTGTAATGTTATTTAAGTAGTTAGATAACATCAAATAATAAAAGGGTGTATAACTTATATAATTAAATGGTTAATTGAATAACTTATTTAGTGACTATGTTTAATATAATGTGTGTAATTTTGTTTAAGAGGGAAAACTTCCTTTTAAAACAAAAAAATTCGGTAACCCCTTGGATAGGGATTGGCTCTTTTCCTTTCTTGAAAACACACACATTAAAAAATAGACATACACTCAACCTCGCACCTCTCTCAATACATGCAAAATCAAAAACAGAACTCTTCTCTCTCTCAATAGCTCTCGGCACAAGCAGCAGCAAAGAAAGGGTTTTTGAGTTTTGGTGGTGTTTCTTCCTATCAAGAAAGTGTTGTGCAATCAAGCTTGTGGTATACAAGCTTGAGAGGACCTCTCTTCGTGCCTTGGTCATTCGATTTGATCCATATCATCCTCCATTTTTTGTATTTGACTCCTGGAAGGTAGTCTTAGGCAGCCTCAACATGGCTGTCCATATTGTTTGCTTTATGTTAACATAGCGAGCTTCTACTCACATATAAAGATACTATGTTCATGGGTTTGTTTATAACGTTGTTAAAAGAAGATGAGAATTGAAATTTCAGTTTATTAACTAAGTTATTATGCATGTTTCTGCTGCGTTTTTCAGAAAGTTTAATAGGTGAAACTTGGATTTCATCTTCTAACAAACCCCAACAGTATTGGTGATGAACAGATGAAGAATAAACCGAAGAACAGGCATGGTTTATGTGGAATCAATGGACAAGAATTTGATGATGATAATCAAATTCGTTGCACAGGTAGCTTGTCTAGACTCCAATGAACGAAAGCCCTCGGTTGATTGAGGGTGAGATTATGAAGAAAGTTGAGTTCGACTAGCTACACATCGTGACGAGCTCGAGAGTTGGTTTTTTGGTGTTCGATTGCTTTTCAGGTGAAATTGGAAGTGTATATAGTTTAGGGATAGTTAAACGATTGTTTATGTTTGATTAATTTGGATTATTATCAAGTCTTGATTAGTGAACCGTTGAGGTGTTGAGGCCGACGGTTACTGGGTTCAATCGGCAACCTTTGCCGTCATTAAACTCAAATTAATGTTCACGTAAGGTTCGAAACGTACCCACGAGTCTAATTGGAACGGTTAGGGATTAGAATTTAGTGGATTTAAGCGTTTATAGAGGTGGCTGGAGGGTCGCCGTACCCTCCTTGACCGACGGTCGACGGGGAAAGGGAATAGGGGGGTGGTTTTTGAAATTACACAACTGGTCCCTGTAATTATAAATGTGTTATTTTATGCTAAAACTTCTTTTAAAGTTTATAAAATAACAAACAAGACCCCTTAACCTAATAAATTAAGTTTTGAGCTTTTGCAAATTTTAATAATTGTTTTAGAAATTATTATTATATGTAACAATATTATTATATTATTATTACTATTGTTGTAGTATTATTATTATTATAAAATTTAATAGCTTGAATATTAACTTTATATATCAAAGATTAATGACAAGAAGATAGCATAAATAACCATGATTTTTATAATTGTCAATAATGACCCCTTATAATAATAAACAAAGTTAACATTCTATTAACCAAAAATACGAGATGTTACAGTCTCCCCAACTTAAATGAATTTCGTCCCGAAATTAAGAAAAATTCAACTATACAAATAAGAACGGGTATCTCTTCTTCATGTGTTCCTTGTGTTCCCAGTAAATTTAGCGTCACGTTTATTCTCCCAACGAGCCTTGACGATTAGGGTTGTTGTGGCTCTAGTCTTCTTCGTTATGCGGTCCATGATCTCAATAGGTTTCTCGACAAAATGCAATGTCTCATCAATTTGGATGTCTTTCAACGGGACATGCAGACTTTTATCAGCCAAGCACTTTCTCAAATTTGAGACGTGAAATACAGGATGAACTCCACTAAGGTCGGAAGGTAACCTCAGTTGGTAGGTCGCCTTTCCAACCTTTTCAGGATTTTAAAAGGTCCTACAAATCTCGGAGCCAGTTTACCCTTCTTTACAAAGCGAACCACACCCTTCCATGGTGAAACCTTAAGAAGAACCATCTACCCAACTTGGAATTCCAATGGCTTACGTCACTTATCAGCATAGCTCTTTTGACGACTTCTCGCCACTTCAAGGTTCTTGCAGATTATCGAGACTTTGTCGGTCGTTTCTTGTATAAGTTCAGGACCAGTGATGAAGTTTTCACCAATGTTGGTCCAGCAGATCGGTAATCGACACATACGACCATAGAGTGCTTCAAATGGTGCCATCTTGATACTCGAGTGGTAACTATTGTTATACGAAAATTCCGCAAGCGGTAGATGCATATCCCAATCACCACCAAAGTCAAGGACACAAAGGCATAACAAATCCTCCGAGGTTTGGATCGTTTGCTCAGTTTGACCATCAGTTTGAGGATGGTAAGCCGTGCTTAGATCCAACTGAGTACCTAAAAGTTCTTGCATAGACGACCAAAAGTGCAAAGTGAAACGAGCGTCTCGGTTAGATATGATGTGCAGAGGTACCCCATGACAACTTACAATCTCATCAACGTATATGAGAGCTAACCTTGATGTCTTGTAAGTGTCGCGTATGGGTATGAAATGTGCCGATTTGGACAATCAGTCACGATCACCCATATGTTATCATGCCCACGAGAGGTTCGGGGTAGCTTGGTTATGAAGTCCATAGATATGTGTTCCCACTTCCACATAGGAATCTCGGGTTGCTCAAATAATCCACTTGGACGTTGATGTTCCGCTTTAACCTTCGTACACGTGAGGCACTTAGCTACAAAATTCGCTATATCTTTCTTCATTCTAGGCCACCAATATTGACCACGCAGGTCCATGTACATCTTATCGGAACCAGGATGAATAGAATAACGAGTTTGATGAGCTTCGTTCATGATAAAGGTACGAAGCTTATCGCAATTTGGAACCCAAATTCTATTTGCAAAGTACATCAATCCATTGGGTTTCGTTTCCAATCGGATTAAAAGATTATGCTCCAGCTCATCCTTCATTCTTCCTTCTTGTTGCACCACTTGTTGAGCCTCCAAGATACTAGAGTCGATGTCACTATCTATTCTCAAGTTTTGTAACATTACGGTAGTCTCGTTGACATCTAGTCGGATCTCAGTATCGAACTCACCCAAAGTGTCAAACCATTGATGTCGATCGCAAATTTCTTGGAATGAGATGATCTTGTTGTGAACCTTTTGACTTAACGCATCGGCTACAACATTTGCTTTGCCATGATGTTAACGAATGTCACAATCATAGTCACTAATCAACTCCACCCAAAGACTTTGTCTCATATTGAGATCTTTTTTATTAAAGACGTGTTGAAGGCTTTTGTGATCGATGTAGAAAATGCATTGAGTACCATACAAGCAATGTCTCCAAATCTTCAAGGCAAACACGACAGCTCCAAGCTCGAGGTCATGTGTTGTGTAATTCACCTCATGGACCGTTAATTGTCTTGATGCATAAGCTATGACCTCTCCTAGTTGTCTGAGAACACAACCAAGGCCTTGTTTAGATGCATCACAATACACGGTGATGTCGTCATTTCCATCGGGTAGGGTCAAGATAGGAGCATTACACAACTTGTGCTTTAACGCTTCAAAAGCTTCTTCTTGCTCGGAACCCCACTTGAATGGTTTATTCTTTTGTGTCAAAGATATGAGTGGCTTCGCGATCCTCCAGAAGTTGGCAATGATCGCCGATAATAACCAGCAAGACCAAGAAAAGTGCGAACTTCGGTAGGAGTTGTAGGAACACAACAATTCTTCATAGCTTCCACCTTTGCAGGATCAACATGAATTCCTTGGCTATTCACCACGTGTCCTAAAAAATTGAACTTCCTCGAGCCAAAAATCACATTCCGAGAACTTCACGTACAATTGCTCTTTCTTCAACAATTCAAGCACCAATCTCAAATGCAGTTCATGATCGGTGTTGGACTTGGAGTAGATAAGTATGTCGTCAATGAAGATGATCACAAACTTGTCTAGATAAGGCTTGCATACTCGGTTCATGAGATCCATGAAGACAATAGGAGCATTTGTTAGGCCAAAAGGCATAACCATAAACTCATAGTGCCCATAACGAGTACGGAACACGGTCTTTGGGATATCATCATCATGGACTCGTAATTGATGATATCCAGAATGTAAATCAATCTTTGAGAAAATAGCAGCTCCTTGAAGTTGGTCAAACAAGTCATCGATAAGAGGAAGAGGATAACGATTCTTGATGGTAAGCTTGTTAAGCTCATAATAGTCCATGCACATACGAAACGATCCATCTTTCTTCTTCACGAAAAGAATAGGTGCACCCCATGGCGAAGAACTAGGTTGGATAAAGCCCTTCTCGGATAGCTCTTGAAGTTGACTAGAGAGTTCTTGCATTTCTGATGGTGCAAGTCGATATGGTGACTTAGCCACGGGGTTTGCTCCAGGTATCAAGTCAATTTTAAACTCGACTTCACGCATGGGAGGTAAACCACTAAGGTCATTGGGAAATACTTTAGGAATGTCTCGTACAATAGGGACATCCTTAAGTTCTTTCCCTTTGACTTTCGTGTTGACCACATAAGCCAAGAAAGCCATATATTTTTTGCTTAAGCACTTTCGGGCTTGAGTGCAAGACATGAGTTTAAGCCCTTTGGAAGATTTTTCACCAAACACTTTTCAAGTATCCCCAGAAGGTAACGGTATACGGATGCATTTCTCAAAACAAATGATTTCGGCATGGTGTCTGGCTAACCAATCCATGCCAATGATGACGTCAAAGCTTCCAAGTTTCATAGGAATAAGATCGATAAGAAAATCATACGTGCCAAGACTCAATATGCAATCACGAATAATGACGTCAACAGTGATTGGTTCTCCATCGGCAACTTCAACGGTGAGAGGTCATTCAAATTTCGTATGTGGCTTAGCAAGTATGGGTTCAAACTCTAATGACCCAAAACTCTTATCGGCTCCAGAATCAAATAGGATTTATGCATAAATTTTATTAATAAGGAACATACCCGTTCAATTTTCAGTGTATTAACGATACAGGTAACACATGAAAAGAATTAGGTCCCAAAAGTTAAAGGTAAGTTAACATACCATTCACCACATCATTGTTTGCTTGTGCTTGATTTGCGTTGATGTTGAAAGCACGTCCTTGGGCTTGTGGAACATTACCCACAAGACAAGGGCATTGTTGGCGGCGTTGTTAGGTGCACGGTGGCAAGTCGCCACAAAATGACCATATTTACCGCATAAGGTGCAGATACGACATGGTTGATTCCCCGGATGATGATACCTACATGTGTTGCACATAGCTTGAGGACCAGCATAGACCCTAGCCCTAGGCACTTGTGCCACAGGTGTAGCCACACGTACAAGTTGTCTTTGCGGTTGTTTGGGTGCAGCCACGGTATAGTTGCGTGCCGGTGTAAACTTGCGCTTCTTGTTGTTGTTGTTGTGAGACGGTTCAACTTTAGTCTCCTTAACGGCCTTGGTAGCCGTCTTTCCACCTTCTTTGCACCCTTCACAAACATGGTGCCCGCTCGTATATGGTTCTCGGTGAGTTAAACGGTGATAGTAATGGCTTCTTCCAAAGTTGTGGGTCGGCTACCTACCACAACATCTTGAAATTAGGGTGGTACACCCTTAATAAACTTCTCAATGTTGCGGGGGACAATGTCGACCATGTGAGGCAGCAGTATACTCAACTCATGATGCCTAGTTGAGTAGGCCAAATGATCACCATCATTTTGCTTCATGTTCCAGAATTCTTCTTCCAACTTTTGCAATTCACTTCTTGGGCAGAACTTCGCGATGGCGATGTTCTTGAACTCATCCCAAGAGAGTGCCAATATAGCATCAGCTCCTCGATTTCTCTTCTCGCTATTCCACCAAGTAAGTGCCCTTTGCTAGAGCATTCTAGTGGCATAACGAACTTTGAGTGCCTCAGGACACTCGCAGTTGACAAAGGTATTTTCCATGCTCTCGAACCACTCAAGAAGACTAGTGGCTCCTTCCTTACCACTAAAACTAGTGGGCTTGCAAGAACTAAAGTGCTTGAAAGTGCAAGTTTGGTTGTTGCGCCCTTGGTTAGCACTATTCTCTCCTTGACCATTTCCATTGTTACTAGAGTTGGTCATTAAGGTGCTATTAAGTTCAGCAACCATGGTCGGGATGACAACAGCCATTTGCCGAGCAATCATGGCGGCTAGCTTGCAATCGGAACTTCCACGCTTTCCATGATGACGAGACATGCTGGAATATGCAAAATGAGTTAGACACGATAAGGAGAATAACAAGGATTATAATTCAACAAGGATAAGGAAAAGGTTGTAAGGAACATGGAGTGGTTCCATTTCTTAACGCATTACCATTTGGAAACGTTGACATGTCAAGGTAAATTGACCCATACGCCTTAGTAACTTGTGGATGTTGATCATAGTTTATCACTCATCCCAGAAATCCCCAGGTAAGCATAACTATTCTCGTAGGATTTATGCGATATGCTTGCCTTAGCCCGAGGGCCTTTTGCCAGGAAAACCAGGATACAGGTGTCTATGAGTCACACAAATTTCTTAGGTTCATGAAATCAAAACCTTGATGAGATTTTCATAGATTAGACATAGTCTAAAGATCCAAGTCATAAGCATAAGTATGTGATTCCACGTGTCATCGAGAATAAGATTAAGAAGTTTCATTTTTCGGGGAGAGTCAAAGAGTCAAGGATAAGTTTACGGAGACAAGTAACAATGTTTAAATAATTACAAGGCAAACCTATGCTAAGGCATCCAGTTGCACATAGGGTATAACATTATGTAGCATGCAAACAATATATATTTACAAGAATATAAATATTGTTCTATGAGCTTCAAGCAAAACCTATAGTCTAGGTCACCATTTCTAATAACCTAAATCCCTATAGTTATGGGGTCTGATACCAATCTGTCACACCCCAACCTTGATGGCGGAATCGTCGAGATATGAGGGTTAAGATTGTTCACAGCCACATCACGATATATTTAAATGTAAATATTCAAATAATAAGTTTCAAAAGGAATTATAAGCATAAAGTCTCAATCATGAAAGAAAACCACCCATTACATAACAAAACATAGAAATTTTATTTCATTAACTAGGTCCACATCCTAGATTATTGAAAACTTCAAAAGATCACTTTAAACTTGAGGATTACTTGAAACATGATAAAAATAAAAGGTCAACTAAAAATAGTTGGTGAGTTTCCAAGGTTTTCATACATAATATGGCAAGGTTACAAGTAGCAATTCATATCATAGGTTATAAGTTACTAAGGTTATAGAACACATATCGTTACAACCAAACCTCAACTTGATTACAAGTATATAAGATTGGCTAAGTGTATTTGGTTCCCATGATGAACAAGCATACGTCATCAGGAGCCGGCAGTACCTTGGCTTTAGCACCAAATAGGCTTGTCAGGCGCAAAGATCTAAGACGTCGCCAGGCTAGCAATAGTTAATAGTTGTAAACAAACTATGTATCTCATATAATCACTTACAACACACAAATAACCATGACAAAATATAAAGATGAATTGCAAGTGCATTACAAGTTTCAAACGTTTATAAGTGTATGATGTACAAGTATGATGTTTCACCACAAAATAGTGTGAAAATGTAAAAAAAGGGGCAAGGAACTCACTTGCTCAAATAATTATAAGGATGACGATTAATAAGAATAATAATAGGTGTTGTTCCAACGTGAATCGTCACACGGTACCTAATTATGCATATGTTTACAAGATTTAGGTTAATAATAAGATTAACGATTTAACGTGAACTAGGGTAATAGAATTGGGGGTTTTTATAAATAAAATTAATGAACTCTTATAAAATTACCATTTATGAAGTTTTGAAGGAACTAAATCCTTGTAAATAACTTGTGAATTAAATTATAAAATATATTTAAATTCTATAATTATCATGATTAGTTCCTATTCAAAGATAACACGGGATCCAATAATAATTTAATAATTTAATAATTTAAACTATTATATATAAATCAACTTTAATAAAAATTATTTAGTTATAACATTTGTAAATAATTTTTATAATAAAATGTTAAAATGTTGTGCAAGAATTAATTTACAGAAAATATTTAGATGATTATAAAAATATTTGAAGTTTGTAAAAAAATCGTTTTATATTTATTGAATTTTTTTAATTAAAATAAGGATCAAAAAGTCTTAAAAAATTTCATGAGGGTGCCCGGGTTCGAACCCGGGACCTCATGATGAAGGTGCAAGAGTCTTAACCAGTGAACCAGGGCCGTGGCCTTTGTATCACTTGGTTTTAAAACATTAAAAACCCATATAAACAAAATCCCCAAATCCCTAGAACCCTAGTTTGAATTTGAATCAAATTGAGCATTAAATCGATGTTGTTAATGGTAAAGATCATAGGTCTTTTGTTCGCCATGTGAAATCGAGCATGTACATGTATTCAATTACCCGATTCGACGATGTATTGGTGATGAACAGATGAAGAATAAACCGATGAACAGGCGTGGTTTATGTCGAATCAATGGACAAGAATTTGATGATGATAATCACATTCGTTGCACAGGTAGCTTTTATAGACTCCAATGAATGAAAGCCCTCGTTAATTGAGGGTGAGATTATGAAGGACTAGCTACAGATCGTGACAAGCTCGAGAGGTGGCTTTTTGGTGTTCGATTGCTTTTCAGGTGAAATTGGAAGTGTAGATAGTTTAGGGGTAGTTAAACGACCGTTTATGTTTGATTAATTTGGATTATTATTGAGTCTTGATTAGTGAACCGTTGAGGTGTTGAGGCTGATGGTTACCGGGTTCAATCAGCAACCTTTTGCCGTCATTAAACTCGAAATAATGTTCACTGAAGGTTCGAAACGTACCCACGAGTCTAATTGTAACGGTTAGGGAAAGGGAATAGGGGGGTTGGTTTTCGAAATTACCCAACTGGTCCTTGTAATTTATAAATGTGTTATTTTATGCGTAAAACTTCTTTTAAAGTTGTATTAAAATAACAAACCAGCCCCCTTAACCTAATTAATTAAGTTTTGAGCTTTTGCAAATTTTTATAATTTTTTTAGAAATTATTGTTATTTGTAACAATATTATTATTATTATCATTATTACTATTGTTGTTAGTATTGTTATTATTATAAAGTTTAATAGCTTGACTATTAACGCTTATATATCAAAGATTAATGACAAGAAGATAAGCATAAATAACCATGATTTTTATAATTGTCAATAATGTCCCCTTATAAGAATAAACAAAGTTAACATTCTATTAACCAAAAATACGAGATGTTACAAATGCCATAGGCTATACCCCGAACATTATGCATGAAGCTGGTTACTGGGCCTAAGGTCTTTCATAGACTTCGAACATCATGCACGAAGCTGACTCCAGCACCTAGGGCAAGCGGCAAGGATCCCATACATATGGTCAATCACAAAGATTGGACCATAGTATGCATCCTTCTGGGGTAGCTAACCCGCACACTGTTGGGCTAACACCCTTCATAGGGTGTGAACCTCCACACATTTGCTTGCAAGCCTTTCTTATGTTCGTTCATTCATTAATGCATGCATTCTTTTATCATGTTCCTCTTTTCATTATCTTCCACTTTACGTTACATAATACTTTCATTTAATTCATTAATATAACACTTAAATCCACGGGAAAGATAAGCATACATCATAATAAGGAACATCAACATACACAGTCAACATCATCATGCATATTCATACAACATCTATTACACCCTGAAAGGATCCTACATGCTAACTTAATGGGTGAATTGATGATTGCTCAGCTGGAATCCCACAAGTCCAAATAGAAATGTGGATGAAGATCTGCTAGGAAAATAACAAGTGTTATCTTCCGCATTAGTTAATGCGGTAGACATAACTCTGATGCGGACAGTGTTTACTCTTCCGCATTGACTAATGCGGAAAACATAATACTAATGCTGAAGAACAAAAGAAGGTAAGGACAAGACTTTGATCATCCGCATTGACAAATGCGGATGACCGACCAAATGCGCATAGGTATTTGTTCATCCGCATTAACCAATGCGGATGATCAAGTAGAGATGCTCATCAAGATTATCTCATTCGCATTTGTCAATGCGGATGAACAAGCAGAGATACGGATCAAGACTTAGACTAGTTTCTGATGTAATAGGTCAGGGGCAGTTTAGTCATTTTGTAAAGGCATCTTGTCTGCCTATAAATAGAATTGTTGACCTCGTACTGAGATGATGGATGATAGATCGAGAATTTTTGTTGTAATCATTCTCTGTAATTTATCAACTTTTATATATCAATACAAACACATTTATGAGTATTTTTCTTGCTTTGAATGGTCTTTGATTGTTTGTTTCTGCCACTCAATCATTGACTTGATTATCATATTCAATTCACAGTAAGAATATCACTCTTACTCAACACTAGTCAATTGGTATCAGAGCTATGGCTCTCGATTCTCTTTCAGATATATGCATAGACTGAATAGAACTCGATTGATCTGGTAATCAAGTTGCTAGTAGTGGATATCAACAACTCTACTTAGTAAACAGCAAGAATACTCTTGTCAACTTGCAAGAGAATCATTACAGAACTCATTCTGACCTCGAAAGAACTGCTTGAACAAGTTAGACTCATCAAACATAATCAATCTTAAAATCAACTAAATCTATACTCACACAAATCAACATGGATACTAACAGTTACTCTGAACTTGGTCATACACCTAAACCTCCCATGCTTAAACACAAATTGAGTTTAAATAGTGGAGAATAATGTTTAGAAATTATATCACAGGTGTAGATCCTGATTTTTTATTTCAATATGTAAGGGTGCAATATTCCTGTTACTCTATCAACAGCTCAAGCTGCAGTTTAGAAGACTGCTAGAATACCAATTGAAGACTTATACTCAATTTTGACTCAAGCACTCAAGATGGATGTGCTGAAAAGATTGGAAAAGTATGGAACTGCTAAAGCTGTTCGGGATGCGCTGAAGATTATGTGTGAAGGAAGCAGTGAGGTTGCTGAAATTCACAAAGACAAGCTCGTCAATCAGTTTGAAACCTTCCACCACACCAAAGGGGAATCCATATCAAAACAACAGCATAGATTTGAACAGTTGGTAAATGATTTGGTAATCATGGGAGTTTCTTACAATATTAAAGAACTTAACAAGAAAATGCTTCACAGTCTCCCTAAAAGTTGGAAGCAAAATGTCACCATGCTGAAAAATTCTCTTGATCTTGAGAGTACCACTCTAGACATTATGATAGCCAAGATTGAAGCTTTGGAACTTGATGAACGAAGCAGAAACCTAAGTGGACCAAGAGTGATTGAGGGCTACAAATTTCTTTCAGAATCTCATTCTATTGAAAATGCCTTCATCATAGAGGAAGATGATTTCATCTCATGAAGAGATCAACAGAACAATATTGGGCTCAATGCAACTCCACCATTTAATCATCCTTCAACTTCATCACAAGCACCCAAAGTCTCCACTGCTCCTCAAACCTCTCGTGAAGACTCAAGATCAGAAGAGCAAAAGGAAACTTACAATGCCTTTGTTGCAAGCTTTAAATCCTACCTAGGGGGAAGACTCACTTCTGCCCACCTAATTCAGTAAGATTTGGAAGAGGCGGATCCTGATGATGTTGAGGAAATGGATTTATAGTGGCAAATGGCAATGATTGCCATGAGAGCAAAGAAATTCTTTAGAAAAGGAAGAAAACTGAGCCTGAATGAGAACACAAAACTTGGATATGATAAATCCAAGGTAAAATGCTTCAACTATGGCATGACTGGTCATTTCTCAAGAGAGTGCAATGCCCCTAAAAGGAACAACTATCAAAGGAACTCTCAAGGCCAATCATCATCATAGCCTAACTCACGCTATCACTCAAACAATCAACAATAGCAGTATCATCATTCTCCTTATCAACAAACATGCCAGAATCAACCACAGCTGATAAATCAAGCCCATGCAAGCAGTCAGCCTTCTGCCAGTGCCCTTGTGATTAAACAAGATGGGATTATACTGAGGAAGTCAAGCCTCAATTCTAGAATCATGCTCTTATGGCTCACATCAATGATGTACCATCTTGAATGCCTACTGAGGTAAAAACTAATCTTTGTAGTGAAAAATGCATAAATGAATTTCAAGAGTATAGAGAACACAATCATAAAATGGCAGATAAAATTAAAGAAGAAAAAGTGAAGTCAAAAATGATAAATAGAGAACTAAAAAGTTTTGAAATCAAAATCAAATCTCTCATTTCTGACATAGAAAAACTGCATGGTGAGAAATACACTCTTGCAGCTGAAAATGAGCTACTTACTGAAAAGTTAGCTCAAGCTAAAGCTCAACAATCTATGACTGAAGTGAAACTTGAAAAGTTTCAAATGTCTTCAGTCAAGCTGCAAGAGATGCTGGATTCACAAAAGGATCTAAAGGACATGTCAGGGATTGGGTATAATTCATGTCCTCCATCATACAATGACAATTACACTATTATGCCTGACTCTGTCTCACTCTCTGAATCAATTGAACCTAAAACTTTGAAACCTAAATCAGTAATGAAACAAGTAACTAATCCTTAAAACAAACCTGATGTTTATTTTGAAACCAATGAGGATAAAATCAAGTTAGGTCACCCAATCAAAATCAAAGAGTGTTCAGACAAGACAGTGAGTGTCATGAAACCATCAAGCCCTATAAAAGCAATGTATCTTTTATAAAATTCATACGATGTGTTTTACAAGGCAAAATGAAATATGTCAAGATAGTGAAACCCACTATTGAGAGTAGTTCTGATAATGAGATTATATCTCCATAAAATTCAAGCAAATCAGAAAAGGTTTCACTAAAAAAGAAACAAACTGTAAAACTGAGTTCCACACATAAAACTTCATCAGACCCTCAGTCATCAAGGTTAAGACAGGGACTTGGGTTTGATATGTGTAACAAGGAACATGTTGACCAGTTTGAGAAAGAAGTAAGAAATAGGTTGAAGAAACAAAAATAGCCTAGACAACTGAAAAAAAAGTAGTTGTGTGAAGCAACCTACTAAAAGGGCTGATTTTGATTCTTCACCTAAAGAAAAGAAAGTAACTCATCAAAAGAAAGTATCAGTTGAGTCACACAAGGAAAAATCTGATTCAAGAAACAAACAAATGTATTGTGATATTTATGACATGTTCAATCACAAGACAGATAAGTGCTTCTTCAATCAATATTGTTCTATCTATGATATGAATAATCACTCCACCAAAAATTGCTATTTCAACAAGTATTGTTCAATCTGTGACATGAACAATCACAATACATCTGATTGTTACTTTAATGAGAAGGGGCTGAGAATTCCACAAATAAGCCCATCTCAAAAACATCTACTGTGATGCACCCTGTAAGACCTCATCTTTATAATACTCTATCTAGGACACCTAGATGAACAAATGATAGAAATAACTTGAAGGATTTAAGGAAGGGTCAAAGAAATCATTTCACAATGAAACACAAACTTCACCTTCCAAAGCAAAAACCAATCTTTGATAATGAAACTCAGGATAAATTTTTACAAAGAAATAAAGACCAACAATTTCATTATTCATCTGAATCTTAGTAGATGTTGATGAGATGACTCGACCAATTCATCATCAAAAATCTCCCAGAACACCTCCATCCAAATCACAATTCAGAGGGAAATACCAGGAGGTGACTATCATGAATAGGAACAGGACACCCAAGACCATCATGGCTTGGGTTCCTTATTATAATTAGTTCTTTTTGCTTGTAGGTTCATCCACACAGGTCTAATAGCCTATGGTATGTAGACAGTGGATGCTCCCGACACATGACTGGAGATCGTTCCCTCCATCATCATTTCAAATACATACAAGGAACTACTGTGGCATTCGTTGGAGATTCAGAAGGTGGTAGAATTACAGGAGAAGGATCTGTGACAAACGGGATGCTGAGCTTTGACAAATTGAATTACTGTGAACAACTAAATTTCAATCTGCTAAGCGTGTCTCAGATCTACGACAAAAAATATTTCACTCACTTTACACACACTCACTGCTACATTTTGAAACCTGAATTTCATATCCCTGAAGAATGGGTTGTCTTAAGGACTCTGAAGAAGAATAATACATATGTATTAAACCTTTGTTCTGCATCACCTAAGGAAGAAACATGTCTTTTGTCTAAAGCATCAATTGATGAGTCATAGCTTTGGCATAGACGTTTGGGGTACACTAACTTTAAAAATATGAACAAATTAGTCAAAGGAAACCATGTCATTGGGCTTCCTCAAAAAGAATTCAATTTTGTTAATCAACGTTCAGCGCGCCTCAAAGGAAAACAACACAAATCGGCTCACAAAACCAAGCTAGTGAACACTAACAATACTCCATTGAAGTTACTTCACATGGACCTTTTTGGACCAACTCACGTAATGAGTATGGTAAAGAAAAAGTATTATTTAGTAATCATTGATGACTTTTCTCGATTCACATGGGTGTTCTTCCTACTTCATAAAAACGAAGCATCCCAAATCATTCAAGAATATATCACAAAAATTGAAAATCAACTTGATCTTAAGGTCAAAATAATAAGAAGTGATAATGGTACATAGTTCAAAAATGAAAATATGAGTTCCTTTTGTGCAACCAAAGGCATTGCTCATCAATTCAGTGTAGTTAGAACTCCTCAACAAAATGGGGTAGCTGAAAGGAAAAATAGAACATTGATTGACACAACAAGAACGATGCTAGCCGATGCTAAACTGCCAAGCACCTTCTGGGCAGAAGCAGTTAACACATCATGCTTTGTGCAAAATCGAACTCTGATTGTTAAAGAAAGTAACATGACACCTTATGAACTGATCTTTCATAGGAAACCATTTATTGGATTCCTTAAATCATTGGTTTCCAGTCTCAATATTAAACACCCATGATCATTTGGGAAAATTTTTATCCAAGTCTGATCAAGGATTCTTTGTAGGTTATTCTTCTGTCTCAAAGGCTTATAGAGTGTTCAATCCTAGACTGAACTTTATTGATGAATCTACAAATGGTCCTGACTATATTGACACATTTACAAAATCATTTGACCAATTTCACTTGTCTGATGCAGGAAATATACATTCAGGTGATACTTCATCAACTATAGAAAGAAGAGATAATTATCCATTGATTCCACCTACATCTGATGAACTTATGAATGAAGAGGTTCCTCTTCAAGCTTATCCCATCAGTGCTGCTGAATATGTAACATTTACTGAAATAGAAGTTGACAATCTTCATAATTCAACAACAATACAAGATCAATCTGACCATAATGAACTGAATGTCTCCAATCTTGATGTAACTATTGCTGGTGACTCCATTCCAACCATAAGAATACACAAGAATCATCCGGTTGAAACCATTATTGGTGGTCTTAATGAGAGGGTGATAAGAAGCAAGTCTAGTATTGCAAACATCTGTTTGTTCTCATGCTTTCTATGTCAACAGTACCCAAAAAAAACAAAGAGGCACTTCAAGACAATAGTTGGATTGAAGAAATGCAGGAAGAATTACTCCAATTCAAGAAGCAAGAAGTATGGCAGCTGGTAGATCTTCCCGAAGGACAATACCCTATCGGTACCAGATGGCTGTACAGGAACAAGATTGATGATAGAGGGATAGTCATCAGAAATAAAGCAAGACTAGTGGCTCAAGGATACACTCAGGAAGAAGGAATCGACTACGATGAAGTGTTTGCTCCTGTTGCCAGATTAGAAGCAATCAGAATCTTTCATGCATATTCTGCATCCATGAAATTTACTGTTTATCAAATGGATGTAAAGTGTGCCTTCCTCTATGGAAAGATTGCTGAAGAAGTCTATGTGAGTCAACCACCTGGCTTTGAAGATCCAGATTTCCCTCACAGGGTTTACAAGCTTGACAAAGCTCTATATGGTCTTCATCAAGTACCAAGAAAGTAGTATGAGACTCTATCATCCTTTCTTCTTGAACATGGGTATGAAAGAGGAAAGATTGATCAGACTCTCTTTAGAAGAATAAGAGGAAAAGACATGCTGTTAGTCCAGATCTACGTGGATGACATTATATTTGGCTCGACAAACAAGCAATTCAAAGTTCCAAATGAGTGCTATAGGGGAACTCACCTTCTTTCTAGGAGTGCAAGTTCAACAAACAGCAAATGGAATCTTCATCAACCAATCAAAATATGTGGAAACCATGTTGAAGAAATTTCACTTTATTGACTATGTGGAAACCAATCAAACTATCAGTCTATCAGAACTCCTGTGGATACTAAAGTGAATATTGGACCTGACCTTGAAGGCAAATCAGTGGATCAAACTCACTATCGATCAATTAGGTTCACTTATGTATCTAACAGCCAGTAGGCCTGACATTATGTTTGGTGTTTGTGTGTGTGCCAGATATCAAGCTGATCCAAAATAATCACATGTAAACACAGTCAAGAGGATATTCAGCTATCTGAAGGGCAAGCCAGCTCTTGGATTATGGTATCCAAAGGAAGGAGAATATAATCTCTATGCGTACACAGACAATGATTATGGAGGATGCAACTTCAACAGAAAATCCATTTCTAGTGGTTGTCAATTTCTTGGTCCCAGACTAGTATCTTGGCAATGCAAGAAGTAGACAAATGTGTCTGTGTCCATAGCAGAAGCTGTGTATATTGCTGCATCAGCATGTTGCTCTTAAGTTCTCTAGATTCAAAACCAGATGCTTGATTATGGTTTTAACTTCTTGCACACACCAATTTCTATTAACAACACAGTTGTTGTCTTTATAACTAATAATCCAGTTCAGCACTCAAAAACAAAACATATTGAGATTAGATATCATTTTTGAGAGACTATGCTGAAAAGGGTTTAATCAAATTGATTCAATTACCAACTGAAAATCAATTAGCTGAATTGTTTACCAAGGCATTTGAACCTAGTAGGTTTGAATTTCTGATTCAGTCAATTGGCATGATTAACCTTGACTGAAAACTATGATGAAGAAAAGAATTCTATGGGAAATGATATAATTACAGTCGTTATATCATTCACTGTGCTTAATTTCAAAATGTAAAAGACTGAAATGACTTACAAGATATGTTGGTAGGCTCAACTTGGATGCATGTGATGAATTAAAGACATATTCAATTGTGAAACACTCATCACAAAGTACATGTATATATTGGCTTATCAGAATGCATGTGTGTGTAGTAACCTAAACACACCAGGTAATGATACTTTATTAATCTCTTTCACCACATCATGTTTCATCTTTGTTTTGCTGAGCAAAGGCCTGATGACACTTGCGCATAGTGCCGATGTCATGATCCAAAAGATTCCCAATGTGGAACACATCCAAAATTGGATGAATCAACAAAGTAATACATTAAGTGAATGAACAATAGAATCCTATCATGGATCACCTTCCAAAGTGAAGTGAAAAGTATCCCAATGTTGATCAAGATGAAAAAGGATCAAATTGAAAGAATCCCAATGAGGATAAGTGAAAATGAGATTTCATGACTTAAGTAACCTGGTAAGAAAAGTTGTGAAAAAGTTCTACCATGCATTGTATAAGGAGGGTTGATCATTCCATGCTTATATGTGTGAGGTACACATTGAATAATAAATCAACCAAAACATGATAAAAGTCATTTGCATCAAAATATAAACCAGGTATGGGTTTAAGAGGACAAAGATACCTTCAATCTTCAAGTTCATAATCATGTCCATTGAATCATAAAGGATGCACAAGTGTAATGTAAGACTGATATGATCCCAACAAAGAGATTTTTCTCTTCATTATTAATATTAATCAAAGTAATATTCAAAAAGTTTTAAATCTTTAAATTTTCTCTCCAAATGTGGATATAAACTTTAGGGGGAGTAATATAAAGTTTTTGAGTAAGTCCAAATTTTTTTGTATTAACTTAATTTTGAAAAACAAAACAAAAAGAATTTTATTTGGTGTTGTTGCAAAAAGTCATACCATTATATCTCAGCTTATGCAGATTACTAGAAGCATGATAAGTCCAAGATCTGTCAAAATTGGGAAACTTGCATTAATTGTGACATACAAGTCAATCCAAGCAAGAATTGACAACTTCAACAGCCAACTTCATAAGAAAAATCAATCAAGGACACCTCTCATAAGATGAATAATCAATTCAATAACATTAACTTTTGATTAAGTTCAAAAGCTAATGCAGGTAAGTGCATTAGTTAATGCGGGTGAAGGTAACCCATGCATGTAACTAATGCAGGTAACAATATTTATTATCAAGTGCAACTAATGCGGACAATGAATTTACTCTACCACATTATTGTGAGAAGTAGATGTGGAATTTACTCTACCGTATTTGCTACAGTTAACAAATGCAGATGAATAGGTCTCTCTCGCATTTGCTACAGTCCAATGTTGTCAATCGCATTTGATATAATTGCACCAATGCTGATTGATTTTGTTCTATCGCATTTGCTACAGTGTACAAATACGGATAGGATAAAGCAAGAAACTCTACCGCATATGTTACAGTGCTGAACACAAGTTACTCTTCCGCATTTACAACACAAATGCGGATAGCCAAAGGTTTCAAGATAAACTTCCGCATTTGCAATAGTAGTGAAATGTGAACAGTCAGTCAAAAATTCGTCCTCCGCATCTGCTACAGTAACAAATGTGGATGACCAAAAGTAGCCAAATGTGGGCTGTCAATGTCAAAATTTTGTCTTCCGCATTTGCTACAGTTAACAAATGCGGATGACCAAAAGTCAAAACTGATTAACCTCTGCATTTGCTACAGTCAACACATCTGATTAACCTTCAATTTTTATTATTTGACTATTTAAAGGAATTCAAACGGGTCATTTAATACTTTTCAAATTTGAGAGACTTTATAGTTAGACGAGCACAAACATACAATACACCATCTTCAATCATCATTATCATCATAAACATTCAAAGATTTTCGTGTGAATCTTCTCAATCGACTTTTGATTTCTATTCTGAAACAACATTCGGATTAGAAATAAGGTGAAATTTTCATAAGAAGTTTAATCAAAACCTAAGTTTCAGAATAATGAACCTAAATTAGTCAAGAACCAAATGATAAGAAAGAACATAAAAATATGTTCACTGATGTAAAATAATACACCTGTTCGACTTAAATGAGCATGAAAACCAACAGAAATTCTTGTCACCATGAAAATCTTGATATTCATGTTCGTTGTAAGAACAGAGCATGTTGAAATTACACATTTGAAACAAATCAATAACACAATACCTCTATAATGGTTCAAACATTGAAACTATGATTGTTAAGTGACAAAATCATCATTTGCCATTACAGCAATTCAACATAAATAACAAGCAGTCTTCCTTGTTAATTCAAAGTCAAAACTGATAACTAACACACATGTCTCTTGTGCATATTACATGGCAAATCTTACATGGAGCAAGCTCTATAACGTCAGCGGTTATTTAAACCCTGATCTCCCAGAAGCAGAAGAACTGAGAGACATCATCAGATTCATCAATACCACAAGGAGAGCATATGCCATCACAGTCAAACCAACTATCTATGAGAATCTCATAAGGTCTTTCTAGAAGACAGATGAGTTTGTTGAAACTGATGGATCACGACACTTACTGGGAGAATTAACCATGAACACACATTGATCATGAGTGAAGAATCAGTTAGAAGATGTCTAAGGTTTGGTGATGATGCAAATGCTCCTTTGGAAATGAGTGATGAACACATAACCAGATTTTTTGCTGAAATTGGATATGAAGGAGGTTATGAAGCAAAGTAGATTGTTAAGGGATTAGTTGATCTACCATGGAGATTACTTATCCATATGTTTCACCACTGCTTGTCAAAGAGAAAAATAGATTGGAATGACAATCCAGTCCTCACATCATCAGCTATCTGTGCTCTATGCACCAACAGGCCATTCAATATGTCTGCATATGTTCTCAATGGCCTGGTTTCTAACATTCAAGAAGGATTAAGATACAAGTTTCTTATGTATCCCAGATTCATTCAATGTCTAATCAATGAATCATTTCCTCACATTGCAACTGAAGGACCAGTGTTTGGCATTCCACACTATGATGCAAGATCATATAAGTATACAAAGAAGAGAGACCCTAGAAACTTTTATAGCAGGGCTCACACTCCTCTTATGCCTTGGATGTTGCAATAGATAAATCAAGAAGCACAACCATCTCCACAACCATCACCATAACCTGCAGCTCAACCATCACCAATACCATTACCAATACAATCACCACAACCTGCAGCTCAACCATCACCAATACCATCACCAATACAATCACCACACCTGCTGCTCAACCATCACAAATACTAACACCACAACCATCACCAATACCATCACCACAACCAATACCTCAACCTTCACCACCATCTCCACAAACATTACCACAACCATCTCCACAAACATTACCACAACCACAACCACAAACAACCACTCAACCTACACCTATATCACCTGATCATCACTCTCCAATAGGACCACCACAACAATCACCTATATCCCTTTTTCAACCTGTGCCATCACAAGATTACCCTGCTGATGTAGGAGGATCAACTAGTGCTTCAAAAGCTTCCAAATCATCTTCTGATGAGGAGGATCATCACACTCATATGCCTGCAAAAACATCAACTTCTGAGCCTGCACTCTCAGAAAGTTTTGTTCATTCAAATGTTAACAGACCAGATGAGAAGGATGAACTTATTACTGAATTGATGCAAAAGATTGAAAGAATGGAGAGAATTCTAAACAGAAGGGCAAGAATCATAGATGATAGAATTCTGGAACTAGATGAGAAGGAACTGGAGCTGAAAGATCTTAAAGATAAATATAAGGCTGAATTGACTGAGAAATATAAGAAAATTGAAATTGTAAAGGCTGCCCTTAATCACTCAAGAGAAGAAGTCAGTGGACATATTGACACTCTCGAAATTCAAACAATAGCAATGGAGGAACAAGAAAATATCATAGAAGAACAAGCTAATACCATTTCCAAACTTGAAAAAGAAATTGATTGCAAGAACAAAAGGATATCTGAACATGAAATGATGATTAAGATCTAAAGAAATGAGGTGGATGTTGATGATGAGAAAGAAGAACAAGAAAAGGTTGATGTTGATGACAACCAGTCAGTTGATGAAAATGAAGAACAAGAGGGTAATACAAGTCAGACAGAGCATGAGGAACACAGTTTAGATATGGTGCTTTATTCTGGAGAAACCTCTGCTGATCACACTAAAAAAACTAAGTTTGAAGAACTTTTTAGCACACTACACAGCTTTACTTTTGAAGAATTCATTGTTGATAGTGATTTTTGGGACTTTGTAAACAACCTAAAAGTTGATTCTGATCCAATTGTGCTCATTCGAAAATCTCCAAAACCTTTGGAGAAAGAGCTAAACATGTAGATTGTTCCTCCAGTGTCTCTAACTGAAGAGCAAAAAGAAAGAATAAGAGAACTAGTTGAACAAGAATGAGAGAAAGAAAAGGATCAGAAGAAGAAAAGCAAGAAATGAATATGGATGAACAAGTACAAACAACACCCAAAAGAATGCCTGAACTCATAGAAAAGGGTGAAGCTTCAAGCCCTCCACTTCAAACTTACTCACAAAAGAGAAAATACTTAGCTGAAAAAGCTAAAGGTAAGAAACCAATAGTTTAAGAAGAACCAGTCAAGAAACAAAAAAATGACCCGAGAAGTCTAGTAGCAATTGCTAAATTTTTGGAAGAACATGAGAAAACAGAAGCTCAATTGAAGAAATTGGCTGGTGCAATTGATTTGGAAGAAGGTGAGATTGATGGTGGATATGAAGCTGAAAAGGATGTTCTTATGGACAGTCCCATTAAAGCAGAACAAGCAATGGAAGACATGGTATCCAAAGCACTGACTGATGACTTGATGATTAAAGCCATGTTTCTGATCAATCAAGGTTATGTTCCTGATGAAGTGTTGGAATGACTTATGAAGGCATGAAGGAGGAGGAAGAGAAAGTAAAAAGGCTGCTTGATCCAACAATTGAAACTGAGTATGAAAAGGCAATCTTCAAAGATGATACTGTGCATAAAGGTTCTTCTATGAAGAAATCATCTGGGTATGATAGAGCTTTGCCAAGACAGACTCCTCCATCCAAGCTATCATCAATGAAAAGGTCATCTCCAATTCATAAGCTACTATTTCTTGATCCTTATAGTATGACTGATAAGGAAATGAAGGATTACCTCACAAATCAAGGCTTCACCAAAAGAAAGTTGGCTAACATGAAGACAAATTCTTTAAGAGCTGCTACTCTCAAGATGATAAATGAGAAGAAAGAAAAATTAAAGCAGTTGGAAGAAAAGGTGCTTAACAAGAAGCCAAGAGGAAGAGTGTCTACACATGAAATGAGTCTTACTCACAAAGATCATTATTATCTTGCACTTGTCATTCATAAATATCCAGATTGGTTTGTTGAACCCTCTCAACTGAAGCTTCAAGAAGGGTTAACCACTGCTGAGATGATCAGAGGAATATTTACTCCAAAAGGCAAAATAGATCAAAAAATTATTACCTGGAATTATGATAGTGCATGAAACATGTTTATGGTCAAAAGGATCTCTTGCTCAGTGCAATTCTTTACTGAGTACTCTACTTTAGTAAATGCACTTGAGATTCATGACATGAAAGAACTGGCCAACCTAGAGCTGATCAACCACAATGACATGTACAGAGGCTATGAATTTGAAGGAATACTCAAAATGTTCAAAAGAACAAACAACTTCAACAATTTGAAAGCTACATGAATGATGAAAGACAAAACATTCAACAATTCAATAGAAAAGAAACAAACAAAACCAACAGAAGAAGTTGTATTCCCTGAACTCAATATCAAACCTACTGAAGCCTTGAAAAGAAAAATGGTAGCTGGTACACATTCCTCAATTCCAATTTCAAATTTGTTTTATGATGAGAAGACATATGAGTTAGTGATTGAGAGGAAATGGGGAGCAAAAGAGGGTGCTGAGATTAGATTATTTAGTGGTTATGAAGTGAGATTATTGGACCAATCATACATTCAATACATCTATACAAGACACTTCAGGGAGATATCAAACAAACTGGGTGAAGAAGATCTACATTTCATTCTAAAATGTATCAAACTACTAAAGATGGCCTATGATGAGAACAATGCAAAAGAGAGAAAAGAAAGAAGAAGAAGACACCTCTCAAAATGGGCAACATTTTCAAGCTTGAAGTTGATGTAGATGGTTCCCTATTAATTCACAGAGATAGACTTTCAACAGTTTCTATTTGGGAACCTATTTCTTTGAAGAAGCTACCACTTGAAGCAATCCATAATACGAGCAGAATGAAGATTCATGTACTGAGCAAGGATAAAATGTCAGAGGCTCAAGACTTTGTCAACATGATCAAAGCTATTCTGGATCCAAGACAAGCTGCATCTTTTGTATCATCAAAAGACCAAGCTGAATCATCGCAACATCAATCACCTCCCAAACATTAAGGAAAACTAGGCTGTATAATCCTTAGGGGGAGTATTGTTGCACCCTGAAAGGATCATACATGCCAACTTAATGGGTGAATTGATTATTGCTCAGCTGGAATCCCACAAGTCCAAAAAGAAATGCTGATGAAGAACTGCAAGGAAAATAACAAGTGTTATCTTCCGCATTAGTTAATGCGGAAGACATAACTCTGATGCGGACAAGTGTTTACTCTTCCGCATTGACTAATGCGGAAGACATAATACTAATGCCGAAGAACAAAAGAAGGCGCGGACAAGACTTTAATCATCCGCATTGACAAATGCAGATGACCGACCAAATGCGCATAAGTATTTGTTCATCCGCATTAACCAATGCGGATGACCAACTTACTAATGCGGATGATCAAGTAGAGATGTTGTTCAAGATTATCTCATCCGCATTTGTCAATGCCGATGAACAAGCAGAGATGCGGATCAAGACTTAGACTAGTTTCTGATGTAATAGGTCAGGGGTAGTTTAGTGGCATCTTGTCTGCCTATAAATAGAATTGTTGACCTCGTATTGAGGTGACGAAGGATAGATAGAGAATTTTTGTTGTAATCATTCTTCGTAATTTATCAACTTTCATATATCAATACAAACAACATTTCTGAGTATTTTTCTTGCTTTGAATGTTCTTTGACTGTTTGTTTCTACCACTCAATCATTAACTTGATTATCATATTCGATTCATAGTAAGAATATCATTCTTACTCAACCTCAGTCAACATCATATATCATAATCATCATCATCTATGCCTAACATAACCTCTAAGGCCTCAAAAGTCATCTTACATGAACTTACGAGAACCTTCCACGTCAAAACTTACATCTGCACTTTCCCCCGATAGTCAGTAAATACTCTACGTTTTCCTCGGGTACACCAGCCCTACTTGGGCGTATGGGCACCCTTCAGTTGCATGGCCTCCCAGGTGACTGAACATCATACGAATGGATAATATGCAAATGAACACCCATGCGAATGGACATAATGCGAATGAACACTTGTGCAAATGGATCTAATGCGGATGGAACTAGGCGTATGGACCTCAATCACATGACTCCCCATGCGAGTGACCCTCAGTCGCATGACTCACAAACGTATGGGCTCCAGTCACATGACTCACATGTGAATGAACCTCAATCGCATGACTGGCGTGCGTATGGACCTCAGTTGCACTCCTTTTGGTCGTATGGCCTCAGTTTCATGCCATTCGTTCGCATAACCCTAACTGATGCAGAATGCAGTACATCCCGAACCCAATCTACCATTTTCGACCTACAAGCTCTTCCAAACCTCTTCCAAGCCCAAAGAACCATCCTAAGCCTTAAGAAAACATACCACAAAACCATCCAATCACACACAAGCCCAAAATCAAACACCACTCGCATCACACACAAACACATACACACGTGTCAAACACACACATTTCAAAAACGGGTTTCACTATGTGTTCCAGCCCCAAAATCAGTTGAAAAGGTGTAAATGAGGGGTCCTAGTACAACTTCGATTTAACCCCCTACACTTCAACTTTCACGCTCGAATCCACAAGAACCAAGCTTGAGACCACTTTTTTTTCATCTTCTCTCTTTAACCTGAAAATGAATGAGTGTAGGGGAGGGTGTGGGCTTTCTACCCCCTCTTATACCCACACTCATTCAAGGGTTTTCCCGTTTTGGCAAGTTTGGTCCCTCGACTTTGGACTTTATTTCTTTTTCTCTTTGTTCGGCTTCAAAGAAAATATCCGGTGTTACAAGTCCACCCCCCTTAAATAGGTTTCATCCCCAAAACCTGTTATTCCTCGAACAGACATGGGTAATGCTGCCTCATTTCCTCTTCAGTCTCCGACGTAGACTCAGATCCTTTCATGTGCTTCCACTATACACGCACAAGAGTAACCACTTTATTCCTCAGTCTCTTCTCTTTTCAGTCGATGAATGCCACTGGTTGCTCCACATAATTGAGCCGTTCATCCACTTCGATATCCACCAGTGGAACAATCATATCTTCATCCGCTAAACACTTCCTCACATGAGATACATGGAAAGTCGGGTGAATTCCATTTAACTCATGTGGTAATTCCAGTCTATAGGCCACCTGTCTTACTCGGGCAAAGATTCAGAAAGGCCCTATATACCTTCGGCTCAAATTGCCCCGCTTTTTGAATCGGATGATCCCCTTCCAAGGTGAGACCTTCAACATAACCCAGTCACCCACCTTAAACTCAATCGGTCTGCATCGTTTATTAGCATACGACTTCTATCTATCGTTGGCTGCCTTCATGAAGGCTTTGATCTTTTGAAGCTTCTCAATCGTAGCGTCGATCACCTTGACGCTCCCTAACTGTTTATGACCAATATCACCCCAACAAAAGGGTGTTCTGCATCTCCTACCGTATAGCATCTCATAATGGGGCATACCAATGCTGGCATGATAACTGTTGTTGTATGAGAATTCAGCTAACGGTAAGTGGTCATCCCAACTTCCTCCAAAATCGATAACACATGCCCGAAGCATGACCTCCAATGTTTGAATGGTCCTCTCTGACTGACCATCATTCTGAGGATGATAAGCTATGCTGATATGTAACCTCATCCCCATAACATCATGGAATTTCTTCCAAAATATGGATGTAAACCGGGTGTCACCATCAGACACAATAGACACCGGTACACCGTGATGAGTTACAATCTCCTTGATGAAAAGATCCGCTAACCTCTCAGATGAATATGTCTCGTGGATCGGTAGGAAGTGAGCACTCTTCGTAAGACGGTCAACAATCACCCATATAGCATAATACCCTTTCGGGGTACGCGGCAGCTTTGTAATGAAATCCATGGTGATGTGCTCCCACTTCCATTCCGGTATATCCAAAGTTGAATCTTTTCATATGGCTTTTGATGATCGACCTTCACTTGTAAGCAGGTAAGGTACTTACTCACATACTCCACCACATCGCGCTTCATGCCCGACCAACAATAGTCTTTCTTCATATCTTGGTACATTTTCGTTGCACCGAGATTGAATAGAGTATCGAGTTTTGTTAGCTTCATCCGTGATCTTCATACCTTGATCCCCAAAACTAGGAATCCATATTCGTCCAAACCGGGTTCTAACACCAAGTGTGTTTTCACCCAACTCCGTGACCAGACCTCTCATTCTTTCAGAGTTAATATGATCTTCTTTCAATGCCTCATCTTGAATCTCTTTGACTTGCTTCATCACATCCAAGGTCATGATCAACTGATATGCTTTCACCCGAATCGGCTCGGGCCTTTCTTTTCGGATAAGGGCGTCCGCCACCACATTGGCTTCTCCCGGATGGTAGTGGATCTCACAATCGTAATCCTTTATAAGTTCCAACTATCGTCTCTACCTCATGTTGAGATCTTTTTGCCAAAATAAGAACTTCAGCTCTTATGGTCAGTGAAGATGGTGCACTTCGTCCCTTAAAGATAGTGCCTCCAAATCTTTAACGCAAAGGCCATGGCTGCTACCTCCAAGTCATGAGTAGGATAATTGACCTGATGAACCTTGAGCTGTTGGGATGCATAGATTATAACCTTCCCTCTGTACATTATCACACACCCTAACCCCGAGTAGGAAGCATCAGAATAAACCACCAGATCTTCACTTCTATCGGGTAATGACAGAACAGGAGCTTGAGTCAACCTCACCTTCAATTCTTCGAACGCTTACTCTTGAGCTTGACCCCATACAAACTTCACATCTTTCCGGGTCAACTTAGTTAGTTGAGAGGCGATCATAAAAAATTCTTTGATGAATCTTCTTTAGTAGCCCTCTAAACCCAAGAAATTACAAATCTCGGATGGCATCTTTGGAGACTTCCATTGCATCATTGCCTCCACCTTTGCCGGTTCCATCTTAATTCCATCAGGATTCACCACGTGACCCAAGAACTGGACTTCATGCAACCAAAATGCACACTTGGAGAACTTGGCGTACATCTTCTCTTTTCTCAACGTCTCCAAAACCTCCCAAATATGGCCGGGGTGCTCGATCTCGCTCTTCGAATAAATCAAGATATCCTCAATAAACACAATCACTGATTTATCCACATCAACCGACACACTCGATTCATCAGATCCATAAAAGCAGCTGGCGCGTTGGTCAAACCAAAAGACATGACAAAGACCTCGTAATGACCATAACACGTGCGAAAAGCTGTTTTAGGGATGTCCTGCTCCTTCACCCTCAACTGGTGGTAGCCCAATCTAAGGTCTATCCTTAAAAACCAACTGACACCTTAGAGCTAATCGAACAAATCATCTATTCTCGGTAAGCGGTATCGGTTCTTCACTGTTAACTTGTTCTGCTCACGGTAGTCAATACACATCCTCATACTACTGTCTTTCTTCTTCACAAACAGGACCGGAGCACCCCAAGGAGAGATACTCGGCCTAATGAACCCCTTATCAATCAGCTCTTACAACTGCTCCATTAGCTCTTTTATCTCTGATGGAGCCAACTGATACGATGCCTTGGCAACAGGTTGGGCCCCCGGTATCAGATCAATCTAAAACTCAGTCTCTCAGTCAGGTGGCACTCCTGGTAAGTCTTCTGGGAACACATCTGGAAAGTCACACACAACCAAACATCTGATAGTTGTGGTGTTGGCGTATGCACGTCCTTTACATAAGCCAAGTACGCACTACATCCACACCGCATACACTTTCTTGCCACCATTATTGAGATTACCTTCGGGATCCTCGTGACCCAATCCCCATAAACCGTTACCGAACTCCCATCAGGCACTATCAAACAAATCTTCTTCTTGTGACACACAGTGTTCGCCTCGAAGTCCGCTAACCAATCCATCCCAAGAATCAAATCGAAACCACCTAAGGTCATCGCGAACGGTCTAAGAGGAAATTTATGACCTTCTAGTTCCACATCACAATCCTCTATCATCTCAAAAATCCTGGCAGACTTACCTATGGTAGTTTCTACATCAAAGGGCGCATCAACACGTCTACTACTAACAGGCAGTTTAGCACAGAAAGCAGCAAAAATAAAACTTTTACTAGCACCAGAATCGAATAACATAGAAGCTAAAGTTTGGTTTACTAGAAACGTACCTGACAGGATCAGCGATCACAAGTTTGATGTATTAGAGTTCAAGGCAGCGGAATAAGAATAGGAATTAGACAAATTGTAGCAAGAAGTCGATGCTTGTATGCATTAAGAGCACATACGGTTATAGCGAGAGAATATATTTCTGATTCAAGGAATGTTTATAGATATGGAATGTTTCTAATCAAATCATTCATTCATTCACGTCATTCGTTTATTTACAATAGGTTGTCACTCCTTATATAGAGTGCAACAAACACTGCTGTTATCACGGAAAGTGACAACTGGCAGATCTAATACAAAATTAACTAACTCTTAACAAACTACTGAAATGTTCACAACTACTGAGAACATATCAGAGTGTTAAGTACAAAATATAAAACTACTGATTGGAAACTACTGAAACTACAACGACTGAAGAACAAGCTCTTCAGTCGTTTTACAAAACTACTGAAACTAGAAATATAAAACTACTGATATCACAACTACTGAAGAAGTACTCTTCAGCAGTTGTGACAAACTACTGACGCTTCAGTACTTGATCTTCAGACTTTGACCTTCAGATGTTTCATCAGCTGATGACTTCAGTAGATATTATCAGCTGATGTCTTCAGTCTTTGTCTTCAGACTTTGTACATGAGTGGTTGATCTTCAGCACTTGTAAACTCTTCAGCTGTTGTACTTCAGTACTTTGGTCTTTCAGCTTCAGCACTTGTGTTCTTCAGCTGTTGTACTTCAGCACTTTAGTTCTTCAGCTGTTGGAATCTTCAGCACTTGATCTTCAACTGTTGAAGTCTTCAGCACTTGTCAAACTGCTGATGAGGCTTTCAGCAGTTGTTGTGATACCATGTGGGACTTAGAGGTTTTCTGATCTTGGCTCATTGGTTCTTTTGGTCCAACAAACTCCCCCTGAACCAATGCAGCCAAAACCTCTAAATTATTTGTTGTCCCACTTATTGTTAGCAAAGTGTTGGTCTTTTTCCTTCTTGATCAGTAGAGAAGATGACCCATGTAAGCTCCGGCCTGGGAAGAAACCTCAAATATTTGTTTGGCAGGGTATGAATGGGAACTCTGTTTTGGGGAACTGGACACAGAGTTGTTATCCCATTCATGAGATTTACTTCCCCATAATGAGTCTGTACGACTCTCTTGTGTAGGCCTCAAGGAGGTGATTTGTTCCTCCATGGTTAGCTCTTCAGCACCTCCTTCAAACAATGATTCAGGCCCATAATACTCAGACAGGTATTTGGCCTGTTTCCCATTCTTTAGCTCCACAGCTGTTATTATTCTGTAAGCAAACTCATCCGGGTGATTACCCTCTAGGAAGAACTGGAGCTCATTTTTCCTGACTTCCTCAAGTCTCTTGTAAACTAACCCCTTTTTCACTATTTTGTTTTCCAGCATCTTCTGAGGGGTTAGATTAGCTTTGTAGGCTTTCTTGAAGTCTTCTAGGATTTCCCAGGGTGAAACTACAAAGACCAGAGAGATCACTTCATCTACGATCTTTTTCACCTGGCCATGTATCTCTGAGGTATATTTTTCTTATGAATTCTTTGAGAGACCCTGGGATCAGGCCAAATCCTCACTCTCTCCTTTTGATATTGAAAGGTATGCCTGAGAGTGTAAAGTCTGAGGGCTTGCTTCTTCATATTGATGATAGACGATGTGGCTGCATAAGCTTTGTCAACTCTCTTCAGCAATTCCTCATCATGCTGTTTATGAAGCTCTTCTTCTTCTAGCTTCACTTTAACCATTTGTCTCTGGACTTCAGGAGTAATTGCTGAGGAGTGACTTGTGGCCTTAGGCAACTGAATCATAGCTGAGAGTGGCAGCCTATCTTCATCATCTTCTTCATCATCTTCTTCATCATCTTCTAGCATCAATATCCTTCTCTTCTTCTTCAAGGGTATATCATCGGCTATGGGTTTTGAGGGTAACGGAGTTGGTTTGGTGGGTTGTGTTTTGGGTGGTTTTGGTGTGGGAATGTTTACAGGCTGTTCTAGCATTCTTGAGGTGAGTGTGGCTTTTGATTGCTTGGCTAGCTCAGTCCTACTCCCAGCACCCGCTTCATTTAAAGCTTCAATAACAAGCCCCTTAGTATATGCTTCAGACGAACAGATCTTGGTGGTGATTGCCAAGATACTGTCCCTGGACCAAGCTTTGATTTCGATCATTGAACTTCCAAGATATTTTGCAATAAATCTAATCATGATCTCAAGCCTTTCTCTTTCTAACACTTCATAACTTACCCATCTATTCTGGATTTCTTCAATCTCTAATCGTCGAATCTCAGAGTCAAGTTTATTGGTGTCATGGCTTTGCCTAAACAGCTGATCAATGATGTTGTCCATTGATCTGCTGTGTTCGGCATCAGCCTCTTTTATCAGTAGCTCCAAGGCTTTATCTTCAGCAATGTGATCATCAGCACCTTTCTTTCGCTTGTAGGTGAGCAGTGGTTGCTGTTCTTTCTCCTCCTTTTGGGCTTGCTTCGCTTCCTTCTTTTCCTCGGATCTTTTCCTCTTCTTTTCTTTCACTGCAGTACTCTCCCCCTTTTTGGATGCATTGGAGGAGGGGTTTGTACCGCAGAAAGAGTCTTTTGGACAGCAGCATCAATCAGGGGCTGTAAAGTGGAGGAAAGCCTCTCATCAATGGCTTTAGTCACAATATCGGTGATTATGGGTGTGATGAGAAGGAGGGAATTTTGAAGTACGACACCTATTTGCTCAGGAGGGTTCTGTTCCTGAGAAGTAGGGCCTGAAGCAGAGGCAGGTGGTTGAGTTTGGAGTGGCTCAGTGTTTGGGGAACCTTCAAGTGAAGGTGCCATCTGTGGGTGGGTAGAGGCAGATGGTCTTTCTCCTTCGAGAGTTGATCAAGTAGGTTTTACAGCCTACTGACTTTCTCTTCAAGGATTGTGTTCTGGGCAAGAACATCATAGAAAAAGCCCAGGTCATCATCAGCCGAAGCTGAATCATCTGACCCCCTGCTTAGAGTAGGATTTGCATGCACTGGGTGTAGACCAGTTGGTGCATGTGCCCCTTGTGCTTGGTACTGGGGACTTCCAGCCTCAGGACAGTGTCCATCATCGCTGTTGCCTCTGGTGAGGTCTTAGTAATGTTACCAGCCTCATTCTGATCAGGTGCTGAGTCAGAGGAGGTGGCAGCCTCACTAGATATTCTAAGCTCCTTGTCTACACCAGGAGATAGAAGTGGTAAACCCCTGTGCTGTGGGTTCTCAAGTGCACTTTGTTCCTCCCCCTTAATTGTAGAGGTATTCCCAGTAGTAAGTGGTTTCTGGGGAGGGGGTGAGGAGTGCAGTTGAGTCAGCACTTGTGCAACTATTAAAGTTGGGCTGTGAGGGGCGGTTGTTTGGGGTGAAGGGATAGAAGCGGTGTGCACCTGGGGAGGTGGGTGCTCATCAATGGCAATCCCCTCAAGTGAGGAAGATCCCAGATATGTAGGTACCCCTTGTGTGGTTGCTGCAGGCTCCTGTTGAGAGGAGGCCTGAGCGGCTATGGCTGGAAGAGTCATTGTATCCACTAGGGGGTTTGGACTAGTGGATATATCCTGCGTTTGTGTTGCAGGGACATCCTCAGGGGACTCAATTCCCTGAGTAGCCGTTTTGGGTTTCTTTTTGGTGGGTTTGGTGGGGACTTTTGATTTGGAGGTGGTGGCTGTGGATTCCAGCTGCGTGGGTTTTCGCAGCTTGGCAGCCATGTTTAGTGTCTGGTCAGAGTTGTGCCGGGAGTATACTTCCGGCAGAACAGCCGTAGCAGGGACTCCCAAGCCAACAAGTCCCTCAGCATTAAGCTGGTTTGTAATGATGGCCATTATGAACCGTGGATATAGTATCCAACGGTTGGCAGTTAGTTTTTGAGCCATGTCTTTGAGCTCCAAAAATATTATTTCTGAAAAGTTTAGTGGTTGTTGCTCAAGAATAGAATACATTACCTGCTGCCATTTTGTCGACATTTGATCCCAAGACGACGTCTTAGGGGCCAAACATACATTCACCATGTGAAAAATTAGGCGCTCAGCGTCATTAAAGTGTTTCTTCATGATAGTGGAGGCACTGAGATCGCCTTGATAGCCATGTTGGGCAAAGGATAGATCTGTGGTTCCCTTCGGATATCAACAGGAGAACTAGCATCATTCAGATGAAGAATTGGCGGATTACTGCAGGAGTGATGACTACTTCTTTGTTGTTGACGACCGACTGGAGAGATGGTGTGTTGTTCTCCCCAGTGGTAATAGTAACGTTCATCCAAAATTGTTGAAGGGATTCGGCATGTAGTATGGGATTCAGAAGAAATGCCGTATTGTATTGGGACTGAACCATAAGATTGATAGCAGTATCGACTTAGTCCAGATGGGCGATTTAGTGAGGTAGGCAACACAGTTGTGTCGCGGTTTAATTTGCATGGACGCCATTGAGAAAAGGGAAGTTTTGGAGAGGAACATTAGGTTTGAAGAAGATGAAGCATTGAGAGCTTAGGTCAGGGATATTTATAGGGTACAGGTAAGAAAACGACTGAAGGATGTGGTATTAGTCATCAGTAGTTTTTAACGAACGTTGACATGGTATTATCCTTTCAGACGTTGAAACAGCTGAAGTCGTGGTGTTAGGCATCAAAAGCTAGAAAACTACTGAAGACCGTGGTTTTGACTTAAGATGATTGAAACAACTGAGGACTTGGTATTTGTCATCAGTAGTTATGAAACTACTGAGGACAGTGGTTGTGTCATCAGCTGTTGTAAACAACTGAAGACTTGGTATTAGTCATCAGTAGTTATAAAACTACTGAAGACATGGTATTGCTTCAGTTGTTTAGAATGAAACAGCAGTTGTACAAACGACTGAAGAGAAATTTATCTTCAGCTGTTTTCGTCAATTCTTAGGTTTTCAGCTGTTTCATACTGTCCTCAACACATTCATCAGCCTTTTTGGCTGATTTCAGTTGTTTCATAGGACATCAGTACTTATCTGTTTTTACTGATTTCAGTCGTTGTAACTGCATCAGTAGTTGTAACTACATCAGTAGTTTAGAACAGATGGAGTACTTCAGTACTTGTGAGACATTTACCCTCAGCAGTTATAAGGTAAAAGAACTCATCAGTACTTATATGTGACATGGTTACCAATGATCATCAGTACTTATTACTAAGATCATCAGTAGTTGTCACTTATTCTAGCTGCAGCATACCAAGCCTTAACACCAGGTTTTGGAAAGTTGAACTATCCAAAGGCTTAGTAAAAATGTCTGCAAGCTCATCAGCACTAGGCACAAACTTAGGATCAATCAGACCTTTTTCAAAACAATCCCTTATAAAATGATGTCTGATCTCTATATGTTTGGTCCTAGAGTGCTGGACTGGATTTTTGACAATGCAAAGAGCTGAAGCACTATCCATTAACAATGGAGTCTTAGTCTCTGTAATGCCATAGTCCAAAAGTTGGTTTTGAAGCCAGAGTACCTGAGATGTACAACTTGCAGCAGCAATGTACTCTGCTTCAGCGGTTGATGTAGCAACTGAGGTCTGTTTCTTGCTCTGCCAAGAAATCAAGCAGTTGCCTAGGAATTGACATCCACCAGAAGTTGATTTCCTGGTCAACTTACACCCTACATAGTCACTGTCAGAAAAAGCAACTAATTTACCAGAATGTCCAGTAGAATACCATAAACCTAGAGATGGAGTGCCTTGCAGATATCTAAAGATCCTCTTGACTGCAATCAGATGAGACTCTTTAGGTGCAGCCTGAAATCTAGCACAAACACATGTAGCAAACATAATATCTGGTCTAGAAGCTGTTAAATACATCAACACCCAATCATACATCTGTAAAGTGTTTCATCAACCACTTTACCTTTCTGATCTGTATCCAGTTGTGTGGTGCTGCACATGGGGGTAGAACAGGGCTTACAGTTTTGTAAATCAAACTTTTGCAAAAGATCTTTTGTGTATTTGGACTGATGAATGAAAATTCCATCAGCCTTTTGTTTGATTTGCAACCCCAGAAAGAACTGTAATTCTCCCATGGCACTCATTTCAAACTTCTGTTGCATCAACTTTGTAAAGGCACAACACAACTTTGTATCAGAGGATGCAAAAATGATATCAACTACATAAATTTGAACAAGTAGATTATGCTGTCCAACTTTCTTAATGAATAAAGTCTTATCTATGGAGCCTCTAGTGAAATTGTTTTCCAAAAGAAAGTTTGATAATGTCTCATACCAGGCTCTAGGAGCTTGTTTTAACCCATAAAGAGCCTTATCAAGCTTATACACCCAATTAGGATGTTTATTGTCCTCAAAGCCTGGAGGTGACATACATAAACCTCTTCTTTAATTTTTCCATACAAAAATGCACTTTTGACATCCATTTGAAAAACTTTAAGGTTTTGATAAGCAGCATAAGCTAAAAACAATCGAATTGCTTCCAGTCTGGCTACAGGGGCAAAGGTTTCATCATAATCAATACCTTCTTCTTGTGCAACCCCTGAACAACCAGTCTGGCCTTGTTCTTAACAATAAGCCCATTTTCATCAGTTTTGTTCCTAAACACCCATTTAGTGCCTATTGCACACTTACCTAGAGGTAGAGGAACCAGTTCCCACACTTGTTGTTTCTTGAACTGAAGAAGCTCAAGCTACATGGCATCAACCCATCCATTGTCCTTTAAAGCAATGTGATAATTCTTTGGCTCTTGCTGACTGATGAAGAGAGCATAGAAGCAGAAATTTGACAATTGACTTCTTGTTAGCAGTGATATCACCAATGATTTGAGACATAGGGTGATTCTTCAGATCTTGATACACAATGAGATCTGTGCAAGTGTTTGTAGCAGGCTCAGCAGTAACAGATGGTGATGGTGAATCATTTCCTTGAAACCAATCAGTGGATGGTAATTCAAAAGAAGTTGAATTCGAAGAGATCTCATCAGCATTTGTTGTGGATGGTGCTACTGGAGCTACAGGAACATCAGGTCTAGCTGAATCAGGCAGCTGATCACTAAACCTGAAGAGGTGAGTACTGCAATCATCATCATCATCAGCAGTACCACTGGGTGTGAACTGTTGACAGGAGCAACGGCAGGAGTTTGATGAGGAACATATTGCAGTATGTCCAAATCAAATAACTCCACAGGGCTTTGTGGAATCTTGTCCTTTGGAGATTCATTGAACTTAACATGTAGAGTTTCTTCAACCATCTTTGTTCTGCAGTTGAAGACTCTGTATGCCTTACAAGTAGATGAATAACCAATAAAATACCATGCATCCACCTTAGGATCAAACTTATGGAGTTGATCCTTTGTGTTGAGAATAAAGCAGGGACACCCAAATGCTTTGAAAAATGAAATCAGAGGAGCCAAATGATGGAGAACTTCATATGGAGTCTTCATCCACCTCTGATTTACTAAAACTCTATTTTGCACATAGCAAGCTGTGTTGACAGCTTCAGCCCAAAAGGTCAGTGGCAAACCTGAGTCGGCGAGCATGGACCTTGCAGCTTCAATGAGAGTCCTGTTCTTTCTCTCCACTACTCCATTTTGTTCTGGAGTCCTTGGATGCTAAACTGCCTTTTGATCCCCTTGGAAAGATAGAAGTCATCAAGTGTATGATTTCTGAACTCAGTTCCATTGTCACTCCTAATACACTTGACTGGAAGGGAATACTGCTTCTCAATATACACACAAAGTGAATGATCTTCTGAGCAGCCTCATCCTTTGAATGTAGAAAGAAAGTCCATACAAATCTGGAGTAATCATCCACAATTACCAGACAGTATTTCTTCTTTGCCATGCTCATTACTCTCACAGGACCAAATAGATCCATATGCAGTAATTGCAAGCATGCAGTGGACTTAGGCACTTCAATAGGAGGGATGAGACTTTGTGTTGTTTTCCTTTTAAACAAGCAGTGCAGGTTTCATCACAGTGGAACTCCTTAATTGGTAAGCCTCTGACTAAACTATTGTGGGTAAGCTGATTCATGTTTTTGAGATTAACATGACCAAGCCTTCTGTGCCACAGTTTAGATTCTTGAGAAGAGGCTTTGGAAAAGGCAAGGATTGCCTTTGAGATCTATTTTCTTGGAAAGATCTAAGGCATATACTCTTCCTGTCCTGTGGGCTCTCAGGAGAGTGTGATCATCCAACACCTTGTCAATCAAGTGCAAAACTTTGGATGACAGAATCCTACAGTTTTGACTGGTGAAAAGAGCAACATGGCCTTTATCACACATTTGACTGACACTCAAGAGATTGTACTTGAGATTTTCCACATGATTAACATCATCAAATTTGATTTCTCCATTGGAGACAAAGCCCTTACCTATGATGTAACCCCTAGCATCATTGCCAAAAGAAACAAATCCCTTCTTTCCTTGAGAGTAGTCATGAAGAAGAGAGCTATTCCCAGTCATGTGCATAGATCCCCCACTGTCTACATACCAGATGCTACTTTGGCATGTTGAAGAACCCTGCAATAATAAACAATCAGTTAGTTTTAGAGACCCAAACCTTTTTGTTTTGGGCCTGGTCTCATCAATAGATGTTAAACTAACAGGTTTATCTGAAACAACAGCTGAGAGGAAGAAGATGGTGTAGAAGAGGAGTCCTTTGGCTTGGACCTCCTTTTCTGTGGTTTCAACATAGGAGCATCTAGTTGGTTAACTCTACCCAACAGATGTTGAACCATCATAACCAGCTGTGTCTGATTTTGTGACAAAGCTTTCAGCTCATCAGACACATTGCCAGTGGAGTTTGATAAGTTCCTATGTTGCCCCTTCTTCTTCTGAGCATTCTCAGCTGTCACCTGTTTAACCCCTTCCTTTTTGGATTTCTTTGAGGACTTAAGGGTTACAGGATTTGATGTTGCTGATAAAATGTGGTCTCAAACTTAGTTTTCATTTTTACCATTTTCTCATTGATTTCTTCTTTTTGTTTGAGTTTGGAACCTCTTTTGTACCAACAACATCTGTAAGATGATTGAACAAACCACATACTTCACATGGTTTCTTCTTCATCTTAGGTTGATCATCAACTAAAGAGGGTGAAGCAACTGAAGACTTGTTCTTCAATGCTTTGGAAGCATTGTTTGCTTTCTTGACTGCTTCTTTAGTAGACTTCAAACTCTTTCTACTGGCAGTTTTCTTCTTTTCAGTACTGACAGCAGTTGAAGTTTGAACTTCAGGTGTTAAATCCTGCTCTCTAGTCCTTTCAGGACCTACAGAATTAACTCCTGAGTTGATCAACTCATTGATCATGTGAGTGTCAGCATTTGAACCATCAACATCAGCTGATAAGTTCAAAGAGGGCTTGATGCTGACTGCTACTTCTGATTGTGTTGTATCAGAAGATAGATCACATGATGTGATGGATTGGTTATCACTCTCACCATCAGATTCTACCTCTGCTCTTGGGGTAAAATCTATAGGTGGAGCAGTGTGATTGTAACCAATTCCAAACTTCACATTGGAAGCAGATTGCTTACTAAGAAGCATTTCAAAACCTTTGCATGATTGTACCCATCTATCACACTCTACCTGGGTAACTGCAAGGGTTTCTTTGAGATCTTTGTACTTCTCTAGAAGTACCTCTTCTCTAGCCTTATCACCAATTATTTGGCAATTCAGTTTATAAATCTCATCATTTTTATCTTTAAGCACAGACTCAAACTCAGCTTTGTTTTTGGAAATTATTTGTTCTAGCTCAATGTTCTTATTAATTAGAGCTACATTTGCTTCTCTAATGGAAGCAAATGCTACTATGCATGGTTCAGAACATAATTTGGCTTTTGCCTCAGAGGACACCTGTGATACCTGAGGTGTAGAGGCATTGGAAAATGAAGTATCAGCAGACTCCAAAGCCATAAGAGCTAGATTCCCAAAAGGACTGTCACCACCATATTGACCAGCACTTGAGAACAGTTGGTCATGACCAGACATGTCATCTGGTAAACTGCTCCAGTCAACCACTCCTGGGGTGAAAAAGCTGTGTTGTTGAGGTTGAGTTTGTTGATGAGATTGGGATGGCTGAGGTTCTGGTAGTGCATGAGGTTGTGGTGCCATAGGAACTTGAACTTGATTTGACTGTGGCATGTAATAACAAAGGTACGGATATGGCTTTTGACCCTGAGGAACAAAATATGCCGGAGATTGTTGTTGAGGATGATGACTAGAAGTGACAGGATGTTGCCCTCTGTGTTGTTGACTATTGCCAGGAAAAGTCACAAAGGGTGCAGTGGAGTTAGATCCAGTTGATCTACACTCTCTTGCAAAGTGTCCAAGCCTTTGGCATTTGTGACACCTCAACTTGCTCTTGTCAAAACCAACTTTGGTTTTGCCAGAGAGTCCTGGGAATTTTCTTCCAGTTCTTTTATAGAACTTCTGAGATCTGATATTTATCAGGGCCATTTGGCTCAAAATATCCATCTCCTCTAACTCATCATCAGCAATCCCCTTGAGATCATCCATAATGAAGCATAGATTGTCATTATTACACCCAGTATACTGACCATCAACACTCACAAATGCAGAATCAGAAGTGCTTGAAGAGAAATTAATATGCTCATCATACTGGCATTCAGATGAAGCATATTCTGACTCATGACCCACCAAGGCAGTGTTGCCTGGTACAAAGTCTTCAGTGAGCTTTCCAGATGAAGACAACTTTCTCTTCTGTTCTATCTCTCTCTCAAACGTGAGCAGTTTCCCATGGAGTTGGGTGAGAGATAGTTTGTCCAAACTTGCACTGGAGCGTAGGACAATAGTATATGTGTCCCATCTCTCAGGAAGTGATCTGAGAAATCTGTTATTCATCTGAATATTTGTGTACTCAAGTTTGACCATTTTTAGTTCAGAGATCAAACAAGAGAACCGCTCATATTGTTGAGTCTGTGTCTCACCCTTTCTATGAGAGAATGTCTTATATTGTTGGGCAAGAATTTCTCTATTATTTGCCAAGACCTCATCTATTCCTCCAAATTGTTCTTTCAAGGCATTCCAGAGGTCATGGGCAGTTTCATGATGCATTAGCCCAGAATAGATTTCATTTGGCAGTGCCATGGCCAGAATTCCATGGGCTTTAGCATCAATTTCAAGCAACTTCTTATCCTCATCTGAGTATTGCTCCCTCCTCTTCGGAACCATTTGATTGGTTTCCGGGTTATTCACCATAGGCTTGTGTGGACCATGTACCACTGATGTCCAACAACCTGCGCTGTTAACAGACAGGTGATGGAGCATACGTCTTTGCCATATGTTATACTCATTCCTAACCAGCATTGGTGGCTTGGTTGAGGAACCAGTATTGTGAGGATCATTGGAGGGAGTGGTCATTTTCAGTTCAAAAACAATTTAATTCAAGCTTTTAAAAGTTTTAAACAGACCACAACAAACTCAATAAAAACCAAGAGAAGATCTCAGGATGAATGACCAGAAATACAGAAAATTCAATCTCTATAACCGTTTCTTGCAAAAACAAAAGCTAATTCAATCAAACTTAGATCTGGAATAGCAGTTTCAATGATCAATTATTAGATCGATCAATGATTAACCTGCTCTGATACCATTTGACAGGATCAGCGATCACAAGTTTGATGTATTAGAGTTCAAGGCAGCGAAATAAGAATAGGAATTAGACAAATTGTAGCAAGAAGTCGATGCTTGTATGCATTAAGAGCACATACGGTTATAGCGAGAGAATATATTTCTGATTCAAGGAATGTTTATAGATATGGAATGTTTCTAATCAAATCATTCATTCATTCACGTCATTCGTTTATTACAATAGGTTGTCACTCCTTATATAGAGTGCAACAAACACTGTTGTTATCACGGAAAGTGACAACTGGCAGATCTAATACAAAATTAACTAACTCTTAACAAACTACTGAAATGTTCACAACTACTGAGAACATATCAGAGTGTTAAGTACAAAATATAAAACTACTGATTGGAAACTACTGAAACTACAACGACTGAAGAACAAGCTCTTCAGTCGTTTTACAAAACTACTGAAACTAGAAATATAAAACTACTGATATCACAACTACTGAAGAAGTACTCTTCAGCAGTTGTGACAAACTACTGACGCTTCAGTACTTGATCTTCAGACTTTGACCTTCAGATGTTTCATCAGCTAATGACTTCAGTAGATATTATCAGCTGATGTCTTCAGTCTTCGTCTTCAGACTTTGTACATCAGTTGTTGATCTTCAGCACTTGTAAACTCTTCAGCTGTTGTACTTCAGTACTTTGGTCTTTCAGCTTCAGCACTTGTGTTCTTCAGCTGTTGTACTTTAGCACTTTAGTTCTTCAGCTGTTGGAATCTTCAGCACTTGATCTTCAACTGTTGAAGTCTTCACACTTGTCAAACTGCTGATGAGGCTTTCAGCAGTTGTTGTGATACCATGTGGGACTTAGAGGTTTTCTGATCTTGGCTCATTGGTTCTTTTGGTCCAACAGTACCTGACACGACATCAGGATCCGTTCTAGCATCCTCTTGTGTCACAGTGAATGCCCTAGTGCTCACCCTTGGTCCTTCACTCCTCGTCTTCTTCACCCCAGAACCCTCAGCCCTCGGCTTTTTACAATCTTTACTCATATGGCCACTTTCCCCAAAGTTGAAACACCTTGTACCCCTACAATCTCTAGCCATATGACCAGGCTTCCCACACTTGAAACAAACATTCAACCCCCATCTACACTTGCCACTGCGCTCCTTCCCATATTTGCCACACTTGATCGATCCTGTACCCGGTGTGACTACACGGCGATCGTCCACTCGTGCCTTCTTGTTACCCATCGTGGCATCACCCCGACTAAACCTCTTCCCATTCTAGTTCTAATCACCACCACCCTTCTTGCTACCATCAGCCACTACCACCACAGCTCTCTCATCATACAATCTTCCTGCCAAATCCATCGCTGACCTAAACATGCTCGGTCAGGGCAGCGATCAAGTGCCTGCGAATATCCGCTGGCAAGCCCTGAATGTATATTTTAATCTTTTATGACAAAGGCGTCACTTGATTCGGCACCAGACGTGCCATCTCGTTGAACTTGGTGGTGTACTGCTGATATGTCATCGTTCCCACCTCTAGCTGCAGGAACTCTCTCTCAACCTTATACATCTCCCTATGAGGACAAAACTCCTCGATCACTAGCTTCTTCAGCTCTGACCATCTTATCCTCCTAATTGCCCGACTACCCTTGGCTTGGACTATATTGTCCCACCAACACAGAGCCGAGTCCACAAAAGAGTGGGCAGCAAACTTTACCTTTTGATCCTCCCGACACCCGCTGATATTCAAAACAACTTCCATTTCCTCACCCACCGGTGAGCAGTAGCAGTGTTGTTACCATCAAAAGTAGGGGACTAGCATCGTTGAAACGCCCCATAGTTATAACCTCGTGCCGCCTCCGGCGCAGGCTCTTCTTCTTCCTCTTCTTCATCATTAGAGAGAAATGTTTCAGGTTCCGGTTGCTCTCGTCCTCCCGAGGACCTATTCCTCTCTTTCCTTTCCCCTTCCCGTACAGCCTTGATAACTTTGATCACTATAGATGGTATGATCGTTTGCATGACCTGATGGCCTTCTTCAACAACAACCTCCTTTACCGAGGCTCTCAGATTGGCGTTCTCATCACCACCCTTCGGATGAGGGGTCTCGGGTTCTTCACGAACCACCTTCTCGACTCTGGGTCTTCCCCTTTTGGGTCGCGGTTCAGCACCACGACCTCCACCATGAGAAGCTTTCGAAGATCTACCACCGGCCATTCACACGCACACTGAAAGATTCAAACACCAACACGGTCATTCAAGAGAACAGCTCAGTTTATGTCAAGTATAGTAAGTCCCTAATTACAGTGGCTAGTTGTGATTAGCCACTTACTTTACTCTTCATACCCCAAGCATTACTTGTCCTGACTACATTAGAAATTAAATCTACAAACAACACATAACCACATAACATGCGCATATAATAGCGGTTATCATCACAAAAATACCTGATGGCACGTAGCTACTCAGATTGGCTCCCTTCCCATTCTATCCCATTCTCAGATTAAGTTTAGGTTTATTTTGAAAATTTACCCATTTCAATTAAACATTGGCTCTGATACCAACTTTTAAGGCCCCGATCCTAGGACGCTTACAGCTGCTCGATCGACGCACATAAAACATACAAATACATTTAATTTTCATAAAACCTCGCAGCGGAATTATCAAAATAGACTTCTCATTTCATTATAAAAGCTTTTGCAAAATGATACATCGTTATTAAGTTACAAAATACATGTTGCATTACATCACAAAAGCATTATAAATATGGATGCCATCCAAAAGAGCCGAGTAGCCGCCTCGTGCCATCCTCAGCAACCATTACCTGCCAACGGGAAACACATAAAAGTCCGCGTTGCTGAGTGAGTTCTAGTTTTATAATAAAACATACTTTTCTTTCATTACAACCACTCTTTACTTTCATGTGATCAGACGTCACACATACACATAGATAATATCATTATTATCTCCATTAATCGTTCATACTTTCATTCTTTCATTCGTACATTCATTATTTTTTATGACATGTACATTACCCCGAACGTTGTGCACGAAGCGGGTAACTGGGCCTGAGGTCTTTCATAGACCTCGAACATTTGGCACGGAGCTGACTCCAGTACCTAAGGCAAGTACATTCTGCACTTATCTTTTCCCATTCATTCTGGATCAATGCCATATGGTATACCCCAAATATTATGCACGAAGCTAGTTACTGAGCCTGAGGTCTTTTATAGACCTTGAACATTGTGCACGAAGCTGACTCCAGTACCTAGGGCACGCGGCAACGATCCCATACATATGGTCAATCACAAAGATTGTACCCTAGTGTGCATTGTTCCGGGATAGCTAACCCGCACAATACTGAGCTAACACCCATCATAGGGTGTGAACCTCCATACATTTGCTTGCAAGCCTTTCTAACGTTCATTCATTCATTAATGCATGCATTCTTTCATCATGTTCCTGTTTTCATTATCTTCCACTTTACGTTACATAATACTTTCATTTCCTTCATTAACATAACACGTAAACCCACGGGAAAGATAAGCATACATCATAATAAGGAACATCAACATACACAGTCAATATCATCATGCATATTCTACAACATCATACATCATCATCATCATCTATGCCCAACATAACCTCTAAGGCCTCAAAAGTCATCTTACATGAAATTACGGCAACCTTACACATCAAAACTTATATCTGCACTTCCCCCAGAAAGTTAGTAAATACACTACGTTTTCCTCGGGTACGCTAGCCCTACTTGGGCGTATGGGCACCCTTCAGTCACATGGCCTCCCAGGCGACTGATCATCATGTGAATGGATAATATGCGAATGAACACCTATGCGAATAGACCTAATGCGGATGAAATTTTATGCAAATGGACCTAATGCAGATGGAACTAGGCGTATGGACCTCAGTCGCATGACTCCCCATGCGAATGACCCTCAGTCACACGACTCACAAGCGTATGGCTCAAGTCGCATGACTCACATACGAATGAACCTCAATCGCACGAATGGCGTGCATATGGACCTCTGTCGCACTCCTTTGGGCCATATGGCCTCAGTCGCATGCCATTTGGTCGCATAGCCCTAATGATGAAGAATGTAGTTCATCCCGAATCCAATCTAACATTTTCGACCTCCAAGCTCTTCCAAACCTCTTCTAAGCCCAAATCAACCATCCTAAACTTTAGGAAAACATACCACAACACCATCCAAGCACACAAAAGCCTGAAATCAAATACCACTCGCATCAAACACAAACACATACACACGGGTCAAATACACACATTTCAAAAATGCGTTTCACTATGTGTTCCAGCCCCAAATCAGTTGAAACGTGTAAAAAAGGGTCCTACAACTGACAAAAACAACACCGTCGAGTAGAACTTCGATTCAACCCACTACACTTCAACTTTCGCGCTCGAATCCACACAAACCAAGCTTGAGACCACTTTTTCTTCCTCTTCTCTCTCTAACCCGAAAATGAATGATTGTGGGGGAGGGTGTGGGCTGCCTTCCCCCTCTTATACCCACACTCATTCAAAGGTTTTCCCGTTTTGGCAAGTTTGGTCCCTCAAATTTGGACTTTATTTCTTTTTCTTCTTTCGTCGGCTTCAAAGAAAATATCCGGGTGTTACATTTATAGTGTTTAATATTTCATAGTATTATTGTGTGTTAAAGTATAATGAACTTACTATATAGGTTTGAGGTTGTTGTGCATAGTTCTTGGTCAATAATGATTGAGAAATATGTTCAAACATAGTTGTATACATGTGAATGGACCATGCTTATGGACCATACGCATGAATACATCTTGCTAATGGACCAGTCGCACGACTGAACTAGGAGACTAGAACAGTCGCACGGTTGAGACATAAGATTGACTCAGTCGCATGACTGAACCTTTAGTCATGCGTATGGATCAATCGCATGATTCAGTCGCACGACTGAACCATGCGAATGGTTCAGTCGTACGATTGGAAAACCATAACCTATAAATACCACTTAATTCGTGGAAAAAAAAGAACACTTGAAGAATAATTTGAAACACTTGATACTCTTACGAACCCTAGTCTCTAGAACTTCCAAGGAAGCCTGCCCAACTTATTAGATCAATCCTGGTCGATCTCTACTCGTTCATAACGTTTAGTTTCAATCTTATATTGATCGGGTAGTTGTTCTCACTGATTGGATCGCCAATCAAAGAGGATTCCGCACTATTTGATTTGGTATAAACGCAGAATCTGTTAGTATTCCGTACGTACATGGTCCTGACAAAGAATAACACCTATGTCTTAAACCTAACACATCATGCTTTGTGCAAAATCAAACTCTGATTATAAAAGAATGTAACATGACTCCATATGAACTGTTGTTTCACAAGAAACCATTTATTGGATTTTTTACGTCATTTGGTAGTCCAGTCTCAATATTAAACACCCGAGACTATTTCGGAAAATTTTCATCCATATCTGATGAAGGATTCTTTGTAGGTTATTCTTCTGTTTAAAAGGTTTATAGAGTGTTTAATCCTAGATAAAACATTATTGATGAATCAACAAATGTTCAATTCAAGGAACACTCATTTCCCAAATCTACAAATGGTCCGACTGGTTGTTTGATATTGACTCATTTACAAAATCTTTTGATCAATTTCACTTATCTGATGCAGAAACCTACATTCAGTTGAACTTTCTTCAGGTGTAGAAAGAAGAAATGACTTTCCTTTGATTCCTCCTACCTCTACAGAGCAAATGTATGAAGATGTTCCACTCCAAGCTGATCTTGTCAAACAACCATCTGAAAATCAAAGTGTTTCAACTGAAGCTGGTCCCATCATATTTAGAAGATCTGCCAACTGAGATCAGAAATCAAAAGCAAGCTACTCCTCTAGTTGAAATAGAAAGATCATCTATTGATGGAAGCAATCAAAGTGCTACTGATCCTGAACCAGTCACTAAAACAGAATTTTATTATCTTCATAATTCCCCAATAGTACAAGATGAACGTGCCTCTCACCATAGTGATCTGAATGTATCCAATCTTGATGTACCATTTCTCATGACTCAATTCCAACCACCAGAATACACAAGAATCATCTAGTTGAAAGCATTATTGGTAAACTTAATGAGAAGGTGACTAGAAGCAAGTCAAATATTGCAAACATATGTTTATTCTCATGCTTTCTATGTCAAATAGTACCCAAAAACATCAAAGAGGCTTTTCTAGACAATAGCAAGATTGAAGCAATGCAAGAAGAACTGCTATAATTGAAGAAGCAAGAAGTATGGCAACTAGTAGATCTTCCAGAAGGACAATATCCTATTGGTACCAGATGGTTGTACAGAAACAAAACTAATGATAGAGGGATTGTTATCAGAAATAAAGCAAGACTAGTGGCACAGTGTTACACATAAAAAGAAGGAATTTATTACTTTGAAGTGTTTGCACCTGTTGCCATATTAGAACCAATAAGAATCTTTCTCGCATATTCAGCATCCATGAAGTTTACTGTTTATCAAATGGATATGAAATGTGCTTTCTTGTATTGAAATATTGCTGAAGGAGTCTATGTGAGTTAACCACCTGGCTTTGAGGATCTAGATTTCCCTCACAGGATCTACAAGCTTGACACTTCATCAAGCTCCAAGAAAGTGGTTTGAGACTCTCTCATCTTTTCTTCTTGAACATGGATATGAAAGAGGAAAGATTGATGAGGCTTTCTTTAGAAAGAGAAGAGAAAGAGACATGTTGCTTGTCTAGATGTATGTGGATGATATTATATTTGGCTCAACAAACAAGCAACTCTGTAAATACTTTGAAGATGTTATACATTCAAAATTTCAAATTAGTGCAGTGGGGGAACTCACTTTCTTTCTAGGGGTGCAAGTCCAACAAAACATATCGAATTTTAACCAATCAATCAAAATATGTTGAAACAATGTTGAAGAAATTTCACTTTGCTGATTGTCAGTCTATCAAAATTCCTATGGATACTAAGGTGAAGATTGGACTTGATCCAGAAGGTAAATTAGTGGATCAAACTCACTAAAGATCTATGATCAGTTAACGTATGTATATAATAGCCAGTAGACCTAACATTATGTTTGGTGTTTGTGTGTGTGCCAGATATCAATCTGATTCTAAGGAATCACACATGAATGTTGTCAAGAGGATACTCAGATATATTAAGGGCAAACCAACTCTTGGTTTATGGTATCCAAAGGAAGGAAAATTCAATCTTTATGCCTTCACTGACAGTGCTTATGGAGGATGCAACTTCAATAGGAAATCCACTTCTGGCGGTTGTCAACTTCTTGGTCCTAGGCCGGTCTCCTGGCAGTGCAAGAAGCACACAAGCATATCTGTTTCAACGGTAGAAGCTGAGTATATTATAGCATCTGGTTGTTGCTCTCAAGTCCTCTGGATTTAAAACCAAATGCTTGATTATCGTTTTAACTTCTTGCATACACCAACTCACATTGACAACAAAGCAGCTATTTTTATTACAAATAATCTAGTTCAGCACTCAAAAACAAAACACATTGAAATTAGGTATCACTTTTTGAGAGACTATGCTGAAAAGGGGAAAACCAAATTGATACAAGTTCCATTTGAACTTCTTGCATACACCAACTCACATTGACAACAATGCAGCTGTTTTTATTACAAATAATCTAAAAGGTTTTTTAACCTAGTAGATTTGAATTCCTAGTTCAATCAATTGGCATGATTAACCTTGAATAAAATCATTCAAAAACCTTCAAAAACAATTCAAAAACAATTCAAAAACAACAAAAAATCACAAGTACAAGTTAATTTTAATGAAGAAAAGAATATATGGGAAATGATATAATTGCAGTCGTTATATCATTCACTGTGCTTAATTTCAAATTTTGAAAGACTATATTGACTTACCAGATGTGTTGGTAGGCTCAACTTGGAAGAGAAGATACATGTTGTGAGGAATTAAAGTCCTTTTCAATGGTGAAAATCTCATCTCAAAGTACTGGAATGTATTGGCTTATCTAAGTGCATATATGTGTGGTAACCTAAACATACCAGGAAAAGATACTTTACGAATCTCTTTCACCTACATCAAGATTCATCTCAGTTTTGTTGAGCAAAGACCTGATGAAACAAGCACATAGTGTAGATGTACTGATCCAAAATATTCCCAATGAGGAACACATCCCAATTGGATAAATCTACAAAAACAATACATTCCATGTGAATGAAGAAAAGAATTCAATCATGGGTCACCTTCCAAAGTGAAGTGAAAAGAATCCCAATGTTGATCATCATGAAAAGGATCAAAGTAAAAGAATCCCAATGAAGATCAGTGAAAATGAGATCTCATAACTTAAGTAAACTAGTCAAGAAAGTTCTGAAAAAGTTCCACCATGCATTACATAAGGATGGTTGATCATTCCATGCTTTTGTGTGTGAGGTACAAGTTGAATAATCAAATCAGCCAAAACATGATAAATATCACATGCATTAAAACATCAACCTAGTATGATTTTAAGATTGATATGATCCCAACAAAAGATATACTTCTCTTCATTATTAATAATCAAAACTAATTTATATTCAAAAAGTTTTAAATCTTTAAAGTTTCTATCTAGATGTGGATATAAACTTTAGTGCGAGTAATTAAAATTTTTTGATTAAGTTTTTATAGATATTTACTATCTTAAAACTTAAAAACAAATCAAAAAGAAAATGTTTGTGTGGGTGCAGAAGTTATACCATAGTATCTCAGCTTATGCGGATTCTTGGAAGCATAAGAAGTCCAAGATCAATCAAACAATATGCAAAACTTGTATCACTTCTGACATACAAGTCAATCCAAGCAAGAATTTGTTGATACACTTATGTACCTAGATCCTGATCTCAATGTATTATGTGTCTTGCACTTATGCAATAATGGGTACTTAATGAAATGATAATATTTGGTTGTGATTTATAGTGTTTACTATTTCATTAATAAGTTGGGTAACACATATTGACTAAGATTATATAGGTTTGTGATTGTTTGAATTAATGTGCATAATATTATAATAGTGAAAACATTCAAACTTGGTTAAGTGAAGTTCTCATGCCTTCGACTAGACCATGCGCCCAAACAGTGGTCATGCGTCCGAATGGCCATGTGACTGAGTGTCCATGCGCCTAAATAGTCCACACGCCTGAACAGCTTCATGCGTTTCACTCAGTCGCACGACTTAATATTCAGTCGTGCGAATGGATCAACCACATGGCTCAATCGCACGAATGAACCAAGCTCATGGTTCAGTCGCCCGAATGAGCAACCCTAACCTAAAAATACCACCTAATTCGTGGAAAAATATAACAATTAAGAAGGATTGAATATACTTGGACTCCAGACGTACCCTAGCCGTCCAGATGCCTCTAAGTTTGTACTCCAAGTTCATAGAACGTTGTAGATCGATTCCTAATCGATTCGTGACGTTAGATTCAATTCATTATTGTGTCTACGTGCGTTCTCACTGATTGGATCGCCAATCAAATAGGATTCCGCACTATTTGGTTTGGTTTGGTTTGACACGTTAATCAGTTGGTGTTTTGTTCAAATACCATATCCTAACAAGTGGTATCAGAGCTTTGGCTCTTGATTACATGTTGATTCAATAGTTTTGATACAAAAGTTGTGTTTCTTCATCAAAAACGCAATCTTTTTGTGTCTAACGGAGTCTTAGACGGTTCCTGACCTAAAATTTTAGTTTTTCTGGCATACAACGATTAGGGTTTTGTAAAATTCGAGTTTTTACGGCCAAAACACGTTTAACCTATGAATTATCAAACTTCAGCAAGTTCAGTCGCACGATTAGCTCAATCACATGACTGAGTTCATTTGCATTCTCCAACCGCATGATTGGACTCATTCGTACGATTGAGAATCTCATTCGGACTGGTCAACCGCATTAGTTCATTGGGCCGACCGACTCATCTGCATTTGTTCAGTCGCACAATTGAACCATCCGCATTGGTTCAATCGCCCGAATAAGTCCAATCGCATACCTTTATTTGCATACATTAGCAGTTTGTTAAATTGTCAAGTTAAGTGAAATGGATGACCAGTTTTCAACATACGCAGCAAGTAGAGATACTCGTATCCAGAATCTACTGTTGTTTGAGAACGAAGTAGGAATTCATAATAAACCCCCAAAGCTTATAACATTAGACGACTATCCACAATTGAAGCAACGTTTTGAAATCTACTTAAATGGAGTAGATACAAATCTGTGCGAGGCAATAGAGTCGGGGTAGAGCATGCCCGTAGGAGCAGATGGAGTTAAGCTTACTCTAAGTGGAATGTTGGATGCTCAGAAGATCAAATACAACGCTGAGAAGAAAGTATATGCTTTGCTCACTCAGTCTATTCCGAAGGATATCTTCCATCAGTATTCGGAGTATACTCAGGCAAATAAACTATGGGATGTGTTAGCGAAGAGGTATGACGTAAATGCCTCACTGAAGGCCATTAAGGCCAAAGCCTTGAAGAAGGAGTTTGACAACTTCTATTTAATGGGAAAGGAAGGTCTGGATGATGTGATCGACAGATTCTACCACTTGATGAGTGAGATGCACACTCATGGTGTAACTATGTCGTTGGAGGATAAGGTATCCAATTTAGCACATGGTCTACCGGAGAAATGGGTTTCCTTCGTTTCAAACCTCAGACAGAATGGGATGCTCTTGAAGTTAGACATAAATGACTTCATTCTTACATTGAGGGAAGATGAGCTAAGGATGAAGTACAGAGCCTAAATGGCCAACTACGATCAGAATCCTGCACTCTACAATGCAATTCCTCCGGTAAAGACATCTGGAACACCACTACAAACCGCCTTCATCTCAAGCGCAGCAATTCCAGCACAACCGTCAACTTCAGGGTCTGAAACGTCAGGGTTGTCTAGCACCCAATATATGATACCTGAAGCCAATGCAGCAAAACTGAAAACTGACAACTTCGAGAATGTGACTGTTGAGGTGGCCAAAGAACACATGGACCTCTTAGCTGCTGTAGTCCACTCCTATGATGGACTAGTTGCTGGAAAGATAGGAAATTGTCACCTAGCAGATGAAGATTATGAACAGGTGGATGAGATAGAGTTGGAACGTATGGACATAATGTTGGTTTCGGCAAGTGCTGTCCGACGAGCTAAAAAGTTTGTCAAAAAGACCGATAGAACTTGGTTGCAACCAAAGCTAAAGCAGACAGGGAACTGTAATCCCTTCTCGTCATTCAATCATCAGGACAAAGTCACATCTAGCAGTTTTACTTCATCAAGTAAGGACCCAAAGCCTTGACTGCTAATGAGGATGAAGGACAGGATTGGAGTTTTCAGTTCGTGTCACTGGGGGAGTCCAACATAGCTCATGTCGAGGACAGCAATGACGATTCTGCTAGTGAGGGAGACATAGCAGTAGAGCTTGCAATGTCAAATTCTAAAGACACTGCACCTGTGGTCAACCACCTCCCTGAAGAAGAAAAATCTTCATCAACATCAGAATCACCAAAACTAGAATCAACTGATTCTGTACACTTGGCTAATTCATCTTCAACATCTCAGGTATGTACTACTAACCAGTTATTTAATAATCATTATTGTTTAGATTGTATTAAATTTAGAGAAAAAGTATAGATTTAAAATTTGCTAGGTTATTAGATCATAATGATAACTTAGTAAAGGACCTAGAACTGTGCACTGAGGCAAATAGAGTGTTAAAACAAAACCAGCATGGTTATAAGGAAAAGATAGACCTATTGACTAAACAACTTAGGGAAATAGAGGCAGTCACCTTTAACCAAGCAAATGACATTAGGTACTATCTGAACTCCCTAGAGTACACTAAGAAGCAAAACGCTGTTTTAGAAGTAGAAGTCAACTCTTTAAAATAGAAACTGCACAATTGGACAAGCTCATCACACATTGTCCAACACTTAGTTAGAGAGAGAAATAATGGGGAGGGGCTGGGATACAAAGTGGTTCCACCACCACCTGAGAGCTTGATGAACACCAAAAGTAAACCTATTAACAATAACCCCATCGAGGATCACGTGGTGTGCACTCCTCTTGTTAGTGATCCAGATTCTTTAAGTAAATCAAATGAATCTGACTCTAAACAAAAGGAGGCCACTTCAAAGGCAAAATGGAAGATGCCTTGTGTTAACCTCAAAACTGAATTTGGAAAGGTTAATTTGAAATCTGGGTCAAACCATGTGAAACTAGAACCCAAAAGACTGTAAAACCTAATCAATTACGAGCTTCATGTCAAAGTCCAGGTAAACAAGAGATAAAAGAGGTAAAACCAGGTAAAGCAATTAAGTTTGTAAAACCAAATCATACATCTAATAAACAAGTGTCTCAATCCAAACATAATAAGGCCAATTGTGTGACTTTTACATCTCCACCAAAACAAATAAACTGTAAAGTTGAAAGCAGATCCTGCTATAATTATGGAGAGTATGGTCACATAGCGTCTCAGTGTCCTTATTATCAGACACCGAGGAGGAAATTAGAACTTCCAGTATCTACACCTAGATCTTTTAAGAGGAACTCAGTGACGCCTCCAAAAAGGTCGAGTGAACCCAAAGTTCAATCCATCATCCCGTCGTCAGTCTATCACAAACAGGCCTTACATAAAGTTGGTCTATGGAAAGAAAAATCTGCCTCCGCGTTTGAAAATGAGAACAAACCGAAATTTGAGCTTCCCTCAACCTCAAATGGTCAATGGGTTGAATTTATGATGTGTGATGCCTCAACAAAACCCAAGCCAGTGAAGGCTTGGGTTTCTAACATGAACTAATGTTTTCATTGAATATGCAGGGTGTTCGCTATAGTGCTGAGACTAACACATGGATTGTAGATAGCAGAGCATCCAGGCAAATCACAGGGAACAGAGCTCTCTTATCAAACGTCAGACAAATCAAAGGAGGGTATGTTTCTTTTGCTGGAAACAAAGGCGGGTACATCACAGCCCAAAGGGAAGTGGGAAATGAGAAGGTCAAGTTTGATAAGGTAAACTACATCCACAACTACAAAATAACTTGCTTTCAGTCTCTCAAATTTGTGATAAAGGATTCAATGTAGTCTTTGACAACAAGAAGTGCTATGTTCTAAAGAAGGACTACATGATTCCGGAGGACCAAAATCTAATGTCAGCTTCAATATATAATGATCTTTATGTTTTGGATCTCTCAAAGGCCTCCACAACGGATCATGAAGTTTAGTGCTTCTTCTCCAAAGCCATTGAGAAGGATTCCATCTCCTGGCATTGGAGAATGGGACACATAAATCCGAGGAAGATGAATCACTTGGTCCAGAATGATCTAGTGAGGGGAGTAAATGTGAAAAACTTCCAACGCCCGGATTTCTGTGTTGCGTGCAAAAAGGGCAAACAGACGAAGAAGTCTCATAAGGAAAAGAAACTCCATTCTATAAAACTTCCTCTTGAGCTCCTTCACATGGATCTGTTTGGTCCAGTCAATACAAGAAGCATCGCATGCGACTTGTATTGCTATGTGGTTACAGATGACTACTCAAGATTCTCTTGGTAATGTTTCTGAAATCCAAATGAGAAACATTTGAATCTTTTAAGGAATTAGTAACTACACTGGAATCCCTATACAAGCTGAAGGTTTGACAGGTGCGCTCAAACAACGGTCACGAGTTCAAGAATCAGTGGATGGAGGTATTGCAAGGAAAAGGGAATTGTGCGTCAATTCACCTCCGCCTACACTCCTCAGATGAACGGGGTTACTGAATGGATGAATCGCAACTTGATTGAGATGGCACGCACTATGCTGGCAGACTCGGAACTTCCTATTCAATTCTGGAATGAAGCAGTAGCAAATGCATGTTACACGCTTAATGGAGTTCTGGTAGTGAAACTCCATGGAAAAACATGCTACGAGTTACTATTACGACATAAACCTAACTTAGAGTATCTCGAGCCGTTTGGTGCTCCATGCACCCTAATAAAGAAGACTTAAGAAGGGAAATTTAGTGAGAAGGTTCATGAAGGGAATTTTATAGGATACAACATACCGAATAAGAGAGTTCACAACAACTCAACGGGTCATGTAGAGGTGTGGTGTAACGTTGATGTTCAGAGATACGTCACACCGCCTGTTGGAAAAAGACCTGCTTACTTCTTCGACTATGACGGATTCTTCAAATCCTTCAATATTCCTTTTTCTGCTTCAGAAGACGAGTTGGCAAACAAGATGATATATGATGTCTTGAACACACCATCTCAAGATTCAACACCATCCAGTTCACAATGTCCATCATCTACCAATTCAGGGGGAGCACTTGAGGTGAGTGACTCCTCCTCTGAGAAGAAAATGTGGAAAATGATCAGAACAACCAGGATGCATAGGTTCCTCTTACCTTAATTCCACAAGCATCTCATAATGATGCATCTGAGATGTCGGAACCTCAGACTCCTATTGCCTCAGATTCAGAACCAAATGTTCACAATCTTGATTCTGAGGTAGTTGTTCCAACCACTCCTGGCTCACGTCTAAACGTCTATCATCCTTTGGATAATATTATAGGAGATGTGAGATCAGGGGTTCAAACTAGAAATCAACTGTACTCAGTTGATTATGCCTCTGTGATGGAAAAGGGATACATTCATGATGGTGCCTACCACTGCTTTGTGTCTTAGTTTGAGCCAAAGTATGTAAGTGATGCACTAAATGATAAGGCTTGGGTGAGTGCCATGCAGGAAGAATTTCTTCAGTTTAAGAAGTTAGGTTTATGGACTCTAGTAGATAGACCTAAAGGTGCTAAAGTCATCGGTACCAAATGGGTCTTGAAATGCAAGAAAGATGATCAGGGAGTGATCATCAGAAACAAAGCTTGGATGGTCGTTTAGGGTTTTCAACAAGTTCAGGGTATCGACTACAATGAAGTGTTTGCACCAGTGGCACAGATGGAAGAAATCCGTATCTTCCTTGCCTATGCATCGTATATGAAAATCAAAGTTTATCAACTAGATGTGAGGGGTGCGTTCCTTCATGGTGAGATTCGAGAGACAGTGTATATCAGTCAACCCGAGGGATTTGAGGATCCATATCATCGGGACAGAGTTTACAAACTCTACAAGGCACTATATGGGGTTCATCAAGCTCCGAGGGCCTGGTATGAGAAACTCTCGACTCATCTTGTGAAACATGGTTTTCGCAGGGGAGTCATTGACTGTACATTGTTTATCAAAGAAAAGGATGGAGATTTACTGCTGGTACAAATCTTGTCGATGACATAATCTTCGGTTCAAAGAACGAAGAATTTTTCCAAATGTTTTAAGCAGTAATGAAGGCTGAGTTTGAGATGAGTGCAATGGGGGATATGAACTTCTTTCTCGGGTTACAGGTGGATCAGACACCAAATGGGATCTTCCGACATTAGATCAAGTATGTAGGGGATATTCTCAGTCGGTTTGACATGGAGAATGCGTCTACGGCTGGCACTCCACTTGCTACTAACCATGATGTAGCAGTCGATGAGAATGGTGATCTGGTAGATGTCACTATGTATCGAGGGATGATCAGATCTCTCATGTACCTCACTGCCTCCTGACCTGATATCATGTATGCTACATGTTTATGCTCACGATATCAGGAAAAGCCTAAGGTGAACCATCTAATTGAGATCAAAAGGATTTTTCGTTACCTAAAGGGCACACCTACACTTGGGTTTTGGTACCCTTTTGATGATGACTTTGAGCTTACAACGTATAGCGACTCGGATTACGATGGCTGCAAGATGAACTACAAATCAACATCAGCAGGGTGTCAGTTCTTTGGAAGAAGATTAGTAACCTGGCAATGTAGGAAGCAGACCTCGGTTTCATTGTCAACCTGTGAAGCTGAATACGTTGCCGCTGCAAGCTGCTGCTCTCAAATCATATGGATTCAATAGCAAATGCCGGATTACGGTTTGTACTTCTCTTCTACTCCAATCTTTGTTGATAACTCTGCTGCAATTGCAGTTACTAAGAACCCGGTCCAACATCCTAAGACCAAACACATCAGTATTAAATATTACTTTATACGTTATTGCTTTGAAAAGAACTTAATCGATGTGATAAAAATAAATACGGATTTTCAACGCGCTGACCTTTATACAAAGGCATTTGACAAACCACATTTCTTATATTTGTTAGAGGTCAATGGCGTTAAAAAGGAAAGTGAGGCCATTCCTTGTAAGGCTCCGTTCCCAGGACGCTTACAGCTGGTAATTCATCGCACATAAAACATATACTTTCCATATAATCATCAAAACATTGCAGCGGAAACATAGAACAAATGACATTTCATTTCATCATAAAAACTTTTGCAAAATAATGCATCGTTTGTCAGTTACAAAATTACATTATTGTATTACATCACAAAAGCCTTAAATAAATGGAAGCAATCCAAAAGAGCTGAGCATCCGCCTCGTGCCATCCTCAGCAATGCTTCGTTCGTGAGTTCTAGTTTATAATAAAACTTACTTTTCTTTCATAAAACCATCATTTCTCATAAAATCCTATTATACTTTACATTCGTTCGTGATCATACATCGTACGTACATAGAGATAATATCATTATTATCTTCGTCATTCTTTCGTTCATACTTTCATTCATTCATCATTACTTCCAGTGAAATGTACAATACCCTGAACATTGTGCACGAAGCGGGTAACTGGGCCTGAGGTCTTTCATAGACCTCGAACATTATGCACGAAGCTGACTCCAGTACCTAGGGTAAGTACATTCACCATCTATCTTTTCTCTTTTATTCTGGGTCAATGCCATATGCTATACCCCGAAAATTGTGCACGAAGCGGGTAACTAGGCCTGAGGTCTTTCATAGACTTCAAACATTATGCACGAAGCTGGCTCTAGTACCTAGGGCAAGTGACAAGGATCCCATACGAATGGTCAATCACAAAGATTAGACCCCAGTGTGCATCCTTCTGGTGTAGCTAACCTGCACACAGTTGAGCTAACACCGTTCATTGGGTGTGAACCTCCATACATTTTCTTGCAAGCCTTTCTTACATTCATTCATTCACTAATGCATGCATTCATTCATCATGTTCCGTTCTCATTATCTTACACTTTACGTTACATAATACTTCATTCATTCATTATCATAACATTTAAAGTCATGGGATAGATATACATACATCATCACAAGGAACATAAACATATCGTTCATACATCATAATGCAGGGCATCATACATACATAACATACACCATGCATAACCATGCAACGTCATCATCATCATACATAAGCATCAATTACAATACATTACATGCCCAACATACCATATTTGACCTCAAAAGTCAACTTTCATAACCGCCGGGAACCTACTAGGTCAAAGCCTACATTACTCCTTTTTCTCCCAAAAAGTCAGAATTTTCTAAGTGTTCATCCGCATTCCCTATAGGCATCCGCATTTCCTACAGTTCATCCGCATAGGCTATAGTTCATCCGCATTTGCCATCCGCATTTGCCTAACTCATTAACATTTGGTGTCCTTCATCCGCATTAACTCACTTTGTTCATCCGCATTTCTATACTTAGTCAATGCTCATCCGCATTGACTCACTTCATCCGCATTGACTTACTTTGCTCATCCGCATTTCCCAGACTTAGGCAAATGCTCATCCGCATTTCCTGCACTTACTCAATGTTCATCCACATTGACTTCATCCGCATTGACTTCACCCGCATTGACTTACCCATTGGTTAATGTTCATCCGCATTAACCCTTTTCATCCGCATTTATTCCAAACACTTTGGAAGATTTAAGGACTTATCAAGTGGGTCTAAAACATCATAATCAATTCCCATGCACCATTCATCAGGTTCTAAGCTTAAATCTTACCCTGTAAGCCTTAGAACACAATCAGACATCATCAAGCATGAACATAGTCACACATCACATCATACCATCATCATACACACATTCAAGCACATGGGTCCGAAACCCAGCTATATAAAAACATACATTCATGCATTTCCAACACCAAAATTAGTTAAAACCCAATAAAAGAGGGGTCCTAGAACTCACTTTTGCAGCTCTTGAGTATGGCTTCCTCCAAACTCGTTAACAAATTGAATTCAACCGCTTAGAACCCACTAAAATCAACATACCCGAACACATACAAACACACATAAGCATAAACCCGAGGATAAGACCACTTAAGAACACCATAAAAGCATGAATTCTTGCCTTTAATTTGAATTCTTTATAGTTCTTCCTTCAAAACCGAGAATTGCTGCTCTTTCTCTCTCTAAAACCTGAAAATCAGTGTGTATGTGACATATGGGCGGCCATATCACCTTTTATGCCCACTTTTCAAACATTTTGTCCTTTTGGACACTTTTTACCCCTAGACTTGGGTTTTATTTCATTTGCTTATTTTCTTTACTTATTTTTCTTTCTTTGACTTTAAAAATAACCGGGTGTTACAAGTCCATCCCTCTTAAATAGGTTTCGTCCTCGAAACCTGTTATTCCTCAAAGAATTGTGGGTAATGCTGCCTCATCTCTTCTTCAGTCTCCCACGTAGACTCAGATCCCTTCCTGTGCTTCCACTGTACATGCATAAGGGGAACCACTTTATTCCTCAGCCTGTTTTCCTTTTGATCAATGATTGCCACTGGTTGCTCCACATAATTGAGCCGTTCGTCTACCTCGATATCCTCCAGTGGAACAATCATGCCTTCATCGGCTAAGCACTTTCGTAGATGAGATACATGGAATTTCTGGTGAATTCCACTTAACTCCTCGGGTAACTCTAATCTATATGCTACCACTCCTACTTAAGCAATGACTCGGAAATGGCCTATGTATCTCGGGCTCAACTCGCCCTGCTTTCGGATGTGAATAATACCCTTCCAAGGTGAGACCTTCAACATAACCCGGTAACCCACCCGGAACTCAATCGGTCTACGTCGTTTATCGGCATACAACTTCTGTCTATCTTTGGCTGCCTTCACGAAGGCTTTGATCTTCTCAAGCTTCACAGTCGTAGCCTCGATTACCTCGATGCTTCCCAACTCTTTCTGACTAATGTCACCCAAACAAACGGGTGTTCTGCATCTCCTACCGTATAGCATCTCGTATGGTGGCATGCCAATGCTGGCATGATAGCTATTGTTGTACGAGAATTCGGCTAACGGTAAGTGGTCATCCCAACTTCAACCAAAATCAATCACACATGCCCGAAGCATGCCCTCTAACGTTTGAATGGTCCTTTCTGACTGACCATCAGTTTGGGGATGATAAGCCGTACTAATATGTAACCTCGTCCCCATAGCATCATGGAATTTCCTCCAGAATTTAGATGTAAACCGGGTGTCACGATCAGACACAATGGACACCGGCACACCATGATGAGTTACAACCTCCTTGATAAACTGGTTCGCCAACCTCTCGGATGAATATGTCTCGCAAATCGGTAGGAAGTGAGCACTCTTCGTTAAACCATCCACAATCACCCATATGGCATCATACCCTTTCGGAGTACGTGGCAGCTTCGTAATGAAATTCATGGTGATGTGATCCCCCTTCCATTCTGGTATATCCAAAGGTTGGATCTTCCCATACGGCTTTTGATGCTCGGCCTTCACTTGCAAGCAAGTAAGGCACTTACTCACATACTCCACCACGTCGCGCTTCATACCCGGCCAACAATAATCTTTCTTCATGTCTTGGTACATCTTTGTGGCATGAGGATGGATAGAGTATCGGGTCTTGTGAGCTTCGTCCATAATCTTTACCCGTAGATCCCAAAAACAAAGAATCCACACACGGTCGAATCGGGTTGTAACCCCGAGTGTGTTTTCACCCAATTCCCCAACCAGACCTCTCATTCTTTCAGAGATAAGATGGTCTTCTTTTAGTGCCTCATCTTGAAACTCTTTGACTTGCTTCATCACATCAGAGTTCATGATCAGCTGATATGCTTTCACCCGAATTGACTCGAGTCTCTCCTTTCGGCTCAGGGCATCCGTCACCACATTGGCTTTGCCCGGATGGTTGTGGATCTCGCAATCATAGTCTTTTATGAGCTCCAACCATCGCCTCATGTTCAGATCCTTTTGCTCGAAGAAGTACTTCAAGCTCTTGTGGTCAATGAAAATGGTGCAGTTCGTACCGTAAAGATAGTGCCTCCAAATCTTTAGTGCAAAGACCATGGCTGCTAGCTCCAAGTCATGAGTAGGGTAGTCGACCTCATGAACCTTCAACTGTCGAGACGCATAGGCTATAACCTTCCCTCTCTGCATTATCACGCACCCCAATCCGAAGTAGGAAGCATCAGAATAAACCACTAGATCTTCGCTCCCATCGGGTAATGACAGAACATGAGCTTGAGTCAATCTCGCCTTTAATTCTTCGAATGCCTTCTCTTGCGCTTGACCCCATACGAACTTCACATCTTTTCGGGTCAACTTAGTTAGTGGAGAAGCGATCTTGGAAAAGTCTTGAATGAATCTTCTACTGTAGCCCGCCAAACCCAAGAAGCTACGAATCTCAGATGGCGTCTTCGGTGACTTCCATTGCATAACCACCTCCACCTTTACCAGGTCCAACATAATCCGTCGGGATTCACCACCTCACCCAAGAACTGAGCTTCGCGCAACCATAACGCGCACTTGGAGAATTTTGAATACAACTTCTCCCTTCTCAACGTCTCCAGAACCTCCCGAATGTGACCGGGATGCTCATTCTCGCTCTTCGAATAAATCAGGATATCATCAATGAACAAAATCACTGATTTATCCAACATCAGCCAACACACGCGATTCATCAGATTCATAAAAGCAGTCTGCACGTTGGTCAAACCAAAAGACATGACAAGAAACTCGTAGTGACCATAGCGCGTACGGAAAGCTGTTTTAGGGATATCTTGCTCTTTCACCTTCAACTGATAGTAACCAGATCAAAGATCTATCCTTGAAAACCGACTGGCACCCTGAAGCTGATCGAACAAGTCGTCTATTCTTGGTAAGGGGTACCGATTCTTCACTGTCAACTTGTTCAGCTCAAGGTAGTCAATGCACATTCTCATACTACCGTCCTTCTTCTATACAAACTGGACCGGAGTACCCCAAGGAGAGATACTCGGTCTGATAAACCCCTTGTCAAGCAGCTCTTGCAACTGCCCCATCTACTTTTTCATCTCTGTCGGGACCAATCTATACGGTGCCTTGCCAACAGGTTGCGCACCCGGTATTAGATTAATCTGGAACTCGATCTCACAGTCAAGTGGCACTCCTAATAAATCTTCTGGGAACACGTCTAGAAAGTCACACACCACGGGCACATCGGATAGTTGTGGTGTTGGCGTATCCACATCCTTTACATAGGTCAAGTAGGCACTACATCCACGCCTCATACACTTTCCCGCCACCGCCATTGAAATCACCTTCGGAATCGTAGTCACCCGATCACCATAAACCGTCACCGAACTACCGTCAGGCGTTGATAGTTGAATCCGCATTTCCCAGACTTAGGCGTTGATAGTGGAATCCGCATTGACTCACTTCATCCGCATTGACTTACTTTGCTCATCCGCATTTCCCAGACTTAGGCAAATGCTCATCCGCATTTCCTGCACTTAGTCAATATTCATCCGCATTGACTTCATCCACATTGACTTCACCCGCATTGACTTACCCATTGGTAATGTTCATCCGCATTAACCCTTATCATCCGCATTTACTTCCAAACACTTTGGCAGATTTAAAGACTTATCAAGTGGGTCTAAAACATCATAATCAATTCCCATGCACCATTCATCAGGTTCTAAGCTTAAATCTTACCTCTAAGCCTTAGAACACAATCATACATCATGAAGCATGAACATAGTCACACATCACATCATACCACCATCATACACACATTCGACCACATGGGTCCGAAACCCAGCTATTTAAAAACATACGTTCATGCATTTCCAGTCCCAAAATTAGTTAAAACCAGTAAAAGAGGGGTCCTAGAACTCACCTTGGCCGCTCTTGAGTGTGGCTTCCTCCAAACTCGTTTGCAAATTGAATTCAACCGCTTAGAACCCACTAAAAACAACATACCCGAACACATACAAACACACATAAGCATAAACCCGAGGATAAGACCAGTTAAGAACACCATAGAAGCATGAATTCTTATCTTGAATTCGAATTCTTTCTAGTTCTTCCTTCAAAACTGAGAATTGCTGCTCTTTCTCTCTCTAAAACCCAAAAATCAGTGTGCATGTGACATATGGGCGGCCATACCACCGTTTACACCCACTTTTCAAAAATTTTGTCCTTTTGGACACTTTTTAACCCTAGACTTGGGTTTCATTTCTTTTCCTTCTTTTCTTTACTTATTTTTCTTTCTTTGACTTTAAAGATAACCGGGTGTTACATTCCTGAAGACGACCATGTATAGTATGATGTGTTGTGTCTGGTCTCTTTTATTTTTTACATTTTTAATTTTATTTTACTTTATTCTTTTGTCTTTGTTTAATGTTAAATTTATTTCATTACAATTGGTTTATTTCCTTGCCTATGAAAATCCTAAAATGCTACTCCGTGGTGGTTTTATAATTTTAGGGGGAGAATAGATTTAGGCAATATAAATTAATAAATAAATAAATAAAAGACGAGGGAAAGAAGAGGCAAGCTGATAATAATAAGATCATATGTGTGATACCGATTCAATGTTTGGAATATGATAGTACACAGGTACAAACCATTTGGACTTTCAAAAATTCAAAATTGAAAAAGACGCAAAGCTCATGTATAAGTCTGTGTAGTCTAAGGAAAATAAAAGGAAATATGATAGATAAGCTAGCTACCACTAGGGTAACACAAAGAAAGTAGACCTAGAGGTTGCTAGACCACAGAGGATATGTCGTTAGATTCAACACAATAGATGACTAGACCTTTTTAGTGATTTCAAGATTAAACTAAGATGTTTGACAAGCTATGGGTAACACCTTATCCCTGGTTAACACAATCAACAAGATTCCAATAAGGGGTGACGAGCAAAAGAAACACCACAAGTGTGTGTGTAAGACCAAAGCATGAGCAAAATCACATAAAACAATGCAATGAGACTGATTACTTATGTTCTCGGTGAGATCTGTGCAAAAAGAATGAAAATGCTCAAACAAGAAGATGGGTAATGTGCCTCTCTGCTCTGCGGTGGCACTGACTTGAGGATAAGCATAATCTATATATTCTAGAACTCATTGTTGTTTGCCGCCTCTTTGTTGTGCGGTGGCACTGACGTGAGGATTGGCTTCTCTTTGAAAGTTCTAAGAATAGTCTCTTCTTGAACACTACCCTTAGACCGCTCAAAAATCTCCTGTGGGATGTTGATTACTATATAGGTGTGGGATCCACAAATGCTCGTTGAAATAAACAAACCTTAAACTGTCACCAAACTATGTTGAAAGTCTGTGTATGGATTTAAGAGGACAAGTATACTGACAATCATTGTGGCTACAATTCTTGAAAGTTCAAATCAGTGTGGGGACCTAAGAGTACTAGCATGATGTCCTAAATTTGCTAAATGACTCAAGATGAAAAACAAGAATAGAGCATCAAAGGTTTTTAAAAATCTTGTCCTGAATGATTTGAATCTCCTCTATGATTCCAACTTGAATTAGTCCATGTATGGTTTAAATGATTAAAGCTGCTCTCTCAGAAAAAATTGTTCCTTAGAACTACATCTTAGGAGTTTACCCTCACAAAAACACAAAAACATGTCTTATTTTTAAGTTTTTAGTATTATTTCTTCTATTTCTGTACAAAGTTTGTATTGCACTATGTCATGGAAGTTGATAAGGGACCTTATCATCTAGAAGGTCACAACTGATGTAACCACTCGTGCTTTCAAATAAAATTGGGTCACTTCTAAGGTGACAAAATGTTTTAAAAGGATCACGCCTGAGGTGATCAATGGTTTTTCAAGATTAAAATGATCATGTCTGAGATGATCAAGTGCACATAACATTTATTCAAAAGTTAAAAGGGTGTAATTCGTAAAATTGTCATAAAGTCAAATTCATGAGTCTGACCCATTCACACGAATGGACCATGAGTATGGACCAATCATGCAAATGGACCATACTCATTCATTAAACAGCCGAATGGACATGAGTAAGACCCATTCACCGAATGGCTTATCCGAATGACCCATTCAACCGAATGAGAGTGTGCAAATGAGTCAGTCGACCGACTAAGCTCCAGTCGGCCGACTGAATGTGCACGACTAAGCCAATCGCCCGACTGAGTTCCATTCGCCCGACTGAGTTTCATTCGCCCGAATGAACCGAGCGAATGAGTCCAGTTGGCCAATTGAGCTCAGATTCAGTATAAATAGGGCCACAATCGATCGCATTCAGCTCATCACCTCCAATCACCCTTATATCGCACATCCTACCGTTATGCTGCCAAAATTTCTTTAGACCTCGATTATACTTTCCTATTGATCTTCTGATGTGTGTGTGCATTTATACAGGTATAATGTGTTGAAATCTCATAGAAATCAGAAGATATGGTGCCCAAATTAGTGTTTCGCGACTGAAACAAGAACCGAACCACTCAATGGACTAATGACCTACTGAAATAATGTAAAATGTTAAAATTAATGTTATTAGGTTATTAGTTAAGTGATTGCGTGTCTAAAAAACCTATACAAAATGTGTAATTTCATGAATTGGTCAAGATGCAAACCTTGTGTAATTTCATGAATGGTCAAGATGCAAACCTAAGTCGACCGAATAGTAGGTCATGCGACTGGTCGTCAGGATGAACTCCAATCACACGATTGAGCTGGCCGAATAGCTCAATCGGCCGAATGAATCATAAGAATGAGCTCAGTCGGCCAACTGAAGAAATCGCAAGATCAGTCAACCGATTGAACTCAGTCGCCTGTTCATTCACTCGAATGAGTCCAGTGGCATGACAGTACAACCGACTGAACACAGTCGCATGATTCATTCGCATGAATGAATCAGAATGAACTTATCAAGTAACTTAGAACTGATTTGTGTTATGTGAGTATCTAACGTTTATGTATCTTGTGTTACAGATCGATGGATGATAGATAATCTATCAATCCCAAGCACAACATCTGTGCTCATTTAGACCACAAAACTCGGAATGGTGCCGAGTTTGCTGAGATCATCGCTTTTCTTAAGCGATCGAGGATACACAAAGCCATATGTACTACATGCACTCCCTATAGGTATCTACACCAGGCTTTCTGGGAAAATGCATCTGTGGATAGATCACGAGAGCCATACAACATTAGGAGCTCCATCCTAGGTATGGACATAGAGATTACAACTGAAGACATTCAGCGTGTACTTGGGTTGGGAGATGATGCTAGATACCCCACCAATCTACACCCGCTGACAGTGAGAGGATGCTTTCTGAGGATTAAGTATGATGGGGACATCAACTCAGGTGTGCTCAACAAGGGCAACCTGTGCCCCTAGTATAAGTACTTAGCACATGTTATTCTGAAGTGCATAGCTTCCAGAAGGGGTGGGTTTGACGACCTATCATACCAGATACAAAATGCCTATGTGGCACTGGTGCTAAACTACCCCTTCAACTTCTCTAGCATGATCTTCTCTTACCTCGTCGAGAATCTGGAGGCCAAGGGAAAAGAGGGTTTCTGTATGTACCCTAGGTTCTTGCAGCTAATTTTTGATGTCAAGCTACCCTCGCTTCCAAAGGAGCGCCTCGATGTAGTGGCTTTGGAGATCATGGACGATACGACTCTGGGTCGTATGCGAGTCTACGGAGTAAGCATGTCAAGCCCCTGGTAAAGAGTCTTATCGGCCATCTGGCCAAGGAGAACTATGTGGCGCTAGGCAGGTGTAAGTGGCATCACGTAGACAGCGACTTAGATGATGAGCAGCTACAGCTCCAAGAGCACGACTCTGATGATGATGATGATAGCGGGGATGCTGGAGATGAACGGCCCACTCAATCAAGGGGCCCCACTACTGCAAGTGTATCTCTAGCATCTACCCCTACTGGAGATGTAGCAGAGACTGCTAGACTCCATTGGGAATTCATACCTGGTGAGGAGGAGGAGGAGTCGGATGAGGAGCCACTAAACCGTACTATGGGCAGCAAAGTAGTTGCCACAGAAAGGGGGCTCAGGGTTGTTGGTGAATGCCCCGGCGGGTCGGGAAAGGATGATACCGATCCCATGTATGCTCCCGACCAGCCGAGTAGTGCCCTAGGGGGAGCATCCTCCTCGACTGGTTCAAGGAAGAAGAGGATGGCTCAGCCCCATGGTATGAAGAAGAAGAAAAGAAGGATTACTTTCATTACTACCTCCACCATCACTACTTCTACCACCACTACCACCACCACAGCTACCACCACTACCATACCACCCACTTTCCCCACTACACCTCCGCCTTCCACTACTACAGCCTCACCTCCACCAGTGATTCCACCCCAACCCACATCACAACCACCACTACTTCAGCTTACCCATTACCACCCACTCACATACCACCTCCCATATTCACCACTACCACCAATACCACCTCTACCCACCAGGCAGGACCATCATATTCCCTATCCTTTCCCTCAGGATCATCTCTACCTCCAAGTGGGGTAGAGGAATAGCTTTTAGGACTAAATCGTATGGTGCTGAAACTGTTAGTAGGCGATGATGAGAAGACTGCTCAACTCAGACAGTTAGTGCAGCTTACAGCTGCACAATCATAGCAGATCTCTCAATAGGCATGCCAGATTGAAGAGCAGGCTCAGCAAATGGCTACTCAGAGCCAAGAGATTTCCTAGCTCAAGGAGCAAAATGTGTTATCTACTAGGAAGATTGAGGAGTTAGAGGACGCTAAGAGGACCATCCTGCTCAAACTTAAGGGCACAAAGGATGAGCCTCTAAAGATCAGAGAGGGAGACGGTGATGATGTGATGATAGTGATGATGATGAGTGATGATGAAGATGATGATGGTGATGATGAAGGTGATGATGAGAATGGAGGAGAAGAGTCTTTTGCTTCGGGTACACAGGAAGCTAGTGAGAGGCGGACCAGGAAGACACAAGATCCAGGTGCCTCGACAGCAGAAGGACACAGGATCCAAGACAAGAGTAATATTTAGATGTTTTATTGTTATTTAAACTCATTTGTATTTGGATCATGTATAAAATTTATGTAATGATTGTTTATATGTAATGTAAATGGTTATGTCTTGATTATTAATTTTTGATTGCTGTGTTACATGTTTTAAATCAAGCAGATCCACACTTTCAGAGGGATGAACATGACGTTGCTCCCCTCCAATAGATCAAGACTTAGCTCATGATGATTCTTGATCTACTCGGCATTGTTAGGAGATCTGTAATGTACACTCCTGAAGAAGGAGAGATTATTCACAATCTCACTGATGAGAAAATTGCAGAAATGTTCAAGCTTAATCCTGATGAGATTGTAAAGAACGATCCAACCTTTGTAGAAAGCAGTGACAACGAGCTGAACGACATTGATGAAATAGAGATAGAGGACATCACTGCAGAGCACTATCTCAAGTACGCTGACAAAGAGGGAAATGCGGTTCCCAATTTGGGTGACTCCCTGGTCGGTGATACATTGAGATACTAGATAAGATGAAGCAAGAGTTCGAGAAGGTTAAAGGACAAGCCCAAGCCTCAAACCCTCATGTTGATATCAGAAATGCTGAATGGGTTGCGTGTTTTGAGGAGATCCAAGCCCAACGTGTTGCTCCTAAATGGAATGTCTACACCAAGCTCTACAATGTGAAGAAACATCATAAGGTGTGAGGCAAAATTATCGCGTGGGCATATTTTGATGATCTTAATGTTTACACAGTGAAGAGAGAGAAAGGTATTGAGTATTTTAGATTCCCGCATGATCTAAAGACTCTACCTGGTTTTGAGCTCAACCAGCTTGCTAAACTAAAGCTGTTATACGCTGACCCGAGAAAAAAAAGGTCAGGCTGGTTTGAGGCTGCCCTGAAGAAAGAGTACCACACCAGGTCGGTCAACTTCAAACCTCAACAACCTATGAGGTATATCAGACATTCTGAAGTTGATCCCATAACTGGAAAGCCAAAGATAGTGCTGAAGTGGAGTCCTACACGAACAACGTCAAAGATTACTCTACGGGAAATGCCACAGGACTTCACTCCTTACTTGAAATGGTGGTACTATGATTGTAGAACATGGGAAGCTGTAATAGTTCTGAACAATGAGGGCAAAATGGATACTATCAGGGTATTCGACCCGATGTGGCTTACCAACTTGTCAGCCGACAACGTCTACACTCTATACAAGTGGCCACTCTTCTATGACACGCAGGATACTATACAAGCCCTCCAATTCCAAAATGTGATACGACGGTGCTTTGCATTTGAAATACATGCAGGAGTCACAATAGAGGAAAAGTACAAGAAGTATGAGGAGGTTATGAAGAAGGTAAGATGATAGATAGATCTAAGTCCAAGGGGGAGTTTGTTGATACACTTATGTAGCTAGATCCTGATCTCAATGTATTATGTGTCCTGCACTTAGGTAGTAATGGGTACTTAATGAAATCGTAATGTTTGGTTGTGATTTATAATGTTTAATATTTCATTAATGAGTTGGATAACACATATTGACTAAGATTATGTAGGTTTGTGATTGTTTGAATTAATGTGCATAATGTTATAATAATGAAAACATTCAAACTTGGTTAAGTGAAGTTCTCATGCGTCCGACTGGACCATGCGCCCAAACAGTGGTCATGCGTCTGAATGGCCATGCGACTGAGTGTCCATGCACCTAAATAGTCCATATGCCTGAACAGCTTCATGCGTTGACTTAGTCGCACGACTGAACATTCAGTCGTGCGAATGGATCAACCGCATGGCTCAATCGCACGAATGAACCAAGCTCATGGTTCAGTCGCCCGAATGAGCAAACCTAACCTATAAATACCACCTAATTCGTGGAAAAATATAACAATTAAGAAGGATTGAATACACTTCAACCCCAGATGTACCCTAGCCATCTAGAAGCCTCTAAGTTCGTGCTCCAAGTTCATAGAGCGCTGTAGATCGATTCCAAATCGATTCTTGACATTAGATTCAATTCATTATTGTGTTTACGTGCGTTTCTCACTAATTGGATCGCCAATGAAATAGGATTCCGTACTATTTGGTTTGGTTTGACACGTTAATCAGTTGGTGTTTTGTACAAATAGCAGATCATAATAGAATTAATAAACCCAACAACAATCAACAACTTCATAAGATAACTTTCAAAATGAATAAACAAGTGCTTAATTTGCATTTGTCAATGTAAATGATATTTTCATTCCCGCATTTGTTTTACTCAACCAAATTTGTGGATATATGTAACTTTCAAAATGAATAAACAAGTGCTTAATCTCTTGTGTCATCATGGATGATGATCAAGTAAATGTGAAAAAAATTTACTCTTCCGCATTTGCTATAGTGAGCAAATGCTAATCAACTTTGATCAACCGCATTTGCAACAGTGAGAAAATGCTGAACAAGTTTGATCAACCGTGTTTGCTATAGTAAGCAAATGATACAATGAACAAATCCTGAACAAGTTTAATCAATAGCATTTGCTACAGTGAGCAAATGTTGATCAACAGAATTTGCAACAATAAGCAAATACTGAACAAGTTAGATAACCGCATTTGCTACAGTGCAAAAATGCTGATTAACTTTGTCTTTCCACATTTGCAACAATGCACAAATGTGGATAGCCAAATTCACTTCCGCATTTGTTACAGTACACAAATGCGCATTCGTAATTTTTACTCTTACGCATTTGCAATAGTAAACAAATACAAATGTCTAAAACCTTTCCGCATTTGCTCCAGTTTGAATTAAAATCTGATCGCATTTGTTTTGAAACTTGTGAAAAACATGTAAATGCTATTATTTGACTATTTAGAACAAGTTCAAAAGGTCATTTAATACTTTTCAAATTTCAAGGTTGGGGATTGGTTGGTTGAGATATACAGGCTGGAGATGGTAACTCTCCACTCAAGGTTGATCACTTGAGTGTTGAGACTCAGAATGATGGCTTAAGGCAGTTGGCTAATGAGGTCATCAGGCAAAGCATGAGGAACCTCAACACTGATCCATGAAGATATGGGAGCGGTCTGCTCCTCAGGAGAAGTGGGAGCTCCAGTGTCCACTTCCTCCTATGTGGGTAAGTATATGTGGGCCTCCACAGACTGAATAGTATAAGAAGAGGTTCATTTGGATTTTCTTTGGTTGGTGATGGTGATTTGAGGCTGTGTGGGTGATTGGGATTTAGCACGTGTGGGTTCAACAATAGCTTGTGCTGCTAGGTTGTCACCTTGAGCAATGAGCTCTAACATTTTTGGGACTACGGTTGTTTCTGCTGTAGAGAAGCTAACAATGGGCTTTCTCCGTATTTTAAAGATGCCAGGCTTCATCTATCCTAGTTTAAGAATGTTACCTATTTCCCTTAACTGTGAGCCCAGTTTATAGTTAAGAATGTACTGGACATATCTAAGAAACATGTAATGTTCTAAGGAGTCTAAGTTAGCAAGAAAGTTGATATAAACAAACCGAGAATACCCAAACTTGACCCCCTGAATCATTCCATGGACAATGAAGGAGAGATCCTCAGGAATCTGGTCCCATCCACCATGCTTGTTTGATAAGCTGTGGATGACCACATGGAGCAGGAATCTCCACTGGAATGAGACCATCCCTTTCCTAAAGGTCTTTACAGAGAAATCTCCCTCATATCCAATCTGCTCAAAAGAATGATTAACAGCTTCCTTTGGAAGAACACCTCACCTTTTTCATTATCCAGCTGAAGATGCATGTTGATGATGACCGGAGTGATGAACACTGTTCTCCCCTGCATTGTGGCAGACAGTGCCTTCTCCCCATCCATAACGACCTCTTGGCAGGTCTTCCAAAATTCAAGTAGATGATCCTCATAGAGTGGAGGATCAATGGTTAGGGAGGCGAAGTAATTTGACAAAGCTAAGAATTGACAAACCTCTAAGAAATGAGGATCTTTCTCAGTGGATAACAGAGCAACTTAGTTTGTTGTCTGTGTAGCTACATGGTAAAGTTTGGGTCATTTCTGTGAGCATGGTTGGCCATTGAGAGGTAGCTTAAAGATAAAGAAAGAAGGAAGAAAGAAATTTCAAAGAGAAATTTGGGGTTTTAGGTTTGGAGGAAGAACAGATGATAGAAAGAGGGGGAAACCATTGGGTTTATATGTAAAAAGGATTTCAGATAAAGTTTAATGAAAGAGGATAAACTTTGAAATCCGGATGTTGGTCCTACCTCTGAAAAAGTAGTTTACTTTTGCTCAAAAAGTAGTTTTCTTGAAATTAAAAAAGCTTCCGAAGGTAAATTATCTTAGGAAGTTTTATTGTAAAAGCTTTCGAATCTAAAATGACTTCGGAAGAATTTCCTGAGAGTTTTGAAAATTTTGCTTCGGAAGAGAAATTAAAACTTGAATGCTTTGTATATAAAACAACAAAGCTTCTGAGAGTTAATTTTGCTTCGGAAGAAAATTGTCCTTCAAAATAAATAAGTGACTGAGACAAGTATTTTAGCTTCGGAAGATATTTCAGAAATCTCTTCAGAAGGTAAAATTTCTTAGACAGATATTTGTTTTGAAGGCATGATTTCTTCCGAAGTTAAAAACATAACTTCCGAAGGATCAAAATTTTCATAAATCTAAGGAAAGTCTTCAAAAAGATATTTTCATCCAATGAAAACAAGAGCTTATGGAAGTGATGATCTAGACAACCTAGGACACACATATTTTAAGAAATAATAAGAATTAGTTTTTAGAATAACCTACTCAAAGTTAATCATCCAATAGCTGATATTAGATATTTAAATCTCTATTCATCACATGCGTTTGTAAACAGATCAGCATATTGTTCATCTGTGTGAACTTTGACTAGTTTAATTAATCCTTTTTTATAGTTATCTCTTATTAAATGATACCTGATATTGATGTGTTTGGTCCTTGAGTGCTGCATAGGATTCTCTATCATTGAGATAGCACTGTTGTTGTCTATTTGAATGGGAGTCTCCTTGATGTTTAACCCACAGTCAAGCATCTGATTCTGAATCCAAAGCACTTGAGCACAACTGCTTGCAGCAGCAATGTATTCAACTTCAGCAGTTGATGCAGAGACACAGGATTGTTTCTTGCATTGCCATGAGACAACCCTTCCACCAAGAAACTAACATCCCCTAGATATAGACTTTGCAGTCATGTTGCCCATAAACCAAGTGTTGAAGCATACAGATTGAAGCCATGATTCTTTGGGTACCGTAACCAAGTGTTGAAGCTGTAGGATTCTATGTGCCCAAGACACTTAGAATATTGATGTAGTTAGTACGTTATGATCCAAGTAGGGTTATACCCAAATAACAAGCTTTGTAAACACAAACGATTATTTAATTGATGATGTAATCATGCAATTAAATAATAACACACCAAATTTAGAAAATTGGTTTTCTAAACAATTATATATGAAATGGGTCAAATCATAAGGATGATTTGTTGATGGGTTTTATTAATCACATTGTTATTTAAAAGGGTTTAAATAACATAAGATAATGTAATGTTAGTGATCTTTAATTAAAATGTGTAATTAAAGATTAGTGCATGAAACATAAGTATGGTTCTTGCACTTGTCACACATTAAAAATCCAAGAGGGTCCATGAACTTTTAATGTGTCCCCAAGACATAATACTAGAGGGAATCATAGCCATTTTAAATAAAATTTTCGGCCACCCCATGGGCCAATGGGGTTCCTTCTTTTGCCTTGGTAACACACACTCTTTATGAAAGAGTGTTGGACTCTCTAACACTTACTTGACTTCACATGCAAAACAAAAAAAATTCTCTCTCTTTTCTTCAAAAGCTACGGCCAAGGCAGCAGCATTAAGGGTTTTTGGAGAGCAATTTTGTGGTGTGTTTGGTGTTGAATCTCCCTGACAAGAGGTGCTTGCGAGGAGGCTTGGGGTATACTAGCTTGAGGGCTCCTCTTCTTGGAGTCTAGGCTGCATATTCGACATCATCATCACCTTCATCTCATCCCCTTTCATTCACGGTTTTGAGCTGCTGAAGGTAGTTATGGGAGCCCTTTGTGGCTGTCATATTATGTTGTTTTATGTTCACTTAGCATGCTTATTCACATATAATGATCCTTTGATATATGGGTTTGTTTTAAACATTAATATGGTCATCTAATAAACATATTTTTCACCTTATAAACAAGTTTATAAAGTTGTAATTCCGCTGCGTTTTTAGAAAAATTTAAGAGGTTAAACTATGATTTGTGTTCTAACAAACCCTACAATGGCGTCTAGAGCCGGTTATGTGGATAGCATGCTTGTTAGTATCCTTATAAAATTTGTTTTATGGGATTTTATAACCATTTTAAGGGCTGAATGTTCTTGTATGTTGAATCCCCAAGCTTTCAAGGTTATATCACACATGCTTGTGATTGAACCTTGAAAGATATGTATGATGATATGTATATTGTTTGGAAAATGTTTGAAACCCGTATTTTCATTTATGTTGGCTGCAAATCGTGGGTTTTAATGGGGATTCTTAGTTATATTTGGATGATATGATGTATTTATTTGATTATATTCATTCAATGGGGTTGTATATTAATTTCTGCTTTGTTTAAAAATTTATTTTGTCTATTTATTCATTGGTATGTAATAATAGATTAGGAGTAATTTCCTTTTACTATAAAATATGTATTAGGATATATATTTTGTAAAAGAAGATGCTCGGGAAGGAAGCACAAGAGGAAGACACAAAATAAGGACTTGAAGCATATGGATGCAAGTTCAAGTGGGGTCTATGAAGACCTCAATTTTGTGTTGTATTCAACCCTTAGGAAAGACCAAATGACCAAACTTGTGATGCAAAACAAGTGTGGTCACAATATTAGCTATGGTTATGCACATTGTGGTTGTTTATATTATGTTTGTTTGATTGTGATTTTATGAATGATTGTATGATATTTGGATATGGTGGACAATCTTAATAAATGATCTTAACAAGCTAATATAACAATGGTTCTTAATAATTAAGTGTTAATAAATGGTTATTAAAATGATTAATGATTTTATAATAAAATGGGTTTTGTTAAAGAACCATAGGGTATCTTGTATTTGAAAGCATGCAAATACAAGTACATAGAGTTTTCTAACTAGAATTATGAAATCTCTAAACTTTTGACAAACAAGTTTAACACCATCCTTTTGCACCACACTTGAGTCATTTGGAAACTCTTAATGGAATAAAGGTCACCTAAACATTTATTAATGGTTTCCAAATGGTGTCGATGGGATTAACATGCCGACTTTACATATGATGTTTAAAGTCGATCCCATACCTCTAGAAGTTGCAAATGGTTGCAACCGTCAATTGTTGACCACCTTATTAATTTAAATCTTGGGATAAAGGTCACCTAACCACAATTTAAATGTAATGTTGGGTTCTAGATTTTAATATAAAATGACCTTAAAAGGCATTAATTATTAAAAATAGCAATATCGAAAATACTAAATAGATCTTTGTTATATTTTGTAGATGGCCACCAATAATGACAATCATGATAACTCATCTGCGTCCACCCAATCATTACGAGTGATCCTCCAAAAGGAACGTCTAAATCATAATAATTTCATTGATTGGTATCGAAAATTGAGAATCGTTCTCAAGCAAGAGAGAAGATCATATGTTTTAGACGACCCTATACCCGATCAGCCTACTGAGGATGATGAGGAGGCCTACAACGATTGGCTGAAGTACACTAAGGACTCCGTCCAAGTGTCTTGTCTCATGCTAGCGAGCATGACTCCGGATCTCCAAAAGGAGTATGAACATCATGGAGCTTATGACATGATAACCCAGCTGAAGGAAATGTTCCAACAACAAGCAAGGGTTGAGCGCTTCGAAACGGTTCGAGCACTCCATGCATGTCGTATGGACGACAACCAATCTGTTTCATCTTATGTACTTAAGATGAAAAGTCATATTGACCGCCTCGAGAGGCTTAATTGTCCCGTCTCGAAGGAATTAGCCACGGATTTGATCCTTCATGGCCTTACCAAGATATTCGAGACATTTGTGTTGAATTACAACATGAATGAATGGGACAAGAGTATTGGTGAGCTTCACTCAATGCTTAAAACGGCCGAGGCGGCCAAGGGTAAAAGGGTTTTACCCGTTCTCACCATCAATGAAGGTGGGAACAAGAAAAGGTCTCACCCCGCACCCAAGGCAAAGGTTGCCAAGGGTAAGGGACCCATATGGGGAAAGGGGAAAATGGTGGCAAGGGTGCCACCCAAACCACAAGAGAAGAAGCAAAAGGTTGCTACCAATGACCCATGCTTCAAGTGTGGGGAGATTGGACATTGGGCAAGAAATTTTCCTGTCCATCTCCAAGAGTTGAAAGCAAAGAGGGATGCCGGGTAGACCTCAGGTACAATATACATGATTCATATTGATCTTAATGTTACATTTTCTAACACATGGGTATTGGATACCGGATGTGGAACTCCTATTTGCAATTTGTTGCAGGGGTTCTAAAGAAGTAGGGACTTCAATCAAGGGGATGTTAGCCTCTTCATGGGCAATGGAACCAAAGTCCAAGTTGAAGCTCGTGGGGACTACATCCTAAAACTTCCAAGTGGCTTGGATGTTATTTTGAAGAATGTTTTGTATGCTCCTAGTTTGACTAGGAACATTATTTCTGTATCCCAATTAAGACATTATGATTTTGTATTATCTTTTGTTGAAAATGATATTCATGTGTCTTTAAATGATACGTTCTATTTTAAAGCAATTCCCATTAATGGTATTTATGAATTGGTTCATGAAAATGCTTTAAATAATTCATTGTACCAAACTAACACCAAGAAACTCAAGTTGGATTTGAGTGATACCTATCTTTGGCATTGTCCTCTTGGTCATATAAACAAGAAACGTATACAAACACTTCAAAAGAATGGTCTTTTAAAAATGAATGAATGTGATTCATTTGATGTATGTGAATCTTGTTTACAAGGTAAAATGACTAAGGCACCCTTTAGTGGAACTAACGAAAGGGAAAAAGATTTATTAGGAATCATACATTCGGATGTATGTGGTCCTTTTAAGCCAATGACAAGGAACGGTGAAAGATACTTCATTACCTTTACCGAGGATTATAGTCGCTATGGATACGTGTACTTATGAAGGCACAAAGATGAAGCTTTTGAAATATTCAAAATCTTCAAGAATGAAGTGGAAAATCAACTCAACAAGTCAATTAAAGTTCTCCGTACTGATAGAGGAGGTGAATACCTAAGTGATGCTTTTCAAGATCATCTTAGGAGTTGTGGGATTGTCTCACAACTCACTCCACCTGGAACACCACAACACAATGGTGTGTCTGAGAGGAGGAATCGAACCTTATTGGATATGGTCCGATCTATGATGGCTAGAAACACATTGCCTCTATCATTTTGGGGTTTTGCTTTGCTCTCCACGGCCCGTATTCTAAATATGGCCCCAACCAAAATGGTGGAAAGGACACCTTTTGAGATATGGCATGGAAGAGGTCCATCCCTATCATACTTAAGGGTCTGGGGTTGTGAGGCTTATGTTAAGACTCCCACCCCAAACAAATTGGAAGTCCGATCCACCAAGTGTATCTTTAATGGATATCCTTGAGATTCCATGGGATATTTTTTCTATGATCCACTGGAACAAAAGGTGTTTGTTGCCAAAAAGGGTGAGTTCTTAGAAGCAAAGTTCTTTATGGAAGGAACTAGCAGTAGAACAGTGGATCTTGAGGAGGATCAAGAACCACAACCCGATGCACGTTTGGTTGAAACTAGCACTCAACATGAGGATGTTGAGGATGATCAAGTGGTTGATCAATACACACAAAACGTTCGTAGAAGTGGTAGAACTAGTAATCCACCTGAAAGATACGGATTTTTCATGGATGGATGCTATGTGGTAGATTCAGATGAACCAACCACATACCATGATGCAGTGTCCAATTTGGATTGTGACAAATGGCTTAAGGCCATGAACATTGAGATGCAATCCATGTATGACAATCAAGTTGGGAACTTGTTGTACCACCTTTTAATTCTAAGGTAGTTGGAAGTAAGTGGGTTTTCAAGAAGAAAACTGATATGCATGGAAACTTGGATACTTATAAAGCTAGACTTGTAGCAAAGGGTTTCACTCAAACTCAAGGGGTTGACTATAATGAAACTTTCTCACCTGTTGCGATGCTAAAGTCTATAAGGATATTGTTTGCCATAGCTGCTCATTATGATTATGAGATTTGGCAAATGGATGTCAAAACAGCTTTCATAAATGGATATCTTGAGGAAGATGTCTATATGGTTCAGCCTGAAGGTTTTATCGATCCAAAACATCCTAATAAAGTAAGTTAAAGAAATCAATCTATGGATTGAAACAAGCATCGAGAAGTTGGAATCATCGTTTTGATGAGGAGGTAAAGAAATTTGGCTTCATCAAAAACGCTAATAAGGCTTGTGTGTATAAGAAGGCTAGTGGGAGCACAATAACTTTCCTGGTATTGTATGTTGATGACATACTACTATTTGGAAATGACATTCCAACCTTGGAAGGTGTAAAAACCTGGCTTGGACGTTGTTTTTCCATTAAAGATCTTGGTGAAGCCGCCTATATTCTGGGAATAAAGATCTATAGGGATAGATCAAGGCGGTTGATTGGTTTAAATCAAAGTGCATACATTGACTAAATCTTGAAAAGGCTTAAGCTGGAGAACTCTAAGAAAGGTACCATACCTATTCAAAGAGGATTGATATTGAGTACGACTCAATGTCCTAGCTCAAAGGATGAGCAAGATAAAATGAAGGCAATCCCATACACATCTGATATTAGATCCATCATGTATGCAATGATATGAACTCGACCGGACGTGTCATGCGCCTTAAGCATGACAAGTCGTTACCAGCAAAATCTTGGAAACAGTCATTGGATGGCTGTTAAGAACATACTTAAGTACCTAAGGAGGACAAGAGATATGTTCCTAATCTATGGATCTGGTAATGAGGAACTCGTTGTAAAGGTTACACGGATGCGAGTTTCCAAACCGATCGTGATGATTCTCAGTCACAATCGGGATATATTATCATTCTGAATGGTGGAGCGGTCTCATGGAAGAGCTCTAAACAGGATATGGTGGCTCTATCAACTACAGAATCAGAATACGTCGACGCTTCATTGGCAGCTCAAGAAGCTGCATGGTTGAAGAAATTCATTGCCGATCTAGGGGTTTTCCCTTCCATTCAGGACCCCCTAGAGATCTTTTGTGATAACGAGGGTGCGATTGCTCAAATCAAGGAACCTCGTGCTCATCAAAAGACTAGGCACATTGAGCGGAGATTCAACTACATACGAGATGAAGTTGAAAAAGGAAAGATATGTATTCGCAAAGTTTAGACAGATCAAAACATTGTGGATCCTCTTACGAAGCTCCTTGAAAAGGCAAAGCATGAAGGTCATGCTTGTGCCATGGGACTTCGATATTCTAGTGATTGGATTTGATCTGTAAAATTTGTATTTGGATATATGGAACTCTTTATTATTTGAATAAAATTATTTGGTTATAATGTTTCAATTAATGTTCCAATTTGGCATGTTTAATCCATGAGTAAACTGTTTACTCTAAATGTCCGTAGTCGTTCATACTTGTGGGAACAAGTGTGAGGGTAAGATTATTATGAACTTGGATTGGTTGATATTCATAAGGATGAATATAGAGCAATAGGTTGCTGCCAAGGTTCATAGATATTTGTGGGATACAAATATTGGACTAACCCGCATCTCAAATTTTACTACATGGAATCTCATTGATTGATCATAAGTAAATTTGAGTAAAGGCGAATATCATTTGGTATCCTCTGACCTGAGATACATATTGGGTTTTGATATTCACCAAGTGTTATACCTTGAACTAATTCTTCACTATCCTGAAATAGTGGACATTACATAAAGGTATATTCAAGTATGACACGAGGTGTTTGTCAGAAACGTATGTAGTCAAGATGGAATTTGTTCCTCTTATTTGTTGAGAGCAAGATGTCTAAGGCCTGATTAAGTTAAATCAACAAGGAATGATCATTCTGTGTCCTTGGATTTAACATGACATCTGTAACAAAAGGATAGATGATTAATTCACCAAAATCATTTCAAGTAGGATACTTGAATAAGATGATGTTATTGAATGGCTATAAATCATGTGTATTAAGGGTAGTAAACCGTTGTTAGGCGGTATTTTCTGCTTGCATCAATTTTCTATGAATCTTGGGCAAGTGGGAGATTGTAGGATTCTATGTGCCCAAGACACTTAGAATATTGATGTGCTTAGTACGTTATGATCCAAGTTGGGTTATACCCAAATAACAAGCTTTGCAAACACAAACGATTATTTAATTAATGATGTGATCATGCAATTAAATAATAACACACCAAATTTAGAAAATTGGTTTTCTAAACAATTATATGTGAAATGGGTCTAATCATAAGGATGATTTGTTGATGGGTTTTATTAATCACATTGTTATTTAAAAGGGTTTAAATAACATAAGATAATGTAATTTTAGTGATCTTTAACTAAAATGTTTAATTAAAGATTAGTGCATGAAACATAAGTATGGTTCTTGCACTTGTCACACATTAAAAATCCAAGAGGGTCCATGAACTTTTAATGTGTCCCCATGACATAAAAGTAGAAGGAATCACAACCATTTTAAATAAAATTTTCACCACCCCATGGGCCAATGGGGTTCCTTCTTTTGCCTTGGTAACACACACTCTTTATGAAAGAGTGTTGGCCTCTCTAACACTTACTTGACTTCACATTCAAAACAAAAAAAAATTCTCTCTCTTTTCTTCAAAAGCTACGGCCAAGGCAGCAGCATTAAGGGGTTTTTGGAGAGCAATATTGTGGTGTGTTTGTGTTGAATCTCCCTGACAAGAGGTGCTTGCAAGGAGGCTTGGGGTATATACTAGCTTGAGGGCTCGTCTTCTTGGAGTCTAGGCTGCATATTCGACATCATCATCACCTTCATCTCATCCCGTTTCATTCACGGTTTTGAGCTGCTGAAAGGTAGTTATGGGAGCCCTTTGTGGCTGTCATATTATGTTGTTTTATGTTCACTTAGCATGCTTATTCACATATAATGATCCTTTGATATATGGGTTTGTTTTAAACATTAATATGGTCATCTAATGAACATATTTTTCAGCTTATAAACAAGTTTATAAAGTTGTAATTCCGCTGCGTTTTTAGAAAAATTTAAGAGGTTAAACTATGATTTGTGTTCTAACAAACCCTATAGAAGCACCTTTGAGGTATCTTAGAATCCTTTTGATAGTGATGAGGTGAGACATCTTAGGGTTGGCTTAATATCTTGCATAGATGCATGTAACAAACATGATATTCAGTCTGCTGGTAGTAAGATATATAATAGACCCAATAATAGCCCTGTATAAGTGTTCATGTACACACTCCCCCTCTAGATCAGGTCCAAGGGAGTGGTTTCTGGCTATGGGTGTCATAGAAATCTTATAATCAATCATGTTGAACCTCTTGAGTATGTCTTGAACATACTTTGACTGACTTATGAAGATGTTATCTTCAACTTTCTTCACTTAAGTTCCCAGAAAGAAATTGAGTTCCCCCATGGCACTCATTTCAAATCTGTCTTTCATCAGCTTCTCAAAGTCTTTGCAGAGCGTTGGATTAGTTGAACCAAAGATGATGTCATCCACATACACTTGAAATAGCAATATGTCATTTCCCTGTCCTTTGATAAAGAGAGTTCCATCTATAGTACCTCTCTTGTATCCATGTTTGCAAAGATACTCATACAGTGTCTCATACCACTTCCTGGGTGCCTCATGCAGCCCATAAAGAGCTTTGTCAAGCTTGCAGACATAATCAGGATGATCAGGATCTACAAAACTAGGTGGCTTTTTGAGATATACCTCTTCATCAATCACTCCATACAGGAAAGCACACTTCATATCAAGCTGAAAGACCTTAATGTTCTTGGATGCAGTAAATTCCAGGAATATCCTAATAGCTTCTAGTCTTGCTACTGGAGAAAAGACATAAGTGTAGTCAATCCCTTCTTCTTGTGTGTATCCTTGAACAACTAGTCTAGCTTTGTTCTTGATGATGATGCCTCTATTATCTTTCTTGTTCCTAAACACCCATTTGGTTCCAATGATCTTCCCATAAGGAAGAGGACAAAGGTTCCAAACTTTTTGCCTATTGAATTAAAGCAACTCCTGTTGCATAGCTTCAACCCAACTTCTATCCTGTAGAGCCTCATCAACTTTCTTGGCTCTATGTAGGATAAGAAACAAGAGTGAAGACAAACATTTGCTTTATGGGTTTGTCCTCTTGTTCTTACCCCTATGATAACATCTCCAATGATGTTTGTGGTAGGGTGAGACTTGTGGACACTAAGCTAAGGGATCACAGCAAGTTGCTGAGAAAGATCTAAATTAGAGAAATTTAGATCTGGCATACATGTTTCTCCTTCCATATCAGCACACTTATCAAGGGAAACTTGATCCAAGCAGTGTGTGACATCATTGATGTTATCATCTATGGTGTGGTTAGTAGCATCAAGAAATTCTTGATCACTCTCACCACCACCATTATGTTCTTCCATAATTGAGGTATTCTTATCTTGTTATGGAGCCTTTGAGTTGGTATTTGAAGGCATCCCAGATATATCAGCTGAGTTTGCTATTGTAGTGCTGATAGAAACCTCATTTGCAGAAGTAGTCCTAACTGGAGCTAAAGATGTATGACTTGAAGGTCTTCTTAGCTAAAATATTTGATCAGGATCAGATGTATATAGATTTTTTGTAGATCCTGAAACATTCTCACAAGATTTATTAAAACAGTTGGTAACTAAATCAGGATCAAATAGCCAATCAGGACCAGAACCAGCCACACAGGGTGTGTGTTCATTGAAAGTCACATTGGTTGACTCCTCAACAATTCTAGTTCTAAGATTGTATACTCTATAAGCCTTAGCTTGAGAACAGTATCCAATGAAGTCTACATCATCTGATTTCTCAACAAACTTGGCAATTTGATCTTTGGTATTGAAGATGGTGCAAGGACATCCAAATGACCTGAGAAAACCAATGAAAGGTTTCCTCTTGGGCCAAAGTTCATAAGAAAGTTTTGCCATGAGTTTTAACTACTAAACCTCTGCTTTGCACATAGCAGGCAGTGTTGGCTGCCTCTGCCTAGAAGGTGATGGGCAGCTTGGAGTTAGACAACATGATTCTTGCAGCTTCAATTAGTGTCCTGATTCTCCTCTCAGCAACACTATTCTGCTGAGGAGTCCTGGGAGCACTGTATTGTCCTGTAATACCTTTTTCATCACAAAATGTATCAAGGATTTAGTTCTTGAATTCAGTTCCCTGATCACATCTTATGATATTGACCTTGTGATTAGATTGATTCTCAATCTTCAAGATGAAACTCTTTAGAATCTCAGGAGTCTCATCCTTAGTTCTAAGGAGGAAAACCCAACTGAATCTTGTAAAGTCATCTGTGATCACTAAACAGTAAGAGGTCCTTCCTAGACTCATTACACTGGTGGGGCAAAGTGATCCATATGTAACAAGTGTAGGGGTGTAGTGATGGAGTTCTATTCCTTAGGCTTGTGAGATACCTTATGTTGCTTCCCTTTCATGCATGCAACACAATGGTCATTACTTGTAAGCTCTTTCTTTGGCATTCCAGTTACCAAATCATGCTTAATTAGTTTATTCATGTTCTTAAAGATTACATGACACATTCTTTTATGCCATAGGAAAGACTCATCATTATTGGCTTTAGATAGAAGCATGAAACTTCTCTAGAGGGAGATGTTTCTTGCAAATCCATCTTGTAGATGTTCCCTTTCCTGGGGGTTCTAAGCAGGATGTGCTAATAAGGAATGACCACACCAGGCTTGAGAACAATGCACTCATGCTCAGTAAAGAGCATGTTATGACTCTGATCACAAAATTGAGATACGCTCAGAAGATTGTATCCAAGCTCCTTTAGAAAGTTTACCTTTTCTATGCAGAACTTACCATTTGTGACCTTGCCCCTACCAGAAATGTAACCACCTTCATCTCCTCCAAAAGCAACTAGTCCTTCATCAATCCTTTCAAAGTTCTGGAGTAGTGACCTATTGCCTGACATGTGCATGGAACAGCCACTGTCTATGATCTAGACATTTTGGTTTGTCTTCAGCTGTCCCTGCGCAAAGAAAATGATTAGTTACATTTGGAAACCCAAGCCCTGCTTGTCTTGGGCTCATTAAGAGAAACAGAAGGTAATGCAACAGTAATAGATCCTATGGTTGTGCTGAGAGGATCTTGAGCTGTTGTTGATCTAGAATTCTCAATCACTTGGTCTTTCTTAGACTTCCACACCACCTTTGGAGTGTTGGACTTGACCTTCAAAACTTCAAAAGCTTTTGGAACATTGGAAGTTTTGATGACTTAACCTTCGAAAGATTCTGCAGACACTGCACAAGACTTTAGTGCTTCGGAAGAATTCCTTTCTTCCGAGACCAACTTCACTTCTGAAGGTAATTTTCCACTTGCATTCTTCTTAGATTTGGAGCTTCCGAAGGAAATAGACTTTCCTTCCAAAGCTTGAATCTTCTTGGAACCCTTTGAAGTCTTTGTCTTGGTCATATGGATAGTACCTTTAGGATTGTATGAACAATCCATAGCAATGTGAGTGGTACTTTCACATATGACACATACCATTTTCTTCTTCACAAGAGTCTTCTACTGGGAACAAGACTGTTTTTGGTCACATCCCTTCTCCACCTTCATATATGTAGATGCTGAGACAGTCCTTTTAGGCTGGGAACTATTCCTGGGATTTGATGGTCCAGGTTGTGCAGTAGTGGTGCACAACAGATCAGTCTTCTTCTTGTTGCTGAGATGATTTGAACAAGAACCAGAACTCTTAGCAGAAGAGTTTTGGTTGATGTCTTCAGTCTTTACTATTTCAAACCCTCCAGAGATGAAAACTTGTTTTTACTTAGAGTCAAAAGTAACCTTGATCTCTTGAGCCTTCCTTGCTTTTCTTTTGCTTTTTCTGATCAAGTTCTTTCTCATGGACTTGGTCATCACAGTCTTCTTTTTCTTGTCAGAAGGATAGTGGCCATTCTTAGAATCATCCTCTTCACCCTTCTCCGAGGAATTCTACACTATCTCTTCTTCATCCTCTTCATAATAGGATCTTTTAGAGGAAGCTCATCTTCACAAGTTCCACACCTAAGAGGTATTACAGAAAAGATTGTGTGGAGGAGCGATCTCATTGGATCCCAGTCCCTTCCTATTTTGATAGCACACCTTGTTGTGTAGGGATGAGGATATCATGTTCTTGAAGGCCTTTTCTTCAAAAACACTCTTTTCTACCCTGGCTTTGCTGATCACCAGCTCAGCCTGGCACTCAGTCAGCTTGGTTATGAGATCTTTGATCTGAGTCCTAAAATATGTGTGCTCATTTTTTAGAACTGAAATGGTTTTCTCTAGGTCCTCAATCTTCAGTTTATAATCATTTTCAAACTTTGTAATATCAGATTTTAAAATGTTGAAGGACTCAAGATCAGATCTCATCTCCAAGTTATAGGTACAGTATCTATTAACTTTAGCAATGCATTTAAGAGTACAGAGATGTTCTAATACCTTGGCTTCATCATGATCTATCATCAATGCTTGGTTTGGAGAAACATCTTCCACCTAAAAGCTCCAGTCAAAGCCTTCTTCTTCAACAGTAACAACAACCTGTTGCTTTGGCTTCTTATTCTGGAGAGCTTTGTCAGTGTAGTTGGGTCTGAACTGTGTTTGGCCACCACTTGTTTTAGGTGCCTTACACTCTCTTGCAAAATGGCCCATCAAGTTACAGTTGTAACACTTGACTTTGCCTTTGTCCAGGAAAAAATTTCCACTGGTTGGATTGCTTGGAAACTTCCTTCCAGTCCTCTTATAGAACTTCTTGGCTCTGTGAGTTAGAAGAGCAATCTGCTGGACTATTTCTATGCATTCCAGATCATCTGGATAAATGCAGTCTAGGTCTTCAAGAGTGAAAAGGGAGTTGCCACACCTTTCAACAGAAGACACAAAAGCTTGAGAAGAGCTTGTCTCTTGGAATGGGCTTCCTTGAATGTAGTTATCCCAATGTGTCTATGGGAAGGTGATGAAAGGATCCTTTGGTGAGTTATCAGGGTAGCATATGAGATGATGTTGGGGTTCTATGCTATCCCTTTCAACCACGTGCAGGGCTGAACCCATTTGATTGTTGGAGTTGCCAGATGAACCTTGCATGTTCATCTCCATCTGGTAGCCACTAAGAATCCCATATAACTCTGTCAGAGTAAGAGTTTTGAGATTTTTAGTCCTCCTGATCACCACACAGTAGTGTGTCCACTACCTAGGAAGTAAGGACATGAACTTCCTTACAATATCTATGTTCTCAAGAGGAGCTCCTCTATCCACAAGGGTATCCACAAGGGTATCCACAATCTCAACATACCTGAAGTATGACTGAGTCATGGTTTCACTAATTTTGAAGGTGAAGTTTTCAAACTGCTGCATCAGGAGATATTCTTGTTCTCCTTGGCTCACAGGAACCCTCACACATCAGTTTCAGTGCATCCCACAACTGCTTAGCTGTTTTACACTTGTTGAAACCTCTGTACACAGAGTTTAGAAGAGCAGTTTGAAGTGCTGTCATGGCTTTTCTATCAATCTCTACTCTCTTCCTATCTTTATCAGAGTAGTTAGCCACATCCTTAGGGATCATACCAGCACCAGTAGCAGAGGGGGTGCTAGGTATGAAAGGTCTATTCTCAACAGACTCCCACATTCTTGAGTCTAGAGACGTGATGAAACCTTCCATTCTCAAGCACCAGGTATCAAAGACATCAAGAGTGGTCAATAGGGACTTGTTCATGGTTCCAGTTTCCAAATCAGTCTTGGAAATGGCTGCCATTTAAAAATTTTAGTATTTGTGTGTGTGAGGGATCTTAAGATGGTGAGATCTTATATCAAGAGCCTGGAAAGCTCTAATACCAAATGCAGGACCGATGAAGGGGGTTACTTACAACACAACAACACAAAGAGGAGATTAACCAAACTTAATCAAACAGTAAGACTGGATTAACCACAAGTATGACACTATTTACACAAGTAATAAGTAAGAGACAGAACAAGAGAACACAAGTGTTTAGTTTTCAAGGATGCAGTATATTGCTTTCTCAAGTTCTATTACAAGTGTTACAAAGCATAATGGAAAGATACAAGAACAAGGAATACTTATACTACATCCTACAACCGCCTATACTTTAAAATCCAGCTGGATACAATTGACTAGACACAAACAAAATCAATTGTAAAGTCAAAAGGCAGATTGCCTTTTGAGTAGTGACTATGACATACCATAACTCACATCCTTATCTATTACAAAAAGGATAAAGTACATGAAGTAGAAAGTTATAGACTCAAGACCTTAATGTACAGTTACCAAAAACATCGACCTTTTCACCAACTCATGTAAGTTAGTGACTTTACGAGATGCAGCGGAAATGTGTCCAGCTTTATGGAATAGTACATCAGATAAAGCATGTGTCAAAAGTCTTTGAAAGAAATCTGTCTTCATGAGTTGAAGCTTCGGAAGACTTTGTCTTTGAGGCTTTGGAAGACTTCATCTTTGGCTTCGAAAGATATTGGTCTTGGCTTCGAAAGATTTCACACTTAGAATATTTCAGTTGCATGTGTGAAACTTCCTAAGCATTCTTCTTCAATGCACTTGTTCAACATGCAGGATAGACTTTGGGTGTTTGGGTTGCATCAACCTCTTCATTAGTCTCTACACAAACCATCATTCAAACATATAATACATATCCCAGATCATTGTGTTAAAGGTAAATCTAGGAACAATAGGTCTACATCATTTTGTATAGGCTAAGAACTTTAATCAATACTTGTAATGAATGATTATAATTTATCATATTGATGTATGCATTATTTATTAGGATAACCCTTATTTGTGTTGATTATGTATGTTTGCATGTAAAACATTATACTTGGTCAATTTGTGAAATTAACTAAGTGTAAGAAACATCTACGGATGAACGATTTTGGTTTTTCTAATGATATGTTTCATACAAAAACAATCATCTGAATATTTTCTACGGATGAAGAACAAACTTCAGAAGAACAAAGTAACTTCGGAACAACAAGATAGCTTCAGAAGAACAAAGTATCGTCGGAAGAACAAGATAGCTTCGGAAGAACAAGATAGCTTCAGAAGAACAAATTATCTTCGAAAGAACAAACATCTATGGAAGACTATGTACCTGCGGAGTCCAAACACTGGTATTTAAATAATACAAGTGTTACAAGTCAAAAAGTCAACAAGTCAACACGTCAACAAGACAGTTGTGCAAATCCCAAGAGATCTGGTATTTCCTTAACTGAAACACATGTGCCTATAATTATGGATCATAGTTTTCACATCAAAAAGAACACACACGATAGGCGACGACCAACATTAGACAATCAACACAAAAATATCACATCAATTCACACAAACATAAACCCTAGCAGTCGTCACATCAACATCAGCATGACCAAAGCATTTATTGTTTATGACATTCTTGTTGGATTCTTCATGCCAAAGACACATAGAACATTAATGTGGTTAGTATGTTATGATCCAAGTCAGGTCATACCCAATAACAAGCTTAGCAAACACTAATTAATATTTAATTGATGATATGATCATGCAATTAAATAAATACACCAATTTAGAAAATGGGTTTTCTAAATAAGTTGCATATGAGATTGAACAATTTATAGGGATATTTTGTTCATAGGTATTGTTTGTAATGTTATTTAAGTTAGTTAAATAACATCAAATAATAAAGGAGTGCGTGTGAGTTATACAATTAAAAGGTTAATTATATAACTCAATTAGTGACTAGTTAACATTATAAAAATGGGTGTTTAAGTTTTGGGGGGAAAACCATTTAGAAGCACATTTCGGCCGCCCCCCTTTAGGTGGGTGTGTGCTTTTTGTTTCTTGGAAAAAAAACACACTCTTAACTAGTCTAACACTCCATCTTCTTCTCTCTCTCACATGCAAGAACCACAAGAACAAAAGTTCTCTCCAATTTTGAAGAAATACACGGCTGGAACTTGATTTTCAGCATGTTTCTTGGTGGTTTTGGTGTTCAAATCCTAGCAAGAAAGGTCTTTGCTTGATGCTTGTGGCTATGGGAGCTTGAGGACACCTCTCCTTGGTGGTTTGGTCATTCAAGAACCTCATTCTCTTCATCAAATCATGGTTTTCAGTAGCCTTTGGAAGGTAGTTCCATGGTTTGATTTTGGTTTTTATTTCTTGTTGATAGCTAGTCCATTCACATATATTTGATCCTATGTTCTTGGATTTGTTGTTGTTATGTTATTAGCCTCAATTTTCAGAATACAAATGATAAGATTAAGGTTTTATTCCGCTGTATTTTCATGTTTAAATGGTTAAACTACTTTGACAATGGTCCAACAAACTTAAAATTGGCTTGTAGAGCGGGATATGTGGATGACTAGCTTCATTTGTCCTTGTATAATTGGTTTTATAGGACTTTAACAACCTTTTAGGGGCTGTTTTGTGGTGTTATAATGAATCCCCAACCTTTCAAGGTTATATCTTACATGCTTGTGATTAAATCTTGAAGGAAAAATATCAAATGGTTGATTGTGTTTGTTTGGACGATGACACTAAATTCTTGGTTTTTGTTGGCTAAAAATTTAGGGTCAAATGGGGATTTATTTGGTTCTTGAATGTTGTATATGATGTTTCATATTGGTGCATAACCTAGCCTTGACCTTGTGTTGATTTGCTTTTGAATCGATGTTTGTTTTGGTTGATTTCATTTATAATGGGTTGTAACATTATTCTTTTGTGGATGTAGTTTATTTATTCATTTAATGTTGATGTAATAGATAGATTAAGCGTGTTTTCTTTTATTAGAAAAAATTGTATTGGGATATAAATTTCGTAAAAGAAGATGCACAAGTTGGAAGCACAAAGGGAAGACACAAAGAGAAGGACTTGAAGCATTTGGATGCAACTTCAAGTGGGGGTCTATGGAGATCTCATTTTTTGTGTTGTGTTCAACCTTTAGGAAAGACCAAATGACAACACTTATGATGGCAAACAAGTGTTGTCGATATAGTGGCTATGGTTATGCACATATTGTTGTTTCTTATACGCTTGTTTGATTATCCATTTTATGTTGATTTTTTGATATGTGTATATGCTTAACAATCTTAATAAATGATGGTAACAAGCTAGATTTTCATCGTTCATAATCATTAATATGTTAATAAAAGTTATTAAAAGGATTAATGATTTCAAATAAAAGAGGTTTTATTAAAAAGAACCGTAGGGTACCATGTATTTGAAAGCATGCGAATACAAGGTACATATGTTGTTTTCATAACTAGAATTAATGAAAAATAAAATCCCTTTGGAAACAAGTTAAACACCATCCTTTTACACGACACTCGAATCACTTGAAAACTATTTGTGGGATAAAGGTCACCTAACCACTTCTAGGGAACTTGTGTGTTTGAGGTGGGCTTAACATATTTGTGGGATAAAGGTCACCTAACCACTTGTATGTGTAAACTCACACGTGTGTGTAAGTAGGATGACTTGAATTGGAAACCATGTGCATAGGGTCACCGAAGCATGGCATACAATGGTGTTGATGGGATTTTACATGCCGACTAAACAAAAGATGTTTAACCGATCCCATAAAGCTAGAAGTTGCAATAGGTTGCAATTGTCAAATGTGGACTACGTTGTTAATATAAATAATGGGATAAAGGTCACCTAACCATCATTTAATGTAACGTTGGATTCTAGATTTTAATTATTAATATTCTATGAGACATGAAAAGGGTATTAATAATTAAAATGTAATTTTTCAGAAATACTACTATGAACTTTGTAATTTTGTAGGAATGGCCGCAAACCATAATGCTACCACCCCGACCTTCCGTACTCTATCACTGAGAACCATCTTAGAGAGGGATTTTCTTAACCATAATAATTTATTTACTGGTTTTGAAACTTGAGAATTGTTCTCAAGCAAGAGAAAAAGGCCTATGTTCTTGACGATCCCATTCCTGACCAACCCAACCCCGAGGATGTTGAGGCCTATAATGATTGGCTTCAATACACTGAGGATTCCATGCAAGTTTCCTGCCTCATGTTGGGAACTATGATAACCGAACTCCAAAAGGATTTGGAGCATCTTGGGGCATATGACATAAATACCCAGTTGAAGGAAATGTTCCTTGAACAAGCTAGGGTAGAGCACTTCGAAACAGTTCAAGCGTTTCATGCGTGTCGCATAGAAGAAACCCAATCAGTATCATCTTATGTACTTAAGATGAAAAGACACGTTGATCACCTCGAGAGGCTTAATTGTCCCGTCTCAAAAGGGCTGGCCACGGATGTGATCCTTAATAGCCTAACTAAAAGGTTTGAGATGTTCATAATGAATTACAATATGAACGGATGGGACAAGAGCATTGGTGAGCTTCACGCAATGCTCAAAACAGCCGAGGCAGGGATGGGTAGAATGTTTCTACTGTTCTCTCGATCAATGAGGAAGGTAATAAAAAAAGGCCATTACCCGATCCCAAGGCAAATGTTGTCAAAGGAAAAGGGTACATCAAAGGTAAGGGGAAAGGAAAGGTTAAAGCGGAACCTCCAAAGCCTAACCTTAAGAAGCTTAAGGTAACGGAGAATGATCCATGTTTTGAGTGTGGTGAGATAGGACATTGGAAAGGGAATTGTCCAACCTATCTCAAAGAGTTGAGAAACAAGAGGGATGTTGGGCAAACCTCTGGTACAAATTTCATAAATCACATTGGTTTAAATGTTAATTCTTCAAACACATGGGTATTGGATACCAGACAACGGGAGTTCAAAAGAAATATGCACTTCAAGAAGGGAGACACAAGTCTCAACATGGACAACAGGGAAAAAGTTGATGTTGAAGCCCAAGGAGACAATATTTTTAAACTTTCAAATGGTTTGGAAGCTGTTCTTAAGAACATTTTGTATGCTCATAGTTTGACTAGGAACATAATTTATGTTTCCCGTTTAAAACAATGTGGTTATGAATTAAAGTTTGTTAATAATGGTATTTATGTTGTATGGATGATGTATTTTATTTCAAGGCTATGCCTTTTAATAGAGTCTATGAATTGGTTCATGATAATTTATCCATTGATAACTCACTATACCAAACAAGCTCCAAGAAACTTAAAACATGTTTAAGTGATTCTTATCTTTGGCATTATTATCTTGGTCACACAAACAAGAATTGGATTCAAACACCTCAAACGAATGGTCTTTTGAAAACAAATGTAAATGTTTCATTTCATAAATGTGAATCTTGTTTACAAGGTTAGATGACCAAGTCACCCTTTAGTGTTACTAACGAGAGAGCAAAAAACTTATTGGGAATCATACATTCAGATGTATGTGGTCCTTTTAAGACAATGACTAGAAATGGTGAAAGATACTTCATTACCTTTACCGACGATTATAGTCGCTATGGTTATGTGTACTTGATGACACACAAACATGAAGCTTTTGAAATGTTCAAAACTTCAAGAATAAAGTAGAAAACCAACTCAATAAAACTATCAAAGTTCTTCGTTAAGATAGAGGAGGTGAATACCTAAGTGAGGCTTTTTAGGATCATCTAAGAAGTTGTGGGATAGTCTCACAACTTACTCCACCCTAGAACACCACAGCATAATGGTGTGTCTAAAAGAAGAAACCGAACCCTATTGGATATGGTTTGATCTATGATGGCTATAAGCTCACTACCTCTATCATTATGGGGTTTCGCATTGCTTTCCGTGGCTCGTATTTTGAATATGACCCGACCAAGAAAGTGGATTCGAAACCTTTTGAAATATGGCATGGAAGAGTTCCATTGCTATCATATTTAAAAGTTTGAGGTTATGAAGCTTATGCTAAGCTAAACACCCAAAACAAATTCAAAAGTCGATCCACTAAGTGTACATTTGTTGGATATCCTAAAGATTGTATTGGACACTACTTCTTTGATCCAACAGAGCAAAAGGTATTTATTGCTCGAAAGGCAGAGTTCTTGGAGCTAAGTTCCTTATGGAAGGAATAACGTATAGAATAATGGAATTTGATGATGATTAAGATCCACAAGCCGATACACGTCTAGTTGACACTAGCAATCAACAAGAGGTTGTTGATGATGATCAAGAGGTTGATCAATACACACAAAACGTTCGCAGATCTAGTAGTTTTAACGTTCCACCTTAAATATATGGATCTTTCATGAATGGATGCTATGTGGTCGACTCTGATGAGCCAACTACATACCATCATGCAATGTCCAATTCGGATTGTGACAAATGGCTAGAAGCCATGAACGTTGAGATGCAATCCATGTATGACAATCAAGTTTGGGAATTGGTTGACCCTCCACTTAACTCCAAACCGGTTGAATGCAAGTGGGTTTCAAGAAGACAAACGGATATGCATGGAAACTTGGATACTTACAAAGCAAGACTTGTAGCAAAAGGTTTCACTCAAACTCAATGGGTTCATTATGATGAAACTTTCTCGCATGTGGCAATGCCAAAGTCAATTAGGATATTATTTGCCATAGCTGCTTATTATGACTATGAGATATGGCAAATGGATGTCAAAACCGCTTTTCTTAATGGACATCTCGAAGAGACTATCCATATGGTTAGCCTAATGGTTTTGTTAGTCCATAACGTCCTAATAAAGTATTCAAGTTAAAGATATCAAACTATGGATTGAAACAAGCATTGAGGAGTTGGAATCAACGTTTTGATGAAGAGATCAAGAACTTTGGTTTCATCAAGAATGCGGACGGGGCTTGTGTATATAAGAAGGCTAGTAGGAGCATAATTACATTCCTCGTATTGTATGTTGATGACATACTAACTTTTGGAAATGATATTCTAACCATTGAAGGTGTTAAACCTAGCTTGGAAGTTGTTTTTCCATAAAAATCTCGGTGAAGCTGCCAATATTTTGGGAAAAAAGATCTATTGGGATAGATCGAGGCGGTTGATAGGTTTAAATCAAAGTGCATATATTAATAAAGTCTTGAAAAGGTTCAAGATGGAAAAACTCTGAGAAAGGTATGGTACCTATTCAAAGAAGGAAAATATTAAGTACATCTCAAAGTCCAAGCTCAAAGGATGAGCAAGATCGAATAAAGGACATCCGATATGCGTCTGCTATTGGATCCATCATGTACGCGATGATATGCACTAGATTGACGTGTCATGCGCATTAAGCACGACAAGCAGATATCAGCAGAATCCAAGTAATAGCCATTGGATGGCTATTAAAAGTATGTTGAAATACCTTAGGAGGACTAAGGAAATGATTCTAATATACGGATCTGATGAAGAGGAACTTGTTGTAAAAGGTTACATGGATGCGAGTTTCCAAACTGATCGAGATGATTCTCGATCACAATCGTGGTATGTCTTCATTATGAATGGGGTAGCATTGTCGAGTACATAATCCGAATACATAGCCGCCACATTAGCAGCTTAGGAAGCTACATGGATGAAGAAATTTATCACCGATCAAGGGGTGGTCTCTACCATTCACGACCCCCTAGAAATCTTTTGTGATATCGTACGATTGCACAAATCAAAAAACCCTGTGCACATCAAAAGAATAGGCACATTGAGTGGAAATTCAACTACATAAGGGATGATGTTGAAAAGGGAAAGATATGTATTCGTAAAGTTCACACCAATCAATACAATGTGGATCCACTCATGAAGCTCCTTGAAAGGGCAAAGCATAAAAATCATACGTGTGCCTTAGGACTTCGATATTCTTGTGATTGGAATTGACCTGTTTAGTATTTAAAAGTTTGGAACAATGCAATATTTAACTCTTTATATACATATGATATTTTGAGTTATATTCATTTTATCATGTAAACATCCATGAATATATTTATTATTCTAAATGTCCGTAGTCGGTCTTGTTTGTGGGAACAAATATGAACGTAAGACTATTATGAACATGGATTGGTGGATATTCAAAAGGAATGAATATAGAGTAATTGGTTGCTGCCAAAGTTCATAGATATTTATGGAATACAAATATTGGACTGACCCGCGTCTCAAATTTAACTACATCGAATATTCTTGATTGATCATAAGTAAATTTGAGTAAAGGTTAATATCATTTGGTATCCTCCAACCTGAGATACATATTGGGTTTTGATATTCACTAAAGTGTTATACCTTGAGCTAGTTCTTGACTGCTCTGAAACAGTGGACAATACATGAGGCTATGTTAAGGTGTGACACGAGGTGATTGTGAGAAATGTATGTAGTCAAGATAGAATTTGTTCCTCTTATTCGTTGAGGGCAAGATGTTTAAGGCCTGATTAAGTTAAATAAAAAAGGAATGATCATTCTGTGTCCTTGGATTTAACATGACATCTATGACAAAAGGATAAATGATTGATTCACCTAAATCATTTCAAGTTGGATACTTGATGGGCATGATGTTATTGAATGGCTTTTAATCATGCGTATTAAGGGTAGTAAACCATTGTTAGGCGGTATTTACTACTTGCATCAATCTTCTATGTATCTTGTGCAAGGGGGAGATTGTTGGATTCTTTATGCCCAAGACACATAGAACATTGATGTGGTAAGAACGTTATGATCCAAGTCAGTCATACTCAATAACAAGCTTAGCAAACACCAATTAATATTTAATTGATGATATGATAATGAAATTAAATAAATACACCATTTAGAAAATGGGTTTTCTAAATAAGTTACATATGAGATTGAACAATTTATAGGGATATTTTATTCATGGTATTATTTGTAATGTTATTTAAGTTAGTTAAATACCTTCAAATATATTTGATCCTATGTTCTTGGGATTGTTGTTGTTATGTTAATAGCCTCAATTTTCTGATTACAAATCATAAGATTAAGGTTTTATTCCACTACGTTTTCATGTTTAAATGGTTAAACTACTTTGATAATGGTCCAACAAACAAAACAATTATTTTATTATTCACTTTGTTAGGACCGTGTACATATGGAGTACTAACTGACTATGCGTGAAACTGGATGAAATAGGGTGGAATCCTATTTGATAGGCAATCCAATCAGTGAGAACGCAATCCCGATCAGTCTAACGATTAAAGAAACATTAAGAATGAGTAGAAGAAGTTCAGATGCGAGCTATGAACTTGGAATAGGGTTTCTGGACACTCTGGACGACTAGGTTATGAGTATGTGTCCAACTCTCTATTTTTTCATGAATTAAGTGATATTTATAGGTTTGCAGTCTTCATTCGTGCGATTGGGGTGCGGTCGTGCGACTGACTCATGTGATTGATTCATACGCACGACTGAAGTTCATTCATGCGATTGAGTCAATCTCATGTCTCATTCGTACGATTGATCTAGTTGTCTGGCTCAGTTGTGCGACTGGCTCATTAGCATGATGTGTCATGCTCATGGTCCATAAGTATGCTCTATTAGCCTGAATCATCAAATAACAACTTCAAACCTATATAATAAGTTTATATATATATGAATCAGATATAAGTAAAAATCAAAACTCAAATCGTATATTATTACAATGGTTCATTACACATATGTAAGCCGTGATAGACTTTTACATTAAGTACATAAACTAGGGACATATGTATCAACAAACTCCCCCTTGGACCTAGTTTACTCTAGCATTTTACATTCTTCATATGCTCCTCAAACCACTTGTATTTCTCCTCTCTTGTGGATCCTGCGTGTATTTCAAATGCAAAGCAGAGTCGTATCACATTCTGGAATTGGAGAGCTTGTACAATATCTTGCGTGTCATAGAACAGTGGCCACTTGTATAAAGTGTAGACAACTTCTGTAGAAAAGTTGGTAAGCCACATTGGGTTGAATACCCTGATAGTTTCTATTTTTCCTTCTCTATATAGAACTATGACCACTTCGCCCATCCTCCAATCATAATACCACCATTTGAAATATGGAGTGAGGTCATGAGGCATTGCCCATAAGGGAATCTTTGACATTGTGTGTGGGGGACTCCACTTCAACACTACTTTAGGCTTTCCAGATATGTAATCCACTTTAGACCTATGGATGTACCTCTTTGGTTTTTGAGGTCTGAAGTTTACCTATCTGGTGTGGTATTCCTTCTTTATAGCAACCTCAAACCAAACTGACATCTTTCTAGGATCAACATACAACAGATTTAAGCATGCCAGTTGGTTGAGCTCAAAACTTGGAAGAGTCTTTAGGTCATGATGATACCTGAAGTACTCTATTCCCTTCTCCCTTTTTACAGCATAAACATTTAGATCTTCAAAATACACACACGTTATGAACTTGCCAAACACCTTCTGAAGTTTTTTTGACTTTGTAGAGTTTGGTGTAGGCATTCTGCTTTGGAGCTTTGCGCTGGGCTCTAATTTCAGCAAAACAAGTTGCCCATTCAGCCTTCTTTATATCAACATCTGCATCCGAGGCTTGGGCTTGGCTTTCATCCTCATCTGTTTCTTTCACCATCTCATCCAGTTTTTCAAATGTAGCACTGCCAAGAGTGTCACTCAAGTTGGGAATCACATTTCCCTCTTGGTCATTGTACTCTGGATAGTGGTCAAATGTGACATCCTCTATTTGTATTTCATCAACCTGTTCAGCTCATCATCACTCATAACATCAACCTTGGAGTGTCTTTAATGAGCTCGTCCAGATTCAGTCTGAACATCTTCGTAACTTGCTCGTCAGTCAGATCATGAATAATTTCTCCTTCTTTAGGAGTGTGGCTCACTGACCTTCGTACAATCCCTTGCAAATCAAGAATCATTGTGAGTTAAGAATTGAGTTGCTGAAGGGGAGCAATATCATATTCATCTTGCTAGGACGTTTTATCTGCTTGATTTAAACATTTAACATATCAATCATAAGTAGTTAATCAACACATTTAAGCATAGATAAACATAGATAATCATAACTTACATTAATGTAATATTCTAATCAAGTACAAAAGTTTTCTAAATACAAAACATCTAATCTTTACTTTTATCTTGATCAGTCAATTCTTCAACTGGAGGATCTGAAGACGATGCTCCTTGATCTTGAGCGCTCTTAGTACGCCTTTCTTTACCCTCAGCAGAGGCTGATGCAACAGCATCACCTTCATCATAATCATCATGTCCTCTCTTCTTTCCACTCAGTCCTTCATCATCACCCTCATCTTCTTCACCAGAATCATCATCATCATCATCACCTTCCCTGATCTTTAAAGGCTCATCTTTGGATCCTTTCAGCCTGAGCATGGTCTTCTTGTTCTTTCTCTCTAGCTCCTCTATCCTATAAACAGAATGTGCATTTTGTTCCCGCAGTTGTGTAATCTACTGAGCTTGAACAGCATTCAGATCCATAAGATGGTTTAGTTGTGTAGCTCTTCGCTCATCAGAAGTGAGCAGCTTTAGCACGATCCGGTTGGGGTTGGCTAGCTGTTCCTCTACCCTGATAAAGGGTAGACTGGGCTCATGGCTCATTGGGACTTGTGTAGAAGTTCTGGCTCATTGGGTGGTGGTAGTGGTGGTGGATGTGGTGAATATGGTAGGTGGAAATAGAGTGGATGGTGAAGGGGTGGCTGTGGTAGTGATGGTAGGAGGTGTGGTAGTAGTGGTGGGAGGTGTGGTAGTGGTGGTAGGAGGTGTGATAGTGGTGGTGGCAGTTGGGGTAGAGGTGGTGGATGTGGTGGTGATCACTGTAGTCCTCCTCCTCTTGCTCTTCATGCCATGTGGCTGAGGCATTCTCTTCTTCCTTGACCCTTTGGAAGAGGATGCTCGCCCTAGGCTGATGGGATGGTCAGGGATGTATGATGGATCAGTATCAGTAGTAGCAGCATCCTTGGACTCACCCTAGCGTCCACCAACCGCCACAATCCCTCTCTCCGTTGCAACAACCTTGCTTCCCACTGTCCTAACTGGTGGCTCCTCATCTGACTCTTCCTCCTCATCGGGCAGGATGTCTTGATGAAATGCAACCCGCTCAGTTCCACCCTGTATGGATGGTGGATATGGAATAACAGTGGTAATGGCCCTAGATGGAGTGGGGGCCTATATCTTACAATCACCACTATCATCGTGATCGTCGTCGTCATCGGTGGGAAAAACTATAGGCTCAGAATCCAAATCACTGTCATCCTGACGCCACTTCTTGCGAACGGGCGCAACATAGTCCTCCTGGGCTAGATGCCCAAACAATCTCCTCATCGGGGGCTTCACCTGCTTGCCCTAGTACACCTTCATCCTACCAAGAGTGGTGTCATCCATAACCTCAAGGGTAACTGGATCATCTCTCTCCTTAGGTAGCAAAGGAAGCTTCTGGTCAACATATAGAAGCCTTCCTTGCCCCTGGCCTCTATATAATCTACCATGAACGTGAATATCATCCAAGAGGAACTGAATGGATGATTCAGTACTAGAGCCATGTAAGCATTCTGGATCTGATCAGAGATCTCATTAAAGCCTCCCTTCCTTGAGGCTATGCACTAGAGCAGCACATGGGCCAAGTACTTGAACTTGGGCACAGGTTGCTCTTGTTGAGCACACCTGCATTAATGTCCCCAACGTACTTGATCCGAAGGAAACATCCTCGAACTATCAGTGGATGCAGCCTGGTTGGGCAGTCACCATCATCACCCAACTGTAAAACCCTCCTCAGATCATCCTCGTTGATATCAATCTCCTAACCAAAAATAGAACTCCGAATGCGATGAGGCTCAGCGGACCTGTCTACTACAATGCTTTCCCAGAAAGCCTCCTGAATTGACCTGTATGTTGTGCTCGGAGTAGAGATAGCCTTGAAGATCCTCGATCTCCGTAAAAATGTAATAATCCCTGCGAACTCAGAAGTGTTCTGAGATATGACGTCAAGATGAGCACAGAGGTTGTGCTTCATGCTCATAGTTGATCTACTAGTCATGTTTCTGTAACATAAGATACATATACGTTAGAACTTGTGTAACTAGATGACCTTTGAATTTTAATGAGCTTGAATCAGTATGTTCAATCGTGTAAATGGACAATGTGACTGAGTCTTAATCATGCGTTTGAGTGCAGTCATACGATTTAGCCTACGACTGGGTTTAGTCGTATACTGTCCCATGCGGTTGACCCAGTCGTGTGGCTGAACTCATACGCATGGTTCATTCATGCGACAGAATTAGACGCCCAGCTGAATCGTGCGATTGAAGTTCATCAGCTTGTCCTTTCACATGAGTCTCTTTTCAACACTGTTAAATCAGTTCTTGGTCTATACTTATTGTTAAACGTTGTGGTTAGGCTCATTAGACTTGCAAACCTCAAAATAACACCAAATATTCTTTAATTTAATGATTTAGTCATTTTTGGTGGTTTATTTTGAAATCTTAGTCTCGGTTCTTGTTTTGACCAATTTGGGTCATTAGGGCTTGATCAAACCGAACATTTTGTGCGTCACTAAGTACGTGTAAATAAAAAGAGTACACCTTAGTATCACAATCATAGTGCGAAATCAATGGAATTGAATTTTGGTAGAGTCACTTTGCTTTCGTGCGATTTGGAGCGATTGAAGGGTGAAGAGTATGTGCGACCGACTTCACCCTATTTATACTGATTTTACCTTCAGTTGTGCGACTGGACCTATTCGCACGTTTCATTCGTGCGAATGGGGCTCAGTCGTGCGACTTGCTCAGTCGGTCACATCCATTCGTGTGATTGAGGTTTAGTAGTGTGACTGACTCAGTCGTTCCCTTCCATTCGTGCGATTGGTTCATTCTGGTGATCCAATCGCATGGATTGACCCATGCTTATGGTCCAATCGTACGTTTGATCCATACATATGGTTCAATCACACGATTTGGTCATACTCATGATCCAATCGTGCAACTAGTCCATACTTATGGTCCAATCGTGCGAATGGCTCTACTTATAAGTTTGACCTTATGCATTTTCAAACACTTAACCTGTTAGCTATTGATAAGATGTTGTGACTATTGATCATCTTAGAGATGACATTTTTAATTTGAAAAACTTTTGATCACCTCAGACGTGATCCTTTTAACTTAAAAACCCGATTGGTCATCTCAGACGTGACCCCTTTTAGTGAGTGATTCACAGATTGAATTCAGATGGATAGTCCGACTTTTACCTACCAAACGTCTAAGAATAAATAAATAAAAACAACTAAAAATTTAAAAACGAATCCAAAACATATTTTTGTATTTTTGATTGGAGATGGATTTAAACCTATTAGAGTACTTCTAACTGATTTTACTCCCTGGACAACACACCTTCAACTCTATTTTATCATTTCTGGTACGATTCATTATGGAATCATACAGGTATATCAGAATCATTTGGGACACTTTAATACACTATTTTGATACTAGATTCTTGTTTTGACCGAGAGTCAATAGCAATTTTAGGAAATCATACTAGAGCTACAAGATGCACACAATGATTTTAACTTTCAAGAACTGCAACTCATGATAATTGTCAGTATACTTGTCCTCTTAAATCCATATACAGATTTCTGACATACATTGGTGATGATTTAAGGTTTAATTGTTTCAACAAGCATTTGTGGATCCCACGCTTATATGGTAATCAACGTTCCTCAGAAGAAACTATTCTAAGAGCTTTCAAAAAGATGCCAAGCCTCAGGTCAGTGCTAACGCACAGTAGAGAGGCGCAAACAACAATGAATTCTAGAATATTTAGGTAATGTTTATCCTCAGGTCGGTGCCACCGCACAGCAGAGAGGCACACAACCTATCATCTTGTTAGAGCATTTATTTTTATTTTAGCACATAACACACCAACAACATAAGTTATTAGCTTGATTGCATTTTGCATTTTTCCATGTGCTTTGCTCATTTTTATGGTCGTGCACACACATTTGTGGCGTTTATTTTGCTCTTCACCCCTTATTGGAACTACGTTGATTGTGTTAACCAAGGATAAGATGGGAACCCATAGCAAGTTGAACAACTTGGTTTGAATTTTAAACCACCAATGAGGTCTACTTATCTATTGTGTTGAATCTACCAACACATCATATAATGAACTAGCAGCCTCTAGGTCTACTTTCTCTATGTTACCTTGGTAGCATACTAGTTTTACTATCATTTTCCTTTTATTTTGCTTAGACTTTTCAGACTTAAACTTTGAATTTTGCATCTTAATCATTTAAACTCTTTTGAAGTCCCAAATAATCTGTCCCTGTGTACTATCATTTCCATAAGCGTTAAATCAGTATCACAGATTTGATTACTTTTCTTTCAGCTAAGCTGTCCTTTTCCCTTGTTTTTTTAAGTAATTAAATAAAGCGGCTAAATTAATTAATCTAACCTATTCTCCCCCTAAAATTCTAAAACGAAAATGTTTTTTGTGTTTTTGGACTTTATAAACGGAAAATAAAATAAAATAAAATAAAATAAAGAATGTCGGACTAGACATTTTATTCCTCCGAAATCACAACACTTTTCTTTTTCACACCATTAACCTCTAATAGATATAAAAACCTTCGTTTATCGAATGCTTTTGTGTAGAGGTCGGTGCATTGAAAATCAGTATTAATTTTAACCACATTGATTAATTGCTTTTCAAAACAGTCACGTATAGTGTGATATTTAATGCTGATGTGTTTAGTTTTAGGTTGTTGGACCTGATTTTTAGTTACGGCTATTGTAGAAGAATTGTCAACATAGATACGAGTGTTAGAAAATTTCAAACCGTAGTCGCGCATTTACTGTTGAATACAGATGATTTGTGATGAGCAACTTGCAGCAGCAACGTATTCAGCTTCACATGTTGATGGAGCAAAGGAGGTCTGCTTCTTACACTCATGGGTGACTAACCATCTACCAAAGAACTGACATCCTCCTGATGTGGACATGTAATTTATTTTGCAACCCCCATAATCTGAGTCACTATATGTTGTAAGCTTAAAGTCATCATCATGAGGATACCACAACACGGGTGTTGGAGTACCCTTCGGATAACGGAAAATCCTTTTAACAGAATTGAGATGGTTGACTTTAGGTTTCGCCTGATATTTGGAACAAAGACATGTCACATACATGATATCAGGACGAGACACTGTGAGATACATAAGGGATCCGATCATTCCTCTATACATTGTACCATCGACCAGATCACCATTATCGTCGGGTGCCACATCATGGTTCGTGGCAAGTGGAGTTCCAGCAGCTGAAGCATTATCCATATCAAACCAAGTGAGGATGTCCCTCACATATTTAGTCTGATGTAGGAAGATTCCACTTGGTGTCTGATTCACCTGTAATCATAGGAAGAACTTCATCTCCCCCATTGCGCTTATCTCAAGTTCCGCTTTCATGACAGATTCAAATTCTTTACATAACTCTTTATCTCTGGAACCGAAGATTATGTAATCAACATAAATCTATACTAGTAGTAAGTCGCCATCCTTTTCTTTGATGAACAGTGTATAGTCAATAACTCCTCTGTGAAAACCATGTTTCACCAGATGAGTTGAGAGTTTCTCATACCATGCTCTCGGGGATTGATGTAGCCTGTAGAGAGCTTATCCAGTTTGTAACCTCTGTCCCGATGATAAGGATCCTCAAATCCTTCGGGTTGACTGACATACACCGTCTTTAGAATTTCACCATGAAGGAATGCACTCTTGACATCTAGTTGATAAACTTTAATCTTCATGTAAGATGCATAGGTAAGGAAGATATGGATTGCTTCCATTCTAGCAACAGGTGCAAACACTTCATTGTAATCAACGCTTTCGACTTGTCTAAAACCTTGAACCACAAGTCAAGCCTTGTTTCTTATTATGACCCCTTGGTCATGTTTCCTGCATTTCAAGACCCATTTACTACCAATTACCTTAGCACCTTTTGGTCTATCTACTAGTGTCCAAAATCGTAACTTCTTGAATTGTAGGAGTTCTTCTTGCATGGCACTCACCCATGCCGTATCTTTAAAGGTTTCACTTACATATTTTGGCTCAAATTAAGACACAAAACATCGATAAGCACCGTCATGAAGATAGCCTTTTTCCATGACTGAGGCATAATCCGCTTAGTATAGCTAATTTCTTGTCTGTACTCCCGAATGTACATCCCCTATGATGTTTTCCAAAGGATGATAGACATGTATTTGAGATCCGGGAGTAGTGGGAATGAAGACTTGCTAATCCATATTCTCGTTTCAGTATCTGTAGCCGTTGGTGTGTGAGGTTCTAAAGTGTCACAAGCATCAACATCTGATGCTTGTGTAATTTCAGTAGCAAGAACCTGTTCCTCCTGAGTCACCTAATCATTCTCCACTTCTTCAAAATCAGAGGATGAGTCGCTTACCTCAAGTGCTCCCGTTAAAGGACTAAAGGATTTGTTAGGATCTCGTATTTGAACGAAACACCAACTGATTAACGTGTTAAACCAAACCAAATAGTGCGGAATCCTATTTGAATGGCGATCCAATCAGTGAGAACGCATGTAGACACAATAATGAATTGAATAAATGTCAAGAATCGATTAGGAATCAATCTACAATGTTCTATGAACTTGGAGTACGAACTTAGAGGCTTCTGGACGGCTAGGGTACGTCTAGAGTCGAAGTGGATCGAATGCTTCCAAATCATTATGTTTTTCCACAAATTAAGTGGTATTTATAGGTTTACGTTTCTAATTCGGGCGACTAAACCATTAGCATGGCTCAGTCGTGCGATTGAGCCATGTGGTTGATCCATCTGCATGATTGAATGTTCAGTCGTGCGACTGAGTCAGTCGAATGAAGTTGTTTAGGCGTATGAACTATTTAGGTGCATGGATACTCAGTCGCATGTCCATTCGGACGCATGACCACTGTTTGGGCGCATGGTCCAGTCGGACGCATGTGAACTTCACTTAACCAAAGTTTGAATGTATTCATTATTATAACATTATGTATATCAATTCAAACAATCACAAACCTATATAATCTAGTCAATAAACATTACTCAACTCATTAATGAAATATTAAACATTATAAATCACAACAAAACATTATCATTTCATTAAGTACCCAATATTACATATGTGTAAGACATTCAAGACATATTACATTGAGATCAAGATCTATCTACATAAGTGTATCAACAAACTCCCCCTTGGACCTAGATCTATCTATTGTCTTACATCTTTCATAATTTCCTCAAATTTCTTGTACCTAGCTTCTTTGGTGACTCCTTCATTTATCTCGAAAGCAAAACTGAGTTTTATTACATTCTGAAATTGTAAAGCTTGTACTATATCTCACGAGTCATAGAATAGAGGCCACTTGTATAATGTATAAACATCATTAGTTGACAAGTTGGTAAGCAACATTGGGTCAAAGACCCTTATGGTTTCCAGTTTACCATTTATGTTCAAAACTATCACGGCCATCCCGTTCTCCAAACATAGTACCACCATTTCAAATGTTGAGTGAAGTCTTGAGGCATCTCACGTAGTGGGATCTTTGACATTGTACGTGGTGGACTCCACTTAAACACAACTTTTGGTTTGCCAGTTATAGCGTCAACCTCAGATCTTCTGATGTACCTCGTTGGTTGTTGATGTTTGAATTTGACCCATCTGGTGTGGTACTCTCTCATTAGAGCTGCTTCAAACTAGCCTGACATCTTACGAGGGTTAGCGTATAGCAATTTTAACATTGCTAACTGGTTAAGCTCAAAACCTAGAAGAGTCTTCAGGTCACGTGGAAACCTAAAATATTCAATTCCCTTCTCACGTTTAACAACATAGACGTTGAGGTCTTCAAAATGTGCTCATGCTATGATCCTGTCTGCCACCTTTTGATGTTTTTTTACCTTATACAGTTTGGTGTAGGCAGTTGACGTTGAAGCGCTGTGTTGGGCTCTTATCTCCTCAAAACATGCTACCCATTCTGCCTTTTTGATGTTCACCTCCGCATCTGTGGCTTGGGCCTTATCTTTATCCTTTCCGGACTCTTTTTCCATCCTGTCCAGAGTCTCAAAAGTGTCACTAACAAGAGTGTCTCCCAGATTGGGAATGACAGTTCCTTCCTTGTCAGTGTACTATGGATAGTGTTGAGCAGTGACATCTTCTATCTCAATCTCATCGACATCTTGAAGCTCATCATCACACTCTACATTCATAGTAGGGGCATCTTTCACAATCTCCTCAGCGTTCAACTTGAACATGTCAGCTAGTTGCTCATCAGTGAGATTGTGAATGATTTCTCCTTCTTGAGGAGTATACATCACAGATCTCCTTACAATACCTTGCACATCAAGAATCAACGTCGGTTGAGTCTTGATCTGTTGGAGTGGAGCAATATCATATTCATCTTGTTGAAAATCTAGATCGGCTTGATTTAAAAATTCAACACAACAATCAATAATTAATAATCAAGACATAACCATTTACATTACATATAAACATTCATTACATAAATTTTATACATGATCCAAATACAAATGATTTTAAATAACAATAAAACATCTAAATATTACACTGTCTTGGATCTTGTGTTCTTCTGCTGTCGGGGCTGATGTCAAGGCACCTGGATCTTGAGTCTTTTTGGTCCGCCTCTCACTAGCTTCCTGTGCACCCAAAACAGATGACTCTCCTCCTTCTTCAATGTCTCCTCCCTCATCATCACCTTCATCATCACCATCATCATCATCATCACTATCAATACCATCATAACCATCTCCCTCTTTGATCTTCAGAGGCTCATCCTTTGTGCCCTTAAGTTTGAGTAGGATAGTCTCTTAGCATCCTCTAACTCCTCAATATTCTTAGTAGATGACATATTTTGCTCCTTGAGTTGGGAAATCTCTTGACTCTGAGCAGCCATTTGCTGAGCCTGCTCCTTATCTGTTGTGCCTGTTAAGAGATCTGCTATGATTGTGAAGCAGTAAGCTCCACTAATTGTCGGAGTTGAGCAGTGTTCTCATCATCGATTGCTAACAGCTTCCGCACCATACGATTTAGTGCTGAAAGCTATTCCTCGACCCCACTAGGTGGTAAAGATGATCCTGAGGGAAAGGATGGGTGATATGATGGTCCTGCCTGGTGGCTAGAGGTGGTGGTGGTAGCAGTGGTGAATATGGGAGGTGGTATGTGTGCGGGTGGTGATGGGTAAGCTGAAGTGGTGGTGGAAGTGATGTGGATTGGGGGTGGAATCACTGGTGGGGTGTGGCTGTAGTAGTGGAGGGTGGAGGTGTGGTGGTGAAAGTCGGTGGTATGGTAGTGGAGGTAGCTGTGGTGGTGGTGGTGGTGGTAGAAGTAGTGGTGGTGGTTGTGGTGGTGGAGGTAGTATTGAAGGTGAGTCGTCTTTTCTTCTTCTTCATACATGGGGCTGAGCCATCTTTTTCTTCCTCGATCCTGTCGAGGATGATGCTCCCCCTAGGGCACGACTCAGCTGATTGGGAGCATATGTGGGATTAGTATCATCATCTCCTGACCCACCGGGGCGTTCACCAACTGCCCTGAGACCCCGTTCTGTGGCAACGACTTTGCTGCCCACAGTACGGGTTAGTTGCTCCTCATCTGACTCCTCCTCTTCCTCACCAGGTATGAATTCCCGGTGGAATCCGGCAGTCTTTGCTACATCTCTAGTGGCAGCATATGCTGGAGATGCACTATCAGTAGTGGGGCCCCTTGGTTGAGTGGGCCCTTCATCTCCAGCATCCCCGCTATCATCATCATCAGAGTTGTAATTAATAATCAAGAGATTTACATTACATATAAACATTCATTACATAAATTTTATAGATGATTAAAATACAAATGATTTTAAATAACAATAAAACATCTAAATATTACTCTTGTCTTGGATCCTGTGTTCTTCTGCTGTCGGGGCTGATGTCGAGGCACCCGGATCTTGGGTCTTTTTGGTCCGCCTCTCACTAGCTTCCTGTGCACCCGAAGCAGATGACTCGCCTCCTCCTTCAGTGTCTCCTCCATCCTCATCATCACCTTCATCAGCACCATCATCACCATCATCATCATCATCATCATCACTCTCATCATCATCACTATCATCACCATTATCACCATCTCCCTCTCTGATCTTCAGAGGCTCATCCTTTGTGCCTGTAACTTTGAGCAGGATGGTCCTCTTAGCACCCTCTAACCGGTCAATCTTCTTAGTAGATAACATATTTTGCTCCTTGAGTTGAGAAATCTCTTGACTCTGAGCAGCCATTTGCTTAGCCTGCTCCTTAATCTGTTATGCATATTGAGAGATCTGCTATGATTTTACAGCAGTAAGCTCCACTAACTGTCGGAGTTGAGCAGTCTTCTCATCATCGGCTGCTAACAGCTTCAGCACCATACAATTTAGTGCTGAAAGTTGTTCCTCTACCCCACTACGAGGTAGAGATGATCTTGACGGAAAGGGTGGGTGATAGTATTGTCCTGCCTGGTGGCTAGAGGTGGTGGTGGTGGCAGTGGTGAATATGGGAGGTGGTATGTGTGTGGGTGGTGATGGGTAAGCTGAAGTGGTGGTGGATGTGATGTGGATTCGGGGTGGAATCACTGGTGGAGGTGTGGCTGTAGTAGTGGAGGGTGGAGGTGTAGTGGTGAAAGTGGGTGGTATGGTAGTGGAGGTAGCTGTGGTGGTGGTAGTGGTGGCAGAAGTAGTGGTGGTGGCTGTGGTGGTGGAGGTAGTAATGAAGGTGAGTCGTCTTTTCTTCTTCTTCATTCCATGGGGCTGAGCCATCCTCTTCTTCCTCGATCCTGTCTAGGAGGATGCTCCCCCTAGGGCGTGACTCGGTTGATCGGGAGCATATGTGGGATTAGTATCATCCTCTCCCGACCCGCCGGGGCATTCACCAAGCACCCTGAGACCCCGTTCTGTGGCAATGACTTTGTTGCCCATAGTATGGGTCAGTGGCTCCTCATCTGACTCCTCTTCCTCCTTACCAGGTATGAATTCCCGATGGAATCCGACAGTCTCTACTACATCTCTAGTGGGGGCAGATGCTGGAGATGCACTTTCAGTAGTGGGGCCCCTTGGTTGAGTGGGCCCTTCATCTCTAGCATCCCCGCTATCATCTTCATCATCAGAGTTGTGCTCTCGGAGCTGTAGCTGCTCATCATCGGAGTCGCTGTCTACGTGACGCCACTTACGCCTGCCTGGCGCCACGTAGTTCTCCTTGGCCAGATGGCCGATAAGTCTCTTTACCTGGGGCTTTACCTGCTTACCCCAGTAAACTCTCATACGACCCAGAGTCGTATCATCCATGATCTCCAAAGCCACTGCATCGTGGCGCTCCTTTGGAAGCGATGGCAACTTCTCATCAAAAATCAGCTACAACAACCTGGGGTACATACAAAAGCCCTCTTTTCCCTTTGCTTCCAGATTCTCCACGCGGTAAGAGAAGATCATGCTAGAGAAGCTGAAGGGGTAGTTCAGTACCAGTGCCATGTAGGCATTTTGTATCTGGTGTGATAGGTCATCAAACCTACCCCTTCTAGAAGCTATGCACTTCAAAATAACATGTGCCAAGTACTTATACCGGGGGCACAAGTTGGTCTTGTTGAGCGCACTTGAGTTGATGTCCCCAGCATACTTAATCCTCAGAAAACAACCTCTCACCGTCAGTGGGTGTAGCTTGGTGGGGTATCCAGCATCATCTCCCAACCCAAGCACACGCTGAATGTCTTCAGCAGTAATCTCTATGTCCATACCACATATGGAGCTTCGAATGCTTTATGGCTCTCGTGATCTGTCCACTGATGGTTTCTGCTAGAAGGCCTGGTGTATAGACCTATAGGGAGTGCATGGAGTAGAGATAGCCTTGGGTATCCTTGATCGCTTGAGAAAGGCAATGATCTCTGCAAACTTAGCACCATTCCGAGTTGTGTGGTCTAAATGAGCACGGATGTTGTGCTTCGGATTGATAGACCATCTATCAGCCATCGATCTGTAACACAAGATACATAAACATTAGATACTCGTATAACATAAATCAATTCTAAGTAACTTGATAGAATTCATTCTGATTCATTCATGCGAATGAATCGTGAGACTGTGTTCAGTCGGTTGTCCTATCATGTGACTGGACTCATTCAGGTGAATGAACAGGCAACTGAGTTCAATCAGTTGACTGATCCTGCGATTGGTTCAGTCGGCCGACTGAGCTCATTCGTATGATAATTCGGCCGATTGAGCTATTCGGCTAGCTCAATCGTGCGAATGGGGTTCATCCAGATGACAAGTCGCATGACCCACTATTCGGTCGACTAAGGTTCGAATCTTGACCAATTCATGAAATTAAACGTTGGGTATAGGTTCTTTACACTCGCAATCACTTAACTAATAACCTAATAACTTTATTTTTAACATTTTACATGGTTTCAGTAGGTCATTAATCCATTGAGTTGTTCGGTTCTTGTTTCAATCGTGAATCACTAATTAGGGCATCATATTTTCTGATTTCTATGAGATTTCATCACATTGTACATGTATGAATGCACACACATTTCAGAAGATCAATAGGAATGTATAATAGAGGTCTGAAGAAATTGGGGCAGCGTAACGGTAGGATGTGCGATATAAGGGCGATTAGAAGTGATGAGCTAAATCCGATTGACTGTGGGCCTATTTATACTAAATCTAAGCTCAATCGGCCGACTAGACTCATTCAATCGGTTCATTGGGGCGAATGGAACTCAGTCGGGCAATTGACTAAGTCGTGCACTTTAGTCGGCCGACTGGAGCTCAGTCGATTGACTAACTCATTCGCACACTCCCATTTAGTCGAATGGGTCATTCTGATAAGCCATTCGGGTGAATGGTTCATACTCATGTCCATTCAGCTATTTAATGCATGAGTATGGTCCATTCGTATGATTGGTCCATACTCATGGTCCATTCGTGTGAATGGGTCAAACTCATGAATTTGACTTTATGACCATTTTTACATATTACGCCCTTTTAACTTTTGAATAAACGTTATGTGCACTTGATCATCTTAGACATGATCATTTTATATTGAAAACCCTTTGATCACCTCAGACGTTATCTTTTTAAAGCATTTTGTCACCTCAGATGTGACCCAATTTTATTTGAAAGCACATGTGGTCACCTCAGACATGGCCTTTTGGATGATAAGGTCCCTTATCAACTTCTATGACATAGTCCGATACTACATAAAACTGATATTGACAGACTTTGTACAGAAATAAAAGAAATAATGCTAAAACTTAAAACTAGGACATGTTTTTGTGTTTTTGTGAGGGTTAATTTCTAAGACGTAATTCTAAGGAATAATTTTTCTGAGAGAGCAGCCTCAATCTTTTAAACCAGACATGGACCAATTCAAGCTGGAATCATACAAAAGATTCAAATCATTCAGGACAAGTTATTTAAAAGACTTTGATGCCTTATTCTTGGTTTTCATCTGGAGTCAGTTAGCAAAGCTAGGAAATCATGCTAGTACTCTCAGGTGCCCACACTGATTTGAACTTTCAAGAATTGTAGCCACAATGATTGTCAGTATACTTGTCCTCTCAAATTCATACATAGACTTTCAACATAGTTTGGTGACAGTTTAAGGTTTGTTTATCTAAACCAGCATTTGTGGATCCCACACTTATATGGTAATCAACATTCCTCAGGAGATTTTTGAGCGGTCTCAGGGTAGTGTTTAAGAATAGACTATTCTTAGAACTTTCAAAGAGAAGCCAATCCTCAGGTCAGTGCCATCGCACAGCAGAGAGGCAGCAAACAACGATGAGTTCTAGAATATATAGATTATGCTTATCCTTAGGTCAATGCCACCGCACAACGGAAAGGCACATAACCCATCTTCTTGTTTGAGCATTTTCATTTTTTTGCACAGATCTCACAAATAACATCACTTATTAGTTTGATTTCATTTTTTATGTGCTTTTGCTCATCCTTTGGTCTTACGCACACATTTGTGGCATTTATTTTGCTCGTCACCCCTTACTGGAATCTTGTTGATTGTTTTAACCAGGGATAAGGTGTTACCCACAACTAGTCAAATATTTGTTGGACCAAAAGAACCAATGAGCCAAGATCAGAAAACCTCTAAGTCCCACATGATTCTGAGGATCTTAATGCTTATGCGGTTAAGAGAGAACAGGGCATAGAGTACTTCAGATTCCCACATGATCCGAAGACTCTACCAGGTTTTGAGCTCAACCAGCTGGCTAAGCTAAAACTTTTGTATGCTGAACCGAGAAAGATGTCAGGCTGGTTTGAGGCTGCCCTAAAGAAGGAGTACCACACCCGATGGGTTAACTTCACACCCCAACAACCTACTAGGTATATCAGAAGGTCTGAGGTTGATGCCATTACTGGCAAGCCCAAGATAGTGTTGAAGTGGAATCCTCCACGCACAATGTCAAGAATCCTACTCAAGGAAATGCCACAGGACTTCACTCCACATTTTAAGTGGTAGTACTACGACTGGAGAACAGCTGAAGCAGTCATAGTTCTAAGCAAAGAGGGACAAATGGATACGATCAGTGTATTCGACCTAATGTGGCTTACTAACTTATCGGATAATGATGTCTATACGCTATACAAGTGGCCACTGTTATATGATACGCAAGATATTGTACAAGCCCTCCAGTTTCCTTACGTTATACGACTCTTCTTCGCGTTTGAGATTCACACATGAGTCACAAAAGAGGAGAAGTACAAGAAATACAAGGAGGTTATGCAGAAAACAAGAGATTAGAGAGATCTAGGTCAAAGGGGGAGTTTGTTGATACATGTATGTCCCTAGATCATGATATGAATGTAATAGATCTTGTTTGTCTGATACATGTATGTCCCTAGATCATGATATGAATGTAATAGATCTTGTTTGCTGAAAACTCCAACAGCTGAAGATCAAATGCTGAAGACTTCAACAGCTGAAGACTAAAGTGCTGAAGTTCAACAGCTGAAGAACACAAGTGCTGAAGCTGAACAGCTGAAGAACACAAGTACTGAAGCTGAAGACCAAAGTACTGAAGTACAACAGCTGAAGAGTCTACAAGTGCTGAAGATCAACAACTGGTGTACAAAGTCTGAAGACAAGACTGAAGACATCAGCTGATGATATCTACTGAAGTCATCAGCTGATGAAACGTCTGAAGTTCAAGTCTGAAGAACAAGTACTGAAGTTTCAGTAGTTTGTCACAACAGCTGAAGAGTACTTCTTCAGTAGTTGTGATATCAGTAGTTTTATGTTTTTACTTTCAGTAGTTTTGTAAAACGACTGAAGAGCTTGTTCTTCAGTCGTTGTAGTATCAATAGTTTTATGTTTTTCAGTAGTTATAGTAACTGATAACACTTAGTATGTTTGTAAGAAGATGTCAGCTGTTTTGACATCTTCAGTAGTTGTGTTTCAGTTGGAATAATTCTGTTAGATGTCACTATCAAGTGACATCAGCAGACGTCACATCTCTTATATAAGAGGTGTCGACCTAATTGTAATTGTGACATTCCGTTACCACGAAAGCGAATATTGAATGAAATATATTTACAGAATTCTCTCTATCTATAACCGTTTTTGTTCTTCATTGAATATTATTTCGTTCTTGTGAATTGGCTAATTCATTGATTAGAATTCCGCTGCTATACTCTCTAATTAATCAAACGTAGATCACTGATCCTAACAAGTGGTATCAGAGCAGGTTAATCATTGATCGATCTAACAATTGATCATTGAAACTGCTAATTGATATCTATGTTTGATTGAATTAGCATATTCGCAAGAACTGGTTATAGATTATTGAATTTCTGTCGCTTTCGTTCATTTATTTTGAGATCTCTCTTGGTTCAATTGGTTGTTGTGTTTTGTTCTAAATCTGTTTTAGCTTAATTGAATTTGATTGAATCTGAGATGATTACTCCTTCTAATGATCCTCACAATACCGGTTCCTCAACCAAGCCTCCGATGCTGGTTAGGACCGAGTATAACATATGGCAACGCAGAATGCTTCATCACCTGTCTGTTAACAGTTCAGGTTGTTGGACATCTGTGGTACATGGACCACATAAGCCTATGGTGAACAATCCGGAAACCAATCAAATGGTTCCAAAGAAGAAGGAACAATACTTTAATGAAGATCGGAAACTGTTTGAGATTGATGCTAAAGCCCATGGAATTCTGGCCATGGCACTGCCTAATGAAATCTATTCAAGGCTTATGCATCATGAAACTACTCATGATCTCTGGAATGCCCTGAAGGAACAATTCGGTGGCATAGATGAGGTCTTAGCAAACAACAGAGAAATCCTTGCCCAACAATATGAGACATTCTCTCATAGAAAGGGTGAGATACTGACTCAACAGTTTGAGCGTTTTTCCTGCTTGATCTCTGAGCTGAAAATGGTGAAACAGGAATACACCAATAGCCAGATGAACAACAGGTTCCTCAGATCACTGCCTGAGAGATAGGACACATACACTATTGTCCTACGCTCCAGTGCAAATCTGGATAGCCTATCTCTCACCCAACTTCATGGGAAACTGCTTACATTTGAAAGAGAGATAGAGCAGAAGAGGAAACTGTCCTCATCAGGAAAGCTCACTGATGACTTTGTACCAGGGAATACTGCCTTGGTTGGTCATGAGTCAGAATATGCTGCATCTGAAAGCAATTATGATGAGCATATTGATTTCTCTTCAAATAGTTCTGATCATGCATTTGTTGGTATTGAGAGTCATTCTGGCAATAATAGTGACAATTTATGCTTCATCATGGATGATTTGAAAGGAATAGCTGATGACGATCTAGAAGAGATGGATATTCTGAGCCAAATGGCACTGATTAATATCAGATTTCAGAAGTTCTATAAGAGAACTGGCAGGAAATTTCCTAGACTCTCTGACAAAACCAAAGTTATTTTTGACAAGAGTAAGTTGAGGTGTCACAAATGCCAAAGGCTGGGACACTTTGCAAGAGAGTGTAGATCAACTGGATCTAACTCTTCTGCACCCTTTGTGACTTTTCCTAGTACTAGTCCACAAAACAAAGGGCAACATACTGCTGGTTCTGGTCATCATTCACATCCTAGATCTCCTGCATACTTGTTCCCCAGTGTCAAATGTCATATCCTTATCCCTGCTATTATATGCCTCAACCAAATCCTGTTCAAGCTCCAATTGCACAACACCACAACCATTGCCTGAACCACAACCTTCCCAATCTCATCAACAAACTCAACCTCAACAACACAGCTTCTTCACCCTAGGAGTTGTTGACTGGAGCAGTTTACCAGATGACTTGTCTGGCCATGAACAACTGTTCTCAGGTGCTGGTCAAGATGGTGGTGAAAGTCCCTTTGGAAATCTAGCTCTTATGGCTTTGGATTCTGCTGATACTTCATCCACTAATGCCTTTACACCAAAGGTATCACAGGTATCCTCTGAGGCAAAAGCCAAATTGTGTTCTAAAACATGTATAGCATCATTTGCATCTATTAGAGAGGCAAATGTAGCTTTAATCAACAAGAACATTGAGCTAGAACAAATAATTTCCAAAAGCAAAGCTGAAATTGAGTTTGTGCTTAATGATAAGAATGATGAGATTTACAAACTTAAATGCCAAATAAGTGATGATAAGGCTAGGGAAGAGATACTTCTAGAGAAGTATAAAGATCTCAAAGAAACCCTTGCAGTCACCCAGGTAGAGTGTGATAGATAGGTACAATCATGCAAAGGTTTTGAAATGCTTCTTAGTAAGCAATCTGCTTTCAATGTGAAGTTTGGCATTGGTTACAATCACACTGCTCCACCTACAGATTTTACTCCCAGAGCAAAGGTAGAATCTGATGGTGAGAGTAATAACCAATCCATTTCATCATGTGATCTACTTTCTGATACAGCACAATCAGAAGTAGAAGTCAACACCAAGCCCTCTCAGAACCTATCAGCTGATGTTGATCGTTCCACTGCTGACACTCACATGATCAATGAGTTGATCAACTCAGGAGTTAATTCTGAAAGTCCTGAAAGGACTAGAGAGCAGGATTTAACACCTGAAGTTCAAACTCCAACTACTGCCAGTACAGAAAAGAAGAAAACTGTCAGAAGAAAGAGTTTGAAGACTACTAAAAAGGAAGTAAAGAAAGCAAACAATGCTTTCAAAGCACTGAAGAGCAAGTCTTCAGTTGCTTCACCCTCTTTAGTTGATGATCAACAAAGATGAAGAAGAAACCATGTGAAGTATGTGGTTTATTCAATCATCTTACAGATGATTGCTAGTACAAAAGAGGTTCCAAACTCAAACATAAAGAGGAAATTAAAGAGAAAATGGTAAAAATGAAACCTGAGTTTGAGACCACATTTGTATCAGCAACATCAAATCCTGTTACCCTTAAGTCCACAAAGAAATCCAAAAAGGAAGGGGTTAAACAGGTGACAGCTGAGATTGCCCAGAAGAAGAAGGTGCAACATAGGAACTTATCAAACTCCACTGGCAATGTGTCTGATGAGCTGAAAGCTTTATCACAAAATCAGACACAGCTGGTTATGATGGTTCAACATCTATTGGAAGAGTTAACCAATTAGATGCTCCTATGTTGAAACCACAGAAAATGAGGTCCACGCCAAAGGATTCCTCTTCTTTACCATCTTCTTCCTCTCAGGCTGTTGTTTCCAATAAACCTGTTAGTTTACCATCTGTTGATGAGACCAGGCCCAAAACCAAAAAGGTTTGGGTCTCCAAAACTAACTGATTGTTTATTATTGTAGGGTTCTTCAACATGCCAAAGTAGCATCTGGTATGTAGACAGTGGGGGATCTATGCACATGACTGGAAACAGCTCTCTTCTTCATGACTACTCTCAAGGAAAGAAGGGGTTTGTTTCTTTTGGCAATGATGCTAGGGGTTACATCATTGGAAATGGCTTTGTCTCCAATGGAGAAATAAAGTTTCATGATGTTAATCATGTGGAAAATCTCAAGTATAATCTCTTGAGTGTCAGTCAAATGTGTGATAAAGGCCATGTTGCTTTTTTCACCAGTCAGAACTGTAGGATTCTGTCATCCAAAGTTCTGCATTTGATTGATAAGGTGTTGGATGATCACACTCTCCTGAGAGCCAATAGGACAGGAAGAGTGTATGCTTTAGATCTTTCCAAGAAAATAGATCTCAGAGGCAATCCTTGCCTATTTTCCAAAGCCTCTTCTCAAGAATCTAAACTGTGGCACAAAAGGCTGGGTCATGTTAATTTCAAAAACATGAATCAGCTTATCCACAATAGTTTAGTTAGAGGCTTACCAATAAAGGAGTTCCACTGTGATGAAACCTACACTGCTTGTTTAAAAGGAAAACAACACAAAGTCTCATTCCCTCCTATTGAAGAGCCTAAGTCCACTGCCTGCTTGCAATTCTGCATATGGATCTATTTGGTCCTATGAGAGTAATGAGCATGGCAAAGAAAATACTGTCTGGTATTGTGGATGATTACTCCATATTTGTATGGACTTTCTTTCTACATTCAAAGGATGAGGTTGCTCAGAAGATTATTCACTTGTGTTGTATATTGAGAAGCAGTATTCCCTTCCAGTCAAGTGTATCCGGAGTGACAATGGTATTGAATTCAGAAACCATACACTTGATGATTCTTCTACCTTTCAAAGGGAATCAAAAGGTAGTTTAGCATACCAAGGACTCCAGAACAAAATGGAGTAGTGGAGAGAAAGAACAGGACCCTAATTGAAGCTGCAAGGTCCATGCTGGCTGACTTTGGTTTGCCACTGACCTTTGGGCTGAGGCTATCAACACAGCTTCCTATGTGCAGAATAGAGTCTTAGTAAATCAGAGGTTGATGAAGACTCCATATGAAGTTCTCCATCACTTGGCTCCTCTAATTTCATTTTTCAAAGCATTTGGGTGTCCTTTTTTATTCTCAACACAAAGGATCAACTACATAAATTTGATCCTAAGGTGGATGCAGGGTATTTTGTTGGTTATTCATCTACTTGCAAGGCATACAGAGTCTTCAACTGCAAAACAAAGATAGTTGAAGAAACTTTGCATGTGAAGTTTAATGAATCTCCTATGGACAAGATTCCACAAAACCCTGTGGAGTTGTTTGATTTGCACATACTGCAATATGTTCCTTATCAACCTCCAGCTGTTGCAGATCCTGTGGATAAATCATCTTCTGCAGCATGTCTTCCACCTGGTGGTATTGATGATGATGATGATGATAATATCAATACTCACCTATTCAAGTTTAGTGACCAACTGCCTGTGTCTGCTAAATTTGATGTTCCTGTAGCTTTAGCAGTTCCATCCACAACAAATGCTGATGAGATCTCTGATTCCTCTACATCTTTTGAGTTACCATCTAATTCTTGGTTTCAAGAGTCTGTATCAACATCTGCTGCTGGTGAAGGTCCTACAAACACTTGCACAGATCTCATTGTTTATCAAGAACTGAAGAATCACCCAATGTCTCAGATTATTGGTGATATCAATGCTGGTGTTTCAACAAGAATTCAATTGTCTAACTTCTGCTTCTATGCTCTCTTCATCAGTCAGCTAGAGCCAAAGAACTACCATGTTGCTTTGAGAGACAATGGATGGGTTGAAGCTATGCAGCTTGAGCTACTTCAGTTCAAGAAACAGCAAGTGTGGGAACTGGTTCCTCTTCCCCCAGGTAAGTGTGCAATAGGCACTAAATGGGTTTTTAGGAATAAAACTGATGAAAATGGGCTTATTGTTAAGAACAGGCTAGACTGGTTGTACAGGGGTTTTCACAAGAAGAAGGTATTGACTATGATGAAACCTTTGCCCTGTAGCCAAACTAGAGGCAATCAGATTGTTTTTAGCCTATGCTGCATTCCACAATCTTAAAGTTTTTCAAATGGATGTCAAAAGTGCCTTTTTATATGTAAAATAAAGGAAGAAGTTTATGTGTGTCAACCACCAGGTTTTGAGGATAATAAACATCCTGAATGGGTGTATAAACTTGATAAGGCTCTTTATGGGTTGAAACATCCTAGAGCCTGGTATGAGACACTCTCTATTTTTCTTCTTAAGAATAATTTCACTAGAGGCTCCATTGATAAACTTTGTTTATTAAGAAGGTGGATCAGCATAAGCTACTTGTTCAGATTTATGTTGATGATATCATTTTTGCATCCTCTGATCCCCAGTTTGTGATATTTTACAACATTAATGAAAAAGAGGTTTGAAATGAGTGCAATGGGAGAATTACAGTTCTTTCTAGCTTGCAAATTAAACAAAAGGCTGATGGAACCTTTATTCATCAGTCAAAATATAAAAAAGATCTTTTGAATAAGTTTGATTTACAAAACTGTAAGCCCTGTTCTACTCCCATGTGCAACACCACACAACTGGATGCTGATCAGAAAGGTAAAGCTGTTGATGAAACACTTTACAGATGTATGATTGGGTCCTTGATGTATTTAACAGCTTCTAGACCATATTATGTTTGCTACATGTTTTGCTAGATTTCAGGCTGCTCCTAAAGAGTCTCATTTGATTGCAGTCAAGAGAATCTTTAGATATTTGCAAGGTACACAATCTCTGGGTTTATGGTATTCCACTGGACACTCTTGCAAATTAGTTGCTTTTTCAGATAGTGACTATGCAGGGTGTAAGTTAACTAGAAAGTCACTTCTGGTGGATATCAATTCCTAGGAAACTGTTTGATTTCTTGGCAGAGAGTAAGAAACAAACATCTGTTGCTACATCCACTGCTGAAGCAGAGTACATTGCTGCTGGAAGTTGTACATCTCAGGTACTCTGGCTTCAGAACCAATTATTGGATTATGGCATTACAGAGACTAAGACTCCATTATTAATGGATAGTGCTTCAGCTCTGTGTATTGTCAAAAATCCAGTCCAGCACTCTAGGACCAAACATATAGAGATCAGACATCACTTTATTCGGGATTGTTTTGAAAAAGGTCTGATTCATCCTAAGTTTGTGCCTAGTGCTGATGAGCTTACAGATATTTTTACTAAGCCTTTGGATAGTTCTACTTTCCAAAACCTTGTGTTAAGGCTTGGTATGCTGTAGCTAGAATAAGTGACAACTACTGATGATTTCAGTAAAAAGTACTGGTGATCATTGTAACCATGTCACATATAAGTACCGATGAGTCCTTTCTCCTTCAGTAGTTTTATAACTACTGACGGCTAAATGCCTCACAAGTACTGAAGTACTTATCTGTTCAAACTACTGATGTAGTTACAACTACTGAAATCAGTACAAACAGATAAGTACTGACGTCCTATGAAACACCTGAAAAGCAGATGCAAAGTCTGATGAGTAAGTGTTGACGACAGTATGAAACAGCTGAAAGCTATGAATTGACGAAACTACTGAAAAAAACTTTCTCTTCAGTTGTTTCTACAACTGCTGTTTCATTCTAAACAACTGAAGCAAAACCATGTCTTCAGTAGTTTTATAACTACTCATGACTAATACCAAGTCTTCAGCTGTTTACAACAACTGATGCCAAAACAACTGTCTTCAGTAGTTTTCACAACTACTGATGACACACACCAAGTCCTCAGTTGTTTCATCATCTGAAGTCAAAACCATGGTCTTCAGTAGTTTTCTAACTGCTGATGCCTAAAACCACGACTTCAGCTGTTTTAACGTCTGAAAGGGTAATACCATGTCAACAGTCGGTTTAAAACTACTGATGACTAACACCACACCCTTCAGTCATTTTCACCCCTACCCTATAAATACCTGTCCTCTTCTCTAATGTTTCATTAGCCGTTATTTTCTGAACTTCTCTCTCTCAAACATGGCGACCATGAGTCTGAAACCACGACACAACTGCGTTGCTTACCTTACAAAGTTAGCTTTTTGGAACAAATATGATAATGCCATTGACTTAATGGTGGATTCCCCATATCGCACAGCCTTTCTCTTGAATCCAAGCATTTACCCTGAATCCCTCAGTCAATTCTGGTCAAATGCTTTTGTTCATACTGATGAGTCTACCGGTCAGATCTCTGTTCGGTCCTTATCAACCAGAACCAGTGGTCGTTACAGCCGACATCATTCGCCAGGCATTACACTTACACGACTCCACCGCTGTGACTGCATACCCAAAGGGCACAACAGATATGTCCTTTCTCAATCATGGGTATGAAGGTGATCTTCGAGCTACAACCGTTCTAAAGAAACATTTCCATGACGCTGAGAAAGTCATTTTTCACAGGTAAATGTCTGCGTAGCCTCCAAGACATCTTCTTGGGATCAAATGTCATCCCAATGGCAACAGGTATTGTATTCTATTCTAGAACACCAACCGCTAAATTTTCTGAAATTGTGTTTCTAGAAATAAAGACTTGGCTCGGAAACCTATGGCAAACCGATGGCCATTTATCTCCAGGTTTCTAATGGCCATTATTTTGGATGAATTAAAATCTGATGGCCTTGTTGGCCTTGGAGTCCCTGCACCAGCTATTTTGGCTGAGGTATACTCCAGGCACAACTCAGACCCTACACTCAAAGAAGCTGCCCGAATGCTAAAGCCCAAGCACAGGGAACCGAAAACTTCCTCCATCAGAACCAAAGTCCCACTAAACCAAAATCAAAACAACTCAAAACAGCTATTCAGGGAGATGAGTCCCCTGAAGATGCTCCTGCACCACCAATGCAGGATATACTTGCTGGCTTAAACCCCCCAGCAGTATCAGAGACTCTACCAGCCATAGCCGCTCAGGATTCCTCTCAAAAGGAGCCTGCAGCCACCACACAAGGGGTACCCACACATCGGATCTTCCTCACTTGAGGAGATTGCCATTGAAGAGCACCATCCTCCCCAGGTGCACACATCCTTCTACCCCATCACCCCATGCAACCGCCCCAAAGTCCAACCATAATCATTGCAAATATGCTGACTCAGTTGCATGCCTCTCCTCCTCCCAAACAACCACCAACAAAGGGGAGAACCACATACATTAAGGAAGAGGATCACCATGTTTCTGACAACCCACAGCACCGGGGTTTACAAATTCTATCTCCTGGTGTAGATAGGGAAATTAGAATATCTAGTGAGGCTGCCACCTCTTCTGAATCAGCACATGATCAGAATGAGGCTGGTAATATTGCTAAGACTCACTAGAGGAACAGCTGATGAAGGACATAGTCCTGAGGCTGGAAGTCCCCAGTTCCAAGAAAAAGGGGCACATGCTAAAACTGGTCTACACCCAGTGCATGTAAATCCTGCTACAAGCAGGGGGTCAGGTGATTCAGCTTCTGCTGATGATGACCTGGGCTTTTTCTATGACGTTCTAGCCCACAATACCATCCTGGAGGCTGAGGTTAGTAGACTACAAGAACTGCTTGCCAAGAAGTCTCAGGATGTAAGTCCATCTGCCCCCACCAACCCACAGATGGCACCTTCCTTTGAAGGTTCCCCAAACACTTTACCCTCTCACTTCACTGAGCCTCCAGCTTCTGCTTTTGGCACTATCTCTCCGGGACAGAACCCCCAGAGCAGATGGTTGCTGTATTCCAACAATCCCTACCTCTCATCACTCCCATCATCAATGAAATTGTTTATAAAGCCATTGATGAGAGGATTTCCTCAACTCTACAACCACTCATTGATGATGCTGTGCACAAGCAACTTTCTGCGGTACAAACCCCTGTCTCCAATGCATCCAAAAAGGGGGAGAGTACTGCAGTGAAAGAAAAAAAGAGAAAAAGAACTGAGGATGAGAAGGCACAAGAGAAAACCCAGGAGTTGGAAAAAGAAAAGCAACAACAACTGATCACTTACAAAAGAAAGAAAAGTGCTGGTGATCAAGCTAATGCTGAAGAAAAATCCTTGGAAGAGCTAGTAAAAGATGCAGATGACACACATAGCCGATCCATGGACAAAATTATTGAGCAACTCTTCAAGCAAGGCTTTGATACAGCCACATTAGACAGTGAGATCAGGAAGTTGGAAGTGGAGGAAATTCAAACCAGATGGGCTGGGTATGATGTACTGTAGAAAGAGAGATTGGAGATCATGATTCGATTCATTGCCAAATACTTAGGAAGATCTTTGATGGAGATTCGTTCATGGACCAGAGACAGTATTCTGGCTATAGCCACCAGAATCTGTTGTCTGAGCGATTTCATAAGGGGATTATCATTGAAGCACTTGATGAGGCTGGGGCTGGAAAAAGGTTTGAAATGGCAAGACTTACAAAGGCCAAACTCACAACCAAAATGCTTGAACAACCTTCCCTATCACCCACTCAAAAACAGCCTACCCCTCAAATCTCCAAACCAATCTCAAAGCCCAAATCCAAACATCCTCAATCTTCAAAACCAATTCCTTTACCATCCCAACCATCATCCAGTGATGCACCTAGAAGGAGGAGAAGGGTGCTGAGGATAGAAGAAGATGAAGAAGAAGAGGATGAAGATGATAGTCTGCCACTCTCTGCTGTTCTAATGCTACCAGAACCCAGGAGTCAACCCATGATCACACCTGACTCTCAAAGGGAAATGGTTAGAGCCAAGATAGAAGATGAAGAACAGTAGAAGCAGCACGATGAGCAACTACTGAAGATGGTTGACAAGGAATTTCCTCAGTCATCATCTATACAAGCCATGAAAGGGCATGCTCAGAGGCTGTACACTCTCAGACACACATTTCAGTATCAGAAGGAGAGAGTGAGAGTATGGCCAGACCCCAAGGTGAGTTCTAGAATCCACAAAAGATCTATTCCACACAGATACAATGGCCAGGTTAGAAAAACAATAGACTCTACAATCATGTTGGCCATTGTAGTCTCACCATGGGAGATAATTGATGAATTCAAGAAGGCTCATCAATCAAAAATGACCCCTCAAGCCTTACTGGAAAACAAGATGATCAAAAAGGGGTTATTATATAAGAAGCTTGAAGACATTAAGAAGAATGAGCTCCAGTTACTCCTTGAGGGCACTCATCCTGATGAATTTGTCTACAGGGAGGTAACTACTGTGGAGTTGAAAAATGGCAGGACTATGAAGTACTTATCTGAGTACTATGGTCCAGAGTTCTTCTTTGAAGGAGGAGTAGAAGAACTCTCCAAGGAGGAACAAGTTGTTCTCCTTGAGGCCTATGTTCGAGAGTCATACAGACTCATAATGGGGAAGTAAATCTCATGAATGGGATAACAACTCTATGTCCAGTTCCCCAAAACAGAGTTCCCATTCATACATTGGCAAACAGATCTGTGAGATTTCTTCCTAGGCCAGAGCTTATATGGGTCATCTTCTCTACTGATCAAGAAGGAAAAAGACCAACCATTTTGTCAATAATAAGTGGGAAAATAAATCAATTAGAGGTTTTGGCTGGATTGGTTCAGGGGGAGTTTGTTGGACCAAAAGAACCAATGAGCCAAGATCAGAAAACCTCTAAGTCCCACATGATATCACAACAACTGCTGAAGGCTTCATAAGCAGTTCGACAAGTGCTGAAAACTCCAACAGCTGAAGATCAAGTGCTGAAGACTTCAACAGCTGAAGACTAAAGTGCTGAAGTTCAACAGCTGAAGAACACAAGTGCTGAAGCTGAACAGCTGAAGAACACAAGTACTGAAGCTGAAGACCAAAGTACTGAAGTACAACAGCTGAAGAGTCTACAAGTGCTGAAGATCAACAACTGGTGTACAAAGTCTGAAGACAAAGACTGAAGACATCAGCTGATGATATCTACTGAAGTCATCAGCTGATGAAACGTCTGAAGTTCAAGTCTGAAGAACAAGTACTGAAGTTTCAGTAGTTTGTCACAACAGCTGAAGAGTACTTCTTCAGTAGTTGTGATATCAGTAGTTTTATGTTTTTACTTTCAGTAGTTTTGTAAAACGACTGAAGAGCTTGTTCTTCAGTCGTTGTAGTATCAATAGTTTTATGTTTTTCAGTAGTTATAGTAACTGATAACACTTAGTATGTTTGTAAGAAGATGTCAGCTGTTTTGACATCTTCAGTAGTTGTGTTTCAGTTGGAATAATTCTGTTAGATGTCACTATCAAGTGACATCAGCAGACGTCACATCTCTTATATAAGAGGTGTCGACCTAATTGTAATTGTGACATTCCGTTACCACGAAAGCGAATATTGAATGAAATATATTTACAGAATTCTCTCTATCTATAACCGTTTTTGTTCTTCATTGAATATCTTTTCGTTCTTGTGAATTGGCTAATTCATTGATTAGAATTCCGCTGCTATACTCTCTAATTAATCAAACGTAGATCACTGATCCTAACAATATTTTAGTTTAATCTTGAGATCACCAAAAGGTCTAGTCATCTATTTTTTTGAATCTACCGACATATCATCTATGGTCTAGCAACCTTTAGGTCTACTTTCTTCGTGTTCCCTTAGTCGTAGCTAGCTTATCTATCATATTTTCTTTTATATTGCTCAGACAACACAGACTTATACATGAGGTTTGCATCTTTTCCATTTTTGATTTATTTATTTTTTTTAAAGTCCCAAATGGTTTGTTCCTGTGTACTATCATATTCCAAAAATTGAATCGGTATCACACGTACAATCTTATTATTATCAGCTTGCCTCTCCTTTTCCCTCGCCTTTTTTATATTTCCTAAACCTATTCTCCCCCTAAAATTATAAAACCATCACGTATTAGCATTTTAGGATTTTAATAGGCAAGGAAATAAACCATTTGTAATTAAAATAATTAAAATTAAAAAAAGACAAGAGAATAAAAAAAATAAAATTCAAAATTGAAAAAATAAAAGAAACTAGACACGACGCATCGGACTATACATGGTCATCTTCAGGAACGACGTCACTTTTCATTTTAACTCCGTTGACCTCTAACAAATATAAAAAACATGGTTTGTCAAATGCCTTGTATAGAGGTTAGCACGTTGAAAATCCGTATTTATTTTTACCACATCGATTAAGTTCTTTTCAAACCAGTCACATATAAAGTGGTATTTAATAGCGATGTGTTTGGTCTTTGGATATTGGATCGGGTTCTTAGTAACTGCAATTGCAGCAGAGTTATCAACAAAGATAGGAGTAGAAGAGAAGTTCAAACCGTAATCCCGCATTTTCTATTGAATCCATATGATTTGAGAACCGCAGCTTGCAGCAGCAACGTATTCAACTTCACAGGTTCACAATGCAACCGAGGTCTGCTTCTTACACTACCCGGTTACTAATCTTCTTCCAAAGTACTTACACCCTGCTGATGTAGACTCGTAGTTCATCTTGCAGCCACCGTAATCCGAGTCACTATACGCTGTAAGCTCAAAGCCATCATCATGAGGATACCACAACCCAAGTGTGGGTGTGCCCTTCAGATAATGAAAAATCCATTTGACCCCAAGTAGATGGTTCACCTTAGGCTTTGCCTGATATCGTGAGCATAAACATGTAGCATACATGATATCAGGTCGTGAGGCAGTGAGATACATGAGAGATCCGATCATCCCTCGGTACATAGTGGCATCTACCAAATCACCATTCTCATCGGGTGCTACATCATGGTTTGTAGCAAGTGGAGTGCCAGCTGTAGAAGCATTCTCCATGTCAAACAGACTGAGAATATCCCCTACATACTTGGTATGATGTATGAAGATCCCATTTGGTGTCTGATCCACTTGTAACCCGAGAAAAAACTTCATCTCCCCCATTGCCCTCATCTTAAACTCCGTCTTCATTACTGCTTCAAACTCTTTGCATAATTCTTCGTTCTTGGAACCGGAGATTATGTCATCAACATAGATTTGTACGAGCAGTAAATCTCCATCCTTTCTTTGATAAACAATGTACCATCAATGACTCCCCTACGAAAACCATGTTTCACAAGATTAGTTGAGAGTTTCTCATACCAGGCCCGCAGAGCTTGCTGAAGCCCATATAGTGCCTTGTCGAGTTTGTAAACTCTCTCCCGATGATATGGATCCTCAAATCCCTCGGGTTGACTAACATGCACTATCTCTCTAATCTCACCATGAAGGAATGCACTCTTCACATCTAGTTGATAAACTTTGATTTTCATATAAGATGCATAGGCATGGAAGATGCGGATTGCTTCCATCCGTGCCACTGGTGAAACCACATCATTGTAGTGGATACCTTCAACTTGTCGAAAGCCCAGAACAACAAGACAAGCTTTGTTTCTGATGATCACTCCCTGATCATCTTTCTTGCATTTCAAGACCCATTTGGTACCGATGACTTTAGCACCTTTAGGTCTATCTACTAGAGTCCATACACCTAACTTCTTAAGCTGAAGAAGTTCTTCCTACATGGCACTCACCCAAGCCTCATGATTCAGTGCTTCACTTACATAATTTGGCTCAAACTGAGACATGAAGATGCAGTAGGAACCATCGTGAAGGTATCCCTTTTCCATCACAGAGGCATAATCAGCTGAGTATAGCTGATTTCTAGTCTGAACCCCTAATCTCACATCTCCTATAACATTATCCAAAGGATGATAGACATTCAGACGTGAGCTAGGAGTTGTTGGAACTACTACCTCAAAATCAAGATTGTGAACATTTGGTTCTGAATCTGAGGCAATAGGAGTCTAAGCTTCCGACATCTCAGGTGCATCATTATGAGATGCTTGTGGACTTGAGGTAGGCGGAACCTATGCATCCGGGTTGTGTTGGTCATTTTCCACATTTTCTTCATCAGAGGAGGAGTCACTAAAATAAAGTGCTCATCCTAAATTGGTAGATGATGGTCTTTGTGAACTGGATGGTGTTGAGTCTTGAGACGGTGTGTTCAAGACATCATACATCATCTTGTTTGCGAACTCGTCTTCTGAAGCAGAAAAATGAATATTGAAGGATTTGAAGAATCCATCATAGTCGAAAAAGTAAGCAGGTCCTTTTCCAGCAGGCGGTGTGGTGTATCTCTGAACATCAACGTTACACCACACCTCTACTTGACCCGTTGAGTTGTTGTAAACCCTCTTGTTCAGTATGTTGTATCCTAGAAAAATCCCTTCATCAACTTTCTCACTAAACTTTCCCTCTTGAGTCTTTTCCATGGCGTTTCACAACCAAAACTCGATTAAGCGTGTAACATGCATTTTCTATTGCTTCATTCCAGAATTGAATAGGCAGTTTCGAGTCTGCAAGCACAGTACGTGCCGTCTCTATCAAGCTATGATTCTTCCGTTTAGCAACCCCGTTCATCTGAGGAGTGTAGGCAGAGGTGAATTGATGCACAATTCCCTTTTCCTTGCAATAGGACTTCATCCACTGATTCTTGAACTCGGTTCCATTGTCTAAGCGCACCCGTCGTACTTTAGGCTTGTATAGGGATTCCAGTGTGGTTACTAATTCCTTGAAGGATTCAAATGTTTCTAATTTGGATTTTAGAAACATTACCCAAGAGAATCTTGAGTAATCATGAGTAACTACATTGTTGTGAAGTCGGCTTGGATCGATAAACATCCAAGCATGTTCTTGACGAAAGGATAAACAACAGCACAAACCAAGAGAAAATCAATAACACAAACTATAATTTAATGGTTTCATTGATAATACCTAACGATTACAAGTTCATTACAACATAAGAATCAAGACTCTTGGCAAGGGGAAGATCGAGCTGTTGAATCTTGTATGCCCAAGACACATACAAGATTGATGTGGTTAGTACGTTATGATCCAAGTCAGGTCATACCCAATAACAAGCTAAACAAACACCAATAAATGTTTATTCTTTGATGAGATCATACATATAAACATTGACACCAATTTAGAAAATGGTTTTCTAAAACATTGCTTTGTAATACAACAATACTATGTGGATAGTTTGTTCATGAGATATTATTTGTTTTATTATTTAAGTTGGTTAAATAATAACAAATAAAAGTGTATTATTATTATAAAATTAAAAGTGGTTTTAATTTTATAAATTTGAGGGTTAGGAGAGTAATTTTATCAAAAACCAAAATGGGGGAAACCCCATTTTGGAAACACAAAATCGGCCGCCCAAATGGTCATGTGTGACCAGCTTTTGTCTTGGTTTTTGGGGGTTCTTTCTCCTCTCTAACAATCCATATCATTACACACTTTTCTCTCTAACAACACAAAGCAAAAGAACCTTCAAAACAAGGCTGCATTTTCTGTTTTTTGAAGCTTGAAAGGGGCTGCCTATTTTGGTTTTCGGAGGAGCTAAAGAAGGGCTATCTTTGGTGTTGCATCCTAACAAGCAAGGTGTTTGAAGAGCTTGTGGGTATCACGATTTGAGGTCCTCCACCTTGAAGGATTGCTGGTCAAAAACATCATCATCTTCAAAGGACTCGACCCCTTTTGAGCTGCTGAAAGGTAGTTATGGCAGCCTCTATATGGCTGTCCATAATGCTCATTTACATATGTTTTATAGCTTGCTTATTCACATAATATGATCCTTTGATTTTGGGTTTGTTTTAAACATATATATGTCACCATAAGAACATGAAATTTCAGTTTTATAATCATGTTTCTAAATATATTTCCGCTGCGTTTTTCTGAAAGTTTAAGAGGTTAAACTTTGGTTTTATGGTCAAACAAACCCTTCAATGGCATCAAGAGCCGGTTATGTGGATAGCTTTCTTGTTCTTGTCCTTTAAAAATCGGTTTTAAAGGATGTTTATTCATGCATTAGAGGATTTTTTGGTTGATTTAATAAACCCCATGTCTTTCAAAGTTATATCTTCATGCTTATGATTAAACTTTGAAAGATAGGAATGTCAATTGGTTGATATGTTTGCTTGTTGTTTGTTTGGACAAACAAACCATATTTTTCAGTTTATGTTGGCTGAAAATTTGGGGTTTGATGGGGTTATTTTGTTTATTGTATGATGTTTGTTATTGTTCTTTTGATAGTGCATAACCTAGCTTGACCTTGTGTTGCTTGGTTTGAAAGAATGTATTTATTTGATTATATTCATTCAATTGGGTTGTAAAGTTTTGTGCTTGTAATTTATCTATTTATTCATTGGGATGTAGTAATAGATTAGGAGTATTTTTATTTTACTAGAAAATATGTATTAGGATATATATTTCGTAAAAGAAGACGCACAAGAAGGAAGCACAAAAGGTAGACACAAAGTGGACTAGAAGCATACGGATGCGACATCAAGTGGGAGATCCATTGTGATCTCTATTTTGTGTTTTTGGTAACCCTTAAGAAAAACCAAATGACCACACTTGTGATGGCAAACAAGTGTGGTCACAATAGTAGCTATGGTTATGCACATGTGGTTGTTTATATTATGCTTGTTTGATTGTGATTTTGTGAATGATTGTGTGATATTTGGATATGATATACAATCTTAATAAAATGATCTTAACAAGCTAATATAAAAATGGTTCTTAATCATTAAGTGTTAATAAATGTTATTAAAAGGATTATGATTTCATAATAAAATGGGTTTTATTAAAAGAACCATAGAGTACCAAGTATTTGTAAGCATGCAATTACAAGGTACATAGAGTTTTCAAAGTATAGTATTAATGAAAACTTTAAATTCTTTACCAACAAGTTTAACACCGTCCTTTTGCACAAAACTTGAGTCATTTGGAAACTCTTAATGGAATAAAGGTCACCTAACCATTTAGAAGGAACTTGTCACTTAAGGTGGGGATACCACATTGCTGGGATAAAGGTCACCTAACCACTTATGTTGGTAAACTCACATGTGTGTGCAAGTAGGGTAACTTGATTTGAAAACCATGTTAAATGGATCACCTACAATATGGTTTTCAAATGGTGTTGATGGGATTAACATGCCGACATTACATATGATGTTTAAATTCGATCCCATACCTCTAGAAGTTGCAAATGGTTGCAACTGTCAATCGTTGACCACCTTATTAATTTAAATCGTGGGATAAAGGTCACCTAACCACAATTTAAATGTAATGTTGGGTTCTAGATTTTAATATAAAAATGACCTTAAAAGGTATTAATTATTAAAAATAGCAATATCGAAAATACTAAAATAGATTTTTCTTAAATTTTGTAGATGGCCACCAATAAATTTTGTAGATAGACACAATAATGAATTGAATCTAACGTCAAGAATCGATTAGGAGTCGATCTACAGCGTTCTATGAACTTGGAGTACGAACTTAGAGGCTTTTGGACGGCTAGGGTACGTCTGGAGTCGAAGTGGATCGAATGCTTCTAAATCATTATGTTTTTCCATGAATTATGTGGTATTTATAAGTTTAGGTTTCTCATTCGGGCGACTAAACGATTAGCATGGCTCAGTCGTACGATTGAGCCATGCGGTTGATCCATCGGCACGATTGAATGTTCAGTCGTGCGACTGAGTCAGTCGCATGAAGCTGTTCAGGCGTATGAACTATTTAGGCGCATGGACACTCAGTCGCATGACCATTCGGACGCATGACCACTGTTTGGGCGCATGGTCCAGTCAGATGCATGTGAACTTCAATTAACCAAAGTTTGAATGTATTCATTATTATAACATTATGTGTATCAATTCAAACAATCACAAACCTATATAATCTTGTGAGTAAATATTACTCAACTCCTTAATGAAATATTAAACATTATAAATCACAACAAAACATTATCATTTCATTAAGTACCCAATATTACATAAGTGCAAGACATTCAAGACATATTACATTAAGATCAAGACCAAGGTACATAAGTGTATCAACAAGATTCACCTTGTGAACCTGATGTTGTCGAATCTAGTTAGAGTGTGTTTAGGACATCGTACATCATTTTGGTCGATAACTCATCACCAGGAAGGGAGAGAGGGATGTTGAAGGAGATAAAGAATCCATCATAGTCAAAGATATGTGGGTCCCTTTCCAGCAGGGGGGTGGCGTATCTCTGAACATCAACGTTGCACCACACTTCTACATGACCCGTTGAGTTGTTATAAACTCTCTTGTTCGGTATATTGTATCCTAGAAATATCCCTTCATCAGCCATTTCACTAAACTTCCCTAACTGAGTTTTTTTCAGCAGTGTACATGGTGCGCCGAATGGTTCGAGATACTCTAGGTGAGGTTCACGTCGCCGGAGCAACTCATGACACGTTTTACCATGACATTTGTCCACCAAGAATCGATTGAGGGTGTAACATACATTGGCAACTGCCTCGTTCCAAAATTGGATGGGCAGTTTCGAGTCGGCTAGCATCATTCTTGCTGTCTCTATCATGCTCATGTTCTTCCGTTTAGCAACTCCGTTCATTTGTTGAGTGTAGGAAGATGTGAATTGGTGTACAAATCCTTTCTCTTTGCAGAATGCCTCCATCCACCAGTTCTTGAACTTTGTGCTGTTGTCTGACAGAATATGTCTTACTTTTAGCTTGTAGAGAGATTCCAACGTATTTACCTGTGGTCTGAAAGATTCAAATGTCTCTGATTTGGATTTCAGAAACATCACCCACGAGAATCTTGAGTAATCATCAATGACTACATAACAGTACAAATCACCAACGATGCTTTTGGTGCTGACAGGACCAAACAAATCCATGTGTAGAAGTTCGAGAGGCAAGTCAATGGAATTTACTCTCTTTGCATTGTGGGGCTTCTTGGTCTATTTACCTTTCTTACACGCTACACAAAAATCCGGAAGTTCAAAGTTCTTGACATTTACTCCATTCACTAAATCATTCTGGATCAGATGATTTATCTTCTGTGGATTGATGTGTCCCATTCTTCTATGCTAGGAGATTAAGTCCCTCTCTGTTGCCTTTGATAAGAAGTATTGAACTTTATGACCGGTTGTTGAGTCTTTTTAGTGATCCAAGGCATATAAGTCATTATATCTTGAAGCTGACACTAAGATTTTGTCCTTCGGGATAACATAGTCCTTCTTCAATATGTAGCACTTCTTGTTGTCAAAAATAACTTTCAATCCTTTGTCATATATCTAGGATACTAAAAGCAAGATATTATGTACTTGTTGAACGTAGTTGACCTTATCAAACTTAACTTTCTGGTTTTCCACTTCGCCTTGAGCGATGATGTATGCTCCTTTATCCCAGCAAATTATACATGTCCGCCTTTTATTTGTTTAACATTGAAAAGGAGAGACAATTTCCCAGTCATGTGCCTAGATGCCCCACTATCAACAATCCGGGTATTTGTGATGGCACTATAACGGACACCCTGCACATTCAAAAGAAACAATCAGCTTAGGTTGGGACCTACGCCTTAACTGGCTTGGGTGACCTAGAGGAGTCATGTTAGATCAAGAAGAAGGCTAATGCAACCAAAACTACATCACTTAAGTTATTTTGGTGCTGCATACAAAGGCTTCCGAAGCTTATCATGGAACTTCCGAAGGTTGTAGAGTTCTTCCGAAGACAAAGGAAAGACCAACTTCCGAAGACAGAACTCTACTTTCGAAGACAAATGCATACTTCCGAAGATCAAGACTTAGAAGACTAAAGTGAAGATCACTTCCAAAGTATGATGAAAAGAAGAAGTCTCCAAGCCTGGAAGAAGCAACCTCTTCCGAAGTATAAAGTGGCTTCGGAAGTACTTACTCTTCCGACGCCAATTAACCTTCAGAAGACACTGCTCTAACTAGTAGACACAAGTATGGTCTTTGAAACTCCGCTGCAGACTTCTAATACAACATGGCTTCTTCCCAAAGAGTCATGTTATTGACCATACTTTATTCCACTGTTTACCTTTTCATGATAGTACAAGTTACCAACTTTAGTTGTTGGCAAAAGGTAAGTCAGGGACATGTCGTGACTACCAAATCTCAAATAAGACTTTATCTGAGATACCTTAAACTATAGTCTTGTAGTATAGGCTTTAGTTACATGATCCCAGCTGGTATCAAAGTATATCAGGCTGTAGGTAGTATTATATATAGGTTCTCCTTGTAACTCGTTGAGACACGTCATCTTCTGCTTGTAAGAGTCTTTGTATTTTGAGTTAAGAATCAATATATAAAAGTATCTTGAAAATTATCTTTCTGTGTCTTACTTACTTTCTACATTGTGATCAACTCTTATTGTTTCTTACCATACCTGAGTGTGATTCTAGGTGAGTTTGAGAGAAAAACATTGTGTTTAAGTGACAAACACCGATCCTGTAATTGGTATCAGAGCTACTCAGGCTCTTCATTGTGTTGTCTAACCATCCAAATCAACCTATTTTTCACTGCTCCCTACCATCCACTCACTTAAATGGCCCTTAAAAATCCAACGTAGAGATGGGAACAATGACAAAAGCTCCCATCATTACTCCTGAAAACTTCATGTCTTGGAGTAGAAGAATGGAAGACTTCATTAGATACTAAGACAGCAAAATGTGGAACTCTATAGTCAATGTACCGTACAAGCCAAAGGTGGCTTCACCTGGTGGAAATAGTGCCATGATAGAGAAAGTTATCGAGGACTATTCTGATGAAGACAGGAAGAAGATGGACATCGACAGCAATGCTATGACAATTCTCATGACTACAATACCGAACTCTATCATGGCGGGGTTCGAGCATTGCAAGACTGCCAAAGAATTGTTTGATGCACTTGCCCAGATGTACTCCACCTCCAACGACTCAAAGAAGGACTCACTCAAGCAGCAGTTTGAGAACTTCACTCATATTACTGGAGAGACCCTCAGCCAGCAGTAATTCAGGTATATGGATCTTATCTCTTCCCTTCAGTCTATGAAGATCACTCCTGAACTTAGAGATCTCACCAGAAAGTTCACGAGTGCTCTCCCAAATGAGTGGACATTCTACTATGTCTCTATCAAGAGAACAAAAAACTTGAACACTCTTTCCATGACTGAGCTCTACAGCATCCTTGATGGATATCATCTAGAGATGGAGAGTAAGAAGGGCCACCAAACAAGTAGACCCATGAGTCTTCCTGCTAGCAACGCTTTAATGGTTGCTGAAGGCTCATTAACCCCACAACCTCAGCATTACCTGACATATCAACAGCCATCCTGCTCTTCTAGTCCTTACATCACTTATCCTGAGAGTCCAAGGACTCAACAGGCTCAACACAATCCCTTCCAGGAAAGTTGTGCCTATGTTTCAGGAGGTGGACACTCAGGAGATTTTCAATACTGCTTTGATGATCTTGAGTGTTTTAGCCCAGATGATGTAGAGTACGTGGACATTGTCCAGCAGATGCCTCTCAAAACTTACAGAGCCAAGAAGTTCTTTAGGAGAACTGGAAGGCAGTTCCCTCAAAACGCACCTACCAGCAAGTTCAGGTTTGACAAGACCAAGGCAAAGTGCTACAACTGTAACCAACTGGGTCACTTCTTTAGGGAATGCCAGGCTCCCATGATCAATCCAAGAACCCCACAGGCCTGCACACATCCCTCAACCTCAAAGCCCACTGAGAAGTCAACTGAAACAACTGTAATGGCACAAGAAGTTGACTGGAGCTTCATGGTACAGGATGTGACTCCTGCTCAAGCTCTCATGGCCGGAACAGATGATGCCCAGGTATATAAACATCTTTACACTCCAGCCTATATTAAGCTCTATCAGGATTACAATATGGAAATCAAATCTGACATTGAGTCTTCAAATATTCTAAAATCTGATTTTAAAAGAGCTGAATCTGACTATCAAAAGAAAATTTATGAGTTAGAGAAAACTGTATCTCTTTTGAAACATGAACTCACCAACTACAAGACTCAAATCAAGGATCAGATATCCAAATTGTTTGAGGCTCAAGCCCAGCTTGTCACTGCTGAGGCTCAGGCCAGGAAGCATGCTATATCTGAGCAGAACTTCCAAGTTATTCTTGCATCATCCTCACATTCCAAACTCTGTTATTAGAACAAAAGAGGGTTGGGAACCAATGAAATTGCTCCACCACATTCCTTTGAGTCTATTAGATAGCCTAGATGTGGTACTGAAGAGCAAGAGGTTCCAACTGCTGATCCTTTCTTTCAAGAGTTAAAGGATGTGGCACCAATAGTGGCCACCACAAGGAAGGAACAGGTAGATGTACCCACACCTCCTGTGATGATCAAATCCTAACAGCTAAAGCCAGAAGAAGCAGAGCTAAAGCTGCTAGGAAAACTGATAAGAAAGTGACTGAATCCAAACTAAAAATTGACCCCAAGCAGAAGGGTGTCTTTATCTCAGCTGGATTCCAAGTGTTAGGTAATTCTGATTCAGGAAAGGAATGTAATACCAGCATTCCTGTCCTACCAAAGGATCAGAAGTTAAAGGGAAATGTTGTTGACGAAGAAAGGAAAACCAAGTAACACCAACCCTTACTTTCCCAAAAGACTAACATTGCATGCATCATGTGTGGCCTGCAAAATCACATGGCAGAAGATTGTTACTGCAATCCTGCAAGCACACATTATGCAAATAATGCTACAAAAGAAGGAGTTAGGGAAGGTTTCACAGTTGGACCCTCCCATATGGTTCAAGTGTTGAAGAAGGGAAAGCTAGTTTCCAAAGCCAAGTTGCTTCCGGAAGAAACTCCTTCTTCCGAAGGGAAAATTGCTTTGGAAGCAAAAGCTATTAAGGTTTGGAAGAACAAGAAAGCTCCCTTGAAACCATCCTAGAAGAAGACTGCTTCAGATGAAAAGGTGGTGAGGACTTCTTCCGAAAAGAAAGAAGCTTCGGAACAAGACCATGCTGCAAAAGCTTCAACAAGCTCATCCTCCAAGGTCAGCCAAATGGTGGATTGGAAGATCAAGGAAGATGCTGTAGCGAAAACCTCTTCTTCAAAGACCTCTGTTGAACCCCCATCCATATCATTTGGTTCACTCATGTCATTATCCTTGAAAGAACCCAAGACCAGCAAGGCTTGAGCTTCCAAACAAAACTGAAATCTCATCTTATGTGCAGGAACATCCAATTGACAAGAACAACAATGTATGGATTGTAGATAGTGGATGCTCCAGGCATATGACAGGGAACAGATCTCTACTTCACTAGTTTTAGAACTATGATGGAGGTCCTGTCCAATTTGGAGGTGAGGCCGGAGGATATATTTCTGGCAGAGGGAGTATATCCAAGGGTAAGTTAATAGTTGACAAAGTCCATTTTGTCAAACAGCTTGAACACAATCTGTTAAGTGTTTCTCAATTTTGTAATCAAAAGCACAAATGCTATTCACAGAACATAAGTGCATTATCCTCAAACCAGGGATGACGATTCCTCCGGAATTGGTGCTTCTTAGATCTCCCAGGAACGGGGATATGTACAAGCTTGATATGAATAATGCTTCCCCAATGGGTGAAGTATCATGCTTTCTTTCCAAAGCTGATAGTGATGAGTCAACACTATGACATAAACGTATGTGTCATTTAAATTTTAAGACAATGAATAAGTTGGCTAAAAATAACTTGGTACATGGTTTGCCTAAAAAGGAGTTTTTCTGCAAAGACAACTGTGTTGCATGCCTGAAAGGGAAACAACACAGGAAATCTCATAAATCCAAATGTGTTAACTCTATCACTACTCCATTGCACTTATTGCACATGGATCATTTTGGTCCCATAAGTATAATGAGCATTGGAAGGAGATCATATTGCCTTGTGATAGTTGATGATTTTACAAGATCTACATGGGTATTCTTTTTAAGAACTAAATATGAAACTGCTAAAACATTAAAATCTTTTATTCTTAAAATAGAAAATCAAAATGATCACAAGGTTAAAATAATTTGATGTGATCAAGGGACTGAGTTTAAGAACTTCGTTCTTGACTCATTTTATAACTCAAAAGGGATTGTCGGACAATATAGTGCTCCCAGAAGTCCTCAACAAAATGGTGTTGCTGAGAGGAGGAATAGGACACTTATTGAGGCTGCTTTAACTATGTTAGCTGATTCAAAGCTACCTCTAACATTCTGGGCAGAGGCAGTCAGCACTGCATGCTATGTGCAGAATAGAGTTCTTGTAGTTAAGCCACATGGAAAAACCCCTTATGAGCTATGGAACAAGAGGCCACCGTTCTTTGGTTTTCTAAGGTCCTTTGGCAGCAGGTGTACCATACTTAACACAAAGGACAATTTGGCAAAATTTGCTGAAAAGTTGGATGATGCTATCTTTGTTGGATATTCTTCTAGCTCCAAAGCTTACAGAGTATACAACATTAAGAATCAACAATTTGAGGAGTCATCCAATATAGTTGTTAATGAGCACACTCCTTGTGTTAGGGGGAATGGACCTAATCACATCTTTGATTTAGAATTGTTTCTAAACTATTCTAAACCCTCTTGTGAGAATGTTTCAGTTGGGATAGGTGCTCAAAATGATGCTGATGCTACTGCTAATGATCAACTATTTGAGCTTCCCAGGCCTAGATCAAATTCTCCAAGTGCTGCAATACACCAAGCTTCCACTATTCACACATCCAATAGTTTAACTATATCAATGAATAGTAAAGCTTCAACAATTGAATCACCTACTGAGCCTCAAAACTCATCAGGTGAACCACCACAACACTAGGCAGAAGGAAGTAGTATTTTGATCGAACTGGCAACTGTTAATACTACTTCACAGCCAACTATTGATGATGTTTCTCATTTATTCAATCAACCCTCATTGAATGACTTTGAAATAGTAGCTGGACAGAGTGTTCTAGTTCCTGAGCAGAATATGTCTAACTTGGATCTATCTCTGCAACTGGAAGTGATTCCTCGTCTTAGGATTCAAAACACTCATCCCATTGAGAACATCATAGGGAATGTCTTTGAGAGTGTCAGAACAAGAGGACAGACTCATCAAGGGAATGTCTGCTTGTACTCATGATTTCTGTCTCAGATGGAACCTAAGAAGGTAGAAGATGCCTTGAAAGATAGTAGCTGGCTTGAATCAATGCTAGAGGAGCTGCTTCAATTCAAGAGACAGAAGGTATGGAACCTATGTCCGCTACCATCTGGTCAAGTACCTATAGGCACCAAATGGGTTTTCAGAAACAAAAGAGACGATAGAGGGTTGATTATCAAGAATAAGGCAAGACTTCTAGTTCAAGGATACACTCAAGAGGAAGGAATAAAATATACTGATCTCTTTGCACCTGTTGCAAGACTTGAGGCAGTTAGGATCTTCCATGCTTATGCTGCATCCAAGGACTTCACAGTATACGAACTTGATGTCAAGTGTGCATTTCTATATGGGGATATAGATAGGGAATACTATGTATGCCAACCTCCCGGAGTTGAAGATCCACAGCACCCCAACTATGTGTGCAAATTGGATAAAGATCTATATGGGTTGCACCAAGCACCTAGGCTGTGGTACAAGACTTCGTCTTAGTTTCTTCTGAAGAATGGCTACACTAGAGGTACCATTGATAAGACTCTCTTCATCAGAAAATATGGAAAGGACATTTTGTTCGTACAAGTCTATGTTGATGACATCATATTTGGTTCCTCAAATGACCAAATATGCAAGGACTTTGAGAGCATTATGAAGAAAAAGTTTGAGATGAGCTCCATGGGAAAAATGGACTTTTTCCTTGGAATTCAGGTAAAGCAACTGAAGGAAGGGTTCTTCATTAATCAATCTAAATATGTCTCTAACATCTTAGAAGGATTTGAGATGAAGGATTGCAAGCCTGCCAAGACACCCATACCCAGAAACCATAATCTTTGTCCTGACCTTGAGGGGGAGGATACTGATGAAAATCAGTATAGGCAAATTATTGGTTCTCTGATGTATCTAACAGCCAGTGGACCTGATATAATGTTTGCTACTTGCATTTGTGCAAGATATCAGGCTGTTCCAAAGGTGTCTCACTAGCTGCTGTTAAGAGAATCCTCAGATACCTCAAAGGAGCACCTAAACTAGGTCTCGGTATCCCAGAAACAAGGATTTCAATCTTTATGGATACTCTGACAGTGACTATGGAGGTTGCAATGTTGACAAGAAATCAACATCAGGAGGATGTCAATTTCTTGGTGGAAGGATCATCTCATGGCAATGCAAGAAGCAAACCTGTGTCTCTACATCAACTGCTGAAGCTAAATTCATGGCTGCTGCTAGCTGCTGTGCTCAACTGCTATGGATTCAAAATCAGATGTTAGACTATGGATTTAACTTTATGAGTACTCCTATCCATATTGACAACAACAGTGCTATCTCCATTACTGAAAATCCGGTGAAGCACTCCAAAACAAAGCATATTGACATCAGGTATCATTTCATTAGAGATATTCATGAGAAAAATATAATCAAGTTAATCAAAGTTGTTTCAAATGAACAATATGCTGATCTGTTACCAAAGCTTTTGATGAACAAAGGTTCAAGTATCTCATAACAGCTATTGGGATGATAAACATTGATTAATTTGATCTCTTTTGAAAACCTTATTAATATGTAAGTCTTGTGTCAATACAATTTAAGCCCTGTTACAAGAAATTCTCTCTGAAACTTTCTAAGTGTAAATTCTTTCTGAAGAGAAATTAACCTCGGAAGACATTCTCATATCGTCCAAAGCAAAATTTCTCAAAGGATAACTTTCTTCTGGAAAGAATTCTTGGCCTCGGAAGAAACGATTGATTGTATATCAGATCTACTTCCAAAACTTACAAATTCTCTATTCGGAAGCAATTCTAACCTTCGGAAGCAAAGTTTTGGCTTGGAAGTAAAATTTGCCTTCGGAAGACCAGTTAACTTCGGAAATGTTTTACACTCGGAAGAGAGATTTCACTTTGTAACGTAAACTCTTCAGCCCCACTCTGTAAAAAGCCAAGATTTTGTTAATGATGTCAGATTATTTAACTGATTTTAACCTTACCGCCACTTTCATTTCAACCACTAAATCATCACATCACCTTATCCTAACCCCCATTACCGCCATTCCACAATCATTTAAATAATCTCAACTACTCAATTTCATTTTCTTACTTGCAAATTTACTGCCCAACTTTACCCCAGCTCAAAATCATCCACGTTCATCTTTCGAAATGGCCCTCAACCCTCAGCACAACCAAGTCACACTTCTTGATTCTTCAAGAGACGCTGACTTCTCTGAAATCATCTCCTTTCTCACCCAATCAACCTACTACACTGCCCTTACCATTAACCCCACTGTTTTCACCAACCAAATGGCAGAATTTTGGGGAAATGGTCAAGTTGAAACCCTAAATGGGATTCGAGTATTACGGTCCAACATTTGTGGACAGGAGTTGATCATCACCGAACAACTCAACAGGGAGCATCTTGAGCTTCATGATGAAGGAGCTCCTACTGAATTCCCTAAGCAAGATCTAGCTAGCACTTATATCGTAATGGGATATGGAGGAGACATCAGCAGGTCGATAGTCTACAAGTTCAACTTCTTCTACAATTGGTAGTTCCTCCTGCATGTTGTTCTTCATTGGTTATCCAACAAATCCGGGGGATGGGATCAGATCCCTTATGAACTAGGATGCTTAGTTCATGGATTGGTGAGAGGCCTGCTTTTCAACTACTCACGATTTGTGTTCTTAAATCTGATTGGGAATCTACAAAGGGAAACATTTTTCATAATTCCCAGATTCCTTCAACACATAATCAACTGTGAGTTGGACCAGAGCATGCTTGTCTGTGCACCTGCTCTGACTGTCCCCCAATGCGGCCTTCCATCTTCAAGACCTTGAAGAATATGTCCACCAACTTCACTGGAAGTCACATTGCTCTGCTTCCAGGTATGATTGAGCGCATAGCTCCTGGTGACATCCCTGTTCACCTAGAAGTGATGAACCCACACTAGCAACCTCCACCTCAATACAAATCCTACCTTCTCCACCCATCTCCATTACATATCAGAGATGTCCTAATCGAACGCTTGTTCAATCTACTCTGATTCAACGAGCCCTTCTTGTTCAATCCAAAAAGACTAGAATGGAAACATGGGCTCCCACTCAGTCAAAGGTCTCTCCATCCTTCTCCTTTGACTTCAATTTGGGTTTTCAGTCTCCTCAGTCACAATCCCATGAGCCCGACACCCGAACCAGCAGCCCTCAGAATGAGTATTTACACTCTTCTGAGGTGCCAACAAGGGACAGCCCCACTGGAGGCTCAATGCCTGTAGACATTGAACAAAGTCCCGGGTCAGTAGGATTAACCTCCCTATCATTCACTGACCTTCTGTTTAAAACTGATGAAAAGATAACATCTCTCCATGGCAATGAAGTTGATCTACAACACCCTCTCCAAGATCAACAGAGCCCGGAGAAATCCCTTATCTCTAGCGAGCAACCAATAACTGAGGTGAGTCCCACTGATGTAGAGGGGACTCATGTAGAGTCAGCTGTCACTATAGAAGGTGCCTCAATGGACCTTGTGGACAGTGGTAATATTTCTTAGACTGAATCTACGGCAACCGAGCCATTTGATGACTCTGAAAGAGAGATCATTGAGCATGGGAAACCAGGGTGCCAATAAACCACATCTGGTGGTGAGGCTGAACATGCTAGGTATGTTACCTCATCTCCCCGTGATTCTTCAAAAGAAGATGAGGGAAGCATGAAACTCCTCATTCAAGATCTTCTTTCTAAAGTCTCAAACCTGGAATCTCTGGTTAGGACTTTAGAGGTAAGGTCTGTCACTCAGCAACTTGAGATTGACAATCTCAAGGCTCAACTAGCTGAGAAACAAACAGAGAGGTCTGTTAGGCATGTACCTATTCAGGTCTCACTGACTTCCTCCTCCAGCTCATCTAGCTCTCAAGATGATTGTACCAAAAAGGGGGAGAATGTTCAAAGACAAACACATGAGGAACCACAGAGCCGGCTTTCAACTTCAACATCTTCTCTATAATCTCGATGACTCAACCATCTCAAGTCACTCTTCAGAATGATTCAAGGATGCTTAGTGATCTCTACAGGCTCTTTACCAAGTTTCTGTTAAGATCTTCCTTGAGCAGCCAAGCCATGATGCTGCAATGATATACTTTGGAGCAGAAGAGCTTCAAAGGCTGACTGCACCTTCTACCACTGTGGAAGAAGTTGGTCAACCTAAGGTCTTCATGGAACCTAAGATTCAATTCGAAGGGGAAATGGGAACTGATGGCCCAACAACTAAAACAATTGGGACAAAATCTGCATCTCCTTCAACTTCTGAAGCTGAAGTTAAAGCCTCGGAAGAACAAGCTGAATCTTCCGAAACTGAAAAGGAAGCTGCGGAAGGACTGTTCAAAATGTCTGAGGAACTGATCATCACAGATGCTATCCGGGAAATGGCATCTAAGGTGAGCGGTGAGGACTTTCCAATTGCACCTCCATCTCAGACACCATCACTGACTCTCTCACAATCAGAAACCTCTCTCCAAGAACCACCACAGTCAGGATCTTCAAAAGACAAAGGAAAAAGGAAGATGACTGTGGAAGAGCTTCAGGAAGAGGAGAAGATTGAGAAACTTAAGAAGAAAGGAAGACTTCAGACTGAGAAGTTGCTAGCTGCCAGTACAAAGCAGCTGCTTCCAATTAGGAGCTTGTCATCAATAAAAGAAGAGAGCAGATCATTGACCAGCTCATTGAAATGGGAGCTGCCAATGAAGAAACACTCCTGCTACCATTAGAAGAGTTGGTGGATCTGGAGAAGGCAACCATGCTGAGACTTGAAAAAGAAGCCAGGTTGGCCTTGGAGGTAGAGGAGGAGAAATAGAAGGAGGCTAAATTACAGCTGAGGAGAGACAAGATAAACTTCCTACTCTCCAGAGGCTTTGATCTTCAAGAACTCTCTCTACACAACGATGATACGATCCTCTGACTCTACAACAAAGAGAAGGATCAAATGGAGAAAGAAAGGAAGAAGGCTGTAAAAGAAAAGGCCAGAGAGAAGAAGAAGAAGGAAGAAGAGGCTAGGGTCACTGCCTCCAAGAAGCTCACTGAGAAAGCCTAGATGAAGGACTATCTTCGAGCTCATGGCTTCTCTGGTAGGCAGGTGGGTCCTATGTCTGAAAGGACACTCCAACGGATTGTTTGTGAAATTAAGGCTGACATCCGGATGGGGAACATGAAAGAGATGTATAGAAGGGTAAAAGGGATGACCTTCACTACTTCTACCCAACCACAACCTGAAACTTTCACCCCTAAACCCATATCACTACCCACACCTTCTCCCTTTCCTCAACCACCAAAACTTCCCATATCCACCCCAAAACACTAGCCAGAACCTCTGAACCTAAACTTGCCCAATTACCATCCAAACCATCCCTTCAGCCTTCTCAACATCTCTTCCTTGATGAGTTTAAGGCAATCAAGACGAAGCTCACCAATGCACTACTTTGAGCGAAGTCTCTTGTGTAGAAGACTCTTTTAACATCACCTATGTAGACGGATCTTCAAGTTCCCCCACATGAGACAGATTCCTTGATTTGCCTAGAGGAACTTTGGACCAGGCTGCAAGACTTTTGGGCCTCACTTCAAACTCTTTAAATGAGGAAGAAAAGAAGCTCAGAAGGAAACTGGTGACTCTGCTGGATACATGAAAAGAGGACAAGATTCCTAGTCGGTATCTTGTGCCTAGAAGGAAGATAATCTAGTGGATGTTCGAATAACCTTCTCACAACTTTATTGTGGAAAGAGAGAATGGTGAAATCAACAGACTCAATGCAACCTCTCTGTTACACTCCAGCAGATTCGACATTGCTGAGTTAGCAGAGAAGCCATTCTCCAACCTCTCCAACATGGAAACTGCTGCACTCATCAGAAATCATATCAGCAGTCTTCATTTAGCTGAGTTAAGTGCAAGGCAAAGATTGAAGAAGAGTTGAAGTTGAGAAGACACGAAGACAATGATAGATCTCCCACCAAAGGTGCTGCCTTTCTATAGATGGTGGAAGGTCCTAAACTGGAACCTATAGAGTTCGATGGGAATATGATTACAGTTCCCATCAACTAACTCTTTTCAGAGGGCAACAACAAAGGGTACATGTTATCCAAGGTGATAGACTGGATTTCCTGTCTACCAAGGATCTGTACAAGCTTCTCAGCACCACATCAGGAAGAACAAGGAGACAGACAAATACTTACTCTCCTTGGTGCTAAAAGCTTTGAGAAGTCAAGATAAGTGAAGGTTTGGTAGCATCAGCCTAGGGGGAGTTTGTTGGATCAAGAAGAAGGCTAATGCAACCAAAACTATATCACTTAAGTTATTTTGGTGCTGCATCAAAGGCTTTCGAAGCTTATCATGGAACTTCCTAAGGTTGTAGAGTTATTCCGAAGACAAAGGGAAAGACCAACTTCCGAAGAGAGAACTCTACTTCTGAAGACAAATGCATACTTCAGAAGTTGAAGACTTAGAAGACTATAGTGAAGATCACTTCCGAAGTATGATGAAAAGAAGAAGTCTCCAAGCCTGGGAATAAGCAGCCTCTTCCGAAGTATAAAGTGGCTTCGGAAGTACTTACTCTTCCAAAGCCATTTAACCTTTGGAAGACACTGCTGTAACTAGTGGACACAAGTATGATCTCTGACACTCCACTGTAGACTTCTGATACCACATGGCTTCTTCCCAAAGAGTCATGTTGTTGACCATACTTTATTCCACTGTTTACCTTTTCATGATAGTACATGTTACCAACTTTATTTGGTGACAAAAGGTAAGTCAGGGACATGTACTGACAACCAAATCTGAGATAAGACTTTTTCTGAGTTACCTTAAACTATAGTCTTGTAGTATAGGCTTTAGCTAAAGGATCCCAGTTCGTATCAAAGTATATCCGGCTGTAGATAGTATTATATATAGGTTCTCCTTGTAACTCATTGAGACACATAATCTTCTTCTTGTAAGATTCTTTGTATTTTGAGTTGAGAATCAATATATAAAAGTATCTTGAAAATCATCTTTCTTTGTTCTTTGTTACTTTCTATATTGTGATCAACTCTTATTGATTCTTATCATACCCGAGTGTGATTCTAGGTGAGTTTGAGAGAAACACATTGTGTTTAAGTGACAAACACTGATTTTGCAAATCACACATCATAAACTCAACCACTGTCCATTTGAGGGTGAAGGCATATCATTATTCTTATTGTTCTCATTATCAGACAATGGACTTGACTTTTCTTTCCATAAGCCAGTTTTGTGTAAGGCCCGTTTGTAATAAACAAACGATTGACTTACAGTTTGAACTTTAGGTTCATTAATTCTCTTTGGTGGAGTAATAGAACTCCTTTTCGAAGAACTTGGTTTTGTATCATAAAGTTCAATTTTCTTTCTTGGAGTATGATAATAAGGACAATTAGAAGAATTATGTCTTCTTTTTCCGCAACTGTAGCATGATCATCCTTCTACATTTTGAGGAAATTGTTTATGTGGGGTTAAGTGTGATACAGGTATGACATGAGTCTGGTTGGATTTAGTCACTAATCGTTTAGATATACCTTCATCTTTAACAAAATTAATTGTTTGCACACTTTTACCATCTTTAGCCATTAGTTTATTGGGCTTGGACATGAAGCACGTGTTTGGTTAACTGATTTGGTCACTTTGGGTTCAGAAGTAGACATGTGTGAAGCTGATTTTACATTAACCATTAAAATTTATTATCCAAATTAATAATAGGCATCTTTTCCTTTGATTTCAAAGTAGACTCCTTCTGTTTAGTGAGACAATTCACCGGTTTGTCAGTGGAATCTAGATCACTAACCAGAGGAGTGGACACCACATGATCCATAATTGGGTTGTTATTTACAAGTCTACATTTTGTATTTAACATGATCTCATGTGGTGGTGGGACTACTTTGTAACCCAACCCTTCCCCATTATTTCATTCTTTCACTAAGTGTTGAACTAGTCAGAAGAACTAGTCCAACTCTGTAGTTTTTGTTTTAAAGAATTTACTTTGACTTCTAAAACTACTTTCCCTTTCTTTATTTCTTCCAAATAATTTAAATAGAACTTTATATCATTAGCTTGATTAAAAGCAACAACCTCAGTTTCCTATAGTTATTTACCTAAAAGTTTTATTTTATCTTTATAATTTTGCTCATTTTGTTTCAAAATATGATTAGCTTATGTGCACAGTTGTAAATCATTTACTAAGCTATCATTATGGTCTAATAACCTAACATTTCAAATAAATGCTTTCTCTAAATTTGTGACATTCATTAAAGGCATGTTTTTCAAAAAGTTGATCTTTCGTACTTACCTGTGAAGATTCAGTTGAATCAGCCATTAATCCAGAATTTGACTCTTTGGATGCTGGAGATTGTAAACATGTCATTCTGAGTTCTTCTTCAATTAGGTGATTTACAACATTCACAGCTTCTTTGTTATCTAACAATACTTGTTCAACTATGTTTTCACCTTCACTTGTAGAGCCGTCATCCAATCTCTTGACACAAGCAATGTTTGATTCACCCGGAGACACAAAACTGAAGGTCAAGTCTTGCTCTTCGTCACCTTGCGCTGTCAAGGCCTTTGTCTCTTTGTTTGACAAGGTAGTTCCACTATTATCTTTGTCTTGATGGTTGAAGGTTGAGAATGGATTTCCGTTACCTGTTTTCTTGGGGTTTACACATTCACGTTTGAAATGACCCTTTTCACCACAATTAAAGCAGGTAACTTGGTTTTGTCGAAACCAAAGGTTGTATCTTTTGTGGCTACCAAATTCTGTCTAGTGTTTTTCACAAACTTTTTCGCCCTTTGGACAGCACTCGCCAAGGCCCACATAATATCAATTCTCTCTAGTTCATGTTCATCCACCTGCTCGTAATCTTCATGTGTAAGATGGTTGTTTCAAATCTTCCTTACAACTAGACCATCATAGGAATGAACAACAACTGCTAGAAGATCCATGGCTCCATTGCAACTTCCATAGTGATATTACCGAGATTCCGGTCTTCATCTTTGTAGCATTGGCTTCCGGCATTATATATTGGGTACGGGATGACCCTGACGTTTCTGATCCTAAAGCAGTGGTTTGGGAAGGAGCTGTTAAGCTAGACACAAAGGCAGTTTGAAGTGGTGCTCCTAAACTGGTTGGAGTTGGAGATGAGTTATAAAGTGAAGGATTCTAGTCGTATGATCCTTTCTGTGACTTGTATTTCATCCTCAGTTCATCCTCCCTTAATTTCAGGATGAAGTCATTTATGTCCAACTTTGCACTGGTGAAGGGGGTCACTTAGAACACAACAACACAAAGAGGAGAGCAACTTAACTTAATCAAGCAGTAAACTAGATTAACCACACTATGACACTAAGAACACAAGTAATGTAAGAGACAGAACACAAGAGCAAGATACACAAGTTTATGGTTTTCAAGAATGAAGTATATTGCTTTCTCTATTTCTATTAAAAGTGTTACAAAACCATGAAGGAAAGATACAAGAACATGAGATACTTATACCATATCCTACAGTAGCTATACTATGAAAGCCATCTAGATACAATTAACTAGACACATAAAAAATCAATTGTAGAGTCAAAAGGCAGATTGCTTTTGACTAGTGACTATGACATGCCATAGCTCACATCCTTATCTATTACAAAAAGGATAAAGTACATGAAGTAGAAAGTTACAGACTCAAAACCTCAGTGTACAGTTACAAAAACATGGACCTTTTCACCCACTCATGTAAGTTGGTGACTTTACAGAGTTGTAGCGGAAAGCGGTCCAGCTTTGTAGAAAAGTACATCAAATAAAGCATGTTACTAAAAGTCTTCAGAAATAATCTGTCTTCCAGAGTTGAGGCTTCAGAAGACTTTGTCCTTGAAGCTTGGGAAGACTTCATCTTTGGCTTTGGAAGATATTGGTCTTGGCTTCGGAAGATTTCACACATAGAGTATTTTTGTTGCATGTGCGAAACTTCCGAAGCATTCTTCTCCAGTACTTGTGCAACATGCATGCAGAATGAGTTGGGTTGCATCATCCTCTATACATATTCTCTACAAACTCCCCCTAAGCTGATGCTACCAAAACATTTGAAGACTTCAGATATCAACAGTCCTTATGAGGATGATAGCCAGTCCTTTCTTTATGAGATGATTAGGATCCTTCACACTATCAAAGTATCTTCTCATGTCAAAGAGATCATGCAGGGGCAATTGAAACATGTCTTGCGAAGTCTAGACATTCTCAATGCCATGATCTCTTATGACATGCCACCTTTCTGGATTTGTAGTGTATGTCCAGGACAAGATGGGTCTTTCTGCTGCTAGAGGAGCAATTGGAATGGGAGATGATGGAGCATCCTCTGGCTGCACATCCTCAGGATGTTTTGACTCATCCTGAGGTTTAGAAAAGGATGTAGTCTTCTTTTTTTGGCTTTGGTTTAGAAGCCATCCTTTTCTTTCTCTTTACAACTTTTAATAAGAAGACTGGCCTACAGTACCAGCTGGGTCTTCTACTCTCATAGGTTCAGATTTAGAGTGAGATTGACCATGTTGTGGATCAGAAGATGAAGCTTGCTGAGATTGAGAAGGAGGTCCAGGTTATGTTGTCTCTGGTTGTTTAACCTTAACCTCCACTTCAGGTGGGGCTAGACTTGGAGGTTAGTGTAGGTCAACCAGCTCTCCACTCTTGATCTTCTACTTGATCACCCTACATGCTCATCCATAGTGGATAGAGACATGGGGCCAAGTCTCCTTTCGAAGAATCCATACAGCTTCAGGAGCTCATCATCCTCTGCGTGTCAGTAGACTTCTTCATACTCACTTGGATGCTCGCTCTTGATTTAGCAGTTTTTTCCCTTAGCTTCCTTTTTGTTGTCTTTCTTTCCTTGACTATCTCAAGTTCGAGTTGTTTGAGTTATTCAAACTCAACATAGTCATAGGACAGGAGAATAAGTGCTTCTGCCTGATAGAGGCATGTGGCACTTAGGTAGTTGATCATCTTGATCCTATCTTCTTCTTTATCTACTAAGGTTCTTGTTGAACCACATCCTCTTGTGGAGGACTTTCTTGAACTAGGGAGAGTGTAGGCATATGCTTGTACAATCTTTTCTTTTTTCTGTCTTCTTTGATTGGTACTAAAAGCTCTGCATCTTCTGCCTCCTTCTTCTCCCTTGACCTTTCTAGGTCAACTAGTTCATTCAACTCTTCCAAGGGGAGAGAGATGACACTATCTATGTCATAGTTCCTTGTCTGCAGATAGTTTATCCTCATTGCCCTTAACTCATCATTCTGAGTATCTGGTCTAGGGGCAGCCCTGATAGAAGACTCCATGAGTCTTGAAGACTTAGTAGAGGAACTTTCTCCCCTCAGTTTCTTTTTCCTCTCTCTCTCTCCTCCTCCTTAATCTCCTTAGATGTCATCTTTCTTTTCCCTTTGTCACTCAAAGACCTTTATGACTCAGGGTGGAGAGAGCTTTGGCCTTCATTGCTTGATGCAGCTTCTAAGCTCTGGCCAGAGAGAGGTTGAGAAGCACCTTCACCAGCAGGTGTCTCAAAAAGGGCATTGATCTCTGCAGCAATTATTGGAGATAAGATTGGGCTCTCAAGTTCTTGTAGGATAGGTGAAGGGGGTCGATTACAACACAACAACACAAAGAGGAGATTAACCAAACTTAATCAAATAGTAATACTGGATTAACCATAATAAGACACTAAGAACACAACTAATATGAGAGACAGAACACAAGAGAAAAATACACAGTGAGATGGTTTTCAAGATTGTAGTATATTGCTTTCTCAAGTTCTATTACAAGTGTTACAAGCATAATGGAAAGATACAAGAACAAGGAATACTTATACTACAACCTACAGCTGGCTATACTTTGAAAACCAGCTGGATACAATTGACTACACACAAACAAAATCAATTGTAGAGTCAAAAGGCAGATTTCCTTTTGACTAGTGACTATGGCATGCCATAGTTGACATCCTTATCTATTACAAAAAAGTTAAAGTACATGAAGTAGAAAGTTACAAACTCAAGACCTCAATGTACAGTTACCAAAAACATGTACCTTTTCACCAACTCATGTAAGTTGGTGACTTTACAGAGATGCAACAGTAAGGTGTCTAGCTTTATGGAACAGTAAATCAAATAAAGCATGTGTCAAAAGTCTTAAGAAGAAATCTGTCTTCATAAGTTGAAGCTTTGGAAGGCTTTGTCTCTGAGGCTTCGGAAGACTTCATATTTGGCTTTGGAAGATATTGGTCTTGGCTTCGGAAGATTTCACACTTAGAATATTTTTGTTTCATGTGTGAAACTTCCTAAGCATTCTTCATGATTGCACTTGTGTAGCATGCAGGATAGACTTTGGATGGTTAGGTTGCTTTAGCCTCTTCATTAATCTCTACAAACTCCCCCTAGGCTGATGCTACCAAAACACATAGTAGACTTCAGATATCAATAGTCCTCATTAGGATGATTACCATTCCATTCTTCATAAGGTGATCACGATCATTCAGACTATCAAAATGTCTTCTCATATCAAAGAGATCATGCAGAGGCAACTGAACCATATCTTGCCATGTGTAAATGTCTTTAGTGCCTTGATCTCTAATGACATGCCATCTTTCTGGATTTGTGGTATATGTCCAAGACAAGATTGGTCTTCCTGATGCTAGAGGAGCTGTTTGAATTGGAGTTGATGTAGCATCGTCTGGCTGTACATCCTCAGGATGTTCTGACTCATCTTGGGTTTAGAAGAGTGTGTAGTCTTCTTCTTCTTTGGCTTTGGTTAGAAGCCATCCTCTTCTTTCTCTTTATAGGTTTTAACTGTGAAGACTGGCCTGTAGTACCAGATTGATCTTTATTGTCTTTCTCAGTTAGGACTTCCTCTCTCTCAGGCTCAGAAGGAGAGGGAGGTTGACGCTACTGTGGATCAGAAGATAAAGCTTGTTGAGTTTCAGTAGGAGGTCCAGGTTGTGTTGTCTCTAGTTATTTAACTTATCCTCCACTTCAGGTGAGCTTGACTTGGAGTGGAGTGTAAGTCAATAAGCTCTCTACTTTTGATCTTCTGCTTGATCACCCTAATATAAGCAGCTTATCCATAGTGGATAGAGACATGGGGCCAAGTCTCCTTCCATAGAATCCATCTAGCTTCAAGAAGCTCATCGTCCTCTGCCTGTCAGCAGACTTCTTCATGCTCTTTTGGATGATGGCTCTTGATTTTTGCAGCTTCTTCCCTTAGCATTTTCTTAGTTTTCTTCTGTCCTTGACTATCTCAAGTTCAAGTTGTTTTAGGTACTTAAACTCAACATAGTCATAAGACAAGGGAAGAAGTGCTTCTGCCTAATAGAGGCCTATGGCACTCAGGTAGTTGATCATCTTGATCCTATCTTCTTCTTTGTCTACCTGAGGTTCTTGTTGAAACACATCCTCTTGTGCAGGACTTTCTTGAACTGGGGAGAGGGTAGACATATCCTTGTACAGTCTTTTCATTCTTCTCTCTTCGTTGACTTGTACTAGAAGCTCTACATCTTCTGCCTCCTTCTACTCCTTTGACCTTTCCATGTCAACCAGTTCATTCAACTCATCTAAGGGGAGAGAAATGAAACTGTCTATGTCATAGTTCCTTGTCTACATATAATTTATCCCCATTGCCCTTAACTCATCATTCTGAGTATCTAGTATGGGGGCAGGCATGATAGCAGACTCACTGAGTCTTGAGGACCCAATAGAGGAACTTTCTCCCCTCAGCCTCCTTTTCCTCTATCTCTCCTCCTTCTCAATCGCCTCAGATGACATCTTTCTTTTCCCTTTGTCACTCACGGACCTTTGTGACTCAGGGTGGAGAGAGCTTTGGCTTTCATTTCTTGATGTAGCTTCTGAGCTCTGGCCAGAGAGAGGTTCAGAAGCATCTTCACCAGCAGGTGTCTTAGATGGAATATGAATCTCTGTAGTAGTTGATGATGATGAGATAGGGCTCTCAAGTTCTGCCACTAGGCCTTCAGTCAAGGTTTCCCCTATGAAACTAATCTTAGGGCCTGCCTCAATATCTAGTTGACCGATGGCATTGCTTGATTGCCTAGGTCTCCTTCTGAAGCTGAACTCTACACTGATCCTATCTTAGATTGTTTGAGCCAGTCTATCAGCTTGTCTTGATTTGCTTGGATTGACAAGTGGCATATTGACTAGATCCAGACCTTCATAGTAGTTCAAAGTCTAAAAATTTAATACTTCTTGTTGTTCTTGAAATCTTATGATGATTAGGGCTTTCCTTATGTTGTCATACCTCCAACCAGATGTGATTGGAAGATGTTGAACATGACATAGCCCTTGGTATCCCATCCTCAAACAGACTCTGTATGAAGGAGTCTATGTAGTCCACATCAATGTGAATTTAAAGAGGTTGCTGAGAATGCACAATTGCAAGTGAGGATGGTGAGTCCTCAATGTCCACTCTCTCTAAAGAACTCCCAAGTTCTGTAGCTGTAATTACTTTCTCCCCTTTTGGTAGCATCACCCACTTGCATAGGTGAGCTGGAATATAGGTCAATCACATCCACAGTTCTTGTGTTCCTGGTTGAGCTCTTCTTAAGGGTCTTCCAACTAGTTTTTCCTTAAGATATGAAATCTCAAGTTGCTGATCATTGATCCTGTTGTGTATGGAGGTCACTTGAGATTCAAGGTCACTATCCTTGGAGACTAAATAGGTGCATGTTTTAGATAGTTTTTGCACCTTTAGTCTTAGGTTCCCCTCATCTTCTTCAAAAGAGTCATTAGGGGATGAGATGATTGGACCAAAGTCCTCTCTCTCACCACTAGTTGGAGGTTCTTAGCTCCTAGATTTCCTATGCTCACTAGTATCTCAGTTGAGTTGTCAGTGGGCTGAGTTTCCATGATTGAGGTCTTAATGATGTAATCACTTTCAGAAGTGAGAGCCTCTTCCATATGAACATCCTGTACAGGTTCAGAAGTGTCCACCTCAGTTGTAGGTGACTGATGTGGGATAGATAAAGGAGACTCAGGAGCATTTATCTCTCTTTGAGTAGGGGTAAAGAAGAGACTCTCATTAGACACACTGAAACCTAGATCTGCATCACTATCGAAATCATGGTTGGGAATTGGTTGGGTGAGATCTATAGGCTGGGGATGGTAACTATCCCATGAGGGTTGATCACTTGAGTGTTGAGACTCATAGTGATGGCTTAAGGTAGTTTGGCTAATGAGCTCATCAGGCTGAGCCTGAGGAACCTCAGCATTGATCCTTGAAGAGATGGGAGTGGTTTGCTCCTCAGGAGAAGTGGGAGCTCTAGTGTCCACTTCCTCCTGTGTGGGTAAGTATATGGGGGCCTCCACAGACTAAATAGTCTGAGCATGGGTTTGTTTGGATTTTCTTTGGTAAGTGAGGGTGATTTGAGGTTGTGTGGGTGGTTGGGATGTAGCAAGTGTGGGTTCAACACTAGCTTGTGCTGCTAGGTTGTCACCTTGAGTAATGAACTCTAACATTTTTAGGACTAGGGCTATATCAACCCAGAGAAGCCAACAGTGGGCTTCCTCAGTATTTTAAAGATGTCGGGCTTCATCTGTCCCGTTTATAAATGTTACGTGTTTCCCTTAACTATGAGCCCACTTCACAGTTAAGAATGTACTGGACATATCTAGGAAACATGAAATATTCTATGGAGTCTAAGTTAGCAAGCAAGTTGGTATAAACAAACTGAGAATACCTGAACTTGACCCCCTAAATCATTCCATGGATGATGAAGGAGAGATCCTCAGGAATTTGGTCCCATCCACCATGCTTGTTTGATAAGCTGTGGATGACCACATGGAGTAGGAATCTCCATTAGGATGAGACCTTCCCTTTCCTAAAGGTATTTACAGAGAAATATCCCTCATATCCCATCTGCTCAAAGGAATGAGTAACAACTTCCTTTGGGTAGAACACCTCACCTTCTTCATCATCCAGCTGAAGATGCATGTTGATGATGGCTGGAGTGATGAAGACTGTTCTCCCCTGCACTGTGGCAGATAGTGCCTTCTCCCCATCCATGACAACCTCTTGGCAGGTTTTCCAAAATTCAAGCAGATGATCCTTATAGAGTGGAGCATCAATGGTTAGGGAGGTGAAGTAGTTTGACAAACCTAAGAATCGACAAACCTTGGAGAAATGAGGATCTTTCTTAGAGCTTAACAAAGCAACCTGATTATGTTTCCTGTGTAGCTGCAGGGTAAAGTTGGGATCATTTCTGTGAGCGAGATTGGCCATTGTGAGGTAGCTTAAAGATGAAGAAAGAGGAAGAAAGAAATTTCAGCGAGAGAAATTTGGGTTTTAGGTTTGGAGGAAGAACAGATGATAGAAAGAGGGGGAAACCGTTGGAATTACATGTGAAAAGAATTTCAGATAGAGTTTAATGAAAGAGGATAAACATTGAAAACGGATGTCGGTCCCACCTCTGAAAAAGTAGTTTACTTTTCCTCAAAAAGTAATTTTCTTGGAAATCAAAAAGCTTCTGTAGGTAAATTATCTTCGGAAGTTTTAATTAAAAGGCTTCCGAAGCTAAAATGACTTTGGAAGAATTTCCTGAAAGTTTTGAAAAGTTTTGCTTCGGAAGAGAAATTAAAACTTGATTGCTTTGTATATAAAACATAAAGCTTCCGAGAGTTAATTTTGCTTTAGAAGTAAATGGTCCTTGAAAATAAGTAAGTGTTTGAGACAAGTATTTAAGCTTCGGAAGATAGATCTGAAACCTCTTCCGAAGGTAAATTTCTTAGACAATTATTTATTTTGAAGGCATGATTTGCTTTCCAAAGTTAAAAGCATAACTTTCGAACTATCAGAAAATTTCAAAAATCTAAGGAAAGTCTTCAAAAAGAAATTTTCATCCAATGAAAAAATGAGCTTATGAAATTCATGAACTAGACAACTTAGGACACACATATTTTAAAAATAATAAGAATTAGTTTAAGAAAAACCTACAAAGTTAATCATCCAAATAGCTGATATTGGATATTTAAATCTCTGTTCTTCAAAGGCCTTTGTGAACAAATTAGAATATTGTCCATCTGTGTGAACTTTGACTAGTTTAATTCATCTCTTCTCATGGTTATCTCTATTAAATGATACCTGATATTGATGTGCTTGGTCCTTTAGTGCTGTACAGGATTTCCTGTGATTGAGATAGCATTATTTTGTCTATGTGAATAGGAGTCTCCTTGAAGTTCAACCCATAGCCCAACATCTGATTCTGAATCCCAGGCACTGGAGCACAGCAGCTTGCAACAGCAATGTATTCAGGTTCAACAATTGATGCAGAGACACAGGATTGTTTCTTGCATTGCCATGAGACAACCCTTCCACCAAGGAACTGACATCCCCCAGATATAGTCTTTGCAGTCATGTTGCAACCACTATAATCACTATCTGTATAAGCATACAGATTGAAGTCAGGATTATTTGGGTACCATAAACCAAGTGTTGAGGCACCTTCGAGGTATCTAAAAATACTCTTGAAAGTAATAAGGTGAGACATCTTAGGGTTGGCTTGATATTTTGCACAAATACATGTAGCAAACATAATATCAGGCCTGCTAGCAGTAAGATACATATGAGACCCAATCATAACCCTGTATATGTGTTCATCTACACACTCCCCCACAAGATCAGGTCTAAGGGAGTGGTTTCTGGCTATGGGTTTTTTGAACATACGTTGACTAACTTATGAAGATGCCATCTTCAACCTGCTTCACTTGAATTCCTAGAAAGAAATTGAGTTTCCCATGGCACTCATTTCAAATTTGTCTTTCATCAACTTCTCAAAGTCTTTACAGAGCTTTGGGTTAGTTAAACCAAAGATGATTGTCATCCACATACACTTGAACTAGCAATATGTCATTTCCTTGTCCTTTGATGAAGAGAGTTCCATCTATAGTACCTCTCTTGTATCCATGCTTACAAAGATACTCAGATAGTGTCTCATACCATTTCCTGGGTGCCTGATGCAACCCATAGAGATTTTTGTCAAGCTTGCAGACATAATCAGGATGATTAGTATCTATAAAACCAGGTGGCTTTTGACGTATACCTCTTCATCAATCACTCCATACAAAAAGGCACACTTCATATCAAGCTGAAATACCTTTAAGTTCTTGCATGCAGCAAATGCCAGGAATATCCTAACAACTTCTAATCTTGCTACTGGAGCAAAGACATCAGTGTAGTCAATCCCTTCTTCTTGTGTGTACCCTTGAACAACTAGTCTAACAACTTCCATCCTTTAGAGCCTCATCAACTTTCTTTGGCTCTACTTGGGATAAGAAACAAGAGTGAAGACAAACATTTGCTTCATGGGTTTGTCCTCTTGTCTATACCCCTGTGACAGCATCTCCAATGAGGTTTGTGGTGGGGTGAGACTTGTGGATCCTAAGCTAAGGGATCACAGCAAGTTGCTGAGAAATATCTGAATTTGAGAAATTTAGATCTGGCATAGATGTTTCTCCCACCATATCAGCACACTTTTCAAGAGAAACTTGATCCAAGAAGTGTGTGACATCATTGATGTTTTCATCTATGGTGTGGTTAGTAGCATCAAGAAATTCTTGATCACTGTCACCACCACCATTGTTGTCTTCCACAATTGAGATGTTCTTATCTGGTTGTGGAGCCTCTCAGCTAGAATTTGAAGGCAGCCTAGATGTATTAGTTGAGTTTGTCATTGTAGTGCTGATAGAAACCTCATTAGCAGAAGTAGTTCCAACTGGAGCTGAAGATGTATGAGTTGAAGGTCTTCTTAGCTCAAATCTTGGATTAGTATCACCTATATTTAATTTTTCTGTAGATTCTGAAACACTCTCACAAGATTAGTTAAAATAGTTGGTAACTAAATCAAGATCAAATAGCCCATCAGGAACAGAACCAACCACACAGGGTGTGTGTTCATTGAAAGTCACATTGACAGACTCCTCAATAATTTTAGTTCTGAGATTGTATACTCTATTAGCCTTAGCTTGAGAAGAGTGTCCAATATAATGTCCATCATCTGATTTCTCAGCAAACTTGGTAATTTGATCTTTGGTATTCAAGATGGTGCAAGGACATACAATTGACCTAAGAAAACGAATGAAAGGTTTCCTCTTGTGCCAAAGTTCATAAGAAGTCTTGCCATGAGTCTTGACCCCTAAAACTCTGTTCTTCACATAGCAGGCAGTGTTGACTGCCTCTGCCCAGAAGGTGATGAGCAACTTAGAGTCAGACAACATGGTTCTTGCAACTTGAATAATGTCTTGTTTCTCCTCTCAGCAACACCATTCTGTTGAGGATTCTTGGGAACACTATATTGTCTTGTAGTACCTATTTCATCACAGAATATATCAACGATTTGGTTCTTAAGTTAGTTCGTTGATCACATCTTATGATCTTGACCTGGTGATCAGATTGATTCTCAATCTTTAGGATGAAATTCTTAAGAATTCAGGAGTCTCATCCTTAGTTCTAAGGAAGAAGACCTAAGTGAATCTTGTAAAGTCATCAGTGATCACTAAACAGTAAGTGGTCCTTCCTAGACTCATTACACTATTTGGGCCAAAGAGATCCATATGTAACAAGTGTAGGGGTGTAGTGACGGAGTTCTTTTCCTAGGCCTGTGAGATACCTTATGTTGTTTCCCTTTCAGGCATGTAACACAAAGGTCATCACTTGTAAACTCTTTCTTTGGTAATCCAGTTACCAAATCATTCTTAATTAATTTATTCATGTTTTAAAAGTTTACATGGAGCATTCTTTTATGCCATAGAAATGACTCATTACTATTGGCTTTAGACAGAAAAAATAAAAATTTTCCAGAGGGAGATGTTTCTTGCAAATCCATCTTGTACATGTTCCCATTCCTGGGGGCTCTAAGCAGAGGGAGATCAATGCACTCATGCTCAGTAAAGAGCATGTTATGACTTTGATCACAAAATTAGGATACACTCAGAAGATTGTACCCAAGCTCATTGACAAATTTACCTTTTTAGTGCTGAGCTTACCATTTGTGACCATGCCCCTTCCTGAAATGTAACCACCTTCATCTCCTCTAAAACCAACTGGTCCTCCATCAATCCTTTCAAAGTTCTGGAGTAGTGACCTATTGCCTGTCATGTGCCTAGAACAAACACTATCATTGATCCAGACATTCTTGTTTGTCTTGAGCTGTCCCTGCACAAAGAAAAGAATTAGTTACATTTGGAAACCCAAGCTTTTCTTGTCTTGGGCTCGGAAACATAAGTTAATGCAACAATAATAGATCCTATGGTTGTATTGAGAGGATCTTTAGCTATTTTTATGGAGAATTCTCAATCACTTGGTCTTTCTTAGACATCCACACCACCTTTGGAGTCTTGGACTTGACCTTTAAAACATCATAACCTTTTAGGACTTCGGAAGTTTTGATGACTGAACCTTCAGAAGATTCTTCAGCACTGCAGCAGACTTCAATGCTTCGGAAGAACTCCTTTCTTCCGAGACGAACTTCTCTTCCAAGGGTAATTTTCCACTTGCCTTCTTCTTAGACTTGGAGCTTCCAAAGGAAAAAGTTTTCCTTCTGAAGCTTAAATCTTCTTGAGACCTTTTGAAGTCTTTGTTTTGGTCATATGGACAGTAACTTTAGGATTGTAAGGACAATCCTTTGCAATGTGAGTGATACTTTCGCACATGACACATACCATTTTCTTCTTCACAAGAGTCTTTTGATGAGAACAAGACTGTCATTGATCACATCCCTTCTCCACCTTCATCTTTGCAGATGTTGAGACAGTCCTTTTAGGCTGAAAACTGTTCTTGAAGTTTGATGGTCCAGGTTGTGCAGGAGTGGTACACAGCAGATCAGTCTTCTTCTTGTTACTAAGATGAGTTGAACAAGAACCAAAACTCTTAGCAGAAGAGTTTTGGTTGATGTCTTCAGTCCTTACTACTTCAAACCCTGCAGATATGAAAACTTGTTTATGCTTAGAGTCATAAGTAGTCTTGATCTCTTGATCCTTCTTTGCCTTTCTTTTGCTCTTTCTGATCAAGTTCTTTCTCATGGACTTGGTCATCACAGTCTTCTTCTTCTCCTCAGAAGGATAGTGGCCCTTCTTGGAATCCCCCTCTTCACTCTTCTTAGAGGAATTCTTCACTATCTCATGTTCATCCTCTTCACTCATAGGATCTATGAGAGGATGCTCATCTTCACAAGTTCCACACCTAGGAGATCTTACAGACAAGATTGTGTATGGAGGAGCTATCTCATTTGATCCCAGTCCCTGCCTATTTTGATAGCACACTTTGTGTGCAGGGATGATGATATCATGTTCTTGAAGGTCTCTTCTTCAAGAACACTCTTTTCTGCCCTGGCTTTGCTGATCACAAGCTCAGCCTGGCACTCAGTCGCTTGGTTATGAGATCTTTGATTTGAGTCCTAAAATCTATGTGTTCATGTTTTAGAACTTAAATGGTTTTCTCTATGTCCTCTATCTTCAATTTATAATCATTTTCAGACTTTCTAAAATTAATTTTAAAATGTTTAAGGACTCAAGGTCAGATCTCATCTCCAAGTTATAGGACCTGTATCTATTAACTTTAGCAATGCATTCAGGAATACAGAGATGTTCCAATACCTTGGCTTCATCATGATCTGCCATCAATGCTTGGTTTGGAGAAGCATCTTCCACCTGAAAGCTCCAGTCCAAGCCTCCTTCTTCAACAACAACAACATCCTGCTGCTATGACTTCTCATTCTAGAGAGCTTTGTTAATGTAGTTTGGTCTGGACTGTGTTGGCCACCATTTGTTCTAGGTGCCTTATATTCTCTGGCAAAGTGGCCTATCAAGTTACAGTTGTAACACTTGACTTTGCCTTTGTCCAGGCCAAACATTCCACTAGTGGCATTGCTTGGAAACTTCCTTCTAGTCCTCTTGTAAAACTTCTTGGCTCTGTGAGTGAGAAGAGCCATCAGCTGGACTATTTCCATATATTCCAGATCATCTGGATGAATACAGTCCAGGTCTTCAATAGTGAAAAGAGAGTTGCCACACCTTTCATCAGAAGACACAAAAGCTTGAGAAGAACTTGTCTCTTGGAATGGGCTTCCTTGAGTGTAGTTCTCCCTTGGTTTCTCTGGAAAGGTGAGGAAATGACCCTTTGGTTAGTTGTCAGGGTAGCATATGAGATGATGTTTGGGTTCTATGCTATCTCTTTCAACCATGTGTAGGGTTGAACCCATTTGATTATTGGAGTTGTCAGATGAACATGCATGTTCATCTCCATCTGGTAGCCACTGAGAATCCCATATAACTGTATTAGAGTAAGATTTTTGAGATTTTCAGTTCTCTTGATCATCACACGGTAGTGTGTCCCTTGCCTAGGAAGTGAGGACAAGAACATCCTTACAATGTCTCTATTTTCAAGAGAAACTCCTCCATCCATAAGGGTATCCACAATCTCAACATACATGAAGTATTGCCGAGTCATGGTTTCACCTGTTTTTAAGGTGAAGTTTTCAAACTGCTGCTTCAGGAGATCCTTCTTGTTCTCCTTGGCTTCAGAGAACCTTCATACATCAGTTTCAGTTCATCCCACAACTGCTTGGCTGTTTTGAACTTCTTGAAACCTCTGTTCACAGAGGTTTGAAGAGCAGTTTGAAGGGCTGTCATGGCTTTTCTATCAATCTCTACTCTTTTCCTGTCTTCATCAGAGTAGTTTTCACATCCTTAGGGATCATACCAGCACAAGTAACAGAAGGGATGCTAGGTATGAAAGGTCCATTCTCAATAGACTCCCACATTCTTCAATGAAGAGACTAATGAAACCTTCCATTCTCAAACACCAGGTATCAAATTCATCAAGAGTGATCAGTGGGGACTTGTTCATGGTTCCAGTTTCCATATTAGTCTTGGAAATGGTTGCCATTTGAAAAAGTTTAGCATTTGTGTGTCTCAGGGATCTTAAGATGGTGAGATCATATATCAAGAGCCTGGAAAGCTTTGATACCAAATGTAGGACTGGTGAAGGGGGTCACTTACAACACAACAACACAAAGAGGAGAGCAACTTAACTTAATCAATCAGAAACTGGATTAACCACAATAAGACACTAAGAATACAAGTAATGTAAGAGACAAAACACAAGAGTAAGATACACAAGTGTATGGTTTTCATGAATGCAGTATATTACTTTCATAATGTTATATTACAAGTGTTACAAAAGCATGAAGGAAAGATACAAGAACATGAGATACTTATACCATATCCTACATCAACTATACTATGAAAGCCATCTGGATAAAATTAATTAGACACAAACAAAATCAATATATAGTCAGAAAGCAGATTGCCTTTTGACTAGTGACTATGAAATACCATAGCTCACATCCTTATCTATTACAAAAAGGATAAAGTACATGAAGTACAAAGTTACAAACTCAAGACCTCAATGTATAGTTACCAAAAGCATGGACCTTTTCACCAACGCATGTAAGCTGGTGACTTTACAGAGTTGCAGTAGCTTTATGGAAAAGTACATGAGATAAGGCATGTTACTAAAGTCTTCAGAAGAAATCTGTCTTCGAGAGTTGAGGCTTCGGAAGACTTTGTCTTTGAAGCTTCGGAAGACTTCATCTTTGGCATCAGAAGATATTTGTCTCGGCTTCAGAAGATTTCCTACTTAGAGTATTTCTGTTGCATGTGTGAAACTTCCCAAGAATTCTTCTTGAGTACTTGGGCAGCATGCATGCACAAAGACTTTGGTTGCATTAGCCTCTATACATATTCCCTACAAGTATATTGTTCCGTATCAGATTAGACAAAAACGAGTCCCATTTCTCCGGCAACCCATCAGCAAAGCTTGACACTTTATCTTCCACAGACGTGGTTACCCCATGAGTGTGCAACTCACTCATCAAATGGTAGAATCTGTCAATATAATCATCCAACCTTTCTTTCCCGATTGGGGATAAGTTATCAAACTCCTTCTTAAGAGCCTTTGCCATAAATGCCTCAACGTTGCATTCCTATCATATCTTTTCTTCAACGTTTCCCATAGTTTTTTGACTGTTTGTTCTCAGAAAACTGATGAAGGGTATCTTTTGGTATCGATTGAGTCAACAGGGCATACACCTTCTTTTCAACATTGTATTTAGCTTTTCGGCTGCCAGTCATACCTCCCAAAGTTAGCTTAACACCATCAGCACCAACGGGCATACTATAACCTGTCTCAATGGATTCCCAATGATTGGCATCGACTCCACTTAGATAAATCTCGAACCTCTGCTTCCATTATGAGTAATCATCTAACATTATAAGTTTAGGTGGTTTATTGTGCTTCCCAATTTCGTTTTCCAGAAGCAGAAGGTTCTTGATGCGGGAGTCCTGTCCGGCAGTAAAAGCAGAGAACTAATCTTCCATCTCTTAAAACTTTGAACTTCAAAACTAGACTGGCTCACTCGTGTGATTGGGCTAGGCGTATGGAACACACGTGCGAATCAGGTATGCAATTGAAGTGTGCAAATGGATTCCATCATACGATTGGGTTCAGTCGTAAGTAGGGAGAGAGCGATTTGGGAGAAGCGAATGTGATTGTTCAGTCATACAAATGAGTGAGCGACAGAGTTCAATCGTGCGAGTGGAGTGTGCGATTGAGTTCAGTCGTGCGATTGAGTTCAGTCGTGCGATTGAGCCAATCATGCGACTGAAGGCTGCTGTTTTTGCAAAATCAAAGGTTTTTGACTTTTTGACACAAACACACGATTTTTCAAGAACCCTAATATGCCGCATACCAAAAAACGTAAACTTTGAGACCTGGAGATGTCGAAAACACTTTTTGACCCAAAAGAATGACTCTTTTGAACGAAAAACGTGATTTTTACACCAAAACTAATTGAATCACACGCAAAATCAAGAGCCAAAGCATTGATGCCACTTGTTAGGACCGTGTACGTACGGAGTACTAAATAATTATGCGTGAAACCGGATTAAATAGTGCGGAACCCTATTTGATAGGCTATCCAATCAGTGAGAACACAATCCCTATCAATCTAATGATAAAAGAAACCTTAAGAACGAGTAAAAGAAGATCATATGCAAACTATGAACTTGGAATAGGGTTTCTAGATGCTCTGGATGGCTAGGTTATGAGTATGTGTCCAAGTCTCTATTATTCATGAATTAAGAGGTATTTATAGGTTTGCAGTCTTCATTAGTGCGACTGGGGTTCAGTCGTGCGTCTGCCTCATGTGATTGATTCATACGCATGACTAAAGTTCATTCGTGCTACTGAGTCAATCTCATGTCTCATTCGTACGACTGATCCAGTCGTCTGGCTTAGTCGTGCGACTAGTTCATTAGCATGATGTGTTAATGCTCATGGTCCATAAGTATGGTCCATTAGCCTGAATCATCATATACCAACTTCAAACCTATATAATAAGTTTATATATATGTATCAGATATAAGTAAACATTAAAACCCAAATCATATATTATTACAATGTTTCATTAGACATATGTAAGCCATGACAGACTTTTACATTAAGTACATAATCTAGGGACATATGTATCAACACATTTGTAATTATTGAAAATTTTTAATACATTTTAATCAAATCTCGTTTGATTATTAATTATGGTTGTGTTATTGTGTTTGTCATTATCATAATTCATTAATCAAACAATGAACAGGTTAATGTCGATTCCGCAAACATTAACTTGATTTCCTTTAACATTGATAATTCATGATTGTGATCCATGGATTCACAAGATGGAGTACATGGAAAGAGTCCAGCAGATGGCTTTTCTCACTCACATAGCTAAGAAGTTCTACAAGAGGACATAGAAAGTTTCCAAGCAATACAGCCAATGGAAAGTTTGGGTTGGATAAAAGCAAAGTAAGTGTTACACCTGTAAACAAATGGGTCACTTTGGAAGGGAGAGTAAGGCACCAAGTACAAATGGTGGCCAATCACAAATCAAACTAAAACTACACTGAGAAAGCCACCCGGAACGAGAAACCAAAGCATCAAGTTGTAGTTGCTGTTAAAGAAGGAGACTTTCACTGGAGCTTTCAGGTGGAAGACGTATCTACAAACAAAGTAATAACGGGGAATCATGATGAAGCAAAGATATTGGAACATCTCTGTTCACCTGAATGTATTGCTAAAGTTAATAGATACATGTCCTACAACATAAAGATGTGATCTGATCTTGAGTCCTTGAATATACTAAAATCTAATTTTAAAAGAGTTGAAAATGATTATAAGTTAAAGATAGAGGACTTATAGAAAGCCATTTCAACTCTTAAACATGAGCAAACTAATTACAGAACTCACATCAAAGATCACATAACTAAGTTCACAGAATGTCAGATTGAGCTTGTGATCAGAAAAGCCAGGAAAGAAAAATATGTTTTTGAAGAAGAGACCTTCAAGAAGATTATATCAACATCCTTGCATGCAAAAGTTTGTTATCAGAATAAGTAGGGACTAGGATCTAGTGAGATAGCTCATCCACGCACAATCTTGTCTGTAGATCTCCTAGGTGTGGAAATTGTGAAGATGAGCTCCTCTCATTGACCCTTTGACTCAAGAGGATGAAGAGGAGATAGTGAAGGATGCCTCTCAGAAGAGTGATGAAGAGCATTCTAAAAAGGGTTACTATCCTTCTGAGGAGAGTAAAAATATTGGGATGACCAAGTTTATGAGAAAGAACTTGACTAAGAGGAGCAAGAGAAAAGTAAAGAAGGCTCAAGAGATCAAGGCCACTTTCAACTATAAGCAAAAACAAGTTTTTATCTTTGTAGTTTGAAGTGGTAAAGACTAAAGATACTAACTTAAACTCTAGTACCAGGAGTTCTAGTTAGTTTCAATTCATCTCGCAACAAGAAAAAGGTTGATCAGTTGTGTACAACTACTACACAACCTAAGCCATCCAGCTCCAAAGGGAGTTCTCACCCTAAAGGGTCTCTCACTGCATCAATGAAGATAAAGATCAAGAAGGAAAGTGATCAAGTTCAGCCTTGCTCTCAAAACAAGGCTCTTAGGAAGAAGAAAACGGGTTGTGCCATGTGTAGGAGTGCCTCTTATTTTGCTAAGGATTGCCCTTACAATCCGAAAGGCACTGTCCACATGACTAAGAAAGAGGATTTCTAAGAGTTTCAAGAAGAAGCAAGCTTCAAAAGGAAAATCTTTTTCCTTCGGAAGCACCTAAGTGAAGAACAAGGCAAGTGGAAAATTTCCTTCGGAATAAATTTTTGTCTGGAAGAAGGGAATACTTCTAAAGCACTAAAGCCACGTGCAGTGTTAGCAAGATCTTCTGAAGGTCTAGTCATCAAAACTGTATTGAAGGTCAAGTCTAAGTTTCCAAAGGTGGTGTGGAAGTCAAAGAAAGACAAGCGACTGAAAGTTCTCCCTCAACATCAGCAAAAAATACTCAAAATAAGACCATAGGATCTATTGCTATTGCATTACCTTCAACTTCTTTTGATGAGCCCAAGACCAATAAGGCTTGGGTTTCCAAATGTAACTAACCATTTCTTTTGTGCAGGAACAACTAAAGACAAAGAGAAATGTGTGAATCATTGATATTGGCTGTTCCAGGAACATGACAGGCAATAGGTCACAACTCCAAAAGTTTGAAAGGATTGATGGAGGACCAGTTGCTTTGGGTGGAGATGCTGGTGGTTACATTACTGGAAGGGGCAAGTTCACAAATGGTATGCTCAACATTGGAAAGGTAAACTTTGTCAACAAGCTTGGATACAATCTTCAGAATGTATCTCAATTTTGTGATCAGAGGCATACAATGCTCTTTACTGAACATGAGTGCATTTTTCTTAAGCCCGGGGTGGTCATTCCTCATGAGCATATCCTGCTCCGAGCCCCCAGGAAAGGGAAATTGTATAAGTCAGACTTGAAAGAAACATCTCTTTCAAGAGAAGTTTCATGCTTTCTGTCTAAAGAAAATAGTGATCTCTTTCCTATGGCATAACAGAATGTGCCATGAAAACTTTAAGAACATGAATAAACTAATTAAGAAAGACTTGTTAACTTGAATGCCAAAGAAAGAGTTTGCAAGTGATGACCACTGTGTTGCATGCCTGAAAGGGAAGCAACACAAGGTCTCTCACAAGCCAAAGGAAAGATACTCCATCACTACACCCCTACACTTATTACATATGAATCTCTTTGGCCCCACCAGTGTAATGAGTCTAGGAAGAGACCTATTGTTTGGTGATCACTGATAAATTTACAAGATTCTTCTTCTTAGAACTAATGATAAGATTCCTGAGATTCTGAAAAATTCCATCTTAAAGATTGAGAATCAATGTCATCATAAGGTCAAAACCATAAGATGTGATAAAGGAACCAAATTCAAGAAGCAGATCCTTTATACATTTTTTTATGAAAAGGGTATTAAAAGACAATGTAGTGCTCCTAGGACTCCTCAACTAAATGGCATTGCTGAGAGGAGAAACAGGACACTGATTGAAGCTACAAGAACTATGTTATCTGACTATAAGTTGCCTATCACCTTCTGGGCAGAGGCAGTCAAGATTGCTTTCTATGTGCAAAATAGAGTTTTAGTAGTTTAAACCACATGGTAACACTCCTTATGAACTTTGGAACAAGATGAAACCTTTTATTGGTTTTCATAGGTCATTTGGATGTCCTTGGACCATCTTAATAACACAGTTCAAATTACCAAGTTTGCTGAGAAATCAGATGATGGACATTTCATTGGATATTCTTCTCAAGCTAAGGCTTATAGCGAGTATAATATCAGAACTAGAGTAGTTGAGGTGTCAGCTATTTGACTCTCAACGAACACACACCTAGTTTAACTGGTTCCGGTGATGATTGGCTATTTGTTCTTAATTTAGTTACCAACTATTTTAACAAGTCTTGTGAGAAAGTTTCAGCGTAACAGCTATTCTACCAACACGTGATCCTGATCCAAGACTTGTGCTGAGAAGACCATCAAGCTACACAACTTCAGCTCTAGTTGTAATTGACCTGCATATGGAGTACCAATCAATACAACAATGACAAATTCAGTTGATACTTCTGAAATGCCTTCAAATTACAGCTTTGAGGCACAAAACTCAGAAGCAGGAACTTCAAATGTAGGAGATAATGGCGGTGGTGATAGTGATCAAGAATTTGTAAAAGTTGTTAATCATCCCATTAAAGACAACATCTATGATATCACACACTCATTGGATCAAGTTTAACTTGATAAGTGTGCTGATGTGGTGGGAGGAACCTCAATGCCAAATTTAAAATTCTCTAATTTAGATCTGCCTCAGCCACTTGATGTGATCCCTCGGCTAAGATCCACAAGTCTCATCCTACCTCAAACATCATTGGAGATGTTGTTTGAATAGTAAAAACAATAGGTCAAACCCATTATGCAAATGTTTATCTTCACTCTTGTTTTTTTTCCCTGATAGAGTCTAAGAAGATTGATAAGGCTCTAAAGGATAGAAGTTAGGTTAAAGCTATGCAAGAGGAGCTGCTTTAATTCAATAGAAAAAAGGTTTGGAACCTATGTCCTCTTCCTTAAGGGAATACTATTATAGGTACCAAATGGGGTTTTAGGAATGAAAGGGATAATAGAGGACTTGACATCAGAAACAAGGCAAGACTAGTTGTTCAAGGGTACACACAAGAAGAAGGAATTGAATACATAGATGTATTTTCTCCTGTTGCATCGAAGAACCTCAATGTCTACCAACTTGATGTCAAGCGTGCTTTTCTTTATGGAGTGATTGATGAACAGGTGTATGTCAAACAACCACCTGGGTTTGTATATCCTAATCATCGTCATTATGTTTGGAAACTTGATAAAGCTCTTTATGGGTTGCATCAAGCACCCAAAAAGGGTATGAGACACTATCTTACTATATATGGAACTCTCTTCATCAAAGGACAAGGAATTAACTTAATGCTAGTTAATGTAAATGTAGATGACATCATTTTTGGTTCAACTAATCCAAAGCTCTGCAAAGACTTTGTGAAGCTGATAAAGGATAGATTTGAAATGAATGCCATAGGGGAACTCATTTCTTTCTAGGAATTCAAGTGAAGTAGGTGAAGATGGCATCTTTATAAGTCACTCAAAGTATGTTTAGGACATACTTAAAATATTCAATACGAATGATTGTAAGGTTGCTAAGACACCCATAGCAAGCAACCAACCCCTTGGACATGATCTTGAGGGAAGTGTGTGGATGAACACATGTACACGGCTATGATTGTGTCTTTTATATACCTAATAGCTAGCAGGCCTGATATCATGTTTGCTACATGTATTTGTGCAAGATATCAAGCCAACCCCAAGATGTCAGACCTAATCACTATCAGCAGATTTTTAAGATATCTCAAAGGTACTTCAAAACTTCCCCTTTGGTATCCGTAGAATTTTGATTCAAATCTTTATCCCTATACAGATAGTGACTATAGTGGATGCAATATGTCTGCAAAGTCTACATCAAGGGGATGTTAGTTCCTTGGTGAAAGGATAGTCCAATGGTAATGCAAGAGGCAATCATGTGTCTCTACATCAACTATTGAAGCTGAATACATTGTTGCAGCAAGTTGTTGCGCTCAAGTGCTTTAGATTCAGAATCAGATGCTAGATTATGGATTCAATTTCTAGGAGACTCCTATTCACATAGACAACAATAGTGCGATCTCTATCACGGAGAATCCTGTAAAGCACTCAAGGACTAAACATATCAATATAATGTATCATTTGATTAGAGATAAATTTTGAAAAGAGATTAATCAAATTAGTCAAAGTTAACAAAAATGAACAATATGTTGATCTGTTCACAAAGGCTTCTCATGAGCAGAGATTTAAGTATCTTGTTTCAGCTATTGGGATGATTAACTTTGAGTAGCTTTTCTTAAAACTTAATCATATTATTTCTAAAATCTATGTGTCTTAAGTTGTCTATTCTATTATCTTCATAAACCCTTGTTTACTATGAAAGAACAAAAATCTTTTTAGAAGACATTCCTTAGATATTTGAAAATATTTGATTACTTGGAAGATATTCATTTACATTCAGAAGAAATTTAAGTCTTCAAAACAAACTACTTGAGAAAATTTACCTTCGAAAGAAATTGTCAAAATATCTTCCAAAGTTTAGCTTTTTCACAAAATACTTGTGTGTTGTCAAGAAAAATTTTCATCCGAAAGCAATTCACTTTCGGATGTTCTTACTAAAACTTTCAAGTGTTAATATCTTCTGAAGCAAACATTTTCTAAACTCTTTGGAAATCTTCCGAAACCAATCTGGCTTCGGAAGCTTTTCATCAAAACTTTCAAAGAAGAATTACGTTTGGAAGATTTTCGACTTCCAAGAAAACTAACTCTTGGGTAAAAGAAAACACTTTTTTAGCGGTGGGACCGACATTCGGACTTCAAAGTTTGTCCTCTTCATTAACTATGTCTGAGATCCATTTCATATATATACCCAATGGTTCCCCTCTTTTCACTACAGTACAGGGGAGGAAAATCTTCATCACTCTTTTCACTACAGTACAGCTGGATGATGAGGAAGGTGAATTGTCCTTTCCCAAAGAAGTTGTCAACCACTCCTTCTAGCAAATAGGTTATGAAGGAGATTTCTTTGTCAAGACCATCGGGAAAGGGAAGTTCTCCTACAAGTGGAAGTACCTACTTCATACGCTCATCCACAACTTGTCTAACAAGCATAGGGACTGGGACCAGGTTCCTGAAGATCTCTCCTTTATAGTGCATGGGATGGTTCAAGGGATCAAGTTCATGTACTCGTTTGTTTACATAAATTGTCCTGCAAATTTGGACTCCTTAGAGTATTTATGTTTCCTAAATAAGTTCAACACATTATTAACTGCGAAATGGGCTCATAGTTAAAGGAAACACATAATATTCTTAACCTGGAACAAATGAAGCCCGACATCTTTAAAATTTTGAAGAAGCCAACTGTTGGCTTCTATGGGGTAGAAACAACCCTTATCCCCAAAATGTTAGAGCTTATTGCTCAAGGTAAGAACCTAGCAACACAAGCTAGTATTCAACCCCCACCTTCAACCTCTCAACCACCAAAACAACCACAATCATCCTCACCTACCAATGAAAATCCAAATGAATCCCTGCACAAGCTATTCAGTCTGTGTGGCCCCCATATCACAACCCGTACAGGTAGAAGTGGAAACCAGAGCTCCTGCTTCTCCTGAGGAGCAAACCACTCCCATCTCGTCAAGAATCAACGCTGAGGTTCCTCATTATTAGTCCAATTGTCTCTAGCCTTCACTCTAAGTCTCAACACTCAAGTGAACAACCTTCAGGAAATAGCTATCATCCCCTGCTTCTAGATCTCTATCAACCAATCCCAAACCTTGAATTTTATGATCATGAGACATGGAATTCAGTAAGTACCATGAGTCTCTCTATTCCTCCCCCGCTCAACAAGAGATGAGTGCTCCTACCTCTCCATTGTCTAGCCCACATCATCTAACTACCACTGAGCTGGATCTCCCTGACCCTGTTCAAAAGGTCTATACGGAAGAGGCTCTCACTTTTGCAAGTGATTACATCATTAAGACCACAACCATGAAAACTTAGCCCATTGATACACCATCTGAATTTGTCAGTGAGCAGAGGGAAATCAATAGCTAAGAAGATGATGCTAGTGGTGAGATTGAGTACTTTAGTCCAATTATCTCATCCCCTAATGAATCTTCTAATGAAGAAGAGGGGAATTTGAGACTAAAGGTGTAGAAACTATAAAAAACATCCACCTATTTAGTCTCTAAGGTTAGTCACTTGGAATCTTAGGTGACTACCTTACAAAATAGGGTCAATGATCAGCAACTTGAGATATCTTTTCTCAAGGAGAACTAGGTGGGAGACCTTTAAGAAGAGCTCATCCAGGAACACAAGAACTTGTGGATGTGATTAACCTAACTCCTAGCTCACTTATGCAAGAGGGTCATGCAACAAAAAAGGGGGAGAAAGTCATCAAAATCATAGAACCTGGGAGTTCTTCACTAAGTATGGACTTTGAGGACTGACCATCCTCACTCGGAATTATCCATACTTAGCAACTTCCTGAAGTTCACATTGATATGGACTCTCCAGGCTCTCTCATTCAGAGTCTATTTGAGGAAGGTATTCAAAGGGCTATGCCATCTCCATCCTAAGGATCTTCAACTACATTGTTGGGTGGAGGTATGATGCTGATAGAAGAGCCCTCATACTTCAAATAGTTCAAGGGCAGCAAGAGGTATTCAGTTTTGAGACTTTGAACTACTATGAAATTTGATCTTGTCAACATGCCACTTGCCAACCCAAGTCAATATAGGCAAGCTTGCAAACTAGATGTTGAGGTAGACCCTAAGATTAGATTCAAAGGGAAAACCTTGACCTGAAGGCCTAGTGACTAAGCCTAAAAGCCCTGTCACACCTACAACTACATCAAAAGGACATTCCCTAAGTGAAACACCTGCTGGTTGTTGGATCAAGCTGAAGGCTGGTGCAACCAAAACCAAATCACCTAGACAAATTTTGATGCTACTTACAAAGGCTTCCAAAGCCAAGTGTGGAGCTTCTGAAGGAAGTAGAGTTCTTCCAAAGACAGAGTGAAAGATCAACTTGCGAAGACAAATCTACTTCCGAAATCAAAGAACTTACTTCTGAAGATCAATTCTAAGAAGAAGAAATCAGAAGACTGCTTCCGAAGTATGAAGAAAGAAGTCCTCAAGCCTCGGAAGAAGTAGCCTATTCCGAAGTATAAGTGGCTTCAGAAGTACTTGTTCTTCCGAAGCCATTTAACCTTCAGAAGACACTGCTATGAACCAGTGAACATAAGTATGGTCTCTCACACCCCGCTATAGACCTCTGATACTGCATGGTGTTTTCTCAAAGAGCCTTGTAGTTGACCATACTTTATTCCATTGTTCACCTTTTATGATAGTACAAGTTACAAACTTTAGTTGGTGACAGACAGTAAGTCACGGACATGTCCTGACTACCATATGTCAGATAAAACTTTAACTGAGATATCTTAAACTATAGCTTTGTAGTATTTGCTTTAGTTATAGGATTCCAGCTAGTATCATAGTATATCCGGCTATAGGTAGTATTATATATAGTTTCTCATTGTAACTCATAACAATATGCTTGTAAGAGTCTTGTAATGTTTGAGTGGAGAAGTAATATACCTTGAAAATTACTTCTTTTGTTTGTTTATTACTTATTATATTGTTATCAACTCTTAGAGACTCTGCCTTCATCCGAGTGTAGTTCAAGTGAATTTGAGAGAAAAACTAAGTGTTTAGTGGCATAAACCAATCCTGTAATTGGTATCAGAGCATTTTAGGCTATTGATTGTGAGATCTTACCATTGAAATCAACTTTTTTTTCACTCTTCTCTACAACTCACACAAAATGGCCCTTAACAAATCTGAAGTAGAGATGTGAACTATGACCAAAGCTTCAATCATTACTCCTGAAAACTTCAGGTCTTGGAGCAGAAGAATGGAAGGCTTCATCAGATACCAAGACAGCAGAATGTGGAACTCCATTATCAATAGCCTGTATAACCCAAGTTGTTGAATATTATTCTTACGAGGACCGAAAGAAGATGGACATCGACAGCAATTCAATGACCATTCTTATGACATAAATACTCAACTACATCCTGCTCTTCTGGGGTACATCACTTTCCTTGTGACTCCAAGGTCTCAATAGGCTTGACATAGTTCCTTTGAGGAAAGTTGTGCCTTTGTCTGAAGAAGTTGACACTCTGATGATTTTCAATTCTGTTTTGATGATCTAGAGTGTTTCAATCCAGACAATGTAGAGTATGTGGATGTCGTCCAATAGATGACTCTTTTAACCTACAGAGCGAAGAAGTTTTTAAGAGAACTGGAAGGCATTTCCCTCAAAACCCAACTACTAGAAAGTTTGGGTTTGACAAAGCCAAGGCTAAATATTACAATTGTAACCAACTTGGTTACTTTGCAAGGGAATGCAAGGCTCCCAAGACAAATCCGGGAACCCCACATGCCTCCACACATCCCTGTACATCAAGGCCCATTGGAAAGTCAACTTAAATAGCTGCCATGGCTCAAAAAGTTGATTGGAGCTTTATGGTACATGATGTGACTCCTGCTCAAGCTCTCATGGCCATAGTAGATGATAACGAGGTATACGAACATCTTTGTACTCTTGCCTATATAGATAAGATTAAACTATACTAGGACTACAATATGGAAATTTTATCTGATATTCAGTCTTTAAATGTCATGAAATCTGGTTTTAAAAGGGCTGAATCTAACTACCAAAAGAAAATTGAAGAGTTAGAGAAAATTGTGTCCTTATTAAAACATGAACACACCAACTACAAGACTCAAGTTAAAGATTTAATATCCAAATTGTCTGAGGCTCAAACCCAGCTTGTCACTGCTGAGGCACAAGCAAGAAGGATGCTATTTCTGAGTAGAACTTCCATGCTATTATTGCATCATCCTCCCACTCCAAAATCTGTTATCAACACAAAGGAGGATTGGGGACCAACGAATTGCTCCACCACACTCTTATGAGTCTATTAGACAACCTAGATGTGATACTAAAGAGCAAGAGGTCCCAACTGCTGACCCATCTTCACATGTGTTGAAGAATGATGCAATAATAGTGGCCACCACAGGGAAGGAACAGGTAAATCTACCCACCTATCCCAGTGAGGATCAACCCAAACCACCAAAGCCAGAAAAAGCAGAGCGAAAGCTTCCAGAAGAACTACTAAGAATATGGCTGAGTCTAAGCTGAAGATTGACCCAAAACAAAAGGGTGTCTTTATCTCAGTTGGATTCGAGGTGGCAGGTACTTCTGATTCAGGAAAAGAGTGTAGTACCAACACCCCTATCCTACCATAGGATTAGAAGTTGAAGGGAAAGGTTGTTGATGAAAAGAAGAAGCCCAAGAAACAACAATCCTCACATTCCTAAAAGACTAACATTGCATGCATAATGTGTGGTCTACAAAACCACATGGCTAAAGATTGTTACTACAATCCTGCTAACACACATTATGCAAATAATGTTAGAAAAGAAGACTCAGGGAAGGTTACACATTTGGACCTTATCAAACGGTTCAAGTGATGAAAAAGGGAAAGGTAGTTTCTAAAGCAAGGTTGCTTTCGAAAGAAAACTCTTCTTCCAAAGGAAAAATGGCCTCGGAAGCAAAAGCTATTAAAGTTTGGAAGAACAAGAAAGTTCCCTTGAAACCATTTTAGAAGAAGAATGATTCGGAAGAAAAGGTGGTGAAGGCTTCTTCCGAAAAGATAGAAGCTTTGGAAGAATGCCATGCTGCAAAAGCTTCAACAAGCTCATCCTCTATGATCAACCAAAGGATGGATTGGAAGATCAAGAGAGATGTTGCAGCCAAAACCTCTATTCAAAGACATCCATTGAACCGCCATGCTTAACTTTTGGTTCCATTATGTCACTATCATTGGAAGAACCCAAGACCAACAAGGCTTGGGTCTCCAATCAAATCTAACAATCTCATCTTGTGTGCAGGGACATCCATATGACAAGAACAACAATGTCTGGATTGTGGATAGTGGATGCTCCAGGCACATGACAGGGAACAGATCTCTCCTTTAATAGTTTTAACACTATGATGGAGGTCCTGTCCAATTTGGAGGTAAGACCGGAGGATATATTTCTGGCAGAGGGAGTATATCCAACAGGAAGTTAAAAGTTGACAAAGTTCACTTTGTCAAATAGCTTGAACACAATCTGTTAAGCGTTTCTTAGTTTTGTGATCGAAAGCGCCAAATGCTTTTCACACAACATGAGTGCATTATCCTCCAACTAGGGATGACAATTCCTCCGGAATTAGTGCTTCTTAGATCTCCCAGGAAAGGGGATATGTACATGCTTGATATGAACAATACTTCCCCAATGGGTGAAGTATCATGCTTTCCTTCCAAATCAATAGTAATGAGTCAACACTTTGACATAAACGTATGTGTCATGTAAGTTTTAAGACAATGAATAAATTGGCTAAAAATAACTTGGTACATGGTTTGCCTAAAAAGGAATTTTTCTGCAAAGATAACTTTATTGCATGCCTGAAACGGAAGCAACACAGGGCATCTCACAAATCAAAAAGTGTTAACTCCATCACTACTCCATTACACTTATTACACATGGATCTATTTGGTCCAACAAGTATAAAAAGCATTGGAAGGAAATGATACTGCCTTGTGATAGTTGATGATTTTACAAGATTTACATGGGTATTGTTTTAAGAACTAAAGATGAAACTACTGAATCATTAAAATCTTTTGTCCTTAAAATAGAAAATAAAATTGATCATAAGCTTAAGATTATTAGAAGTGACCAAGGGACTGAGTGTAAGAACTTCGTTCTTGACTCATTGTGTAACTCAAAAGGGATTTCCAGACAATATAGTGCTCCCAAAACTCCTTAATAAAACAGTGTTGGTGAGAGGATGAACAAGACACTTATTGAGGCTGCTCGAACTATGTTAGCTAATTCAAAACTACCTCTAACATTCTGGGTAGAGGCAGTCAACACTGCATGCTATGTGCAGTACAGAGTTCTTGTAGTTAAGCCCCATGGAAAACCCCTTATGAGCTATGGAACTAGAGGCTACCGTTCATTGGCTTTCTAAGGTCCTTTGGCAGCAGGTGTACCATAGTTAACACAAAAGACAATTTGGCAAAGCTTGCTGAAAAGTTGGATGATGCAATCTTTGTTGGGTACTCTTCTAGCTCTAAAGCTTATAGACTATACAAGATCAAGAATCATCAATTTGAGGAGTCATCCAATATAGTTGTTAATTAGCACACTCCTTGTGTTAGGGGGAACAGCCCTGATCATATCTTGATTTAGAATTGTTTCCAAAAAATTCTAAATGTTCTTGTGAGAATTTTTCAGTTGTAACAGGTGCTCAAAATGATGTTGATGCTGTTGTTGATGCTGATAAATTGTTTGAGCTACCCAAACCTCTTCCAAGTTCTCCAAGAGCTGCAACAAATCAAGCTTCCACTATTTACAGATCTGATAGTATAACTATATCAAGGAATAGTGAAGCTTCAACCATTGAATCACCTGCTGATCCTCAAAATTCATCAGGTGATCCAATACAACATCAGGTTAAAGGAAGTAGCATTCTAAAGGAACAGGCAACTATCAATGCTGCTTCATAGCCAACAATTGATGATGTTTCTCTTTCATTCAATTAGTCCTCATTGAATGAACTTGAAACAATAGCTGGACAACATGTTCAAGTTCCTGAGCAGAATATGTCCAATCTGGATCTATCTTACAACTGGAAGTGATACCTCGTCTTAGGATTCATAACACTCATCCAACTAAGAACATCATAGCGAATGTCTCTCAAGGTGTGAGAACAAGAGGGCAGACTCATCATGGGAATGTCTGTTTGTACTCATGCTTTTTATCCCAGATGAACCCAAGAAGGTAGTAGATGCCTTGAAAGATAGTAGTTGGGTTAAATCAACGCAAGAGGAGTTGCTTCAGTTCAAAGGACAGAAGGTTTGGAACCTATGTCCGCTACCATCTAGTCAAGTACCTTTAGGCGCTAAATGGTTTTTAGAAACAAAAGAGATGATAGAGGCTTGATCATCAAGACCAAGGCAATTGGTGGTTCAATGATACACCCATAAGGAAGGAATTGATTATACTGATGTATTTGCGCCTATTGCAAGACTTGAGGCAGTTAGGATTTTCCTTCCTTATGCTACATCTAAGAATTTCACTCTCTACCAACTGATTGATGTCAAGTGTGCCTTTCTATGGGGATATAGATAGGGAAGTATACAGTGCCAACCTCTAGTATTTGAAGACCCACAACACCCTAATTATGTGTGCAATGGATAAAGCTCTATATGGGCTGTACCAAACACCTAGGCTGTGGTATGAGACTCTGTCTTTGTTTCTTCTGAAGAATGGTTACACTAGAGGTACCATTGACAAGACTCTCTTATTTGAAAGTCTGGAAAGGACATTTTTGTTGTTCAGTCTATGTTGATGACATCATATTTAGTTCTTCAAATGACCAAATGTGTAAGGACATTAAAAGCCTTATGAAGAAGAAGTTTGAGATGAGTTCCATGGGAAAAATGGAGTTTTTCCTTGGAATTCAGGTGAAGCAATTGAAGGAAGGGTTCTTTATCAATCAATCCATGTATGTTAATGACATCCTACAAAGATTTGAGATGAAGGATTGTAAGCCAGCACAAGACACCCATACCCAAAAACCATAATCTTTGTCCTGACCTTGAGGGGGAGGATACTGATCAACATCAGTTATAGGGCAATTATTGGTTCTTTGATATATCTCACAGCCAGTAGACTTGATATCATGTTTGTCACTTGCCTCTATGCAAGATATTAGGCTGCTCCAAAGGTGTCTCACCTAGCTGCTGCGAAGAGAATCCTCAGATACCTCAAAGGAGCACCAAAACTAGGTCTCTAGTTTCAAAAAGAATAGTGATTTCAATCTCTATGGATACTCTGATAGTGACTATGGTGGCTGTAACACTAACAAGAAATCAACATTTGGAGGATGTCAATTTCTTGATGGAAGGAATCCCATGGCAATGGGGCGGAAGAAGCAATCATGTGTATTTGCATCAACTGCTGAAGCTGAATGCATTGCTACTGCAAGTTGATGTGGGCACTACTGTGGATTCAAAATCAGATGTTAGACTATGGATTCAACTTTATGAGTACTCCTATCCACATTGAAAACAATAGTGCTATCTCCATCACTGAAAATCCGATGATGAAGCACACCCAAGACAAAGCATATTGATATCAGGTACCATTTCATTAGGGATATTCATGAGAAAAATCTGATCAAGCTAATCAAAGTTGACTCAAATGAACAATATGCTAATTTGTTCACCAAACCTTTTGATAAATAAGATTTAAGTATCTCAAAACAACTTTAGGATGATAAACATTGATTAGACTACCTCTTTTGAAAACCTTTTAATGTGTAATGTCTTATGTCAATACAATTTAAGCCGTGTTACAAAAGATGTCTCGGAATTTTCTAACTATAAATTTCTTCAGAAGAGAAATTAACCCTCGGAAGTTATTTTCATATCTTCCGAAGCAAAATTTCTCCAATGATATTTTTTCTTCTTTGAAGAGTTTTTGTAGTCTCGGAAGAAACGATTGATTTCATATCAGATCTACTTCCGAAGCTTACAATACCTCTCCATTTGGAAAGCAATCATTACCTTCGGAAGCAAAGTTTTTGCTTCGGAGGTAAGAATTGCCTTCGGAAGACAAATTACCTTTGGGAATGTTTTATATTCGGAAGAGAGATTTTACTGTGTAACGGAAATCTTTTGGGCTCCACACGTATAAAGCAATGATTTTGTTAATGATGTTGGATTATTTAACTGAATTTCACCTTACCCCCACTGTCATGTCATCCAATAAAACATCACATCACCTTATCCTAACCCCCATTACCGCCATTCCACCCTCTTTTAAATAATCTTGACTATTCACTTTCATCTTCTTACTTCAATTCTACTGCCTTAAAAGTTTCATTCACTAGAACTTTACCCAAGCTCAAATTCATCCACATTCACCTTTCTCAAATGGTACTCAACCCTCAGCATAATCAAGTCGCACTTCTTGATTCTTCAAGAGATGCTGACTTCTCTAAATCATCTCCTTTCTAACCCAATCATCCTATTACACAGCCTTAACAATTAATCCCACCATTTACTCCAATCAAATGGCTGAATTTTAGGAAAATAGTTAGGTTGAAACCCTAAATGGCGTTCGTCTGATGTGATCCCACATGTGTGGACAAGAGTTGGTCTTTACTAAATAGCTTATCAGGGAGCATCTCGAGCTTCGTGATAAGGGAGCACCCACAGAGTTCCCAAAAGCAGATTTAGACAGCACATACATCCTCATGGGATATGGTGGAGATGTGACCAGGTCGACTATCTACAAATTCAACTTCTCCTACAACTGGAAGTTCCTCCTGCATGTCGTCCTTCACTTTCTGTCAAATAAATCTAGAGGATGGGATCAAATTCCTTATGAAATAGGGTGTTTGGTTCATGGACTAGTAAGAGGCCTCCGCTTCAACTACTCAAGATTTGTGCTGACCAATCTTATTGGCAATCTTCTGAGAGAAATATTCTTCATGTATCCCAGATTTCTTTCGCACATCATCAACTATGAGCTAGACAAAAGTTAGCTTGTCTGTGCAGCTGCTCTGACTGTCCCTCAAATGAGGCCTACCATCTTCAAGACCTTGAAGAAGGTATCCACCAACTTCACTGGAAGGTACACTTCTCCACATCCAGGTATTACTGAGCAAATAGCTCCTGGTGACATCCCTATTCACCCCACAGGTGATGAACCCACATCGGCAACTGCCACCACAATGTCGATAATGCCTTCTCACTCCATCACTATCACATACAAGAGATGCCCCAAAGGAACCCTTGTTCAATCTACTTTGATTGAACAAGCTCCTCTTGTTCAATCCAAAAAGACTAGAGTTGAACAATGGGCTCCCACTAAGTCTTAGGTCTCACGATCCTTCTCTTTTGACCTTAATTTCGGTTTTGTGTCTCCTCATTCTCAACCCATGAGCCCAAAACCCAAGCCAACAGCACTCAAGATGAGTATTTGTAGGATCTTATATGCCCAAGACACATACAAGATTGATGTGGTTAGTACGTTATGATCCAAGTCAGGTCATACCTAATAACAGCTGTACAAACCTAACAAATTTATTATATTGATAAGATCATACAAAAATGTTTGACACCTATTTAGAAAATTGGGTTTCTAAATATTGCTTTTGTGATAGAACGTCATTATGTGGATAATATGTTCATGAGATAATTTTATGTTCCATTATTTAAGTTGGTTAAATAATGAAATATGAAAGAGTGTTATGTTATAAAATTAAACTAAGTTTTAATTTTATAAGTTAGTTAATGACAGAGTGTTATAAAATAAAGGATGAAAAAAAAGGTGGGAAACTTTTGAACACCAAACTCGGCCACCCAAGGGGCCTTGGGAACCTCATATTGGTCTTATTTCATGGAAGACTTCATTAGTAAAAACACTCTTTCATCATAACCACTTGAACACACTCTTTCTCTCTCACATAAGAAAAGTCTTTCTCTCCTTCTCTCAAGCTCCTCGAAATATTTGGCTGATTACAAGTGATTATTGGCTGAACTTGAAGCTACTTGTTGGCAGAAATTTCGGGTTCAAGAAGAGGGACAAGGCTTGGTGTAAGACTACCTAGCAAGTATGTGTTTGGAAGGCTTGTGGGTATCACGATTTGAGGTCCTCCACCTTGAAGGATTTCTGCTTAAAACATCATCATCTTCAAAGATCTCGACCCCTTTTGAGCTGCTAAAAGGTAGTTTATGGCAGCCTCTATATGGCTGTCCATAATGCTCATTTTATGTTTACATAGCTTGCTTATTTACATAATATGATCCTTTTTTATATGGGTTTGTTTTATACGTATATTGTCACCTAAAGAACATGATTTTTCAGCTTATAATCATGTTTTAAATATATATCCGCTGCATTTTTCAGTAAGTTTAAGAGGTTAAACTTTGATTTTATCTTCTAACAAACCCTTCAGTATTTACTCTTTTGAGCAGCCAACAAGGGACAGCCCCACCAGAGGCTCAATGACTATAGACATTGACCAAGGTCCGGGTCACTAGGCTTAACCTCTTATCTTTCATGACATTCTCTTTAAAACTAATGAAGAGATAACATCCCTCCATGGCAATGAAGTTGATCTACAATACCCTCTCCATGATTAACAGAGCCTAGAGAGACCTCTTATCTCTAGCCACCATCAAGAACCCATTACTAGGGTGAGTCCCACTGATGTGGACGGGACTCATGCAGATTCAGCTGCCACTACAGAAGGTGCCTCAATGGACCTGATGGACAGTGGTAACATTTTTCAGACTGAATCTGCAGCAACCGTGCCTCTTAATGACTTTGAAAGAGACATCATTAAGCAGGGGAAACCAGGGTGCCAAGAAACCATATCTGGTGGTGAGGCTGAACATATTAGGGATGTTACCTCATCTCCCTGTGATTCTTCAAAAGAAGATGAGGAATCATGCAACTCCTCATACAAGACCTACTATCTAAAGTCTCAAAACTTGAATCCAAGGTTAGGACATTAGAAGAAAGGTCTGCCACTCAGCAACCTGAGATGACAATCTCAAGGCTCAACTAGCTGAGAAACAGATTGATAGATCTGTTAGGCATGTACCTATTCAGGTCTCATTGACCTCTTCCACCAGCTCATCTAGCTCTCAAGATGATGCTACCAAGAAGAGAGGGGAGAGTGTTCAGAGACAACATCCGAGGACCCACAGAGGCAAACTACAACTTCAAAACTTTCAGCTCCCTTTACAACTCTGTCTGAGCCATCCCAAGTTGTACTTCAAATCGACCAAAGGATGCTCAGTGATCTCTACATACTTTTTCCAAGTTTCTGTTGAGATCCTATTGATCAGCCAAGCCCCGATGTTGCCATGATGTACTTTGGAGTAGAGGAGCTTTAGAGGCTAAGTGTACCTTCTACCACTGTGGAAGAAGTGGTCAACCTAAGGTCCAAATGGAACCGCAGATTCAATCAATGGGGGGAATAAGGACCGATGGCCCAGCAACAGAAATAATTGGGACATAATCTGCACCTTCTTAAACTTCCAAAGCTGAAATCAAAGCCTCACAAGAACAACCTAAATCTTCAGAAGCTGAAATGGAAGCCGCGGAAGGACTGTTCTCTCTGTCTAAGAATCTAATAATCACAAATGCAATTCTAGAACTAGCATCTGAGGTGAATAGTCAGAAATTTCTAGATCAATCTCCTATTCAGACACCCTCTCTCCGTCTCTCACAATCAGAATCCACTCTCAAGAACCACCAAAGTCAAGATCTTCAAAGGATAACAAAGGGAAGAAGAAAATGACTTGGGAAGAGCTTCAGGAAGAGGAGAAGATTGAAAAGCTAAAACGAAAAAGAAGACTTCCAACTGGGAAGCTGTCACCATTTCCTCCTTAAACTTACAGACTTAATCTGATGTTTATCATGAGGAACACTATCAACTGTTTTATGATAAACCCTATCCTTCTTTTTGGATTTAGGTGAAGCCTGGGTTTATCACATTGGGATGACTGTGGTACAAACTTGGTCTCAAACTCATTTTTCATTTCATCCATCTGCATTTTAATAAGCTTATCTCTATTGAGTTTGGAAGCCTTTTTGTACCAACATTCATGAGAAAGATGATTGAATTTACCACATATTTCACATGGCTTATTCTTCATCTTGGATTGATCAACTGCTGAAGTGGAAACTACTAAAGGTGTGATCTTCAGTACTTTCCTCCTTTCAGTACTTGTGTTAAGTACTGATGGATCTGTAACAACTGAAGACTTGTTCTTCGGCTGTTCTCTATCCGTCCTGAAAAACCATATGATAGATTTCTCAGCAGTTGTTACCCCTTTTATTTCAGTTGATTTGAAATGCTTTTTAGATGTTGTGACTTGCCCTTCAGTACTTGAGGTACTTTGAGGGACAACATCTGAAGTACTCAGCTTCATGTGCTTATCAGTAGTTAACCTATCAGGCAATTGATTTGCTGAGGTATCAACACTGATTTCATCTTCTGATCTTGGGTGGTCACATGAGGATGATACACATGATGATGTGGTTTGGAAATTACTTTCACCTTCAGGTTTTACTATTGATTTTGGAGTAAAATCTGTAGGTGGTGCAATGTGATTGTAACCTATTCCAAACTTCACATTTTGAAGCTGTTTGCTTGCTGAGAAGAATTTCAAATCCCTTGCAGGATGATACCCAGCGGTCACACTCAACTTGGGTAGCTGCAAGTGTTTCTTTGAGATCTTTGTGGTTCTCAAGAATGACCTCTAGCTTAGCCTTTTCATCATTTAATTGGCATTTAAGCATATAAAGCTCATCATCTTTATCTTTAAGGACAGACTCATACTTAGCTTTTCTTTCGGAAAGGGTTTGCTCAAACTCAAGATTTTGATTTATTAAAGCTATATTTGCCTCTCTAATAGAGATAAATGCAGCTATGCAAGATTTAGAACATAGCTTGGCTTTAGCCTCAGAGGATTCCTGGGTTACCTGTGATGAAGATGCATTGGAGCATGTACCCTCAGTAGACTCCAGGGCCATTAGAGCAAGATTCCCAATAGGATGTTCACCACCATGTTGACCATCACTAGCAAATAATTGCTCATTACCAGAAAGATCATCTGGTAGACTGCTCCAGTCAACAGCACCAGGGGTGAAGAAGCTGTGATGAGGTTGTCATTGAGATGATTGAGATGGTTGAGGCTCAGGTAAGGCTTGAGGTTGTTGTGCAATAGGAACTTGAACTTGATTTGGCTGTGGCATGTAATAGCAGGGATATGGATATGGCATTGGACCCTGAGGGACAAAATATGCAGGAGATAGAGGTTGTGAGTGATGACCAGAACTAGCAGGATGTTGCCCTCTGTTTTGTGAACTATTGCTTGTAAAAGTCACAAAGGGTGCAGAGGAGTTAGATCCAGTTGATCTACACTCTCTGCAAAGTGCCCAAGCCTGTGGCATTTGTGACACCTCAACTTACTCTTGTCAAAACCAACTTTGGTTTTGCTAGAGAGTCCTGGAAATTTCCTACCAGTTCTCTTGTAGAACTTTTGAGATCTGATATTAATCAAGGCCATTTGGCTTAGAATATCCATCTCCTCTAAGTCATCATCAGCAATACCTTTCAAATCATCCATAATGAAGCCCAAATTGTCACTATTATAGCCTGACTGACTATCAACACTAATAAATGCATGATCAGAACTGTTTGAAGAGAAATCTATATGCTCATCATAATTGGTTTCTGATGCCGCATATACTGACTCATGACCGACCAAGGCAGTGTTCCCTGGTACAAAGTCATCAGTGAGCTTTCCTCATGATGCCAATTTCCTTTTCTGCTCTATCTCTCTTTCAAATGTAAGCAGTTTCCCATGGAGTTGGGTAAGAGATAGGCTATCCAGATTTGCACTGGAGCGTAGTACAATGGTATATGTGTTTCATCTCTCAAGCAGTGATCTAAGGAATCTGTTGTTCATCTGGATATTAGTGTATTCATGTTTGACCATTTTTAGCTCAGAGATCAAACAGGAGAAACGCTCAAACTGTTGAGTTAGTGTCTCACCCTTCCTATGAGAGAATGTCTCATATTGTTGGGCAAGGATTTCTCTGTTGTTTGCTAAGACCTCATCTGTTCCACCAAATTTTTCTTTCAATGCATTGCAGTGGTCATGAGCAGTTTCATGATGCATAAGCCCATAATAGATTTCATTTGGCAGTGCCATGCCCAGAATTCCATGGGCTTTAGCATCAATCTCAAACAGTTTTCGATCCTCATTTGAGTATTGTTCCTTCTTCTTTGGAACCAATTGGTTGGTTTCCGGATTGTTCACCATAGGCTTGTGTGGACCATATACCATAGATGTCCAACAACCTGAACTGTTAACAGACAGGTGATGGAGCATTCTTCGTTGCCATATGTTATACTCAGTCCTAACCAGCATCGGAGGCTTGGTTGAGGAACCAGTCTTGTGAGGGTCATTAGAAGGAGTAGTCATTCTCAGATTCAATCAAATTCAATTAAATTTTAACTGATTAGCGCAAAACAAAACAAACTCAATATGAACCAAGAGAAATCTCAAAGAAAATAACCAAAAGCAGCAGAAATTCAATCTCTATAACCAATTCTTGCAAATATACTAATTCGATCAAACTTAGATATCGAAATAGCAGTTTCAATGATCAATTGTTAGATCGATCAATGATTAACCAGCTCTGATACCATTTGTTAGGATCAGTGATCTAAGTTTGATCAATTAGAGTAGATTGTAGCAGAATTCGAACAATGAATTAGACAATTTAGCAAGAACTCAATTGATATTCATAGAAAAGCACACGGTTATAGAGAGAGAGTGAATTTTGCAAATGGAATATTTCATTCAAATACTTTCGTGGTGGCTTAATGTCACACGTTACAACTAGGTCAACATTCCTTATATAAGGAATGTGACGTCTGCTGATGTCACTTGATAGTGACATCTAACAGAATTATACAAACAACTGAAACTATGCAAACTACTGAGAATGTTCTCAACAAGTGATCACATCTCAGAGAATGCTAAGTACAAGAACATAAAACTACTGAACTATAACTACTGAAACTATAAACTACTGAAAAGGTAAATTACAAGTACTAAAAAGGAAAAACATCACAACTACTAAAGTTAATAACTTCAGCTGTTGTGACAACTACTGATCACTCTGGTCTTCAGTCTTTGTCTTCAGTCTTTGTTCTTTAGACTTTTACTCCAGACGTTGTCTTCAGCTGATAGCTTTAGACTTTGTCTTTAGTACTTTACTTTCAGACTTTGTCTTCAGTAGAAATCTCAGATCTTGTCTTCAGACTTTGTCTTCAAACCTTGTAATCAGCTGATGTCTTCAACTGTTGTGATCTTCTTCAGCAGTTGTAATGTCTATGGGACTTAGAGGTTTTTCTGATTAGGCTCATTGGTTCTTTTGGACCAACAGCTATCATCATGACGCAACTTGTGTCTACCTGGCACCACATATCTTTCATTAACAGCTTTCATCGTCCCCAAAACCAAGTACTCTCTGGATGTCAGCTACTGTAATCTCAATATCATGACAATGAATGGAGCTCCGTATGCTGTAAGGCTCACGTGAACGATCTACGGAGGCATTCTCCAGAAAGGCTGATGTAATGACCTGTAAGGAGTACACGGTGTGGATATGGCTTTATGTAACTGAGTGCGTCGAAGGAACGCAATAATCTATGTAAACACGGCCCCATTCCGAGTCGTATGGTCCAATGAGCACATATATTGTGTTTTGGATTAATGGACCATCTATCAGCCATTTATCTAAACACAAGACACACCACCATTAGTAAGTCATACATCAAACTTCAGTTCAAAGTTTATAGTTTAAATTCGATCTGATTCATTCGTACGAATGAATCATGCGACTGAAGTCAGTCGGTTGTCCTTTCATGTGAGTGAGCTCATTCGGATGAATGAGACATGCGACTTAGTTCAATCTGTTGGTTGAGTCAATGATTGGTTCAGTCGGCCGACTGAGTTCATTCGCATGATACATTCGGCCGATTGACCCATTCGGCAGCCTCAATCGTGCGATTGAAGTTCACCCAGACGACCAATCGCATGACCCACTGTTCAATCGACTAAGGTTCGAGTCTTGATCAATTCCTAAAATTAAACGTGATTTAATGGCTCTTTAGACTCGAAATCTCTTGACTAATGACCTATTAGACTTAGTTTTAACAGGTTGCTTAGTTTCAGTTGATTATTAGGTCATTTACGGTCTGATTCTTGTTTCAGTCAAATATCACATAATTAGGGCTTGCTTTCTTCTCATTCCGATGTGATTTCACTGTTATATACCTGTATAAATTTCAACGCAAGGCAGAATATCAATAAAGATGTGGAAACAAGGTCTAAAGCGATTTCGGTAGAGTAACGGTACAATGTGCGATTTAGGAGCGATTGAGGGTGATGAGTGGAATGCGATCGACTATGGCCATTTAAATACTGAAGCTGAGTTCAATAGGCCGACTGGCCTCATTCGCTCAGTTCATTCGGGCGACTGAGGCTCAGTCATGCGATTGGCCCAGTCAGTCGCATTCAGCAGTCCGACTGAGTCTCAGTCGGTCGACTGACTCATTCATGCCCTTTCATTCGCACCTTTAGTTAACCAACTGAGTCTCAGTCGGTCGACTGACTTATTGGCACCCTTTCATTCGGTCAACTGGATCATTCTGATAAGCCATTCGAGTGAATGGCTCAATCTGATGTCCAGTCGTGCGACTGGGATCCATTCGCATGGTTGGTCCATACTTATGATCCAGTCGTGTGAATGGGTTACACTTATGAACATTTAGCAGTTAAACCCTTTTTACCTGTTGAAATTTAACATTATGAGCATTTGATCATCTCAGACATGATCCTTTTAACGTGAAAACCTTTTGATCACCTCAGACGTGATCCTTTTAAACAATTTAGTCACCTCAGACGTGACACTGTTAAACTTTGAAAACACATGTGGCCATCTCAGACATGACCCTTTTAGGTGAGTTAATCCCGTACTAATTTTCATGATATAGTCGACGAACAAACAAACTAAAATGACTAACTAACTAGAGCCTTAAACTAAATACAAAAATAGAACTTGTTTTTGACTTTTTGTGAGAGATAAATCCTAAGCTAGACATCTTCTGGATTTGGTTCCAGAATAGGCAGGTTCAATTTAGTTTTTCCACACCTGGAACAATTCAATTTTGGAATCATACAGGCAAGTCAAATCATTTGGGACTTGTTATCAAAACCTTTAGATGCTCAATTCTTGGTTTTCATCCAGAGTCGTTAGCAAATTTAGGAAATCACACTGGTACTATTAGATTCCCACATTGTTTTGAACTTTCAAGAATTGCAGCCACAATGATTGTTAGTATATTTGTCCTCTTAAATCCATACATAGACTTTAGACACAAACTGGTGATAGTTTTAGGTTTAATTATTTCAACTAACATTTTGGATCCCACACTTATATGGTAATCAACATTCCTCAGAAGCTTTTGAGCGGTCTACCGGTATTATTACAAGAAGAAACTGTTCTTAGAGCTTTCAAGGAGAAGCCAATCCTTAGGTCAGTGCCATCGCACAGCAGAGAGGCGGCAAACAACAATGAATTCTAGAATATCTAGGCTATGCTTATCCTCAGGTCCGTGCCATCGCACAGCAGAGAGGCACACAACCTATCTTCTTGTTAGAGCAGCTAAATTTTCTTTTGCACAGAATGCACCCACAACATATGTCATTAGCTTGATAGCATTTGTCTTTCATTTTTTCTCGTGCTTTGCTCTATTTATGGTCATCCACACACATTTGTGGCATTTACATGCTCATTACCCCTTATTGGAATATTGTTGAATGTGTTAACCAGTGATAAGATGGCAGTCCACAGTCAGTTGAGCAACTTAGTTTGATCTTGAGATCACCAGTCAGGTCTAATCATCTATTGTGTTGAATCTACCAACACATCATTTGTGGTCTAGCAACCTAGGTCTACTTTCTTTGTGTTACCTTAGTAGTTACCAGTTTTTCTATCATCTTTCTCTTTTATATTGCTTAGACTACACAGACTTATACTTTGAATTTTGCATCTTTTCTAAATTAAACTTTTTAAAGTCCCTTTTGATTTGTTCCTGTGTACTATCATTTTCCAAAAGGTTTGAATCGGTATCACAGATATGATCTACCTTATATCAGCTATCCACTCCTTCTCCCTCGTTTTTTTTAATATTACTAGCTGACCTACTCACCCCCTAAAATACTAAAATCATACTGGATTTAATTATTTTAGGATTTTAACAACAGCTAAATAACATGAAATTAATTTAAACAAAATAAAATAAATAAGGAAAAATAAAAAATAAAAACTGAAACAAATATATAACTACAATGCATCGGACAACACATGATCATCATTAGGAATAACATCACTTTTCTTTTTAACGCCGTTGACCTCTAACAGATATAGAAAACGTGGTTTATCAAAGGCTTTTGTATAGAGGTCAGCGCGTTGAAAGTCAGTATAAATTTTTACCACATCGATTAAGTTCTTTTCAAAACAGTCTCTTATGAAATGGTATTTAACACCGATGTGTTTGGTCTTTGGATGTTGTACCGGATTTTTAGTTACTACAATTGCAGTAGAGTTATCAACAAAGATAGGAGTAAAAGAAAACTTTAAACTGTAATCCCACATTTGCTGTTGAATCCAGATACTTTGTGAACAGCAACTTGCAACAACAACGTATTCGGCTTCACAGGTTGACAATGCAACCGAGGTCTGCTTCTTACACTGCCAGGTAACTAATCTCCTCCCAAAGAATTGACACCCTGCTGATGTAGACTTGTAGTTCATCTTACAGCCCCCGTAATTCGAGTCACTCTACGCCGTGAGCTCAAAGTCATCATCATGAGGATACCACAAACCAAGTGTGGGTGTACCCTTCAGATAACGAAATATCTTTTTGACCCCGATCAGATGGTTAACCCTAGGCTTAGCCTGATATCTAGAATATAAACATGTAGCATACATTCTTCAAACTCTTTGCATAATTCTTCGTTCATTGAACCGAAGATTTTGTCATCGACATAGATTTGTACTAGCAGTAGGACTCCATCTTTTTCTTTGATGAACAGTGTGCAGTCAATGACTCCCCTGCGAAAGCCGTGTTTCACAAGATGAGTTGAGAGTTTCTCATACCAGGCCCTTGGAGCTAGAAGAAGCCCGTATAAGGCCTTGTCGAGTTTGTAAACTCTGTCCCGATGATAAGGATCTTCAAATCCCTTGGGTTGACTGACATACACTGTCTCCCAAATTTTCCCATGAAGGAATGCACTTTTCACATCTAATTGATAGACTTTAATCTTCATATATGATGCATAGGCGAGGAAGATACGGATGGCTTCCATCCTTTCCACGGGTGCAAACACTTCATTGTAGTCAATCCCCTCGACTTGGCGAAATCCCTGAACCACCAATCGAGCCTTGTTTCTGATAATGACCCCTTGGTCATCCTTCTTGCATTTCAAGACCCATTTGGTGCCAATGACCTTAGCACCTTTAGGTCTATCTACCTGAGTCCATACTCCTAACTTCTTGAATTGAAGAAGTTCCTCTTGCATGGCACTCACCGTTGCCTCATCGTTTAGTGCATCACTGACGTATTTTGGCTCAAACTGCGAGACAAAACACTAATAAGAACCATCATGAATGTAACCCTTTTCCATAACAGAGGCATAATCAGCTGAGTACAGCTGATTTCGGGTTTGTACTCCTCATCTGACATCCCCAATGACATTGTCTAAAGGATGATATATGTTTAGACGTGACCTTAGAATAGTAGGAGCAGCTACCTCAGAGCCAAGATTATGAACCTTTGTTTCTGCATCTGAGGTAGAAGGAGTTTGAGGTTCCGAAGTCAAAGGTGCATCACCGTTAGATGCTTGTAGACTTTCAGGAACTGGAACCTATTGCTCCTGACTGTTCTGGTCATCTTCTTCAGCCTCATCTTCAGAGGAAGAGTCACTGTCGTCGACTACTCCCCCTGATTGAGTAGATGATTCTCCCTGTAAACTCGATGATGTTGAATCAAGAGATGGTGTATTTAAGATATCATCCATCATTCGAGTAGCCAACTCATCATCAGAAGGAGAGATAGGGATGTTGAAGGACTTAAAGAATCCATCACAGTCGAAAAAGTAGGCGGGTCCTTTGCCAGTAGGTGGTGTGGTATATCTCTGAACATCAACATTACACCACACTTCTACTAGACCCGATGAGTTATTGTAAACTCTCTTGTTAGGTATGTTGTATCCTAGGAAGATTCCTTCATCAGCCTTCTTGCTGAATTTACCATCTTGAGTCTTTTTCAAAAGTGTACACGGTGCGCCAAATGGTTTGAGATACTCCAGATTTGGTTTACGTCGTTGTAGTAGCTCGTAACATGTCTTTCCGTGGCACTTGACTATCAGAACTCGATTCAGTGTATAACACGCATTAGCCACTACCTCATTCCAAAATTGGATAGGCAATTTCGAGTCTGCCTGCATTGTTCGTGTTGTCTCTATCAAGCTTCTGTTCTTTCTCTAAGCAACACCATTCATTTGAGGCGTGTATGCAGAAGTGAATTGATGCACAATTCCCTTTTCCTTGCAGTAAGCCTCCATCCACTGATTCTTGAATTCAGTCCCGTTGTCTGAGCGTACTTGTCTCACTTTCAGCTTGTAGAGATATTCCAGTGTGGTTACTAACTCCTTGAATGACTCAAATGTTTCTGACTTGGACTTCAGAAACATTACCCAAGAGAATCTTATGTAGTCATCAGTAACAACAAAACAGTACAAGTCCCCTGCAATGCTCTTTGTACTGACTGGACCAAACAGATCCATGTGAAAATGTTCAAGAGGAAGTTCTATTGAATGGACATTCTTTTCCTTATGAGACTTCTTCGTCTGTTTGCCTTTCTTGCATGCTATATAGAAACCAGGAAGTTGGAAATTCTTGACATTAACTCCTCTCACAAGATCCTTCTGGATCAAGTGATTCATCTTCCGTTGATTGATGTGTCCCATTCTCCTATGCCAGGATATGGAGTCCTTCTCAGTGGCTTTGGATAGAAAGCATTGAATTTCATGATCCGTTATAGAAGCTGTTGAGAGATCCAAAACATAAAGGTCTTTATATCTTGAAGCTGTCATCAGAACTTGGTCCTCTGGAATAACGTAGTCTTTCTTAAGGACATAACACTTCTTGTTGTCGAATATGACTTTAAAACCTTTATCTCAGATTTGGGAAATAGAAAGTAAGTTGTTTTGAAGTTGCTGAACGTAGTTCACCCTATCAAACTTAACTTTCTGATTTCCAACTTCTCCCTGAGCTGTGATATAACCCCCCTTGTTTCCAGCAAACGAAGCATGCCCTCCTTTTATTTGCTTGACGTTTGATAAAAGAGCTCTGTTTCCTGACATGTGCCTGGATGCTTCGCTGTCTACAATCCAAGTGTTGGTTTCAGCACTGTAGTGAACACCCTGCACATACAAAGTAAAAACATTAGTTTAGGTTAGGAACCCAAGCCTTTACTGGCTTAGGTTTCCCAAGGCATCACACATCATGAATTCAACCCATTGTCCCTTATAGGGTGAGGGAAGCTCAGGTTCCTTCTTGTCATCATTATCAGACACAGAGGATGACTTCTCTTTCCATAAGCCAGATTTATGCAATGCCTATTTGTGATAACCAGTCGACTGGCTAATGGGTTGAACGTTAGGTTCGCTAGTTCGTCTAGGTGGAGTTAAGGAACTCCTCTTACAAGACCTAGGTTTTGAATTCTGAAGTTCAATCTTCTTCCTAGGTGTCTAATAGTAATGACAAAAGGAAGCAATGTGTCCACACTCTCCACAGTTGAAGCACGACCTGCTATGAACTTTATGATTAAACTTTCTTTGTGGAGATGTGTGTGACACCCTGGTAACATTACTTAGTTTGGGTTTTGACTCTGTTTCTTTTGATGTTTTCTCCTATTTAACAAAATTAATTGTTTTAACATTTTTAATATCTTTTTCTTTTTGGTTAACTGGTTTTTGACATGAAGCTTGGGAAAGATTAACATTAGCAGTCCTTTTAGATTCAGATTTGACTTTGTTTGTCCCGGACTTTATATTAATCTTTTTAAATTCTTTTTCTAGATTAACACAAGGCATTTTACCCTTTGCCATTGAAGTGGCCACCTTTTGTTTTGTTCCAGATTCAATTGATGAACATGAGGAATCTGGATCACTAACAAGAGGAGTAGACACCACATGATCCTTGATGGGGTTGTTATTTATAGGTCTACTCTTAGTGTTCATCAAGGTCTCAGGTGGTGGAGGAACCACTTTATAACCCAAACCCTCCCCGTTGTTTTGTTCACGCACTAAGTGTTGGACAATGTGTGATGAACTTGTCCAACTGTGCAGTTTTTGCTTTAATGAGTTTACTTCTACTTCTAAAACTGCCTTTTGCTTCTTACTGTCTTCTAGGGAGTTAAGATAGTACCTAATGTCATTAGCTTGGTTAAATGCAACTACTTCAGTTTCCCTAAGCTGTTTAGTCAAAAGGTCTATCTTTTCTTTATAACCATGCTCATTTTGTTTTAAAACTCTATTAGCCTCAGTGCACAGTTGCAAATCCTTTACTAAGTTATCATTATGATCTAATAACCTAGCAAATTCTCATCTATGCTATCTCTAAAAGCATCACAATCGAACAAGCATGATTTTGAAACAGTGGTCAGTGGTACTTACCTGAGGAGGTTCAGAAGAGTTAGCCATCAACGCAGCATCAGATGTCTCTGGTTCTGGTGATTCTGTCTTTGTTGTTGAAATCACTTCTTCAGGCCTGTAGCTGACCTCAATTGCAGTTGTCTCTTCAATATTTGACATCACTATCTCAAGTGCAATATCTCCGTCACTCGTGGAATCATCATCTAATTCTTCTACACTGACAATATTTGATTCCCCTGGACAGACAAACCGAAAGCTCCAGTCCTGTCCTTCATCATCATGTGTAGTCAAGGCCTTTGGATCCTTGCTTGATGAAGTAGAACTGCTAGCTTGCTTGTCTTGATGAGTGAAAGACGAGAATGGGTTCCCGTTCCCCGTTTTCTTTGGCTTCACACATTCTCTCTTGAAATGCCCCTTTTCTCCATAGTTAAAGTAGGTCACTTTACTCTTGTCAAAGCCAAATGTGGTATCCTTAGTAGCATCCAAGTTTTGTCGGTCTTTTTTCACAAACTTCTTTGCCCTCTGGACAGCACTAGCTAAGGCCCACATAATATCCATTCTCTCCAGCTCCATTTCATCCACCTGCTCGTAGTCCTCATCTGCCAGATGGCAGTTTCCAATCTTCCCAGCAATAAGTCCATCATAAGAATTAACCACTGCTCCCAAAAGATCCATGTGCTCTCGAGCTAGTTCCACAGTAATATTTCCAAGGTTCTCGGTCTTCAGTCTAGTAGCATTCGCTTCAGTTCCAATGTAATGGGTACACAAAGACCCGGAAGGTTCTGATCCTGAAGGAGAAGCTTGTGAAGGACCCGATGAGCTAGACAAAAATGCAGTCTGAAGAGGTGCTCCAGATGTCTTAGCTTCAGGCGTGGCATTGTACAAAGCTGTATTCTGAGTGTACAAAGACTTCTGAGCTCTGCAGCTTTAGAATGAAGTCATTGATATCCAACTTTGCCAGCATCTCATTCTGTCTCAGATTTGACACAAATGAAGCCCACTTTTCCGGCAATCCGTCTTCAAAATTTGAAACCTTTTCTTCCATGGTAATAGCAACGCCATGTGTATGCAGTTCACTCATCAGATGGTAGAATCTATGAATAACATTGTCCAAACTCTCGTTTCCCATTGATGAGAAGTTGTCAAATTCCTTCTTCAGTTTCTTAGCTTTAATTTCCTTTAACGAAGCATTTCTATCGTATCTCTTTTCCAGCTCTTCCCATAATTTCTTGGCCTGCTTATTCTCCGAGTACTGGTGGAAAATATCTTTAGGAATAGCCTATGTAATCAATCCATAAACTCTCTTCTCTGCATTATACTTAACTTTCTGAGCATCAGTCATCCCTCCCAAAGTAAGTTTTACCCCATCTACTCCCACCGACATACTATACCCATTCTCGATAGCATCCCACAAATTTGGATCCACTCCATTGAGGTAGATCTCAAAACGTTGTTTCCAGTGGGGAAACTTATCTAACGTAGAGTTTTGGTGGTTTATTTTGATTCCCCACCTCACTCTCAAGCAACAGTAGGTTCTGGATCCTTGAGTCCTTGCCGGCAGTAAACGCTAACATCTGATCTTCTATCTCGATTAACCTTTAAGTGTACTTACCAAATTGTCAAACTGGTGCTACTGGGTGATGCGAATGGGCTATCCGTGCGATTGAACTATGCGATTGGTTCAATCGTGCGGCTGAACTAAGCGATTGGTTCAGTCGAGCGAATGAAGCTGATGCATATGAACACTGCGAACGGATGGTTCAGTTGTAGTAATGGAGAGGCGACTCAGTCCAATCGTCCGTCTGGAGTATGCGAATGAGTCCAGTCGTGCGAATGGCTCACTCGTGCGACTGAAGCTGTTGTTTTGCTAAAATTTCTAGGTTAAACGTGTTTTAGCCGTAAAAATTCGAAATTTTGCAAACCCTAATCGCCTAAGGCCGTAGAAATCGAAACTTGATGAGCAGGGTACGTCCAAGACAACTTTTGACACAAAAAATTGTGTTTTTAGTGTAAAAACACAAACTTTTTATCAATCTTGATTGAATCACACATAATCAAGAGCCAAAGCTCTGATACCACTTGTTAGGACCTTGTATTTTAATGAAATACCGAATGATTAACGTGTAAACGAAACCAAATAGTGCGGAATCCTATTCGATTGGCAATCCAATCAGTGAGAATGCACGTAGAATCAATAATGTATTGAATCAAACATTAAGAATCGATTAGGAATCGATCTACAACGTTCTATGAACTTGGAGTATCAACTTGGAGGCTTCTGGATGGCTAGGGTACGTCTGGAATCGAAATAGAATAAATGCTCTCGTTTTTCCACAAATTGGGTTGTATTTATAGGTTAGTACTGTTCATTCGTATGACTGAACCATTAGTATGGTTCAGTCGTGCGATTGAACCATGCGGTTGATTCATCTGCACGACTGAGTGTTCAGTCGTGCGACTAAGCCAATCTTATGTTACAATCATACGACTGATCCAGTCTCCTGGTTCAGTCGTGCGACTAAGTCATTCGTATAAAGTATTCATGCGTATGGTCCATTCGCATGGGCCATTCGTATGAGAACTTCATTTTGTTAAGTTTGAATGTATTAATTAATATAACTTTATGTGTAACCATTCAAACAATCACAAACCTATGTAACCAATTTAACATCCACTCATTAATGAAATATTAAACATTATAAATAATAAACAATCAATATCATTTCATTAATCATTTCAAACATTTCATCAGAATCAGACAAACAAGATCTATTACATTCATATCATGATCTAGGAACATACATGTACCAACAAGCTTCCTCTTATAGATCCTATGAGTCAGGAGGATGAAGAAGAGATAGTGAAGAATCCCTCTACAAAGAGTGAAGGGGAGGATTCCAAGAAAGGCCACTATCCTTCTGAGGAGAAAGTGAAGACTGTGATGACCAAGTCCATGAGAAACAACTTGATAAGAAAGATCAAAAGAAAGTCAAGGAAGGCTCAAGAGATCAAGGCTACTTTTGAATCTAAGCAGAAACATGTTTTTATTTCTACAGGGTTTAAAGTGGTAGGGACTGAAGGCATCAACCAAAACTCTACTAAGAGTTCTGGATCCTGCTCAACTCATCTCAGCAGCAAGAAGAAGACTGATCTGCTATGTACCACTGCTAAACAGCCGGGTCCATCAAACTCCAATCATAGTTCTCAGCCCAAGAGGACTGTCTCAGCATCTGCAAAGATGAAGGTGGAGAAGGGAAGTGACCAAAGACAGTCTTACTCTCAAGACAAGGCTCTTGTGAAGAAGAAGATGAATTGTGTTATGTGTGACAGCACCACTCACATTGCAAAGGATTGTCCTTTCAATCCTAAAGGTACTGTCCATATGGCCAAAACAAAGGCTTCAAAGAGTTCTAAGAAGATTCAGGCTTCGGAAGGAAAACCGGTTTCCTTCGGAAGTTCCAAATCTAACAAGAAGGGAAGTGGAAAATTCTCTTCGGAAGAATATTTGGTCTTGGAAGAAAGGAGTTCTTCCGAAGCACCAAAGTCTGCTGCAGTGTTTGCAGAATCTTCCGAAGGTTCAGTCATCAAAACTTCTCAAACTCCAAACGCTTCTAAAGTTTTGAAGGTCAAGTCCAAGACTCCAAAGGTGGTGTGAACGTCTAAGAAAGACCAAGTGACTCAGATTTCTCCATCAAAAACAGCTCAAGATCCTCTTAGTACAACCATATGATCTATTGCTGTTAATTTACCTTCTGCAAGTGAGCCCAAGACTAGCAATGCTTGGGTTTCCAGATGTAACTAATCATTCTCTTTTGTGCGGGGACAGCTGAAGACAGACAGAAATGTCTAGATCATGGACAGTGGCTGCTCCAGGCACATGACTAGTAATATGTCACTACTCCAGAACTTTGAAAGGATTGATGGAGAACCTATTGCTTTTGGAGGAGATGAAGGTGGGTACATTTCTGGTAGGGGCAAGGTCACAATGGTATGCTCAGCATAGAAAAGGTAAACTTTGTAAAGGAGCTTGGATACAATCTTCTAAGTGTATCTCAATTTTGTGATCAGAGTCATAACATGCTCTTTACTGAGCATGAGTGCATTGTTCTTAGGCCTGGCGTGGTCATCCCTCATGAGCATATCTTGCTTAGAGCCCCCAGGAAAGGAAACATGTACAAGATGGATTTGCAAGAAACCTCTCCTTCTGGAGAAATTTCATGTTTTCTGTCTAAAGCCAATAGTGATGGGTCTTTCCTATGGCATAAAAGAATGTGCCATGTAAACTTTAAGAACATGAATAAATTAATTAAGTATGACTTGGTAACTGGAATGTCAAAGAAAGAGTTTACAAGTGATGACCACTGTGTTGCATGCCTGAAAGGGAAGCAACATAAGGTATCTCACAAGCCTAAGGAAAAGAACTCAATCACTACCCCCTTACACTTGTTACATATGGATCTCTTTGGCCCCACCAGTGTAATGAGTTTAGGAAGGACCTCATACTGTCTAGTGATCACATATGACTTTACAAGATTCACTTGGGTTTTCTTCCTTAGAACTAAATGAAACTCCTGAGATTCTGAAGAATTTCATCTTAAAGATTGAGAATCAATCTGATAACACGGTCAAGATCATCAGATGTGATCAAGGAACTGAATTTAAGAACCATATTCTTTTCTTGACACCTTCTGTGATGAAGATGACAAGGGTATTAAAAGAAAAAAATTAGTGCTCCCAGGACTCCTCATCAAAACGGTGTTGCTGAAAGGAAAAACACGACACTGATTGAAGCTGCAAGAACCATGTTGTCTGACTCTAAACTAGCCATCAAAACGGGTCAACACTGCCTGATATGTGCAGAACAGAGTGTTAGTAGTTAAGACTCATGGCAAGACTGCTTATGAACTTTGGCACAAGAGGAGACCTTTCATTGGTTTTCTCAGGTCATTTGGATGTCCTTGCACCATCTTGAATACCAAAGATCAAATTGCGAAGTTCGCTGAGAAATCAGATGATAGACACTTTATTGGATACTCTTCCCAAGCTAAGGCTTATAGAGTATACAATCTCAAAACTAGAATTATTGAGGAGTCAGCCAATGTGACTTTCAATGAACACACACCTTGTGTTACTGGTTCTGGTCTGGATTGGCTGTTTTATCTTGACTTGGTTACCAACTGTTTTAACAAATCTTGTGAGAATGTTTCAGGATCTGCAAAAAATTTGAATACAGATGATCCTGATCCAAGATTTGAGCTAGGAAGATCTTCAAGACACATATCTTCAGCTCTAGTTGGAACCACTTCTGCAATTGAGGTTCTATCAGCCCTACAATGACAAATTGAGCTGATACATCTTATATGCCTTCAAATTCCAGCTCAGAGGCTCTACAACCAAATAAATACACCTCAACTGTGGAAGACAACAATGGTGATGGTGACAGTGACCAAGAATTTCTTGATGCCACTAACCACACTGTGGATGAGAACATCAATGATGTCACACACTACTTGGATCAAGTTCACTTGAAAAGTGTGTTGATGTGGTGGGAGAAACATCTTTTCCAGATCTAAATTTTTCAATTTAGATCTTTCTTAACAACTTGCTGTGATCCCTCAGCTTAGGATCCATAAGTCCCACCCTACCACAAACATCATTGGAGATGTTATCTCAGGGGTAAAGATAAGAGGACAAACCCATGAAGCAAATGTTTGTCTTCACTCTTGTTTTCTATCCCAGATAAAGCCAAAGAAAGTTGATGAAGCTCTAAAGGATGGAAGTTGGGTTGAAGCTATGCAACAAGAGCTGCTTCAATTCAAAAGGCAGAAACTTTGGAACCTTTGTCCTCTTCCTTCTGGGAAGACTACCATTAGAACCAAATGGGTGATTAGGAACAAGAAAGATGATAGAGGCATCATCATCAAGAACAAAGCTAGACTGGTTGTTCAAGGATACACACAAGAAGAAGGGATTGACTACACTGATGTCTTTGCTCCAGTGGCAAGATTAGAAGCTGTTAGGATATTCCTGGCATTTGCTGCATCCAAGAACTTCAAGGTTTTTCAACTTGATATGAAGTGTGCCTTTTTGTATGGAGTGATAGATGAAGAGGTTTATGTCAAACAGCCACCTGGTTTTGTAGATCCTGATCATCCAGATCATGTCTGCAAGCTTGACAAAGCTCTTTATGGGCTGCATCAGGCACCCAGGAAGTGGTATGAGACATTGTCTGAGTATCTGTGTAAACATGGATACAGGAGGGGTACTATAGATGGAACTCTTGTCATCAAAGGACAACGAAAAGACATATTGCTAGTTCAGGTATATGTGGATGACATCATCTTTGGTTCAACTAATCCAAAGCTCTGCAAAGACTTTGAGAAGCTGATTTCTGGGAATTCAAGTGAAGCAAGTCAAAGATGGCATCTTCATAAGTCAGTCAAAGTATGTTCAGGACATACTCAAGAGGATTAAAATGACTGACTGTAAGATTGCTAAGGCACCCATAGCCAGAAACCACTCCCTTGGTCCTGATCTTGAGGGGGAGTGTGTAGATGAGCATTTATACAGGGCTATGATTGGGTCTCTTATGTATCTTACTGCTAGCAGGCCTGATATCATGTTTGCTACATGTATTTGTGCAAGATATCAAACCAACCCTAAGATGTCTCACCTTATCACTATCAAGAGGATTATAAGATACCTCAAGGGTGCATCAACACTTGGCCTATGGTATCCCAAGAATTCTGACTTTAATCTATATGCCTATATAGATAGTGATTATCGTGGTTGCAACATGACTGCAAAGTCTACATCTGGGGGATGTCAATTTCTTGGTGGAAGGGTTGTCTCATGGCAATGCAAGAAACAATCTTGTGTATCAGCACCAACTGCTGAAGCTGAATACATTGTTGCTGCAAGCTTGTTGGACCAAAAGAACAAATGAGCCTGATCAGAAAAACCTCTAAGTCCCACAGACATTACAACTGCTGAAGAAGAACACAACAGCTGAAGGCATCAGCTAATTACAAGTCTGAAGACAAAGTCTGAAGACAAGATCTGAAGATTTCTACTGAAGACAAAATCTGAAAGTAAAGAACTGAAGACAAAGTCTGAAAGTAAAGAACTGAAGACAAAGTCTAAAAGTAAAGTACTGCAGACAAAGTCTGAAGCTATCAGCTGAAGACAACGTCTGAAATAGAAGTCTGAAGAACAAAGACTGAAGACAAAGACTGAAGACCAGAATGATCAGTATTTGTCACAATAGCTGAAGTCATTAACTTCAGTAGTTGTGATGGTTTTCGTTTTTAGTACTTGTAATTTACCTTTCAGTAGTTTTAGTTCAGTAGTTTTATGTTCTTGTACTTAGCATTCTCTGAGATGTGATCAGTTGTTGAGAACATTCTCAGTAGTTTGCATAATTTTAGTTGTTTGTATAATTCAGTTAGATGTCACTATCAAGTGACATCAGCAGACGTCACATTCCATATATAAGGTATGTTGACCTAATTGTAATAGTGTGACTTTCAGCCACCACGAAAGCATTTGAATGAAATATTCCTTTTGCAGAACTCTCTCTCTCTCTCTCTATAACCGTGTACTATTCCATTGAATATCAATTGAGTTCTTGCTAAATTGTTTAATTCTTTGTTCGAATTCCGCTGCAATCTACTCTAATTGATCAAACTTAAATCACCGATCCAAACAAATAGTATCAGAGCAGGTTAATCATTGATCGATCTAACAATTGATCATTGAAACTGCTATTTCGATATCTAAGTTTGATCGAATTATCATATTTGCAAGAATTGGTTATAGAGATTGAATTTCTGCTGCTTTCGGTTATTTGCTTTGAGATTCCTCTTGGTTCGTATTGAGTTTCTTGTGTTTTGCGCTAAATTGGTTAAAACTTAATTGAATTTGATTGAATCTAAGAATGACTACTCCTTCTAATGACCCTCACAATACTGGCTCCTCAACCAAGCCTCCGATGCTGGTTAGGACTGAATATAACATATGGCAACGAAGAATGCTCCATCACCTGTCTGTTAACAGTTCAGGTTGTTGGACATCTGTGGTACATGGTCCACACAAGCCTATGGTGAACAATCCGGAAACCAACCAAATGGTTCCGAAGAAGAAGGAACAATACTCAGATGAGGATCAAAAACTGTTTGAGATTGATGCTAAAGCCCATGGAATTCTGGCCATGGCACTGCCGAATGAAATCTATTCTAGGCTTATGCATCATGAAACTGCTCATGACCTCTGGAATGCATTGAAAGAACAATTAGGTGGAACAGATGAGGTCTTAGCAAACAACAGAGAAATCCTTGCCCAACAATATGACATTCTCTCATAGGAAGGGTGAGACACTAACTCAACAGTTTGAGCATTTTTCTTGTTTGATCTCTAAGCTGGAAATGGTCAAACATGAATACACTAATAGCCAGATGAACAACAGATTCCTCAGATCACTACTTCAGAGATGGGACACATATACCATTGCCTACGCTCCAGTGCAAATCTGGATAGCCTATCTCTCACCAACTTCATTAGAAACTGCTTACATTTGAAAGAGAGATAGAGTAGAAAAGGAAACTGGCATCATCAGGAAAGCTCACTGATGACTTTGTACCAGGGAATACTGCCTGGTTGGTCATGAGGCAGAATACTGCATCAGAAAGCCATTATGATGAGCATATAGATTTCTCTTCAAACGGTTTGATCATGCGTTTGTTTGTGTGATAGTCAGTCAGGCTGTAATAGTGACAATTTGTGCTTCATTATGGATGATTTGAAAGGTATTGCTGATGATGAATTAGAAGAGATGGATATTCTGAGCCAAATGGCCTTGATTAATATGATATCTCAAAAGTTCTACAAGAGAACTGGTAGGAAATTTCCAGGACTCTCTGGCAAAACCAAAGTTGGTTTTGACAAGAGCAAGTTGAGGTGTCACAAATGCCACAGGCTTGGGCACTTTACAAGAGAGTGTAGATCAACTGGATCTAACTCCTCTGTACCCTTTGTGACTTTTCCAAGCAATAGTTCACAAAACCGAGGGCAACATCCTGCTAGTTCTGGTCATCACTCACAACCTTTATCTCCTGCATATTGTGTCCCTCAGGGTCCAATGCCATATCCATATCCCTGCTATTACATGCCACGGCCAAATCAAGTTCAAGTTCCTATTGCACAACAACCTCAAGCCTTACCTGAGCCTCAACCATCTCAATCACGACCTCATCACAGCTTCTTCACCCTGGTGCTGTTGACTGGAGCAGTCTACCAAATGATCTTTCTGGTAATGAGGAATTATTTGCTAGTGATGGTCAACATGTTGGTGAACATCCTTTTGGGAATCTTGCTCTAATGGCCCTGGAGTCTACTGAGGGTACATGCTCCAATTCATCTTCATCACAGGAACCCAGGTATCCTCTGAGGCTAAAGCCAAGCTATGTTCTGAATCTTGCATAGCTGCATTTATCTCTATTAGAGAGGCAAATGTAGCTTTAATAAATCAAAATCTTGAGTTTGAGCAAACCCTTTCCAAAAGAAAAGCTGAGTATGAGTCTGTCCTTAAAGATAAAGATGATGAGATTTATAAGCTTAAATGCCAATTAAATGATTAAAAGGCTAAGCTAGAGGTCATTCTTGAGAACCACAGAGATCTCAAAGAAACACTTGCAGCTACCCAAGTTGAGTGTGACCGCGGGTATCATCCTGCATGGGATTTGAAATGCTTCTGAACAAGCAAACTTTCGAATGTGAATTTTGGAATAGGTTACAATCACATTGCACCACCTACAGATTTTACTCCAAAATCAATTGTAAAACCTGAAGGTGAAAGTAATTTCCAAACCACATCATCATGTGCATCATCCACATGTGACCACCCAAGATCAGAAGATGAAATCAGTGTTGATACCTCAGCAAATCAATTGCCTGATAGGTTAACTACTGATAAGCACATGAAGCTGAGTACTTCAGATGTTGTCCCTCTAGTACCTCAAGTACTGAAGGGCAAGTCACAACATCTAAAAAGCATTTCAAATCAACTGAAATAAAAGGGGTAACAACTGCTGAGAAATCTATCATATGGTCTTTCAGGACGGATAGAGAACAGCCGAAGAACAAGTCTTCAGTTGTTACAGATCCTTCAGTACTTAACACAAGTACTTAAAGGAGGAAAGTACTGAAGATCACACCTTCAGTAGTTTCCACTTCAGCAGTTGATCAATCCAAGATGAAGAACAAGCCATGTGATATATGTGGTAAGTTCAATCATCTTTCTGATGAATGTTGGTACAAAAAGGGTTCCAAAATCAACAGAGATAAGCTCATAAAATGCAGATGGATCAAATGAAAAATGAGTTTGAGACCAAGTTTGTACCACAGTCATCCCAAATTGATAAACCCAAGGCTTCACCCAAATCGAAAAGAAGGATAGGGTTTATCATAAAACGGTGATAGTGTTCCTCATGATAAAAATGAGACTAAGTCTATGAATTTCAAAGGAGGAGGAAATGTGGGCCACAAGAACTCATCAAAAACAAGTACTGATGTGTCACAAGAGCTGAAAGCTTTAGCTACAAATCAGACACAACTTGTTATGATGGTTCAGCATTTGTTGGGGAGAGTTAACCAACTAGATGCACCTGTGATCAAACCACCGAAAAGGTATTCGAAGCCCAAATCCAAGGAATCCATTTCAGCACCATCTCCACCTTCATCGGCTGTTAATCATGAGAAACAAGTTATGGTAAATCTGTGATGAAAACAGACCCAAAACCTAACTAGTTCCTTGTGATGAATGCAGGGTTCTTCAGCATGCCAAGGAAACATCTGGTATGTCGACAGTGGAGTATCTATGCATATGACAGGGAGTAGTTCTCTTCTTAGTGACTACTCTCAAGGAAAGAAGGATTTGTTTCATTTGGAAATGATGCTAAGGGTTACATCATCAGGAAAGGATATGTGTCTAATGGAGAAATCAGATTGATGATGTTAACCATGTGGAGAATCTCAAGTAAAATCTACTGAGTGTCAGTCAGATGTGTGATAAAGGGCATGTTGCAGTTTTCACAAGCCAGAACTGCAGGATTCTGTCCTCCATAGTTATGAGGCTGATTGACAAGGTATTGGTTGAACATACTCTCCTGAAGGCCAACATGATTGGAAATGTATATGCCCTGGATTTGTCAAAGAAGATTGATTTGAAGGGTCATCCTTGCCTATTCTCCAAAGCCTCTCCTCAGGAATCTAAACTGTGGCACAGAAGGTTGAGTCATGTAAATCTCAAAAACATGAATCAGCTGATCCACAATAGTTTAGTGAGAGGTCTACTAATAAAGGAGTTCCACTGTGATGAAACCTGCATTGCTTGATTGAAAGGAAAACAACACAAAGTCTCATTCCCTCCTATTGAAGAACCTAAGTCCACTGCCTGCTTGCAGTTACTACACATGGATCTATTTGGTCCTGTGAGCGTGATGAGCATGGCAAAGAAAAAATACTGTCTGGTAATTGTGGATGATTACTCCGGATTTGTATGGACTTTCTTCTTTCATTCAAAGGATGAGGTTGCTCAGACGATTATAAACTTTGTGTTGTATGTTGAGAAGCAGTATTCCCTATCAGTCAAGTGTATAAGGAGCGATAATGGAACATAATTCAAAAACCATACACTTGATGTTTTTATCTCTCAAGGGGAATCAAGAAGCAGTTTAGCATCCCAAGGAGTCCAGAACAAAATAGAGTAGTGGAGAGAAAGAACATGACCCTAATTAAGGCTGCAAGGTCCATGTTGGCTGACTCTGGTTTGCCATTGACCTTTGGGCTGAAGCTGTCACACAGCTTGCTATGTGCAAAATAGAGTTTTAGTAAATCAGAGGTTGATGAAGACTCCATATGAAGTACTACATCATTTGGCTCCTCTAATTTCATTCTTCAAAGCTTTTGGGTGTTCTTGTTTTATTTCAAACAAAGGATCAACTTCACAAATTTGATTCTAAGGTGGATGCAGGATATTTTGTAGGATATTCATCCACATGCAAGGCTTACAGGTCTTCAACTGCAGAAGGAAGATAGTTGAAGAAACCTTGCATGTGAAGTTCAATGAATCTCCTAAGGATAAAATTCCACAAAACCCTGTGGAATTGTTTGATATGGATATACTACAATATATTCCATATCAACCTCCAGCTGTTGCAGATCATGTGAATAAATCATCTTCTGCAGCAAGTCTTCCACCTGGTGGTACTGAAGATGATGATGATATTAGTACTCACCTTTTCAAGTTTAGTGATCAGCTGCCTGATTCCACTAAACCTGATGTTCCTGTAGCTTGAGTAGCTCCATCCACAACAAATGCTGATGAGATTTCTAACTCCTCTACATCATTTGAATTGCCATCTCATACTTGGTCTCAAAAGTCTGGATCAACATCTGTTGCTGTTGAACTTGCTACAAACACTTGCACTGATCTTATAGTGTACCAAGAGCTGAAGAATCACCCCATGTCTCAAATCATTGGTGATATCAATGCTGGTGTGTGAACTAGAAGTCAATTGTCCAATTCTGCTTCTATGCTCTCTTCATCAGTCAGTTAGAGCCAAAGAACTATCATGTTGCTTTAAGAGACAAGATGGGGTTGAAGCCATGCAGCTTGAGCTACTTTAGTTCAAAAAGTAGCAAGTGTGGGAACTGGTTCGTCTACCCAGGTAAGTGTGCAATAGGCACTAAATGGGTGTTTAGGAATAAAACTGATGAAAATGGGCTTATTGTCAAGAACAAGGCTAGACTGGTTGTACAGGGTTTTCACAAGAAGAAGGTATTGATTATGATGAAACCTTTGCCCCTATAGCCAAACTAGAGGCAATTAGATTGTTCTTAGCCTATGCTGCATCCACAATCTTAAGTTTTTCAAATGGATGTCAAAAGTGCTTTTTATATGGAAAAATAAAAGAAGAGGTTTATGTGTGTCAACCACCAGGTTTTGAGGACAATAAACATCCTGATTGGGTGTATAAACTTGATAAGGCTCTTTATGGGTTGAAACAAGCTCCTAGAGCCTGGTATGAAACACTTTCAAATTTTCTTCTTCAAAATAATTTCACTAGAGGCTCCATAGATAAAACTTTGTTATTAAGAAAGTGGACCAGCATAAGCTACTTCTTCAAATTTATGTTGATGATATAATTTTTGCATCCTCTGATCACCAGTTGTGTGATGAGTTTACAAGTTAATGAAGCAAAAGTTTGAAATGAGTGCAATGGGAGAATTACAGTTCTTTCTAGACTTGCAAATCAAACAAAAGCTGATGGAACCTTCATTCATGAGACGAAATATACAAAAAATCTTTTGAATAAGTTTGATTTACAAAACTGTAAGCCCTGTTCTACTCCCATGTGCAACACCACACAACTGGATGTAGATCAGAAAGGTAAAGCTGTTGATGAAACACTTTACAAATGTATGATTGGTTCCTTGATGTACTTAACAGCTTCTAGACCAGATATTATGTTTGCAACTTGTGTTTGTGCTAGATTTCAGGCTGCTCCTAAAGAGTCTCATTTGATTGCAGTCAAAAGGATCTTTAGATATCTGCAAGGTACACAATCTCTAGGTCTTTGGTATTCCACTGGACACTCATTGCAATTAGTTGCTTTTCTGATAGTGACTATGCAGGGTGTAAGTTAACCAGAAAGTCAACTTCTATGGATGTCAATCCTAGGCAACAATTTGATTTCTTGGTAGAGTAAGAAACAAACATCTGTGCTACATCCATTGCTGATGCAGAGTACATTGCTGCTGCAAGTTGTACATCTCAGGTACTCTGGCTTCAGAATCAATTATTGGATTATGGCATTACAGAGACTAAGACTCCATTGTTAATGGATAGTGCTTCAGCTCTGTGTATTGTCAAGAATCCATCCAGCATTCTAGGACCAAACATATAGAGATCAGACACCATTTTATTAGGGATTATTTTGAAAAAGGTCTGACTGATCCAAAGTTTGTGCCAATTGCTGATGAGCTTGCAGATATATTTACTAAGCCCTTGGACAGTTCAACTTTCCAAAACCTTGTGTTAAGGCTTGGTATGTTGCAGCTAGAATAAGTGACAACTACTGATGATCTTAGTAAACAAGTACTGATGACCATTAGTAAACATGTCCGAAATAAGTACTGATAAGTTTTATTCTCAGTTGTTTCATAACTACTAAAGATAAATTAAAAGTATTGTACTTTGTATTAAAAACCTGATGCAGTTACACCTACTGATGTAGTTATAACTACTGATGTTAGTAAAACAGATAAGTACTGATGTCCCATGAAACAACTGAAAACAGCTAAAAGTCTGATGAGTAAGTGTTGAGGACGTATGAAATAGCTGAAAAGCTAAGAATTGACGAACTACTGATGAGATTTTCTCTTCAATCGTTTCCACAAACTGCTGTTTCATCTTAAACAACTATGACAAAACCATGTCTTCAGTAGTTTCACAACTACTGATGACTAATACCAAGTCCTCAGTTGTTTCCTACACCTGAAGACAAAACCAAGGTTTTCAGTAGTTTCATAACTACTGATGACCAAACCCCAGTCTTCAGTTGTTTCAATTGTCTGATAGTTAAAACCAAGTCTTCAGTTGTTTTCATACAAATGATGACAACACCAACACTTTCAGTCGTTTTCTTTTCAGCCTTTTTCATAACCTATAAATACCTGCACTTATAGCCGAACGTTTCATTAGCCGTTTTCTATCCTTCTCTCTCTCAACAATGGCGACCATGAAACTCAAACTCAGACACAACTGTGTTGCCTACCTCTCGAAATCGGCCTTTTGGAACAAATTTGATAATGCCATCGATCTTATGGTGGATTCCCAATACAGAACCGCCTTTCTTTTGAATCCTACCATATACCCCGATTCCTAAAACAAATTCTGGACCAACGTCTCTGTCACAACTCGTGAAAATGATAGCCAAATCACTCTCCATTCGTTGGTTAACCAAAAACAGGTGGTAATCACCCCTGACATTATTCGCAAAACCCTAAATTTTCATGATGCCACCTGTATTATAGAATACCGAAAGGCACCATTGATATGTCTTTCATCAACAACGGGTATCAAGGAGACTTAAGTGCTACAACATTCTCAAAAAGCACTTCCATGATGCTAAAAGACCTATCTTCCACATGGTGAATGTTTGCCTTGCTCCAAAGACATCTTCATGGGATCAAATGTCCTCAAGATGGCAACAGGTATTGTATCTATCTTTGACCGACAAACTCTAAATTTTTCTGAGATAGTGTTTATGGAATTAAGGATCTGGGTCAGAAACTTGTGACAAACAGATGGCTACTATATCCCAGGTTTCTGATGGCCATAATTTTAAATCAATTAAAATCTGAAGGCCTTGTTGGTCTTGGAGTCCCTGCTCCAGCTGTCTAGCTGAGGTATACTCCGGCATAACTCTGACCCTACTCTCAAAGGGGTTGCCCGGCTGCTCAAACCCAAGCAGAGGGAACCCAGCGTCCACCTCCAGATCCAAAGTCCCTACCAAAACCAAACCCCAAAAGCCCAAAAAGGTTACTCAGGGAGATGAGTCCCCTACGATGTCCCTGTACCACCAATACAGGAAACACATACTGGTTCTACCCCCCAGTCATGTCAGAGACTCAACCAGCAGAAACCACACACTATCCTCTCCACAGGATCTTGTTGCAACCAATTTGGGGATACCACACTACTGGACCTACCTCAGTTGAGAAGGTTACCATTGAAGAGCATCTCTCACCCGTGGTGCAATCTGCTTCTGACCAATCTCCAAATGCAACCGCCCTCAAAGCCCAACCCTCTAGTTGCTAAAGTGCCGAGTCAGGTGCATTCTCACCCCTCCCCAGAAACCAATTCACACTGGGAATACCTCAACCATTGAGGGGAGGACCAAAATGCTACTGATAACCCACAGCACAGGGGTTATAATGTCAATCTCCAAGTGTAGAAGAGGAGGTTAGGACATCTGGTCACGCTGCCACTTCTACTGATTCAGCAAATGAACAAGATGAAGTTGGTAACAATATAGACCTCACTAGAGGCAACTGCCAATGAAGGACAAAGTCCAAAGGCAGGAAGTCCCCAGAACCAAGAACATGGGAACATGCATATACTGATCTACACTCAGCGCATGTACATCCTGATTCAATCAGGAGGTCAGATGATTCAGCAAAGACTGATGATGACCTGGGCTTTTTCTTTGGTGTCTTAGCCCATAACACAATCCTAGAGACTGAGGTGAGCAGACTCAAAGAACTGCTAGCCAAAATGTCTCAGGATAAAAGTCCATCTGCCCCATTAACCACAGATGGCACGTTCATTTGAAGGTTCACCAAACACTCAGCCAATACACTTAACTAAGCCACCAGCCACTGCTTTTCGCATCACCTCTCAGGGACAGAACCCCTCTGAGCAGATGGTTGCCACCTTTTAAAGCTCCTTACCTCTCATCACTCCCATCATCACTGAGATAGTATATAAAGCCATTGATGAGAGGATCTCCTCACATCTCCAAACACTCATTGATGATGCTGTTCACAAGTCACTTTCTGCCTTTCAAGCCCCTGATCCCAATGCACCACCAAAAGGGGGAGACTACCAAGTCTAAGGCAGTGAAAGAAAGAAAACGGAAGAAATAGAAGATGAGAAAGAACCAGAAGAAAGGAGTTGGAGAAGAACAAGAACTGATCTCAGAGAAATAGCTGATCACAGTGCAGAGCTGAGCACAGACAAAGAGCAGAGAGATCAGCTGATCACTTACAAAAGGAAGAGAGTTTGAGTCAAAGTCTGATAAAGAAAAGTCCTTAGAAGATCTAGTCAAAGAAGCTGATGAAGCTCACAGCAGATCTATGGACAAAATATAGATCAGCTCTTCAGACAGGGTCATGACACAGCTACATTAGATGTTGATAGAAGGCTGGAGATAAATGAAATTCAAGCAAGATGGGCTAGTTACAGTGTGTTAGATAGGGAAAGATTGGAGATTATGATCAGATTTATTGCCAAATATCTAGGAAGATCATTGATAGAGATGAAGTCTTGGTCCAGAGACAGTATATTGGAGATAACCAAGAAATCTATTCTGCTGGAAGCTACAACAAAGGGTGATCATCGAAGCACTGGATGAAGCAGGTGCTGGGAAGAGAACTGAGATGGCAAAGATCTCAAAAGCCAAACTCACCACTAAACTGCTAGATCAGCCTTCTGATACTCCCACTAAAAAACAACCCTCAAAGCAATCATCTTTAAAAACTGCCAATTCTATCCCCAAACCAAAACCACCCACAACTCAACCCACAAAACCAATTCCATTACCCCAAAAACCATCTCAAATCTGTTCTGTTGAGGTAGAAGAAGAAGAAGAAGAGGATGAGAATGAAGATAGTCTGCCAATCTCTACTGTTCTCAAACTTAAAACACTTGAGCCTAGATGTCAATAGATGATCACACCTGACTTGCAAATGCAAATGGTGTAAGTGAAGATTGAAGAAGAAGAACAGCAGAAGCAGCTCGATGAGCAATTTCTCAAAATGGTTGACAAGGACTTCCCTCAGTCCTCATCCATTCAAGAAATGAAGAAACAAGCTCCGAGGCTGTACACTCTTAGGCATACATTCCAACATCAAACACATAGAATGAGGATTTGGCCAGACCCTAGGGTAAGTTCTAGAATAGAAAAGAAGAACATACCAAGTAGATATCATGGCGAAGTGAAGTAAACTTTGAATGCCACAATTATCTTGGCTATGGTAGTCTCACCCTGGGAGATTATAGAAGAATTCAAGAGAGCACACACTCAAAGACAACCCCTCAATCTCTACTTGAGAACAAAATGATCAAGAAGGGGCTATTATACTAGAGACTTGAAGATCATCAAAAGAGTGAACGCCAGTTGTTGCTAGAAGGCTCTCATCTAGATGAATTCACATACAGAGAGATCACGACTGTTGAGTTGAAGAATGGGAAGACAGTAAGGTATCTGTCTGAATATTATGGCCCTGAGTTCTTCTTTGAGGGAGAAGCAGAAGAACTCACCAAGGAGGAGCAAGTTGTTCTCCTTGAGGCCTATGCAAGAGAGTCTTACAGACTCATCATTGGGAATTAGGTTTCATGGTTGGGACAAGACTCTGTGTCCAGTTTCCCCAAGACAGAGTTCCCTTCCACACTTAGCCAATCAAAAGATCAGAAACCTTTTCCCGGCCTATGCTTACATGATTACCTCTAAAGCTGATCAAGAGGGTGTTTCTGCCAAAGAATAAGTGGGATCATCATAAACTTAGAGGTTTTGGCTACATTGGTTCAGGGGGAGTTTGTTGGACCAAAAGAACAAATGAGCCTGATTAGAAAAACCTCTAAGTCCTACAGACATACAACTGCTGAAGAAGATCACAACTGCTGAAGACATCAGTTGATTACAAGGTTTGAAGACAAAGTCTGAAGACAAGATCTGAAGATTTCTACTGAAGACAAAATCTGAAAGTAAAGAACTAAAGACAAAGTCTGAAAGTAAAGAACTGAAGACAAAGTCTAAAAGTAAAGTACTGAAGACAAAGTCTGAAGCTATCAGCTGAAGACAACGTCTGAAATAGAAGTCTGAAGAACAAAGACTGAAGACAAAGACTGAAGACAAAGACTGAAGACAAAGACTGAAGACCAGAGTGATTAGTATTTGTCACAACAGCTGAAGTCATTAACTTCAGTAGTTGTGATGGTTTTCCTTTCAGTACTTGTAATTTACCTTTCAGTAGTTTATAGTTTTAGTAGTTTTAGTTCAGTAGTTTTATGTTCTTGTACTTAGCATTCTCTGAGATGTGATCAGTTGTTGAGAACATTCTTAGTAGTTTGCATAATTTCAGTTGTTTGTATAATTCAGTTAGATGTCACTATCAAGTGACATCAGCAGACGTCACATTCCATATATAAGGTATGTTGACCTAATTGTAATAGTGTGACTTTCAGCCACCACAAAAGCATTTGAATGAAATATTCCTTTTGCAGAAAACTCTCTCTCTCTATAACCGTGTACTATTCCATTGAATATCTTGAGTTCTTGCTAAATTGTTTAATTCTTTGTTCGAATTCTGCTGCAATCTACTCTAATTGATCAAACTTAAATCACTGATCCTAACAAAGCTGTTGTGCTCAAGTACTTTGGGTACAGAATCAGATGCTGGACTATGGGTTCAACTTCAAGGAGACTCCCATTCACGTAGACAAAAACAGTGCTATCTCAATCACAGAGAACCCTGTGCAGCACTCAAGGACAAAGCACATCAATATCAGGTATCATTTACTAAGAGATAACTATGAACATGGATTAATTAAACTAGTAAAGGTTCACACAGATGAACAATATGCTGATCTATTTGCAAAGGCTTTCGATGAACATAGATTTAAATATCTTATTTCAGCTATAGGGATGATAAACCTTGAGTAAGCTTTTCTTAAAACTAATTCTTATTATTTCTTAAGATATGTGTGTCCTAAGTTGTCTATTCATCACTTTCATAAGCTCATGTTTTCTTTGGATGAAAATTTCTTTTTGAAGACTTTCCTTAGATTTTTTAAAGTTTTTGATACTTCGGAAATTTTGTTTTTAAATTCGGAAGTAAATCATGCCTTTAAATTAATTAACTGTCTAAGAAATTTACCTTCGGAAGAATTTTCAAAATTTATCTTCTGAAGCTTAAATATTTGTCTCAGACACTTATTCAATTTTAAGGACCATTTACTTCCGAATCAAAGTTAACTCTTGGAAGCTTTGTCTGTTTACACACAAAGCACTCAAGCTTTAATTTTTCTTCCGAAGCAAAATTTTCAAATCTCTCAGGAAATTCTTCCGAAGTCATTTTAGCTTCGGAAGCTTTTTAATTAAATCTTTCGAATATAATTAACCTTCGGAAGCTTTTTGACTTCCAAGAAAACTACTTTTTGAGCAAAAAGTAAAATGCTTTTTCAGAGGTGGGACCGACATCCGGATTTCAAAGTTTATGCTCTTTCATTAAACTTTATCTGAAATCCCTCTCACATATAAACCCAACGATTTCCCCCTCTTTCTATCATGTGTTCTTCCTCCAAACCTAAAAACCTAAATTTCTCTCTGAAATTTCTTTCTTTCTTCTTCCTTCGTTCTTAAGCTACTTCAAAATGGCCAACCTTGCTCATAGAAATGATCCCAACTTACCATCCAGCAACATAGACAACACAATCAAGTTGCTCTGTTACGCTCTGAGAAAGATCCTCATTTCTTAGAGGTTTGCCGTTTCTTGTCTTTGTCGAACTACTTCACCTCCCTCACCATTGATCCTCCACTCTATGAGGATGAGTTGCTTGAATTCTGGAAGACCTGCCAAGAGGTCATTATGGATGGGAGAAGACACTGTCTACCACAGTTGAGGGGAGAACAATCTTTATCACTCCGGCCATCATCAACAAACATCTTCACTGGATAATGAAGAAGCTGAGGTGTTCTTCCCAAAGGAAGTTGTTAATCATTCCTTTGAGCGTATGGGGTATGAGGGAGATTTCTCTGTAAAGACCTTCAGGAAAGGGAAGGTCTCATCCCAATGGAGATTCCTGCTCCATGTGGTCATCCACAGCTTATCAAACAAGCATGGCGGATGGGACCAGATTCCTGAAGATCTCTCCTTCATAGTCCATGAATGGTTCAAGGGTTCAAGTTCAGTACTCTTAGTTTTTTATACAAATTTGCTTGCTAATTTAGACTCCTCAGAATATTACATGTTTCCTAGATATGTCTAGTACATTCTTAACTGTGAACTACGCTCACAGTTAAGGGACACATGTAACATTCTTAAATTGGGATAGATGAAGCCCGACATCTTTAAAATATTGAGAAAGTCCACTGTTGGATTCTCTGGGGTAGAAACAACCCAAGTCCCAAAAAAGTTAGAGCTCATTGCTCAAGGTGACAACCTAGCAGCACAAGCTAGTGTTGAACCCACACCTGCTACTTCCCAACCACCAACACAACCTCAAATATCCATCACCTACCAATTAAAATACAAACGAACCCCTGCTCAGACTATTCAGTCTGTGGAGGTCCCCATATACTCACCCATACAGGAAGAAATGGACACTGGAGCTCCCACTTCTCCTGAGAAGCAAACCACTCCTATCTCTTCAAGAATCAGTGCTGAGGTTCCTCATGCTCAGCCTGATGAGCTCATTAGCCCTACTACCTTAAGCCATCACTCTGAGTCTCAACACTCAAGTGATCAACCTTCAGGGGACAACTACCATCCCCGACCTATAGATCTAACCAACCAATTCCCAACCTTGACTTCTATACTAATGAAGATATAGGTTTGAGTGAGTATAATGAATCTCTCTTCTTTCCCCCTACTCAAAGAGAGATGAGTACTATCGAGTCTCTTACATCTCTCTCACATCAATCACCTACTACTAAGGTGGACACTCCTAAACATGTTGAAGTTGTCCATATGGAAGAGGCTCTAACTTCTGAAAGTGATTACATCATTAAGACCTCAACCATGGCAACTCAGCCCACTAACACTCAACTGAGACTGCCAGTGAGCAGAGGAATCCAGTAGCCAAGAACTTAGAATTGGTCATGAGAGAAAGACTTTGGTCCAATCTTCTCCACCCCCAGTGATTCTTCTGATGAAGATGAGGGGGATCTGAGACTAAAAGTGCAAAAACTATCTAAAACATGCACTTACCTAGTCTCAAAGGTCAGTCACCTTGAATCTCAGGTGACTACCTTACAAAACAGGATCAATGATCAGCAACTTGAGATTTCATATCTTAAGGAAAAACTAGCTGGGAGACCCTTAAGGAGAGCTCAACCAGGAACACAAGAACCTGTGGATGTGATTGACCTATCCTCCAGCTCACCTATGCAAGTGGGTGATGATACCAAAAAAGGGGAGAAAGTCATTCCAGCCACAGAACCTCGGAGTTCCTCCGAGAGAATGCACATTGAGGACTCACCATCCTCACTTGCAACTGTGCATTCTCAGAAACCTCCTCTAGTTCACATTGATGTGTACTACATAGACTCCTTCATACAGAGTCTGTTTGAGGATGGGATACCAGTGCTATGTCACCTTCATCATCCTTCAATCACATTATTGGGTGGAGGTATGACAATAACAGGAGAGCCCTCATTATCATAAGAGTTTAAGGACAGCAAGAAGTCTTAAATTTTCAGAACTTGGACTACTATCACGGTCTGGATCTTGTCAACATGCCACTTGTCAACCCAAGCCAATCAAGACAAGCTGACAAACTAGCTAAAAGATCCAAGACAGGATCATTGCAGAGTTAAGTCTAAGAAGGAGACTAAGGCAATCAGGCAATGTCATCGGTCAACTAGATGTTGAGGTTGACCCTAAGATTAGCTTCATAGGGGAAACCTTCACTGAAGGCCCAGTGACAGAACCTGAGAGCCCTGTCTCATCATTTCCAACTGCTGTAGAGATCCATATTTCTTTTGAGACACCAGCTGGTGAAGGTGCTTCTCAACCTCTCTCTGGCTTAAGCTCAGATGCTGCAACGTGCAATGAAGGCCAAAGCGCTCTCCACCCTGAGTCATAAAGGTCTGTGAGTGACAAAGGGAAAAGAAAGATGACATCTGAGGAGATTGAGTAGGAGGAGAGACCCATCTTGTCATGGACATACACCACAAATCCAGAAAGGTGGCATGTTATTAGACATCAAGTCATTGAAGACATCTATACATGGCAAGATATGTTTCAGTTGCCTCTGCATGATCTCTTTGACATGAGAAGACACTTTGACAGCCTGAAGGATCCTGATCATCTTATGAAGAAAGGAATGGTGATCATCCTAATGAGGAGTGTTAACATCTGAAGTTTTCTAAATGTTTTGGTAGCATTAACTTAGGGGGAGTTTGTAGAGATTAATGAAGAGGCTGATGCAACCTAAACATCTTTAGTCTTTCCTGCATGCTGCACAAGTGCATTGAAGTGGAATGCTTCGGAAGTTTCACATGTACAACTGAAATACTCTAAGTGTGAAATCTTCCAAAGCCAAGACCAACATCTTCCGAAGCTAAAGATGAAGTCTTCCAAAGCGTCAGAGACAAAGTGTTCCGAGCTTTAAGTTCATGAAGAGAGATTTCTTCCGAAGACTTTTAGTAACATGCTTTATCTGATGTACTGTTCCATAAAGACCTTTCCGCTACAACTCTGCAAGTCACCAAGTAACATGGTTTGGTGAAAAGGTCCATGCTTTTAGTAACTGTACATTGAGGTCTTGAGTTTGTAACTTTCTACTTTATGTACTTTATCATCTTTGTAATAGATAAGGATGTGAGCTATGGCATGTCATAGTCACTAGTCAAAAGGCAATCTGCCATTTGACTCTACAATTGATTTTATGTGTGTCTAGTCAATTGTATCGAGCTGGCTTTCAAAGTATAGCCGGTTGTAGGATGTTGTATAAGTATCTCATGTTCTTGTATCCTTCATATATGCTTTGTAACACTTGTAATAGAACATAGAGAAGGCAATATACTGCATTCTTGAAAACCAAACACTTGTGTTCTTTGTGTTTTGTCTCATATACTACTTGTGTTCTTAGTGTCACCACTTGGTTAATCCAGTTTACTGTTTGATCTAAGTTTAGTTTATCTCCTCTTTGTGTTGTTGTGTTGTAACTCTACACCCTTCAACGATTCTGCATAATGTTTTGCCTTTCTCAATGCTGATGATGATGTATCAGAAGGATGTCGAGATATCATCTGTTATTAAGAAGATCTAGGTTGTTTTATGCCCTATTAGTGGCACGTGTGATTCATCAATCACACGTTGTTGATTTTAGGAACTCTTCAAGAATAGAAAGAGAAGGAGAAGATGAGGTGATACACGTAGATATTGGGAATGAACACTTAAGAATTGATTAACAAAGAATTAGGAGAAATCTCAACTTAGGAGATATAAAGATAGGTCATCCGGATGTATTTGAGAATGAATACATAGAAATTATACTTTACAAGATAGGTTATGATGGTGATTTTGATAGGGGTGAAATTAAGAAAAGGAGATTGTGTAAGCCCTACAAATTCCTATGTCACACTTACCTCAAGTGCATCTCTAACAGGAAATCAGGATTAGACATATTTTCAAGGCACATCTCGTCCGGATTCATTGGTATCTTTGAAGGAGAACTTACAATTACTTTGTGTGAACATATGAGATTTCAAAAACCTAAGAAGATGTTCATGTTTCCAAGGTTTATGCAACTAATCATCAATGGTGAATTGCCTGGGATAGCAAGAGGAGGTGAGTTATTTGTGCAAGCACATTTGGGCAAATCTGTTTTGAACAAAATTAGTGGTAAATACCAAGGTGAAGATATGCCAATGTTTGCCCATGTGGTGGATGCCAACGCCAACATCCCACAAGAGCTGGTGTGGGAAGACTAATAAGAGAGTTCATTTGTTGATGCTGAAGAAGCCACCCCTCCTTAATCTCCCATACACCACCATCACCAATCTCCACAAATTTATTCCTCAGCTAATCAAACACCCAACCCATCTCACCTATTCAACATGAACCATTCCCACAACATCAATCACCAGTCATTAAAACACCATGGCAACTCTCTAGTTCACCCTCACTAACCTAGTCATCAACAATCTGAAACTCCTCAAAATCAATATCCAGAGTGTTCATACAAAGCCTGTCTTTGCTACTCAGTCTCAAATTTCATTCACACTAGTGAGACTAAGTTGGCATCACAAGCTAGCACCATTCCACTCTAAATAACCAACTCACAAACACCAGTGTTGTCTAATCACACTAAACCACATCTCTAATCATTGATCCTTAACAACAACAATCACCACACCAAGAGCAGGCAGATCAAGCTATTGAGTCCAGCTTAAGCTCAGCAAGTGTAGCCGCTGCTGATGTCAATGATGATGAGATTGGTGTTGAACATCAAGAAGGAGAAGAAGAAGCCAACTATGTTGATATGATTGCATATCATGAAGATGATCTAAGTGAAGATGACATTCATGTAAGGAGAAATTATTTGGTTATTGAGTATAACAAGCTTGTCATGAAGTCAAACAAAAGGAAGGAAAGTGTTGGAGCTGTATAAGATAGTCTATACTATCAACATAGTCAAAGTCAAAAAGCCAACGTCTCAATCAAAGTCAATAAAAGTCAAACGTCAAGTTCGAGACGAGAACCGAGTGAAGACATTGAAGATATATTGTGTTTGAGAGTTATTGTAATAGTTTTTGTGTGAACAAAATATATTAACTTGGTTTTAGTCAAGTTGAATAGTCTTGGGGGCTAAATGTAAATAGTGAAAGTTATTCTGGACTATAAATAGGTTAATTGTAATTAGAGTTGACTAATGGTTGGACGACCTATTGATTGGAGATTATTTTGTAAACATATCATTTGTAATCAATTTGAAGATCAAAGAGGATTTTATTGTGTTCATCTTAGATTGATCTAAAATTTTCATGTTATTTGATTCAAGTGTGTTCAACTTGGCTTAACAATTTGGTATCAGAGCCATGTTGGATCAAATTCATTGAGGATTAGAAGAATTATTGAAGACGTTCATCAAAGTTTAAAGAGAGAGAGTGGGTTTCTATAGAGAGAAACTAGATCTGAATTTCAAATTTCATCACAAACACAATCAATTCATCAGATTTGAATCACATACAACATATATTGAATCTACTTCATCTTTTATACTAAAAGGTCAAAGAAATATTCAGATCTGACATATTCTCTCACACACACTAGTGTGTGTGTTGTTGGTGTTCTTGGAGTTTCAACATCTTTATCTAGCGAAACTAGATCTATTCTTGAATGAAAGATCGATCTGTCCGGTGAAACTATTAAGTTTCCAGTTAAATTACGCTCCGACTAAACTATAACTTCGTCCGGCGAAATTGTACTTTTCCGGCAAAACTGCAAACTCTGGCGAAACTGCCAAAATTCTAGCATAACTCCCAAACACCAGCAAAACTACAAAAAATTCGGTGAACTGCAAAATTTCGGCCAAAATATCATTTTCAGAAAATTTTAAAAAAATATTCATTGAAACTAATATTCCTTCAAACTACAAATTTAAATATTTCAACGAATTTAAAAACTTAAAAAAACAACCAAACATGTTGTCGAAACCCTAGCCAGCGAAACCGTAGCTGTCGGAACACTAACCACCACAACCACCACAACCACCTTCGACCTCCACCAAACAACCACCTAGCCATCACCACCACCATCGACAACTATCCTTATTACTATCACAAACTAACAAACAAAAACCGTAACAAACCCCCACCGACCGCCGCCATCGTCGACCACCGGCGATGCTACCGGAAAACCTGGACACACCACCACCACTTTAACAACAATCATAAACTCCAACATATTCGATAATGGCAGTAACGAAACCGTCATCCACCATTCAAACATCCACATGCAAATTCAAGCATCGAGTCCTCACATGCCTCAACAAGCTATCAGATCGTGATACACACTCCGCCGCCGCTTTGGTGCTTCATTAGTTTGCCGAAAGCCTAGCCTCACGTGCCACAAAAAGCTATCAAATCTAAGAGGTGTGACCTCCGCCTTTGACGCGGATCCTCATATCAACTCTCATGAACTTGTGGCGACCTAGAAGAAGAATAGGCTCAAACTCCTTGTAATGGAGGATCTCCGACTGAACGAGCTATATCGGAACACCATTGAACTTGATGAGGATATGTCATACCCCCGCTAAGAGCGGAAACATGGGGGCGTAACGAGACGGGATCGTCATAACACATGGTAAATGATAGAGATGCAATATAATAAATGATAACAAGCGTGTCATGACAACACCCGACAAGAAGGGGACTTTTGTCGTGTTTAGTCAATGTTCACGACAACATAGCCATAAGCATACGCAACCAAATGATCACACAAATACGAATATCAACATTGTAATTTATTTTTCCCACAACCCGTGAACAAGTAACAAAAGAGTAATATTGTTGATTAAAGCAGACTACATCAATAGTTTTCAAAATGACAAGTTTAGCCCGAAAATGCATCCTACGGTCTCCACTAAGGCAGCACACCTAGATCTTCAGCTAGCATGATCACCTCAAAAGATATGCCCAAAATGGTCATAAAATTGTTGGTGAGCTTGCAGGTTTAAAAGTAAATAAGTAATTGATGGTGTATAAAGTTGTTGCAGAATACCGTGCATACAGTTATAAGTAAGTAAAATCACATGACAAGAGCTTTACAACCAAACCTAACGACGTACACAAAGAATCTTGTTGGAATATATTCACCCAAGGCCCGTTCCTGGCATCTGTTGGTACTAACTAGTATACCACACGAGGGTGGGGGTCTCAACCCAACTAGTACTACCAATACCTATCTGTCGGTTCCCACACTAGAATTAAATGGTTGTAAGAAAGAACAACAAAGCAGACCCAAGCATGTATTAGCTAAGTACTCACAAAACAGCAGCATGTTCATTCTAAGTATGTAAATTGTATGTATGATGTACAACATGAAAAGTGGGTGAGCATACTTTTCTCCCCAAGTTTGTAAATGATTGAAAAGTTGTATAAACATAAAAAGGGGCCATGAAACTCACATGTTAAGTGGTAAGTATGAATGATCAAAGTTCGTGACAGTTGTATGCAATGAACAGTCAAACACCTATTGACAGTTATTGCTTAGCATTAATGACGTCTATAAAGCATATAGTAATGTTTTGTCGGTTCGGGTTGTATCGGTTCGGTCGTGGGTAACACACACACAAGTGGACACACGTATCAGACCTTATGTAGATCCAAGTATTAAGAGTAGTTGTCATTGCTAATGACATCCGTATGAAGATCCCATTGTTATAAAAGGTAGTACTTGTTAAATATTTGTAGTCCCAAATGGGTTGTCGATAATTCTAAAAAGTTATGTTGATTTAAATTGGAATGGTATGTGCATGTTGATAGCGTTGACTTTAATCTTTGTGGTCAAGCAATGACACTTTTACTGATGTTACCTTATCACCACCAGACATTCAAGAAGGGAATTCACACACCCAGCACCATCAGTCACACGACAGGACTAGACGCTCGACTCAACACTCCATCCATACGAATCAACTTTCAATCGTATGAATCAGCTTCATTCGCACGATTGAACCTTCATTCGCATGACTGGCATCCAATCGTACCACACAACACCCAATCGCACAGTCGCATACATTCATTCGGTCGTAGGCCTCAATCGCACACCACGTTCATCCGCATTGACTCAATCACACATAACACTCGATCGCATGGCTCAGTCGCATGACATTCCCAGTCACACGACTCAGTCGCTCGAATGACCCAGTCGCATGACTCAGTCACACGACTCCCCTAGTCACACGGCTCAATCGCATGACATGCCCTATCGCCTGAACTGTAGGTTCGCGACTGCTGAGGTGTAGAGCAGCCTTTGGCTGCCCCGAGCATGGGTTTTACACAACAAGGACTTCTAGAATCACATAACAAACACACACGAACAAGAAGTACACGTAGAAAGACACCACACGCACCCACACGACCTCTTGTGTTCGGGTTGACCCGAACACCCGAAACCCTAGAAATGGACAACAGTAAAACGAGCAAGAATCGGACAACCAAGGTCGTCTACCTGCAAGGATGGAGTAGACTAGGTTGTAGACGAAGCGTAGACGAAGAAAACGAGACCAAATGGAGCGTTTTTTGGTGCAAAAGTGAAGAAGATAGGTGAGGAAGAAGAAGAAAGTGAAAAAGATGAAGAAAATGGCTGGGAATGGGGCTTTTATACCCATCCCAAGTTTGCAAAATGTCAATTTTCGTCCCTGCACTTAGCCCCCGAGTTCCCAAAGTTTGTTTCGGTTGAAAACGACATTAAAGGTGCTAGTTATTTTAACGTTAAAAGTGTGTTTAATGGAAATTGATGACTTAAAATGATTTGATTAATGACAATGGTTATAATTAAAAATTATATATTCGGTGATAATGGTGATGAAATTTATAAAAGGTTTAGGTTTAGCACACGTTCATGAAGGAAGTACACGCACAAGGGTAATAACAAACATGATTTCTATAACAGGAGTTCATGAAGAAGAGGAAGAATAATTAAGAATAATTCGATGGTTAATTATGTGGTTTGACGGACCTTAAGGTGACGGATGTCACAGTATCCCCCAGTTGAGAGAATTTCGTCCCGAAATTCAGCTGGAGTTAGGTTCAAGAGTGTCATCCACGAATAGGTGTGGATATTTAAGTTTCATCTGATCTACCTGTTCCCATGTAAACTCTGGCCCTCGCTTTGAATTCCACCTCACACGAACAATTGGTATTCTACTGCGCTTTAACTGTTTGACCTTATGATCCATGATCTCAATGGGTTCCTCAATAAAATGAAGCTTTTCATCGATTTTGATATCCTAAATTGGTACGTGAAGTGATTCATCAACCAAACACTTCTTGAGGTTCGACACATGGAAAGTATCATGCACATCGTTGACTTCTTGTGGTAACCTTAATCGGTAAGCCACTGGACCAATTCGTTCTGTAATCTCAAACGGTCCAACGTATCTTGGGGCTAACTTTCCTTTCTTTCCAAACGGAACTATTACTTTCCAAGGGGAGACTTTGAGTAACACTTGATCCACAACGTTGAATTCTAGAGGCTTCCGACGGTTGTCGGCATAGCTCTTTTGGCGATCTCTAGCAGCTTTTAGTCTATCTTTGATTTGGAAGATCTTGTCGATTGTTTCTTGGATGATCTCTGGGTATGTTAACTGACTCTCACTAATCTCAGCCCAACAAACGGGTGATCTACATTTCCTTCCGTACAACGCTTCGAACGGAGCGCACCCAATGTTGGTATGGTAGCTGTTGTTGTAAGAGAACTCAATCAACGGTAGATGAGTGTGCCAACTACCACCAAAGTCGATTACACACGCTCTCAGCATGTCTTCTAGTGTTTGTATAGTTTGTTCACTTTCGCCATCTGTCCGAGGGTGATAGGCGATACCCATGTCTAATCGAGTGCCCATCGCTTTCTGTAGTGTCTGCCAAAATCATGAAGTGAATCGGCCGTCACGGTCAGATATAATTGACACCAGCACTCTGTGTCTTGTCATGACCTCTTTTATTTACAATCTCGCCAACTTGTCCATTTTGTAGTCTTCTCGGATTGGCAAGAAATGTGCTGATGTCATCATACGATCCACTACAACCCATATCGAGTCATGCCCGTTGCTCGCTTGAGGGAGTTTGGTAATGAAATCCATAGCTATGTTCTCCCATTTCCACTCGGGAATCTCAGGTTGCTGTAATAGTCCCGATGGTTTCTGATATTCAGCTTTAACTTTCGAGCATATCAAGCATCTGCTGACGTACATGGCAACGTCTTTCTTCATTCCTGGCCACCAGTACAGATCTTTGAGATCGTGGTACATCTTGTCTGCGCTAGGTGAATAGAATATCTAGGCTTTTGTGCTTCATCCATGACCAAGGTACGTACACCTCCCCATTTGGGTACCCATATACGGTCCACGAAGTACTGTAGACCATCGTCCTTGCACATCAGTTGTTTATCCAACCCTTGGAATTCTTCTCCCGCAAGGTTTTCTTCTTTCAACGCCTCACTTTGTGCAATTTGGATCTGAGCTTTAAAATTTGTTTGAATGGTCAATCCCCAAGCTCGAGCACCTAGTGGTTTCACACATTCTTTGCGGCTTAAAGCATCAGCCACCACGTTAGCTTTCCCCAGATGATACCGGATTTCACAGTCGTAATCGCTAAGAAGCTCTACCCAGCGTCGCTGTCGCATATTGAGTTCCTTCTGATCCAGGATATGTTGAAGGCTTTTATGATCTGTGTAGATGATGCATTTGGTTCCATACAGGTAATGCCTCCATATTTTGAGTGGGAATACTACAGCGCCCAACTCAAGATCATGAGTTATGTAGTTCTTCTCGTGCACCTTAAGTTGTCGCGAGACGTAGCAATCACCATACCTTTGTGCATTAGTACACATCCCAACCCTTGATGCGAAGCATCACAGTATACCACAAAATCATCAGTTCCGTCTGGGAGGGACAATATCGGTGCATTAAACAGCTTATCTTTCAACGTTTGGAACGCTTGTTCTTGTGCGTGTCCCCATTCAAATTCTTGTCTTTATGAGTCAACAATGTCAACGGTTGAGTGATCTTTGAAAAGTTCGCGATGAAACGACGATAGTATCCGGCCAATCCTAAGAATTGCCGTATCTCTGAAGGTGTCTGGGGCGCATCCCATTTCTTCACTGCTTTAATCTTGCCGGGATCTACATGAATACCGTCCTTGTTAACCACCTGACCCAAAAACATCACCTCTCGCAGCCAGAATTCACACTTCGAGAACTTGGCGAAAAGTCTCTCTTTCCTTAACAGTTCCAGTATTGCCCAAACGTGTTCTTCATGATCCTCTTTCGATCGGGAGTAGACAAGTATATTGTCTATGAATACGATCACAAACTTATCCAAGTAAGGTTTACACACCCGATTCATCAGGTCCATAAACCAGTTGGTGCGTTAGTCAATCCGAACGGTATGACCAAGAACTCATAGTGCCCATAACGAGTTCTAAACACTATATTCGGTATGTCATCCTCGAAAACCCTTAGTTGATGATATCCAGAACAAAGGTCGATCTTTGAGAATACGAAGCTCCCTGTAACTGAACAAATAGGTCGTCGATCCTGGGGAGAGGATACCAATTCTTCACAATTAACTTGTTCAACTCACGGTAGTCGATGCACATACGACACGACCCATCCTTCTTGACAAATAACACCGGTGCTCCCCAAGGCGAGTGACTCAGCCGAATAAAACCCTTCTCCAGTAGCTCCCGTAACTGGCTAGATAACTCTTTCATTTCAGATGGTGCTAACCGATATGGTATATTTGCTACCTGTGTAGCTCCAGGAACCAACTCATACGAAATTCCACCTGTCGTGGAGGAGGCAAACTAGACAAATAATGAGGAAATGCATTTGGGTAATCCCGCACTACAGGGATATCTACCAATTTCTACTCCTCTTCTTTCTTTTCCACCATATGAGCCAGAAAAGCGTAGCATTGTTTTCGTAAACTCCGGCGTGCTTTCATGCAGGAAATAAGCTTTAAGTTTCTTCCCAGTTGTTCTCCTTTAAGTTTGAGTACTCCTCCGTCTGACATAGGGATCCGTACCACTTTGTCCCGACAGATAATCTCGGCTCCGTGTTTCGACAACCAATCCATTCGCACAATCACGTCGAAAATTCCTAACTCAAAGGGTATCAATTTTATATCGAAGGCGTGGTTTTCCAATATTATCGAGCACTTTTTTAATAATCTCGTCGGCCTGAACAACCCTACGATTGGCCATTTCTACAGGGTAGCTAGTTTCTAGCCTACTAGGACTCAAATCGAGCAATTGCACAAACTCAGAAGATATAAAGCTATTGTCGGCTCTAGTGTCAAATAATACAGATGCAAAGTGATTATTGATCAAGTACGTACCCGTGACAACATTCGGGTCCTGACGGACATCGTTGGCTACAATGACAAAAGCGCATCCCTGAGCGATATCCCTTGTTTGCCGTGCCTTGATTTCCAGCTATAGCCATCGCCTGTTGCTGGTTGTTCCCTTGTTGACCTGGTGCCCGATTCAGTTTGGGGCACATGTTCCTGTAGTGATCAGGGCTTCCACACTTGAAATAGCCCCTGAAATTCCCGGCCGGGTTAACCGCGTTGACTGGCGCGACCATATCCGGCGCTGTTCTGCAGTCTCTTGCTAAATGCCCCGAGCGTCTATAGTTCCCGCACACCCGGCACGACATAGCTGGGGGATGATGAAAGTTGCACCTATTACATTTGGGGTGTGGACCCACATACTCTCGCCTGTCCTGGGTCACGGCCATAAAATTTCGGGTTGTCTTGGCCCTTTTCTCAAATTTCCCGGCACTCAACCGGCTCGTTCCCCAACATCTTTCATTTTCTCTGCTGCCCTGCCCAATACCGCTGTTCTCACCATCTCATCAGTTAGAGCGCTAGCCTTCAGAATTGTGCTCTGCATAGTAGGAGGAGCAACTACGGTTACCATTGCCCGGATTTGAGGTGCAAGTCCCCAAATATACCTCTCTATCCTTTTTTATTCCGGGGTGACCAGATGCGGAACCAATCTTGCTAGCTCGTGAAAACGATCAGTGTAAGCTATGTGCCCAGCCCCCACCAGAGCATGATTCTAGAACTCATGCTCAAGTTTTTGCATCTCATTGAGAGGGTAGTAATCCTTGGTGATTAGGGCTTTGAACTCATCCCACAACATTTGCAACGCCTATTCTCTTCCTCTAGCCTGAATCTGGGTGTTCCACCAAGTTAGTGCCTTGCCCTGTAGTGAGCACGTGGCATGCTTGATCCTCTGACTGTCGAGGCATTCACTGATGTCAATCTCTGCCTCCATCTTTTAATGCCATCTAGTCAGGGCTATGGCTCCACCTTTCCCATAAAACTCTCTCGGTTTACAAGCACAAATTCCTTGTATGAACATCCCCTTCTAGCATTCACAACCCCGGTCTCATTAACGATTCCAGTTTCATTACCGGCTATACCACCATTCCCGGTCTCCTGATTGCTTTCATTCCCAGTTGGGATCCCATTATCCTCGTTTTCATTGCCACTATTCCCGTGGGGTGGTGATTCTGAAGAGCATCGCTCACTTGGCCCATGATAGTCGGAATCAGTGCGGCCAGCTGTTGGGCAATTCAAGCTACCATATCAGTGTTTCCTATACCTTGATTGTCATTTGTAGGACCATCGCTTATCCTTGGTGTTCTACCTCTGCCCCTCGGGGCTTCACTTCCGCCACTGTTGCTATGGGTAACTCTTCGAGGCGAAACGTTCTAATCATAAGAATAGTAAATGCATAAGATTTGGCCATTGCAAGGCACATTATCCATGTCACATTAAGGTCTAACATTCCGGGTTAATACCATACTTATGGTTGTCACACATCACATACAAGTCGTGTAATTCTCACACCATGTATAGGTAATGTCCAAACAGTATCCATCATAATAATGGCATATCCATGCATGAAATCAAGTTTAGTCTAACGGAGGTTGCCTATTTCTTCCTCTCTCGAGGTCTCAGACATAACCTCCTCGGGGTAAATCCCAATGTCTAAGGTCAAGCGAAATAGCATAATATATGAAATTCTCTTCGGGTTCAATACCCGGATTGATAAAACAACTCGGTGCGCAGAGGGAAACAGAAGATCCAATAGAAGCATCCCGTAAGGAGTGAGCACAAGGGCTCTCTCACAAGGTGAAAAGATCACGAAACAGATAGATAAACGAACAAGTAATGAGGAACACGTATGAGATAATAAATGCACCCAACCCTGGCATGCAAATCTACATGAAGGTTCCTAGGTTATAGTCTAGGTCATGTGTATTGCCTAATTCTCTATAACCAATGGTTCTGATACCAGTCTGTCACACCCCCGCTAAGAGCGGAAACACGGGGGCGTAACGAGACGGGATCATCATAACACATGGTAAATGATAGAGATGCAATATAATAAATGATAACAAGCGTGTCATGACGACACTCGACAACAAGGGGACTTGTGTCGTGTTTAGTCAATGTTCACCACAACATAGCCATAAGCATACGCAACCAAATGATCACACAAATACGAATATCAACATTGTAATGTATTTTTCCCACAACCCGGGAACAAGTAACAAAAGAGTAATAATGTTGATTAAAGCAGACTACATCAAGATTTTTCCAAATGACAAGTTTAGCCAGAAAATGCTCCTATGGTCTCCACTAAGGCAGCACACCTAGATCTTCAGCTAGCATGATCACCATAAAAGATATTCTCAAAATGGTCAACAAAATTGTTGGTGAGCTCGTAGGTTTAAAAGTAAATAAGTAATTGATGTTGTATAAAGTTGTTGTAGAATATCGTGCATACAGTTATAAGTAAGCAAAATCACATGACAAGAGCTTTACAACCAAACATAACGACGTACACAGAATCTTGTCGGAATATATTCACCCAAGGCTGGTTCCTGGCATATGTTGGTACTAACTAGTATACCAACACGAGGGTGGGGGTGTCAACCCAAGTAGTACTACCAATACCTATCCGTCGGTTCCCACACTGGAATTAAATGGTTGTAAGAAAGAACCACAGAGTGGACCCAACCATGTATGAGATAAGTACTCACACAACAGCAGCACGTTGATTCTAAGTATGTAAATTGTATGTATGTTGTACCGCATGAAAAGTGGGTGAGCACACTTTTCCCCCAAGTTTGTAAATGATTGAAAAGTTGTATAAACATAAAAAGGGGCCATGAAACTCACATGTTAAGTGGTAAGTATGATTGTTCAAAGTTCCCGATAGTTGTATGCAATGAACAGCCAAACACCTATTGACAGTTATTGTTTAGCATTAATGACGTGTATAAAGCATATAGTAATGTTTGGTCGGTTCGGGTTGTATCGGTTCGGTCATGGGTAACACACACACAAGCAGACACACGTATCAGACCTTATGTAGATCCAAGTATTAAGAGTAGACGTCATTGCCAATGGTATCCGTATGAAGATCCCATTGTTATAAAAGATAATACTTGTTAAATATTTGTGGTCCCAAATGGGTTGTCGATAATTGTAAAAAGTTATGTTGATTTAAATTGAAATAGTATGTGCATGTTGATAGCATTGACTTTAATCTTTGTGGTCAAGCAATGACACTTTTACTCATGTTACCTTATCACCACCAGACATTCAAGAAGGGAACTCACACACCCAGCACCATCAGTCACACAATAGGACCAGACGCTCGACTCAACACTCCATCCATACGAATCAACCTTCAATCGTACGAATCAGCTTCATTCGCACGATTGAACCTTCATTCACACGACTGGCATCCAGTCGTGCCGCAAAACACCCAATCGCACAGTCGCATACATTCATTCGGTCGTAGGACTCAATCGCACACCACGTTCATCCGCATTGACTCAGTCACACGACATTCCCAGTCGCACGAGTCAGTCACCCGAATGACCCAGTCGCGTGACTCAGTCGCACGAGTCCCCAGTCGCACGGCGCAGTCGCATGACGGACCCAGTCGCCTGAACTGCAGGTTCGCGACTGCTGAAGTGCAAAGCAGCACGGGTTTTACACTACAAAGACTTCCAGAATCACACAACAAGCACATACGAACAAGAAGTACACACAGAAAGACACCACACGCACCCACACGACCTCTTGTGTTCGGGTTGACCCGAACACCCAAAACCCTAGAAATGGACAGCAGTAAAACGAGCAAGAATCGAACAACCAAGGTCGTCTACCTGCAAAGATGGAGTAGAATAGGTTGTAGACGAAGCCTAGACGAAGAAAACGAGACCAAATGGAGCCTTTTTGGTGCAAAAGTGAAGAAGATAGATGAAGAAGAAGAAGAAAGTGAAGAAGATGAAGAAAATGGCTGGGAATGGGGCTTTTATACCCATCCCAAGTTTGCAAAATGTCAATTTTAGTCCCTGCACTTAGCCCCCGAGTTCCCAAAGTTTGTTTCGGTTGAAAACGACGTTAAAGGTGCTCGTTATTTTAATGTTAAAAGTGTGTTTAATGGATATTGATGACTTAAAATGGTTTTATTAATGACAATGGTTATAATTAAAAATGATATAAAAGGTTTAGGTTTAGCACACGTTCACGAAGGAAGTACAAGCACAAGGGTAATAAAGCAAACATGATTTCTATAACAGGAGTTCATGAAGAAGAGGAAGAATAATTAAGAATAATTTGATGGTAAATTATGTTTTTGACGGACCTTAAGATGACGGATGTCATAGGATGCGGCAGACCTTAACGTGAGTCGCCGCCACCGCAGTCTTCTTCTTCTGCCCGAGGTGGTGGTGCCTCCATGGTGTGTGAAGCCCTAGTGATATCTGAAATATGAAGGTTGATTGAAAAAGATAGGGTTTTAGATTTGGTTATGTTTTTTTTGTCATTGGGCTGGGTTTTTCTCAAACAACAGGCTAACTATTTGGTTCAACAATAAAGTTAGCATAAACAATTTGGGCTAGTTACAAGATTAAAATAATTTTGGCTAACAATTTGCTAATAATTTTGTGTTGGGCTTGTTAAAATTAATGTATTAAAAATGATTTGTGGGCTGATTAAAATTCAATGAAAATGGACCGGTATTAGTTGATTTCATCTAGTGGTCGGGTTATACAATATGTTTAAACCGGGGAAGAAATATTCAACGAGTTTAAAAGAGTTATATAAAAAAGCTGACCGGCAACTTGACCCCAGTTGCCAAGATTGCATAGAGTGAAATTTTTAAAAAAATTCCAAGGGAGAATTATCTTACAATTTTTGGGAAAAATACTTTTAGGTCATTTAATTGTTCAAAATTTATAATAAAATGTCATATTCAAAATACTTTAAATCAGATAGAGACATAGGGCAAAGTCTCCTTCACTTGGAGGAACTTCACTTGGATGGGAGTGTAAGTCAAGTAGCTCTCCCCTTTTGACCTTTTGTTGGATCACCCTGATGCGATCATCCATTGTGGATAGAGACATATGGCCAAGTCTCCTTCTAGAGAATCCATACAGCTTCCAGAAGTTCATCATCCTTTATCTGTTAGCAAACTTCTTCATGCTTTTTTGAGGATGGCCCTTGACCTTGCAACATCTTCTCTCAACTTTCTTTTTATTGTTTTTTGTTCTTTAAGTACTTCAAGCTCAAGCTGTTTAAGATACTCAAACTTTATGTACTTGAAGGACAAGGGAAGAAGTGCATGCCTGGTAGAGACCTGTGGCACTCAGGTTGTTGATAATGTTTGCCTATTTGTTTCTTTGTCTAGCTGAGGTTCTTGTGGAGCCATAGCCTCTTGTGCAGGACTTTCTTGAACTAGGGAGAGAGTGGAAACATGCTTGCATAATCTCTTTTGTCTCTTCTCCTCTTTGATTTAGAAAAGTATCCTTGCATCCTCTGCTTCCTTCCTCTATCTTGACAATTTCATGTCAGCTAGTTCATTAACTTCCTCTAAGGGGAGAGATACAATCTCATCAATGTCATAGTTCCTGGTTTGCAATTAAGTAATCCTAACTACCCTCAACTCATCATCTTAAGTGTTTGGTCGGGAGCAACCTTGATTCCAGCTTCCATGAATCCTGAAGTCCCAGAGGAACTTTCTCCCATTAGCTTCCTCTTCCTTTCTCTCTCATCTTCCTTAATCTTTTTAGGAGCCATTTTCCTTTTCCCTTTTTCACTCATAGAACTTTGTGACTCAGGGTGGACAGATCTTTGACCTTCATTGCTTGGTGTAGCCTCCAAGCTTTGGCCAGAGAGAGGTTATGATACACCTTAACTAGTAGGTGTTTCACTGGGGGAATGTGTAGGACTGTTGAATGGGGTCACTTACAACACAAAGGGGAGATTTAGCAAACTTAATGAAACAATAAACTAGATTAACCACAAGTTCACACTAACAACACAAGTAATACTTAAGAGACAGAACAGGAGAACACAAGTGCTTGGTTTTCAAGGATGTAGTATATTGCTTTCTCTAGTTCTATTACAAGTGTTACAAAGTGTTAAGGAAAGATACAAGAACAAGGAATACTTATACTACATCCTACAGCCGACTATACTTTGAAAGCCAGCTGGATACAATTGACTAGATACAAACAAAATCAATTGTAGAGTCAAAAGGCAGATTGCCTTTTGACTAGTGACTATGACATGCCATAGCTCATATCCTTATCTATTACAAAAAGGATAAAGTACATGAAGTAGAAAGTTACAGACTCAAGACCTCAACGTACAGTTACAGAAAGGATAATATTTTTGTTGCATGTGTAAAACTTCCTAAGCATTCTTCTTCAATGCACGTGTGCATCATGCAGGATAGACTTTGGATGTTTTCGGTCGCATCAGCCCCTTCATTAATCTCTACAAACTCCCCCTACGCTGATGCTACCAAAACCCTTAGTAGACTTCGGATATCAACAGTCCTTATTAGGATAATCACCATTCCTTTCTTCATAAGGTGATCAGGATCCTTTAGACTGTCAAAATGTCTTCTCATGTCAAAGAGATCATGTAGAGGCACCTGAAACATATGTTGCCAAGTGTAATGTCTTTAGTGCCTTGTTCTCTAATGACATGCCATCTTTTTGGATTTGTGGTGTATGTCCAAGACAAGATGGGTCTTCCTGATGCTGGAGGAGCTGTTTAAATTAGAGTTGTTGTAGCATCCTCTGGCTGCACATCCTTAGGATGTTCTGATTCATCCTGGGGTTTAGAAGAGGGTGTAGTCTTCTTTTTTGGCTTTGGTTTAGAAGCAATACTCTTCTTTCTCTTTATAGGTTTTAACTAAGAAGACTGCCTTGCAGTACTAGATTGATCTTCATTGTCTTTCTTAGTTGGGACTTCCACTCTCTCAGGTTCAGAAGGAGAAGGAGGTTGATCTTGCTGTGAATTAGAAGATAAAGCTTGCTGAGATTCCATAGGAGGTCCAGCTTGTGTTGTCTCTAGTTGTTCAACCTTAACCCCCACCTCTAGTTTGGCTTGACTTGGAGGGGAGTATATGTCAATGAGCTCTCCACTATTGATCTTCTACTTGATCACCCTAATATGCTCATCCATAGTGGATAGACACATGGGGCCAAGTCTCCTTTCGGAGAATCCATACAGCTTAAAGAAGCTCATCATCCTCTGCCTGTGAGCAAACTTCTTCATGCTCTTTTGGATGATGGCTCTTGATATTGCATCTTCTTCCCTTAGCTTTCTTCTAGTTGTCTTCCTGTCCTTGACTACCTCAAGCTCAATTTGTTTTAAGAACTCAAACTTCACATAGTCATATGACGTGGGAAGAAGTGATTCTTCCTGATAGAGGCCTGTGGCACTCAGCTAGTTGATCATCTTCATCCTATCTTCTTCTTTGTCTAGGTGAGGTTCTTGTTGAACCACATCCTCTTGTGCAGGACTTTCTTGAACTGGGGAGAGGGTAGGCATATTCTTGTATAATCTTTTCTTTCTTCTCTCTTCTTTGACTTGTACTAGAAGTTCTGCATCTTTTGCCTCCTTCTTCTCCCTTGACATTTCCAGGTCAACCAGTTCATTTAACTCTTTTAAGTGGAGAGAAATGACACTTTCTATGTCATAGTTCCTTGTCTGCAGATAGTTTATCCTGACTACCCTTAACTTATCATTCTGAGTATCTGGTCTGGGGGCAGCCCTGATAGTAGACTCCATGAGTCTTGAAGACTCAATAGAGGAGCTTTCTCCCCTCAGCCTCATTTTCCTCTCTCTCTGTCTCCTCCTCAATCTCCTTAGATGTCATCTTTCTTTTCCCTTTATCACTGATAGACCACTGTGACTTAGGGTGGAGAGAGCTTTGGCCTTCATTGCTTGATGTAGCTTCTAAGCTATTGCCAGAGAGAGGTTGAGAATCACCTTCACCAGCAGTTCTCTCAAAAAGGGCATTGATCACTTTAGAAATTAATGAAGAGGCTGATTCAACCAAAACATCCAATGTCTATCCTGCATGCTGCACAAGTGCATTGAAGAAGAATGCTTAGGAAGTTTTACACATGCAACAGAAAAAATTGCAAGTGTAAAATCTTCCAAAGCCAAGACCAATATCTTCCGAAGCCAAATATGAAGTCTTCCGAAGCCTCAGAGACAAAGTCTTCGGAAGCTTTAACTTATAAAGACAGATTTCTTTCGAAGACTTTTAATACATGCTTTATCTTATGTACTTTTCCATAAAGCTGGACACCTTTCCACTGCACCTCTGTAAGGTCACCAACTTACATGAGTTGGTGAAAAGGTCCATAATTTTGGTAACTGTACACTGAGGTCTTATCTGTAACTTTCTACTTTATGTACTTTATCATTTTTGTAATAGATAAGGATGTGAGCTATGGCATGTCATAGTCACAAGTCAAATGGCAATCTGCCTTTTGACTTTGCAGTTGATTTTGTTTTATGTCTAGTCAATTGTATCCAGTTGGCTTTCAAAGTATAGCCGGCTATAGGATGTAGTATAAGTATCTCATGTTCTTGTATCTTTCCATTATGCTTTGTAACACTTGTAATAGAACATAGAGAAAGCAATATACTGCATTCTTGAAAACCATATACTTGTGTTCTTTGTGTTCTATCTCTTATGTTACTTGTGTTCTTAATGTCTTCCCTTTCTTAATCCAGTTTACTGTTTGATTAAGTTTTAGTTAATCTCCTCTTTGTGTTGTTGTGTTGTAATTGAGCCCATCAACGGTCCTGCATTTGGTATCAGAGCTTTCAGGCTCCTGATATAAGATCTCACCGTCTTAGATCCCTCACTCACATAGATACTAAACTTTTCAAATGGTAACTATTTCCAAGACTGATATGGAAACTGGAACCATGAACAAGTCCCCACTGATCACTCTCGATGATTTTGATACCTAATGTTTAAGAATGGAAGGTTTCATCAGGTCTCTTGATTCAAGAATGTAGGAGTCTATTGAGAATAGACCTTTCATACCCAACACTCCTTCTGCTACTGGTGTTGGTATAATCCCAAAAGATGTGGCTAACTACTCTAATGAAGATAGGAAGAGAGTAGAGATTGACAGAAAAGCCATGACAACTCTTCAAAGTGCCCTTCCAAACTCTGTGTACAAAGGTTTCAAGAAGTGAAAAACAACCAAGCAGATGTGGGATGCACTGAAACTGATGTATGAGGGTTCCTCTAAAGCCAAGGAGAACAAGACGGATCTCCTGAAGCAGCAATTTGAAAACTTCACCTTCAAAACAGGTGAAACCATGACTCAGCAGTACTTCAGGTATGTTGAGATTGTGGATACCCTAGTGGATGGAGGAGTTTCTCTTGAGAATAGAGACATTGTAAGGAAGTTCATGTCCTCACTTCCTAGGCAATGGACACACTACTGTGATCAAGAGAACTAAAAATCTCAAACTCTTACTCTCACAGAGTTATATGGGATTCTCAATGGTTACCAGATGGAGAGGAACATGCAAGGTTCATCTGGCAACTCCAACAATCAAATGGGTTCAGTCCTACATGTGGTTGAAAGGGATAGCATAGAACCCAAATATCATCTCTTATGCTACCCTGACAACTCACCAAACGGTCCTCTTATCACCTTCCCCGAGACACCAATGGAGAACTACACTCAAGGAAGCCCATTCCAAGAGACAAGCTCTTCTCAAGCTTTTGTGTCTTCTGATGAAAGTTGTGGCAACTCTCTTTTCACACTTGAAGATCTAGACTGTATTCATCCAGATGATCTGGAGTACATGGAGATAGTCTAACAGATGGCTTTTCTCACTCACAGAGCCAAGAAGTTCTACAAGAGGACTGGAAGGAAGTTCCCAAGCAATGCAACCAGTGGAAAGTTTGGCCTGAACAAAGGCAAAGTCAAGTGTTACAACTGTAACTTGATGGGCCACTTTGCCAAAGAGTGTAAGGCACCTAGAGCAAATGGTGGCCAAACACAGTCTAGACAAAACTACACTAACAAAGCTCTCCAGAATGAGAAGTCAAAGCAGCATGCTGCTGTTGCTGTTGAAGAAGGAGGCTTTGACTGGAGCATTCAGGTTGAAGATGCTTTTCCTAACCAAGCATTGATAGCAGATCATGATGAAGCCAAGGTATTGGAACATCTTTGTACTCCTGAATGCATTGCTAAAGTTAATAGATACAGGTCCTATAACCTGGAGATGAGATCTGACCTTGAGTCCTTAAACATTTTAAAATCTGATTTTAGAAAGCCTGAAAATGATTATAAACTGAAAATAGAGGACCTAGAAAAAACCATTTCAGTTCTAAAACAAGAACACACAGATTTTAGGAATCAAATCAAAGATCTTATAATCAAGTTAACTGAGTGTCAGGCTGAGCTTCTGATCAGCAAAGCCATGGCAAAAAAAGTGTTCTCGAAGAAGAGACCTTCAAGAACATGATATCCTCATCCCTGCACAACAAAGTGTGCTATCAAAACAGGCAGGGATTGGGATATAATGAGATAGCTCCTCCACACACAATCTTGTCTGTAAGATCTCCTAGGTGTGGAACTTGTGAAGATGAGCTTCCTCTTATAGATCCTATGAGTGAAGAGCATGAAGAATAGATAGTGAAGAATTCCTTTGAGAAGAGTGAAGAGGAGGATTCCAAGAAGGGTCGCCATCCTTCTGAGGAGAGAAAGAAGACTGTGATGACCAAGTCCATGAGAAAGAACTTGATCAGAAAGAGCAAAATAAAGGCAAGGAAGGCTCAAGAGATCAATGATACTTTTGACTCTAAGCAGAAACAAGTTTTCATCTCTATAGGGTTTAAAATGGTAAGGCCTGAAGACATCAACCAAAAATCTTCTGCTAAGAGTTCTGGTTCTTGTTCAACACATCTCAATAACAAGAAGACTGATCTGATGTGTACCACTACTACATAGCCTGGACCATCAAACTCTAAGCACAGTTCTCAGCCCAAGAGGACTGTCTCAGCATCTGCAAAGATGAAGGTGGAGAAGGGATGTGACCAAAAACAGTCTTGTTCTTAGGAAAAGGCTCTTGTGAAGAAGAAGATGAATTGTGTAATGTGTGAAAACACCACTCACATTGCTAAGGATTGTCCATACAATCCTAAAGGTACGTCCATATGACCAAAACAAAGACTTCAAAGGGTCTCAACAAGATTCAAGCTTTGGAGGGAAAATCTGTTTCCCTCGAAAGCTCCAAATCTCGGAACAAGGCAAGTGGAAAATTACCTTCTGAAGAGAAGTTGGTCTTGGAAGAAAGGAGTTCTTCCAAAGCACTAAAGTCTGCTGCAGTGTCTGCAGAACTTCCGAAGGATCAGTCATCAAAACTTCCGAAGTTCCAAACAAAAATGTCTGGATCATAGATAGTGGCTGTTCCAGGCACTTGACAGGCAATAGGTCACTACTCTGGAACTGTGAAAGGATTGATGGAGGACCAGTTGCTTTTGGAGGAGATGAAGGTGGTTACATTTTTGGAAGGGGCAAGGTCACAAATGGTAAGCTCAACAAAGGTAAACTTTGTCAAGGAGCTTGGATACAAAATTCTGAGTATATCTCAATTTTGTGATCAAAGTCATAACATGCTCTTTACTGAGCATGAGTGCATTGTTCTTAAGCCTGGTGTGGTCATTCCTCATGAGCATATCCTGCTTAGAGCCCCCAGGAAAGGAAACGTGAACAAGATGGACTTGCAAGAAACCTCTCCCTCTCGAGAAGTTTCATGCTTTCTGTCTAAAGCAATAGTGATGAGTCTTTCCTATGGCATAAAAGAATGTGCCATGTAAAATTTAAGAACATGAATAAACTAATTAAGCATGATTTGGTAACTAGAATGCCAAAGAAAGAGTTAACAAGTGATGACCAATGTGTTGCATGCCTGAAAACAAAGCAGCATAAGGTTTCTCACAAGCCTAAGGAAAGAAACTCCATCACTACACCCCTACACTTGTTATATATGGATATCTTTGTCCCCCACCAGTGTAATGAGTTTAGGAAGGACCTCTTACTATTTAGTGAGCATAGATGACTTTACAACATTCACCTGGGATTTCTTCCTTAGAACTAAGGATCAGACTCCTAAGATCCTGAAGAATTTCATCTTAAAGATTGAGAATCAATTTGATCACAAGGTCAAGATCATAAGATGTGATCAAGGAATGAATTTAAGAACCAACTCCTTGATACATTCTGTGATGAAAAGGGTATTACAAGACAATTCAGTGCTCCAAGACTCCTCAGCAGAATGGTGTTGCTAAGAGGAGAAACAAGACACTGATTGAAGCTACAAGAGCCATGTTGTCTGACTCTAAGCTGCCCATCACCTTCTGGGTAGAGACAATCAACACTACCTGCTATGTGCAGAACAAAGTTTTAGTGGTTAAGACTCATGGCAAGACACCTTATGAACTTTGGCATAAGAGGAAACCTTTCATTAGTTTTCTCTGGATATTTGGATATCCTTGCACCATCTTGAATACCAAAGATCAAATTGCCAAGTTTGCTGAGAAATCAGATGATGGACACTTTATTGGATACTCTTCTCAAGCTAAAGCTTCCAGAGTATACAATCTCAGACCTAGAGTTGTTGAGGAGTCAGCCAATGTGACTTTCAATGAACACACACCCTGCGTTGCTGGTTCTGGTCTGGATTGGTTGTTTGATCTTGACTTAGTTACCAACTGTTTTAACAAATATTTTGAGAATGTTTCAGGATCTGTAGAAAATTTAAATACAGGTGATCCTGATTCAATATTTGAGCTAATAAGACCTTCAAGTCATACATCTTCAGCTCCAGTTGGAACTACTTCTGCTAATGAGGTTTCTATCAGCACTACAATGAAAAACTCAGTTGATACATCTGGGGTGCCTTCAAATTCTAGCTCAAAGGCTCCACACCCAGATAAGAACACTTCATATGTGGAAGACAACAATAGTGGTGGTGACAGTGACCAAGAATTTCTTGATGCCACTAACCACACCATAGATGAGAACGTCAATGATGTCACACATTGCTTGGATCAAGTCTCTCTTGAAAAGTGTGCTGATGTGGTGGGAGAAACATCTATGCCAGATCTAAATTTCTCTAATTTAGCTCTGTCTCAGTAACTTGCTGTGATCCCTCAGCTTAGGATCCACAAGTCTCACCCCACCACAAACATCATTGGAGATGTTGTCACAGGGGTAAGGACAAAAGGACAAACCCGTGAAGCAAATGTTTGTCTTCACTCTTGTTTCTTATCCCAGATAGAGCCAAAGAAAGTTGAGGAGGCTCTAAAGGATGGAAGATGGGTTGAAGCCTATGCAACAAGAGTTGCTTCAATTCAAATGGCAGAAAGTTTGGAACCTTTGTGCTCTTTCTTCTGGGAAGACTACCATTGGAACCAAATGGGTGTTTAGGAATAAGAAAGATGATAGAGGCATCATCATCAAGAACAAAGCTATACTGGTTGTTCAAGGATACACACAAGAAGAAGGGATTGACTACACTGATGTCTTTGCTCCAGTGGCAAGATTAGAAGCTGTCAGGATATTCCTTGCATTTGTTGCATCCAAGAACTTCAAGGTTTTTCAGCTTGATGTGAAGTGTGCCTTTTTGTATGGAGTGATTGATGAAGAGGTATATGTCAAACAACCACCTGGTTTTGTAGACCCTAATCATCCTGATTATGTCTGCAAGCTTGACAAAGCTATTTATAGACTACATTAGGCATCCATGAAATGGTATGAGACACTATCTGAGTATCTTTGTAAACATGGATACAGGAGAGGTACTATAGATGGAACTCTCTTCATCAAAGGACATGGAAATTACATATTGCTAGTCTAAGTGTATGTGGATGACATCATCTTTGTTCAACTAATCCAAAGCTCTACAAAGACTTTGAGAAGCTGATGAAAGACAGATTTGAAATGAGTGCCATGGGGGAACTCAATTTCTTTCTAGGAATTCAAGTGAAGCAAGTTGAAGATGACATCTTCATAAGTCAGTCAAAGCATGTTCAAGACATACTCAAGAGGTTCAACATGACTGACTGTAAGATTGCTAAGACACCATAGCAAGAAACCACTCCCTTGAACCTGATCTGGAGGGGGAGTGTGTAGATGAGCACTTATACAGGGCTATGATTGGGTCTCTTATGTGTCTTACTGCTAGCAGGCCTGATACCATGTTTGCTACATGCATGTGTGCAAGATATCAAGCCAACCATAAGATGTCTCGCCTCATCTCTATCAAGAGGACTCTAAGATACCTCAAAGGTGCTTCAACACTTGGTTTATGGTACCCCAAAAATCTTGACTTCAATCTGTATGCTTATACAGATAGTGATTATGGTGGCTGCAACATGACTGCAAAGTCTACATCTAGGGGATGTCAATTCCTTGGTGGAAAGGTTGTCTCATGGCAATGCAAGAAACAATGTTGTGTCTCTGCATCAACTGCTGAAGCTGAATACATTACTGCTGCAAGCTGTTGTGCTCAAGTACTTTGGATTCAGAATCAGATGCTAGACTATGGATTAAACTTCAAGGAGACTCCCATTCACATAGACAACAACAGTGCTATCTCAATCATAGAGAATCCTATGCAGCACTCAAGGACAAAGCACATCAATATCAGGTATCATTTAATAAGAGATAACTATGAAAAGAGGTTAATTAAACTAGTCAAAGTTCACACAGATGAACAATATGGTGATGTGTTTACAAAGGCTTTTGATGAACAGAGATTTAAATATCTAATATCAGCTATTGGGATGATAAACTTTGAGTAAGCTTTTCTTAAACTAATTTTTATTATTTCTTAAAATATGTGTGTCCTAAGTTGTCTAGTTTATCACTTTCATAAGCTCATGTTTTCTTTGGATAAAAATTTCTTTTTAAAGACTTTCCTTAGATTGTTGAAAATTTCTCATACTTCGGAAGTGATGCTTTTAACTTCGGAAGCAAATCATGCCTTCAAAATAATACCCGTCTAAGAAATTTACCTTCAGAAGAGGTTTCAAATTTATCTTTTGATGCTTAAATACTTGTCTCAGACATTTACTTGTTTTCAAGGACATTTACTTTTGAAGCAAAATTAACTCTTGGAAGCTTTTTTGTCTATATACAAAGCATTCAGTTTTAATTTCTTTTCCAAAGCAAAATTCTCAAAACTCTCGGTAAATTCTTCCGATGTTATTTTAGCTTCGGAATCTTTTTTATTAAAACTTCCGAAGATAATAAACCTTTGGAAGCTTTTTCACTTCCAAGAAAACTTCTTTTTGAGAAAAAGTAAACTACTTTTTTAGAGGTGGGACTGACATCCGGATTTCAAAGTGTATCCTCTTTCATTAAACTTTATCTGAATCCCTCTCACATATAAACTCAATGGTTTCCCCCTCTTCTTATCATATGTTCTTCCTCCAAACATAAAAACCCAAATTTCTCTCTGAAATTTCTTTCTTCTTTCTTTCTTTATCTCTAAGCTACCACAAAATGGCCAACCTTGCTCACAGAAATGATCCAAACTTACCATGCAGCTACACAGACAACATAATCAGGTTGTTGTGTTAAGCTCTGAGAAAGATCCTCATTTCTCAGAGGTTTGTCGTTTCTTAGCTCTGTCTAAGTACTTCACCTCCCTAACCATTGATCATCCACTCTATGAGGATCATCTGTTAGAATTCTAGAAAACCTGCCAAGAGGTTATTATGGATAGGAAGAAGGGACTGTCTGCCACAGTGCAGGGGAGAATAGTCTTCATCACTCCGGCCATCATCAACATTCATCTTTAGCTGGATGTTGAAGAAGGTGAAGGATATGAAGGAGATTTCTCTGTAAAGACCTTTACGAAAGGAAGGTCTCATCCCAATGGAGATTCCTGCTCCATTTGGTCATCCACAGCTTATCAAACAAGCATGGTGGATGGGACCAGATTCCTGAGGATCTCTCCTTCATAATCCATGGAATGGTTCAGGGGGTCAAATTCAGGTATTCTTAGTTTGTTTATACAAATTTACTTGCTAATTTAGACTCCTTAGAGTATTACATGTTTCCTAGATATGTCTAGTACATTCTTAACTGTGAATTGGGCTCACAGTTGAGGGAAACAGGTAACATTCTTAAATTGGGACAGATGAAGCCCGACATCTTTAAAATACTGAGGAAGCCCAATGTTGGCTTCTCTGGGGTAGAAACAACCCTTGTCCCAAAAATGTTAGAGCTCATTGCTCAAGGTGACAACCTAGCAGCACAAGCTAGTGTTGAGCCACACCTGCTACCTCCCAACCACCCACACAGCCTCAAATCACCGTCACTTATCAAAGAAAATCCAAATGAACCCCTGCTCAGGCTATTCAGTATGTGGAGGCCCCCATATACTCACCCATATAGGAAGAAGTGGACACTTGGGCTCCTACTTCTCCTTAGGAGCAGACCACTCCCATCTCTTTAAGAATCAGTGCTGAGGTTCCTCATGCTCAGCCTGATGATCTCATTAGCCCAACTGCCTTAAGCCATCACTTCCGAGTCTCAACACTTAAGTGATCAACCTTCAAGGGACAGTTACCATCCCCAACCTATAGATCTCAGCCAACTAATTCCCCACTTTGACTTCTATACTGATGAAGATCTAGGTTTCAGTGAGTATAATGAGTCTCTCTTCTTTACCCCCACTCAAAGAGAGATGAATGCTCCAAAGTCTCCTATATCTATCCCACATCAATCACCTACAATTGAGGAGGACACTTCTGAACCTGTTCAGGATGTCCATATAGAAGAGGCTCTCATTTCTGAAAGTGATTACATCATTAAGACCTCAACCATGGCAACTCAGCTCACTAACATCTCAACTGAGATTTCCAGTAAGCAGAGGAAAACCAGCAGCCAAGAACCTAAAGCTGGTGGTGAGAGAGAGGACTTTGGTCCAATCATATCATCCCCCAATGAGTCTTCTAATGAAGATGAAGGGAATATGAGACTAAAGGTGCACAAACTGACTAAAACTTGCACCTATTTAGTCTCAAAGGTTAGTCACCTTGAATCTCAGGTGACTACCTTACACAAAGCGATCAATGATCAGCAACTTGAGATTTCATATCTTAAGGAAAACTAGCTGGGAGACCCTTAAGAAGTGCTCAACCAGGAACACAAGAACCTGTCGATGTGATTGACCTATCTTCCAGCTCACCTATGCAAGTGGGTGATGCAACCAAAATGGGGGGGAAGTTATTACAGCCACAAAACCTGGGAGTTCCTCAGAGAGAGTGGACATTGAGGACTCACCATCCTGACTTGCAATTGTGCATTCTCAGCAACCTCCTCAAATTCACATTGATGTGGACTACACTGACTCCTTCATACAGAGTCTGTTTGAGGATGGGATACCAAGGACTATGTCATCTTCACCATCTTCCAATCACATATTGGGTGGAGGTATGACAACATCAGGAAAGCCCTAATCATCATAAGAGTTCAAGGATAGCAAGAAGTATACAATTTTCAGACTTTGAACTACTATGACGGTCCGGATTTAGTCAACATGCCACTTGTCAACCCAAGCATATCAAGACAAGCCGATAGACTCGCTCAAAGAATCCAAGACAGGATCACTGCAGAGTTCAGCTTAAGAAGGAGACATAGGCAATCAGGCAAAGCCATCGTTCAATTGGATGTTGAGGCAGACCCTAAGATTAATTTCATAGAGGAAACCATGACTGAAGGCCTAGTGGTAGAACCTAAGAACCCTGTCTGATCATCATCAACTGCTGTAGAGATTCACACTCCTATTGAGACACCTGCTAGTGAAGGTGCTTCTCAACCTCTTTCTGGCCAGAGCTCAGAAGCTGCATCAAGCAATGAAGGCCAAAGCTCTCTCCACCCTGAGTCACAAAGGTCTGTGAGTGACAAAGGGAAAAGAAAGATGACATCTAAGGAAATTAAGGAGGACGAGGAGGAGAGAGAGAGGAAAAGAAGGCTGAGGGGAGAAAGTTCCTCTAGTGAGTCTTCAAGACTCATGGAGTCTGCTATCAGGGCTGCCCCCAGACCAGATACTCAGAATGATAAGTTAAGGGCAGTTAGGATAAATTACCTGCAGACATGGAACTATGACATAGATAGTGTCATCTCTCTCACCTTAGAAGAGCTGAATGAACTGTTTGATCTGGGAAGGTCAAAGTAGAAGAAGGAGGTAGAAGATGTAGAGCTTCTAGTACAAGTCAAGAAGAGAGAAGAAGAAAAAAACTATACAAGGATATGCCTACCCTCTCCCCAGTTCAGGAAAGTCCTGCACAAGAAGATGTAGTTCAACAAGAACCTCAGGTAGACAAAGAAGAAGAGAGGATCAAGATGATCAACTACCTGAGTGCCATAGGCTTCTATCAGGCTGATGCACTCCTTCCTTGTCCTATGACTGTGTTGAGTTTGAGTACTTAAAACAGCTTGAACTTGAGATAATCAAGGACAGAAAGACAACTAAGAAGAAACTAAGGGAAGAAGCTTCAAAATCAAGAGCCATCATCCAAAAGAGCATGAAGAAGTCTGCTGATAGGCAGAGGATGATGAGCTTCTTGAAGCTATATGGATTCTCCGGAAGGGGACTTGGCCCCATGTCTCTATCCATTATGGATGAGCATATTAGGGTGATCAAGCAAAAGATCAAAAGTGGAGAGCTCATTGACTTACACTCCACTTCAAGCCAAGCCCCACCTGAAGTGGAGGTTAAGGTTGAACAACGAGAGACAACACAACCTAGACCTCCTACTATAACTCAGCAAGCTTCATCTTATGATCCACAGCAGGGTCAACCTCCCTCTCCTTCTGAGCTTGAGAGAGAGGAAATCCCAACTGAGAAAGACAGTGAAGATCAATCTGGTGATGCAGGCCAGTCTTCTCAGTTAAATCCTGTTAACAGAAAGAAGAGGATGGCTTTTACACCAAAGCCAAAGAAGAAGAAGATTTTACCCTCTTCTAAACCCCAGGATGAGTCAGAACATCTTGAGGTTATGCAGCCAGAGGATGCTACATCAACTCTAATTCAAACAACTCCTCTTGCATCAGGAAGACCCATCTTGTCTTGGACATACACCACAAATCCAGAAAGATGGCATGTCATTAGAGATCAAGGCACTAACGACATTACACATGGCAAGATATGTTTCAGTTGCCTCTGCATGACCTCTTTGATATGAGAAGACACTTTGATAGTCTGAAGGATCCCGATCACCTTATGATGAAACGATTGGTGATCATTCTAATGAGATCTGTTGACATCTGAAGTCTACTAAGTGTTTTGGTAGCATCAGCCTAGGGGGAGTTTGTAGAATTAATGAAGAGGCTGATGCAACCTAAACATCCAATGTCTATCCTGCATGCTGCACAAGTGCATTGAAGAAGAATGCTTAGGAAGTTTTACACATGCAACAGAAAATATTACAAGTGTAAAATCTTCTGAAGCCAAGACCAATATCTTCCGAAGCCAAATATGAAGTCTTCCGAAACCTCAGAGACAAAGTCTTCAAAAGCTTTAACTTATGAAGAAAGATTTCTTCCGAATACTTTTAATACGTGCTTATCTGATGTACTTTTCCATAAAGTGGACACCTTTCCGCTGCACCTCTGTAAGGTCACCAAATTACATGAGTGGGTGAAAAGGTCCATGCTTTTGGTAACTATACATTGAGGTCTTGAGTCTGTAACTTTCTACTTTATGTACTTTATCCTTTTTGTAATAGATAAGGATGTGAGCTATGGCATGTCATACTCACAAGTCAAAAGGCAATCTATCTTTTGACTCTACAATTAATTTTGTTTTGTGTCTAGTCAATTGTATCTAGCTGGCTTTCAAAGTATAGCCGGTTATAGGATGTAGTATAAGTATCTCATGTTCTTGTATCTTTCCAATATGCTTTGTAACACTTGTAATAGAACATAGAGAAAGCAATATACTACATTCTTGAAAACCATATACTTGTGTTCTTTATGTTCTGTCTCTTATATCACTTGTGTTCTTAGTGTCTTCCCTTGGTTAATCCAGTTTACTGTTTGATTAAGTTTTACTAAATCTCCTCTTTGTGTTATTGTGTTGTAATTGACCCCTTCAACGGTCCTGCAATCACAACAGCAGTTGTAGGTGATAAGACTGGGTTCAAGTTCTGTCATTGGGCCTTGAGTCAAGGTTTCCCTTATGAAGCTAATCTTAGGGTCTGCCTCAACATCCAGTTGACCGATGACATTACCTAATTCCCACGGTCTCCTTCTAAGACTGAACTCTGCAGTAATCCTGTCTTGGATTCTTTGAGCCAACTTGTCAGCTTGTCTTGATTTGCTTGGATTGATAAGTGGCATTTTGACTAGATCCAGACTATCATAATAGTTCAAGGTCTAAAAGTTGAATATCTCTTACTGCCCTTGAATTTTCATGATGATTGGGCCTCTCCTGTTGTTGTCATACCTGCATCCAATGATATGATTGGAATTTGATGGAGATGACATTGCCCTTGGTATCTCATCCTCAAATAGACTCTGTAACAAGGAGTCTATAGTGTTCACATTGATGTGAACTTGAGGAAGTTGTTGAGCAGGCACAATTGCAAGTAAGGATGGTGAGTCCTCAGTGTCCATACTCCCTGAAGAACTCCCAGGTTCTATGGTAGTAATGATTTTCTCCCCCTTTTTGGTAGCATCACCTACTAGCATAGGTGAGCTAGGAGTTAGGTCAATCACCTCCAGAGGTTCTTGTGTTCCTCGTTGATGTCTTCTTAAAGGTCTCCTAGCTAGTTGTTCCTTAAGATATGAAATCTCAAGTTGCTGATCATTGACCCTGTTCTGCAAGGTAGTCACTTGAGATTCAAGGTGACTAACCTTGGAGACTAAATAGGTGCATGTTGAAGACAGTTGTTGCACCTTTAGTTTTAAATTCCCCTCATCTTCATTAGAAAACTCATTAAGGGATGAGATGATTGGACCAATGTCCTCACTGTCACCACCCGCTTCAGGTTCTTGGTTGCTAGATTTCCTCTGCTCACCAGCAATCTCCATTGAGATGTCAATGGGCTAAGTTGTCATGGTTAAGGTCTTAATTATGTAATCACTTTCAAAAGTGAGAGCCTCTTCCATATGAACATCCTAAACAGGTTCAGAAGTGTCCACCTCAGTAGTGGGTGAATGATGGGGGCTAGAAAGAGGAACATCAGCAGCACTCATCTCTCATTGAGTGGGGGAAAAGAAGAGAGAATCGTGGTACTTACTAAAACCAAGATCTTTATTAGTGTAGAAATCAAGGTTGGGGATTGGTTGGTTGAGATCTATAGGCTGGGGATGGTAACTGTCCACTGAAGGTTGATCACTTGAGTGTTGAGAATCAAAGTGATGGCTTAAGGCAGTTTGGCTAATGAGCTGATCAGGCTGAGCATGAGGAACCTCAGCACTGATATTTGAAGAGATGGGAGTGGTCTGCTCCTCAGGAGAAGTGGGAGCTCTAATGTCCACTTCCTCCTGTGTGGGTAAGTATTTGGGGACCTCCACAGACTGAATTATTTGAGCAGGGTTTCATTTGGATTTTCATTGGTAGGTGATGGTTATTTGAGGCTGTATGGGTGGTTGGGATGTAGCAGGTGTAGGTTCAACAGTAGCTTGTGCTGCTAGGTTGTCACCTTGAGCAATGAGCTCTAACATTTTTGGGACTAGGGATGTTTCTACCCTAGAGAAGCCAACAGTGGGCTTCCTTAGTATTTTAAAGATGCCGGGCTTCATCTGTCCCAGTTTAAGAATGTTACATGTTCCCCTTAACTGTGAACCCAGTTCACAATTAAAAATGTACCAGACATATCTTGGAAACATATAATATTCTAAGGAGTCTAAGTTAGCAAGTAAGTTGGTATAAACAAACTGAGCATACCTAAACTTGACCCCCTGAATCATTCCATGGATGATGAAGGAGAGATCCTCAGGAATCTGGTCCCATCCATCATGCTTGTTTGATACGTTGTGATGACCATATAGAGCAGGAATCTCCACTGGGATGAGACCTTCCCTATCCTAAAGGTCTTTACAGAGAAATCTCCCTCATATCACATCTGCTAAAAGGAATGATTCACAGCTTCCTTTGGGAAGAACACTTCAACTTCTTCATCATCTACCTGAAGATGCATGTTGATGATGGCTGGAGTGATGAAGACTGTTCTCCCCTACACTGTGGCAGACAGTGCCTTCTCCCCATCCACAACAACCTCTTGGCAGGTCTTCCAAAATTCAAGCAGATGATCCTCATAGAGTGGAGGGTCAATGGTTAGGGAGGTGAAGTAGTTTGACAAAGCTAAGAATTGTCAAACCTCTAAGAAATGAGGGTCTTTCTCAGAGCTTAACAGAGCAACTTGGTTATGTTGCCTGTGTAGCTGCATGGTAAAGTTTGGGTCATTTCTGTGAGCAAGGTTGGCCATTTTGAAGTATCTTAAAGATGAAGAAATAGGAAGAAAGAAACTTCAGAGAAATTTGGGGTTTTAGGTTTGGAGGAAGAACATATGATAGAAAGAGGGGGAAATCGTTGGGTTTATATGTGAAAAGGATTTCACATAAAGTTTAATGAAAGAGGATAAACTTTGAAATCCGAATGTCGGTCCGACCTCTAAAAAAGTAGTTTACTTTTGCTCAAAAAGTAGTTTTCTTGGAAGTCAAAAAGCTTCCAAAGGTAAATTTTCTTCGAATGTTTTTGAATGAAAAATATTTCGAAGCTACAATGACTTCAAAAGAATTTCCTGAGAGTTTTGAAAATTTTGCTTTGAAAGAGAAATTAAAACTTGAATGCTTTGTATATAAAACAACAAAGCTTCCGAGAGTTAATTTTGCTTTGGAAGAAAATGTTCCTTGAAAATAAATAAGTGTTTAAGACAAGTATTTAAGCTTTGGAAGATATTTTAGAAATCACTTTCGAAGGTAAAATTTCTTAGACAGTTATTTGTTTCAAAGTCATGATTTTCTTCTGAAGTTAAAAGCATAACTTCCGAAGGATCACAATTTTTATAAATCTAAGGAAAGTCTTCAAAAATATATTTTTATCCAAACAAAACAAGAGCTTATGAAAGTGAGGAACTAGACAACTTAGGACACACATATTTTAAGAAATAATAAGAATTAGTTTTAAGAAAAACCTACTCAAAGTTAATCATCCCAATAGCTGATATTAGATATTTAAATCTCTGTTCATCAAAAGCCTTTGTAAACAGATGAGCATATTGTTCATCTGTGTGAACTTTGACCAGTTTAATTAATCCCTTTTCATAGTTATCTCTTATTAAATGATACCTCATATTGATGTGTTTGGTCCTTGAGTGTTGCATAGGATTCTCTGTGATTGAGATAGCACTGTTGTTTTCTATGTCAATGGGAGTTTCCTTGAAGTTTAAACCATAGTCCAGCATCTGATTCCGAATCCAAATCACTTGAGCGCAACGGCTTGCATTAGCAATGTATTCAGTTTTAACAGTTGATGCAGAGACACATGATTGTTTTTTGCATTGCCATGAGACAACCCTTCCACCAAGGAACTGACATCCCCCAGATGTAGACTTTGCAGTCATGTTGTTACCACCACAATCACTATTTGTATAAGCATACAGATTGAAGTTAGGATTCTTTGGGTACCATAACCAAGTGTGGAAGTACCTTTGAGATATCGTAGAATCCTCTTAACAGTGATGAGGTGAGACATCTTAGGGTTGGCATGATATATTGCACAAATGCATGTAGCAAACATAATATCTGGCCTGCTAGCAGTAAGATACATAAGAGACCCAATCATAGCCCTATATAAGTATTCATCTACACACTCCCCCTAAAGATCAGGTCCAAGGGAGTGATTTATGGCAATAGGCGTCTTAGCAATCTTACAATTAGTCATGTTGAACCTCTTGAGTATGTCCTGAACATACTTTGACTGACTTATGAAGATGCCATCTTCAACTTGCTTCACTTGAATTCCTAAAATGAAATTGAGTTCCCCCATGGCACTCATTTCAAATCTATCTTTCATCAGCTTCTCAAAGTCTTTGCAGAGCTTTGGATTAGTTAAACCAAAGATGTTGTCATCCACATACACTTGAACTAGCAATATGTCGTTTCCCTGTCCTTTGATGAAGAGAGTTCCATCTATAGTACCTCTCATGTATCCATGTTCGCAAAGATACTTAGACAGTTTCTCATACCACTTTATGGGTACCTGATGCAGCCCATAAAGAGCTTTGTCAAGCTTGTATACATATTCAAGATGATTGGATCTACAAAACCAGGTGGTTGTTTGACATATACCTCTTCATCAATCACTCCATACAGAAAAGCACACTTCACATCAAGCTGAAAGACCTTGAAGTTCTTGGATGCAGCAAATGCCAGGAATATTGTAACAGCTTCTAGTCATGCTACTAGAGCAAAGACATTAGTGTAGTCAATCCCTTCTTCTTGTTTGTATCCTTGAAAAACTAGTCTAGCTTTGTTCTTGATGATGATGCCTCTATCATCCTTCTTGTTCCTAAATACCCATTTGGTTCCAATGGTAGTCTTCCATAAGGAAGAGGACAATGGTTCCAAACTTTCTGCCTTTTGAATTGAAGCAGCTCTTGTTGCATAGCTTCAACCCAACTTCCATCCTTTAGAGCTTATCAACTTTCTTTGGCTCTATCTAGGATAAGAAAGAAGAGTGAAGACAAACATTTGCTTCATGGGTTTGTCCTCTTGTTCTTACCACTGTGATAAAATCTCCAATGATGTTTGTGGTGGGGTAAGACTTGTGGATCCTAAGTTGAGGGATCACAGCAAGTTGCTCAGAGTGATCTAAATTAGAGAAATTTAGATCTGGCGTAGATGTTTCTCCACCACATTAGCACACTTATCAAGAGAAACTTGATCCAAGTAGTGTGTGACATCTTTGATGTTATCATCTATGGTGTGGTTAGTGGCATCAAGAAATTCTGGATCACTATCACCACCACCATTGTTGTCTTCTACAATTGAGGTATTGTTATCATGTTATGGAGCCTCAGAGCTAGAATTTGAAGGCACCCCAGATGTATCAGCTGAGTTTGTCATTGTAGTATTGATAGAAACCTCATTTGCAGAAGTAGTTCCAACTAGAGCTGATGATATATGACTTGAAGGTCTTCTTAACTCAAATCTTGGATCAGGATCACCTGTATTTAGATTTTCTACAAATTCTGAAACATTCTCACAAGATTTGTTAAAACAGTTGGTAACTAAATCAAGATCAAATAGCCAATCAGGACTAGAACCAGTCAGACATGGTGTGTGTTCATTGAAAGTCACATTGGTTGACTCCTCAACAATTCTAGTTCTGAGATTGTATACTCTATAAGCCTTAGCTTGAGAAGAGCATCCAATAAAGTGTGCATCATCTGATTTCTCAACAAGCTTGGCAATTTGATCTTTGGTATTCAAGATAGTGCAAGGACATCCAAATGACCTGAGAAAACCAAAGAAAGGTTTCCTCTTGTGCCAAAATTCATAAGCAGTCTTGGGATGAGTCTTAACTACTAAAACTTTGTTCTACACATAGCAGGCATGTTGACTGCCTCTACCCAAAAGGTGATAGGCAGCTTAGAGTCAGACAACATGGTTCTTGTAGCTTCAATCAATGTCATGTTTCTTCTCTCAACAACACCATTCTATTAAGGAGTACTGGGAGCACTGCATTGTCTTGTAACACCCTTTTCATCATAAAATGTATCAAGGATTTGGTTCTTAAATTCACTTCCGTGATCACATCTTATAATCTTGACCTTGTGATGAGATTGATTCTCAATCTTTAAGATGAAATTCTTCAGAATCTCAGGAGTCTCATCCTTAGTTCTAAGGAAGAAGACCCAAGTGAATCTTCTAATGTCAGGAGTTCTTTTCCTTAGGCTTATGAGATACCTTATGTTGCTTCCCTTTCAGGCATGCAACATAATGGTCATCACTTGTAAACTCTTTTATTGGCATTCCAGTTACCAAATCATGCTTAATTACATTATTCATGTTCTTAAGTTTACATGGCACATTCTTTTATGCCATAGGAAAGACTCATCACTATTGGCTTTAGACAGAAAGCATGAAACTTCTCCAGAGAGAGATGTTTCTTGCAAATCCATCTTGGACATGTTCCCTTTACTAAGGGCTCTAAGCAGGATGTGCTCATGAGGAATGACACACCAGGCTTGAGAACAATGCACTCATGCTTAGTAAAGAGCATGTTATGACTGATCACAAAATTAGGATACACTCAGAAGATTCTACCCAAGCTCCTTGACAATGTTTCCTTCTCAATGCTGAGCTTTCCATTTGTGACCTTGCCCCTTCCTGAAATGTAGCCACCTTCACTTCCTCCAAAAGCAACTGGTCCTCCATCAATCCTTTCAAAGTTTTGGAGTATTGACCTATTGCCTGTCATGTGCCTAGAATAGCCACTGTTATGATCCAGACATTTTCGTTTGACTTCAGCTGTCATTGCACAGAGAAAATGATTAGTTACATTTGGAAACCCAAGCCTTGCTTGTCTTGGGCTCATTAAGACAAACAGAAGGCAATGCAATAGTAATAGATCCTATGGTTGTGCTGAGGGGATCTTGAGCTGTTATTGATGGAGAATTTTCAGTCACTTTGTCTTTCATAGACTTCCAGACGACCTTTGGAGTCTTGGACTTTACCTTCAAAACTTCGAAAGCTTTTGAGACTTCGGATGTTTTGATGACTGAACCTTTGGAAGATTCTACAGACATTGCAGCAGACTTTAGTTCTTCGGAAGAATTCCTTCTTCCGAGACCAACTTCCCTTCTGAAGGAAATTTTACACTTGCCTTCTTCTTACATTTGAAGCTTCCAAAGGAAACAGATTTTCCTTCCGAAGCTTGAATCTTCTTTGGAACTCTTTGAAGTCTTTGTCTTGGTGATATGGACAGTACCTTTAGGATTGTATGGACAATTCTTAGCAATGTGAGTGGTACTTTCACACATGACACATACCATTTTCTTCTTCACAAGAGTCTTTTGCTAGGAACAAGACTTTCTTTGGTCACATCCCTTCTCCACCTTTATCTTTGCAGATGCTGAGACAGTCCTTTGGGCTAGAACTGTTCCGGGAGTTTGATGGTCCAGGCTGTGCGGTAGTGGTACATAGCAGATCAGTCTTCTTCTTGATGCTGAGATGATTTGAACAAGAACCAGAACTCTTAGCACAAGAGTTTTGGTTGATGTCTTCAGTCCTTACTACTTCAAACCCTGCAAAGATGAAAACTTGTTTCTGCTTAGAATCAAAAGTAGCCTTGATCTCTTGAGCCTTCCTTGCTTTTCTTTTGCTCTTCCTGATCAAGTTCTTTCTCATTTACTTGGTCATCGCAGTCTTTTTTTTCTCCTCAGAAGGATGGTGTCCCTTCTTAGATTCCTCCTCTTCACTTTTCTCAGAGGAATTCTTCACTATCTCTTCTTCATCCTCTTCACTCATAGGATCTATGAGAGGAAGCTCATCTTCACAAGTTCCACACCTATGAGGTCTTACAGACAAGATTGTGTGTGGAGGAGCTATCTCATTGGATCCCAGTCCCTGCCTGTTTTGATAGCACACCTTGTTGTGTAGGGATGAGGATATCATGTTCTTGAAGGTCTCTTCTTCAAGAAGACTCGTTTCTGTGCTAGCTTTGCTGATCACAAGCTCAGCCTGGCACTCAATCAACTTGGTTATGAGATCTTTGATCTGAGTCCTAAAATATGTGTGCTCATGTTTTAGAACTGAAATGGTTTTCTCTAAGTCCTCTATCTTTAGTTTATAATTATTTTCAGACTTTCTAAAATAAGATTTTAAAATTTTTAAGGACTCAAGATCAGATCTCATCTCCAAGTTATAGGACCTATATATATTGACTTGAGCAATGCATCTAGGAGTACAAAGATGTTCCAATACCTTGGTTTCATAATGATCTGCCATCAATGCTTGGTTTGGAGAAGCATCTTCCACCTAAAAGCTCTAGTCAAAGCCTCCTTCTTCAATAGCAACAGTAGCCTACTGATTTGACTTCTCATTCTAGAGAGCTTTGTCAGTGTAGTTAGGTCTGGAATGTGTTTGGCCACCACTTGTTTTAGGTTCCTTACACTCTCTAGCAAAGTGGCCTATCAAGTTACAGTTGTAACACTTGACTTTCCCTTTGTCCTGGCCAAACTTTCCACTAGTTGCATTGCTTGGAAACTTCCTTCCAGTCCTCTTGTAGAACTTCTTGGCTCTGTGAGTGAGAAGAGCCATCTGCTGGACTATTTCCATGTATTCCAGATCATTTTGATGAATACAGTCCAGATCTTCAAGAGAGAAAAGAGAGTTGCCACAGCTTTCATCAGAAGACACAAAAGCTAGAGAAGAGCTTGTCTCTTGGAATGGGCTTCCTTGAGTGTAGTTCTCCCTTGGTGTCTCTGGGAAGGTGATGAAAGGACCCTTTGGTGAGTTGTCAGGGTAGCATATGAGATGATGTTGGGGTTCTATGCTATCCCTTTCAACCACATGCAAGGCTAAACCCATTTGATTGTTGGAGTTTCCAAATAAACGTTGCATGTTCATCTCCATCTGGTAGCCACTGAGAATCCCATATAACTCTGTCAGAGTAAGAGTTTTGAGATTTTCACTCCTCTTGATCACCACACAGTAGTGTGTCCACTGCCTAGGAAGTGAGGACATGAACTTCCTTACAATGTTTCTATTCTCAAGAGGAACTCCTCCATCCACAAGGGTATCCACAATCTTAACATACCTGAAGTATTGCAGAGTCATGGTTTCACCTATTTGGAAGGTGAAATTTTCAAACTGCTGCTTTAGGAGATCTTTCTTGTTCTCCTTGGCTTCACAGGAACCCTCATACATCAGTTTTAGTGCATCCCATAGCTGCTTAGTTGTTTTGCACTTCTTGAAACCTCTATTACATAGAGTTTGGAAGGGCAGTTTGAAGGGCTGTCATAGCTTTTCTATCAATCTCTACTCTCTTCCTATCTTTATCAGAGTAGTTAGCCACATCTTTTGGGATCATACCAACACTCGTAGTGTTAGGATCAGTGATCTAAGTTTGATCAATTAGAGTAGATTGCAGCGGAAATTCGAACAATGAATTAGACAATTTAGCAAGAACTCTATTGATATTCAATAGAAAAGCACACGATTATAGAGAGAGAGAGAGAGAGAGAGAATTCTACAAAAGGAATATTTCATTCAAATACTTTCGTGATGGCTGAATGTCACACGTTACATTTAGGTCAACATTCCTTATATAAGGAATGTGACGTCTGCTGATGACACTTGATAGTGACATCTAACAGAATTATAAAAACAACTGAAACTATGCAAACTACTGAGAATGTCTCAACAACTGATCATCTCTCAGAGAATGCTAAGTATAAAAACATAAAACTACTGAGCTAAAACTACTGAAACTATAAACTACTGAAAAGTAAATTACAAGTACTGAAAAGGAAAACCATCACAACTATTGAAGTTAATAACTTCAGCTGTTGTGACAACTACTAATCACTCTGGTCTTCAGTCTTTGTCTTCAGTCTTTGTTCTTCAGACTTTTACTTCAAACGTTGTCTTCAGCTGATAGCTTCAGACTTTGTCATCAGTACTTCACTTTCAGACTTTGTCTTCAGTACTTTACTTTCAGACTTTGTCTTCAGTAGAAATCTTCAGATCTTGTCTTCAGACCTTGTAATCAGCTGATGTCTTCAGCTGTTGTGATCTTTCTCAGCAGTTGTAATGTCTGTGGACTTAGAGGTTTTTCTGATCAGGCTTATTGAATCTTTTGGTCCAACAAACTCCCCTGAACCAATGCAGCCAAAACCTCTATGTTTATTGATAATCCCACTTATTCTTTGGCAGGAACACCCTCTTGATCAGCTTCAGAGGTAATCATGTAAGCACAGGCCGGGAAAAGGTTCTGATTTTTAATTGGCTAAGTATGGAAGGGAACTCTGTATTAGGGAAACTGGACACAGAGTCTTGTCCCAACCATGAAACCTAATTCCCACTAATGAGTCTGTAAGACTCTCTTGCATAGGCCTCATGGAGAACAACTTGTTCCTCCTTGGTGAGTTCTTCTGCTTCTCCCTCAAAGAAGAACTCTGGGCCATAATATTCAGACAGTTATCTTACTGTCTTCCCATTTTTTAACTCAACAGTTATGATCTCTCTGTATGCGAATTCATCTGGATGAGAGCCTTCTAGCAACAACTGGAGTTCTTTCTTTTGAAGATCTTCAATTTCTTGTATAACAACCCCTTCTTGATCATTTCGTTCTCAAGTATAGATTGAGAGGTTGTCTTTGAGTTGTGTGCTCTCTTGAATTCTTTTATAATCTCCCAGGGTGAGACTACCATGGCCAACATAATTGTAGCATTCAAAGTCCTTTTCAGTTGGCCATGATATCTACTTGGTATGTTCTTCTTGTGAATTCTAGAACTTACCCTGGGGTCTGGCCAAATCGTCACTCTTTCTCTTTGATGTTGGAATGTAGGCCTAAGAGTGTACAGCCTCAGAGCTTGTTTCTTCATTTCTTGAATGGATGAGGACTGAGGGAAGTCCTTGTCAACCATTTTGAGAAATTGCTCACCATGTTGCTTCTGTTGTTCCGCTTCTTCAATCTTCACTCTCACTATTTGCATTTGCCAGTCAGGTGTGATCATTTGTTGACTTCTAGGCTCAGGTGTTTTAAGTTTGAGAACAACAGAGATTGGCAGACTGTCTTCATTATCATCCTCTTCTTCTTCTTCTTCTACCCTCAACACCCTTCTTCTCCTTCTGAATGCATCACTGGGTGTGGTTTGAGGTGGTTTTTGAGGTAATGGAATTGGTTTTATGGGTTGAATTGTGAGTGGTTTTGGTTTAGGGATAGGGTTGGCAGGTTTTGGAGTTCGTTGTTTATGAGTTGGAGTTAGGGAAGGCTGATCTAGCATTTTTGTGGTAAGTTTGGCTTTGGAGAGCTTGGCCATATCAGTTCTCTTCCCAACACCTGCCTCATCCAATGCTTCTATAATTAACCCCTTATTGAATGCTTCAGAAGAATAGATTCTGGTGGTTATTGCCAGAATACTGTCTCTGGTCCATGATTTGATCTCAATCAATGATCTTCACAAGTATTTTGCAATAAATCTGATCATTATCTCCAACCTTTCCCTATCCATCACAATGTAACTAGCCCATCTTTCTTGTATTTCCTTAACTTCCAGCCTTCTGATCTTAGTGTCTAAAGTGGCTGTATCAAAGCCCTGTCTAAAGAGTTGGTCTATTATTCTGTCCATAGATGTGTTGTGAGCTTCATCAGCTTCTTTAACCAGATCTTGTAAGGATTTCTCTCCAACAGGCTCTTGTGTTTTAGCATTTTTCTTTCTTTTATAAGTGATCAGTTGTTTCTCTTTCTATAGCTCCTTTTCTTTTTATTGTTGTTTCTCATCGACCACTCTCTTTCTCTTTCTTTCTTTTACTGCCTTAGACTCCCCCTTTTTGGGTGCATTGGGTTCAGGGGTTTGAATGGCAGAAAGTGACTTTTGCATAGCATCATCAACAAGTGTTTGGAGATTTGAGGAGATCCTCTCATTAATGGCTTTATGTACTATCTCAATGATGATGGGAGTGATGAGAGGTAAGGAGTTTTAAAAGGTTGCAACCATCTGCTCAGAGTGGTTCTGTCCCTGAGAGGTGGTGCCAAAAGCAGTGGCTGGTGGCTTAGTTAAGTGTATTGACTGAGTGTTTGGTGAACCTTCAAATGAAGGTGCCATCTGTGGGTCATGGGGATAGATGGACTTTCATCATGAGACATTTTGGCTAGCAGCTCTTTGAGTCTGCTCACCTCAGTCTCTAGGATTGTATTATGGGCTAAGACATCGAAGAAAAAGCCCAGGTCATCATCAGTCTTTGCTGAATCATCTGACCTCCTGATTAAATCAGGATATACATGCCCTGAGTGTAGATCAGTATATGCATGTGCCCCTTGTTCTTGGTTCTGGGGACTTCCTGCCTCAGGACTTTATCCTTCATTGGCAGTTGCCTCTGGTGAGGTCTTATATATGGTACCAACTTCATCCTGTTCATTTGCTAAATCAGTAGAAGTGGCAGCCTGACTAGATGTTGTAACCTCCTCTTCTACACTTGGAGATTGACCATTATAACCCCTGTGCTATGGGTTATCAGCAACATTTTGGTCCTCCCCCTCAATTGTTGAGGTATTCCCAGTGTTAATTGGTTTCTGGGGAGGGGGTGAGGAATGCAGCTGACTCAGCACTTTAGCAACTATAAGGGTTGGGCTTTGAGGGGCGGTTGCAGTTGGAGATTAGCCAGAAGCAAATTGCAGCCAGGGTGAGAGATGCTCTTCAATGGTAACCTTCTCAACTGAGAAAGGTCCAGTAATGTGGTATCCCCAAATTTGGTTGCAACAGGATCCTGTGGAGAGGATACCTGTGCGGTTTCAGCTAGTTGAGCCTCTGACATAACTGGGGGGTTAGAACCAGTAAGTGTTTCCTGTATTGGTGGTACAGGGGCATCCGCAGGGGACTCATCTCCCTGAGTAGCCTTTTTGGGCTTTTAAGTTTTGGGTTTGGTGGGGGCTTTGGATCTAGAGGTAGAGGCTGTGGGTTCTCTCTGCTTGGGTTTGAGCAGCCGGGCAGCCCCTTTGAGAGTAGGGTCAGAGTTATGTCTAGAGTATACCTCAGCTAAAACAGCTGGAGCAGGGACCCCAAGACCAACAAGGCCGACAGATTTTAATTGATTTAGAATTATGGCCATCAGAAACCTGGGATATAGTAGCCATCTGTTTGTCACAGGTTTCTGAGCCAGATCCTTTAGTTCCATAAACACTATCTTAGAAAAATTTAGATTTTGTCGTTCAAAGATAGAGTACAATACCTGTTTCCATCTTGAGGACATCTGATCCCATGAAGATGTCTTTGGAGCAAGACAGACATTCACCATGTGGAAGATAAGTCTTTCAGCATCATGGAAGTGCTTTTTGAGAATGGTTGTAGCACTTAAGTATCCTTCATACCCGTTCTTGATGAAAAACATATCAATGGTGCCTTTCGGGTATTCTATAATACAGGTGGCATCATGCAAATTTTGGGTTTTGCGAATGATGTCAGGGGTGATTACCACCTGTTTCTGGTTAACCAACGACTGGAGAGTGATTTGGCTATCATTTTCACCAGTTGTGACAGAGATGTTGGTTCAGAATTGGTGTAAGGAATCGGGGTATATGGTACGATTCAAAAGTAAGGCAGTTCGGCATTGGGAATCCACCATAAGATCGATGGCATTATCAAATTTATTCCAGAAAGCCGCTTTCGAGAGGTGGGCAACACAGTTATGTCTAGGTTTGAGTTTCATGGTCGCCATTGTTGAGAGAGAAAAGGATAGAAAATGGCTAATGAAATGTTCGGCTATAAGTGCAGGTATTTATAGGTTAAGAAAAAGCTGAAAAGAAAACGACTGAAAGTGTTGGTGTTGTCAACAGTTGTATGAAAACAACCGAAGACTTGGTTTTAACTATCAGACATTTGAAAACAACTGAAGACTTGGTTTTAGTCATCAGTAGTTATGAAACTACTGAAAACCTTGGTTTTGTCTTCAGGTGTAGAAAACAACTAAGAACTTGGTGTTAGTCATCAGTAGTTGTGAAACAACTGAAGACATGGTTTTGGCATAAGTTGTTTAAGGTGAAACAGCAGTTTATGGAAACCACTGAAGAGAAAATTCTCATCAGTAGTTTTCGTCAATTCTTAGCTTTTCAGCCATTTCATACTGTCCTCAACACTTACTCATCAGACTTTTTAGCTGTTTTCAGTTGTTTCATAGGACATCAGTACTTATCTGTTTTCACTACATCAGTAGTTGTAACTACATCAGTAGTTTGTCACTACATCAGTTTCTTTTAACAGAATCAGTACATATTTGTGACATGTTTACTAATAGTCATCAGTACTTGTTTATTGAGATCATCAGTAGTTGTCATTTATTCTAGTTGCAGCATACCAAGCCTTAACACAAGGTTTTGGAAAGTTGAACTATCCAAAGGCTTAGTGAATATATCTGCAAGCTCATTAGCACTTGGCACAAACTTTGGATCAATCAGACCTTTTTCAAAACAATCCCTAATAAAATGGTGTCTGATCTCTATATGTTTGGTCCTAGAATGATGGACTAGATTCTTGACAATACACAGAGCTGAAGCACTATCCATTAATAATGGAGTCTTAGTCTCTGTAATGCCATAATCCAGTAATTGGTTCTGAAGCCAGAGTACCTAAGATGTACAACTTGCAGCAGCAATGTACTCTGCTTTAGCAGTGGATGTAGCAACAGATGTTTGTTTCTTACTCTGCCAAGAAATCAAACAGTTGCCTAGGAATTGACATCCACCAGAAGTTGACTTTCTGGTTAACTTACACCCTACATAGTCACTATCAGAAAAAGCAAATAATTTGCATGAGTGTCCAGTGGAATACCAAAGACCTAGAGATTGTGTACCTTGCAGATATCTAAAGATCCTCTTGACTGCAATCAAATGAGACTCTTTAGGAGCAGCCTGAAATCTAGCACAAACACAAGTTGCAAACATAATATCTGGTCTAGAAGCTGTTAGGTACATCAAGGACCCAATCATACATATATAAAGTGTTTCATCAACAGCTTTACCTTTCAGATCTACATCCAGTTGTGTAGTGTTGCACATGGGAGTAGAACAGGGCTTACAATTTTGTAAATCAAACTTATTCAAAAGATTTTTGTATATTTTGACTGATGAATGAAGGTTCCATCAGCCTTTTGTTTGATTTGCAAGCCTAGAAAGAACTGTAATTCTCCCATTGCACTCATTTCAAACTTTTGTTTCATTAAACTTGTAAAATCATTACACAACTGGGGATCAGAGGATGCAAAAATTATATCATCAACATAAATTTGAACAAGTAGCTTATGTTGATCCACTTTTTTAAAAAACAAAGTTTTATCTATGGAGCCTCTAGTGAAATTATTTTGAAGAAGAAAATTTGAAGGTGTTTCATACCAGGCTCTAGGAGCTTGCTTCAACCCATAAAGAGCCTTATCAAGTTTATACACCCAATCAAGATGTTTAATATCCTCAAAACCTGGTGGTTGACACACATAAACCTCTTCTTTTATTTTTCCATATAAAAAAGCACTTTTGACATCCATTTCAAAAACTTTAAGATTGTGGAATGCAGCATAGGCTAAGAACAATCTAATTGCTTCTAGTCTGGCTACAGGGACAAAGGTTTCATCATAATCAATACCTTCTTCTTGTGAAAACCCTTGTACAACCAGTCTAGCCTTGTTCTTGACAATAAGCCCATTTTCATCAGTTTTATTCCTAAACACCACTTAGTGCCTATTGCACACTTACCTAGGGGTAGAGGAACCAGTTCCCACACTTGCTGCTTTTTGACCTGAAGTAGCTCAAGCTGCATGGCTTCATCCCATCCATTGTCTCTTAAAGCAACATGATAGTTCTTTGGCTGTAGCTGACTGATGAAGAGAGCATAGAAGCAGAAGTTTGACAATTGACTCCTGGTTGAGACACCAGCATTGATATCACCAATGATTTGAGACATGGGGTGATTCTTCAGCTCTTGGTACACTATAAGATCAGTGCAAGTGTTTGTAGTAGGTTCAGCAGCAGCAGATGTTGATCTAGACTCTGGAAACCAAGTATGAGATGGCAATTCAAATGATGTAGAGGAGTCAGAAATCTCATCAGGATTTGTTGTGGATGGAGCTGCTGAAGCTATAGGAACATTAAGTTTAATGGACTCAGGCAGTTGATCACTAAACTCGAAAAGATGAGTGTTGATATCATCATCATCTTCAGTACCACCAGGTGGAAGACTTGCTACAGAAGATGATCTATTCACATGATCTGCAACAACTGGAGGTTGATAAGGAACATATTGCAGTATATCTAGATCAAACAACTCCACAGGGTTTTGTGGAATTTTATCCTTAGGAGATTCATTGAACTTCACATGCAAGGTTTCTTTAACTATCTTTGTTCTGCAGTTGAAGACTCTGTAAGCCTTGTATGTGGATGAATATCCTACAAAATACCCTGCATCCACCTTAGGATCAAATTTGTGGAGTTGATCCTTTGTGTTAAGAATGAAACAAGGACACCCAAATGCTTTGAAGAATAAAATTAGAGGAGCCAAATGATGTAGAACTTCATATGGAGTCTTCATCAACATCTGATTTACTAGAACTCTATTCTGCACATAGCAAGCTGTGTTGACAGCTTCAGCCCAAAAGGTCAATGGCAAACTAGAGTCAGCCAACATGGACCTTGCAGCTTCAATTAGGGTCCAGTTCTTTCTCTCCACTACTCCATTTTGTTCTGGAGTCCTTGGGATGCTAAACTGCCTCTTGAGTCCCTTTGAGAGATAAAAATCATCAAGTGTATGGTTTCTCAATTCTGTTCCATTATCACTCCTTATACACTTGACTGATAGGGAATACTGCTTCTCAACATACAACACAAAGTTTATAATCGCCTGAGCAACCTCATTCTTTGAATGCAAGAAGAAAGTCCATACAAATCTGGAGTAATCATCCACAATTACCAGACAGTATTTCTTCTTTGCCATGCTCATCACTCTCACAGGACCAAATAGATCCATATGCAGTAACTGCAAGCAGGAAGTGGACTTAGGTTCTTCAATAGGAGGGAATGAGACTTTGTGCTGCTTTCCTTTCAAACAAGCAGTGTACGTTTCATCATAGTGGAACTCCTTTATTGGTAGACCTCTCACTAAACTATTGTGGATCAGCTCATTCATGTTGTTGAGATTTACATGACCCGGCCTTTTGTGCCACAGTTTAGATTCCTGAGGAGAGGCTTTGGAGAACAAGCAAGGATGACCCTTCAAATCAATCTTCTTTGACAAATCTAGGGCATATACTCTTCCAATCCTGTTGGCCTTCAGGAGAGTATGTTCATCCAATACCTTGTCAATCAGCCTCAGAACTTGGGAAGCCAGAATCCTGCAGTTCTGGCTTGTGAAAAGTGCAACATGCCCTTTATCACACATCTGACTGACACTCAGTAGATTATACTTCAGATTCTCCACATGGTTAACATCATCAAATCTGAGTTCTCCATTAGACACATATCCTTTCCCGATGATGTAACCTTTAGCATAATTTCCAAAAGAAACAAATCCCTTCTTTCCTTGAGAGTAGTCATTAAGAAGAGAGCTGCTCCCTGTCATATGCATAGATCCTCCACTGTCTACATACCAGATGCTCGTTTGGCATGCTGAAGAACCCTGCATTCATCACAAGGAACTAGTTAGGTTTTGAGACCCAAACCTTTTTGGTTTTGGGTCTGTTTTCATCAACAGATTTAACATAACTTGTTTCTCATGATTAACAGTTGATGAAGGTGGAGATGGTACTGAAATGGATTCCTTGGATTTGGGCTTGGAGTACCTTTTCAGTGGTTTGATCACAGGTGCATCTAGTTGGTTAACTCTCCCCGACAAATGCTGAACCATCCTAACAAGTTGTGTCTAATTTGTAGCTAAAGCTTTCAGCTCTTGTGACACATCAGTACTTGTTTTTGATGAGTTCCTATGGCCCACCATTTCCTCCTTGAAATTCACAAACTTAGTCTGATTTTATCATGAGGAACACTGTTAGCTGTTTTATGATAAACCCTATCCTTCTTTTTGGATTTGGGTGAAGCCTTGGTTGGTGCAATGTGATTTTAACCTATTCCAAACATCACATTTGAAGTTGTTTGCTTGCTGAGAAGCATTTCAAATACCTTGCAGGATGATACCAGCGGTCACACTCAACTTAGGTAGCTGCAAGTGTTTCTTTAAGATCTCTGTGGTTCTCAAGAATGACTCTAGCTTAGCCTTTTCATTATTCAATTGGCATTTAAGCTTATAAATCTCATCATTTCTATCTTTAAGGACAGACTCATACTCAGTTTTTCTTTTGGAAAGGGTTTGCTCAAGCTCAAGATTTTGATTTATTAAAGCTACATTTGCCTCTCTAATAGAGATAAATGCAGCTATGCAAGATTCAGAACATAGCTTGGCCTTAGCCTCAGAGGATACCTGGGTTACTTGTGATGAAGATACATTGGAGCATGAACCCTTAGTAGACTCCAGGGCCTTTAGAGCAAGATTCCCAAAAGGATGTTCACCACCATGTTGACCATCACTAGAAAATAATTGCTCATTAGTAGAAAGATCATCTGGTAGACTGCTCCAGTCAATAGTACCAGGGGTGAAGAAGCTGTGATGAGGTTGTGATTGAGATGATTGAGATGGTTGAGGCTCAGGTAGGCTTGAGGTTGTTATGCAATAGGAACTTGAACTTGATTTGGCTGTGGCATGTAATAGCAGGGATATGGATATGACATTGGACCCTGAGGGACAAAATATGCAGGAGATATAGGTTATGAGTGATGACCAGAACTAGCAGGATGTTGCCCTCTGTTTTGTGAACTATTGCTTGGAAAAGTCACAAAGGGTGAAGAGGAGTTAGATCCAGTTGATCTACACTCTCTTGCAAAGTGCCCAAGCCTGTGGCATTTGTGACACCTCAACTTACTGTTGTCAAAACCAACTTTAGTTTTGCCAGAGAGTCCTGGAAATTTCCTGCCAGTTCTCTTGTTGAACTTTTGAGATCTGATATTAATCAAGGCCATTTGGCTTAGAATATCCATCTCTTCTAGGTCATCATCAGCAATACCTTTCAAATCATCCATAACGAAGCACAAATTGTCACTATTACAGCCTGACTGACATCAACACTAACAAATGCATGATCAGAACTGTTTGAAGAGAAATCTATATGCTCATCATAATTCCTTTCTGATGCAGCATATTCTGACTAATGACCACCAAGGCAGTGTTCCCTGGTACAAATTCATCAGTGAGCTTTCCTGATGATGTCAGTTTCCTTTTCTGCTCTATCTCTGTTTCAAATCTAAGCAGTTTCCCATGGAGTTGGGTAAGAGATAGGCTATCCAGATTTGCACTGGAGCGTAAGATAATGGTATATGTGTCCCACCTCTCAGGCAGTGATCTGAGGAATCTGTTGTTCATCTGCCTATTAGTGTATTCATGTTTGACCATTTTTAGCTTATAGATCAAACAGGAAAAATGCTCAAACTGTTGAGTCAGTGTCCCACCCTTCCTATGAGAGAATGTCTCATATTGTTGGGCAAGGATTTCTCTGTTCTTTGTTAAGACCTCACTTGTTCCACCAAATTGTTCTTTCAATGCATTCCAGAGGTCATGAGCAGTTTCATGATGCATAAGCCCAGAATAGATTTCATTCGGCAGCGACATGGCCAGAATTCCATGTGCTTTAGCATCAATCTCAAACAGTTTTCGATCCTCATCTGAGTATTGTTCCTTCTTCTTCAGAACCATTTGGTTGGATTCCGGATTGTTCACCATAGGCTTGTGTGGACCATGTACCACAGATGTCCAACAACCTGAACTGTTAACAGACAGGTGATGGAGCATTCTTCGTTGCCATATGTTATACTCAGTCCTAACCAGCATCGGAGGCTTGGTTGAGGAACCAATATTGTGAGGGTCATTAGAAAGGGTAGTCATTCACAGATTCAATCAATTTCAATTAAGTTTTAACTGATTTAGTGCAAAACACAACAAATTCAATATGAACCAAGAGAAATCTCAAAGCAAATAACCGAAAGCAGCAGAAATTCAATCTCTATAATCAATTCTTGCAAATATACTAATTCGACCAAACTTAGATATCGAAATAGCAGTTTCAATGATCAATTATTAGATCGATCAATGATTAACATGCTCTTATACCATTTGTTTGGACCAGTGATCTAAGTTTGATCAATTAGAGTAGATTGTAGCGGAAATTCGAAAAATGAATTAGACAATTTAGCAAGACCTCTATTGATATTCAATAGAAAAGCACACGGTTATAGAGAGAGAATTCTGCAAAAGGAATATTTCATTCAAATACTTTCGTGGTGGCTGAATGTCACACGTTACAATTAGGTCAACATTCCTTATATATGGAATGTGACGTCTGCTAATGCCACTTGATAGTGACATCTAACACAATTATACAAACAACTGAAACTATGAAAACTACTGAGAATGTTCTCAACAACTGATCATATCTCAGAGAATGCTAAGTATAAAAACATAAAACTACTGAACTAAAACTACTAAAACTATAAACTACTGAAAAGTAAATTACAAGTACTGAAAAGGAAAACCATCACAACTACTGAAGTTAATAACTTCAGCTATTGTGACAACTACTGATCACTCTGGTCTTCAGTCTTTGTCTACAGTCTTTGTTCTTGAGACTTTTATTTCAGACGTTGTCTTCAGCTGATAGCTTCAGACTTTGTCTTCAGTACTTCACTTTCAGACTTTGTATTCAGTACTTTACTTTCAGACAAAGTACTTTCAGACTTTGTCTTCAGTAGAAATATTCAGATCTTGTCTTCAGACCTTGTAATCAGCTGATGTCTTCAACTGTTGTGATCTTCTTCAGCAGTTGTAATGTCTGTGGGACTTAGAGGTTTTTCTGATTAGGCTCATTGGTTCTTTTGGTCCAACAAGTAGCATAGGAGGTGCTACGTATGAAACGTCCATTTTCAACAGACTCTCACATTCTTGAGTCTAGAGACCTGATGAAACCTTCCATTCACAGGCACTAGGTATCAAAGTCATCAAGAGTGATTAGTGGGGACTTGTTCATGGTTCTAGTTTCCATATCAGTCTTAGAATGTGCTACCATTCGAAAAGGTTTGTATTTTTGTGTGTGAGGGATCTTAAGATGGTGAGATCTTATATCAATAGCCTGAAACGCTCTGATACCAAATGCAGGACCGTTGAAGGGGGTCACTTACAACACAACAACACAAAAAGGAGATTTACCAAACTTAATCAAACAGTAAACTAGATTAACCACAAGTTTGACACTAAGAACACAAGTAATAAGTAAGAGATAGAACAGGAGAACACAAGTGCCTGGGTTTGAAGGATGCAGTATATTGCTTTCTCTATGTTCTTTTACAAGTGTTACAAAGCATAATGGAAAGATACAAGAACATGAGATACTTATACTACATCCTACAGCCGGCTATACTTTGAAAGCTAGCTTGATACAATTGACTAGACACAAACACAATCAATTGTAGAGTCAAAAGGCAGATTGCCTTTTGACTAGTGACTATGACATGCCATAGCTCACATCCTTATCTATTACAAAAAGGATAAAGTACATGAAGTAGAAAGTTACAGAGTCAAGACCTGAATGTACAGTTACCAAAATCATGAACCTTTTCACCAACTCATGTAAGTTGGTGACTTTACAGAGATGCAGCGGAAAGGTGTCCAGCTTTATCGAACAGTACATCAGATATAGTATGTGTCAAAAGACTTCAGAAGAAATCTGTCTTCATGAGTTCAAGCTTCAGAAGACTTTGACTCTAAGGCTTCGGAAGACTTCATCTTTGGCTTCGGAAGATATTGGTCTTGGCTTCGGAAGATTTGCGCACTTAAAATATTTTTGTTGCATGTGTGAAACTTCCTATGCATTCTTCTTCAATGCACTTGTGCAGCATGCAGGATAGACTTTGGATGTTTGGGGTTGCATCAACCTCTTCATTAATCTCTACAGAATGAATTACTGAAGTAGTTGTAGGTTGACAGGGCTCTCAGGCTCTACCACTGGGACTTTATTCAAGGTTTCCCCTTCGAAGCTATTCTTAAGGTTTACTTTAACATCAACTTGACCAATAGTGTTACCTAATTGCCTTTGTCTCCTTCATAGACTGAACACTTTAGTAATTTTGTCTTGAATCCTTTGTGCCATCTTGTCAGCTTGTCTAGATTGGCATGGATTCACAAGTGGCAGGTGACAAGGTCAAGATCTTCATAGTAGTTCAATCTAAAAATTTAAGACTTCTTGCTGCCATTGAACTCTTTGATGGATAAGGGATATTCTGTTTGTATCATACATCTACCCTATGATGTAGCTAGAAGTTCCTTGAGGTAGAGATAACATTGCCCTAGTATACCTTTCTTAGAAAGACTCTAAATGAAGAAGTCTATAGAGTCCACATTAATGTGAACTTGAGGAAGTTGCTAGTATGGACAGTTGCAAGTGAAGATGGTGACTCGTTAATGTCCATGCTCTGTGAAGAACTTCCAGTTTTTGTGTCTGTGATGACTTTCTCCCACTTGCATAGGTGAGCTAGAGGTTAGATCAATCACAATCACAAGTTCTTGTGTTCCTGGTTAAGCTCTTCTTAAAGGTCTCCCAGCTAGTTTTTCCCTGAGATAAGATATCTGAAGTTGTTGATCATCGGCACTTTTATGCAGGGTAGTCACCCGATATTTGAAGATGACTAACTTTGGAAACTAGGTAGGTGCATGTTTTGGACAATTTTTGCACCTTTAGCCCCAGATTCCCTTCATCTTCATCAAAAGAATCATGGGGGTGAGAGAATTGGACCAAAGTCTTCTCTATCACAACCATCCTGGAGTTCTTGGCTGCTGGTTTTCCTCTACTCATTGACAACTTTTGTTGAAGTGTCAATAGGCTGAGTTGCCATGGTTGAGGCCTAAATGATGTAATCACTTGCTGATGTGAGAGCCTCTTCGACATGGATTTTGTAAACAGGTTCTGAAGGATCCACCTCAGTAATAGGTGACTAATATGGGCTAGACATAGGTGACTCAGGAGCACTCATCGCTCTTCGAGTTGGGGAGGAGTAGAGAGGCTCATGGTACTCACTAAAACCTAAGTCTTCATCAGTATAGAAGTCAAGGTTGGGAATTGGGTGGTTTAAGTGAAAAAGCTGGGGATGGAAACCGTCCCCTGAAGTTTGTTCACCAGAGTGTTGATACTCAGAGTGAAGGCTTAAGCCAGTTGTGCTTGTAAGCTCATGAGGTTGAGCATGAGGAACCTCAACACTGATTCTGTAAGAGATAGGAGTGGTTTGCTCCTTTGGAGAAATGAAAGCTCTAGTATCCCCTTCCTCCTGTATGGGTGAGTGTATGGGGGCCTGCACACACTCAATAGCTTGAGAAAGGTTTCTTTTTATTTTCATTTGTAGGTGCCGGTGATCTGAGGTCTTTTTGGTTGGTGGGAGGTAGAAGGTGTGGGTTCAACACTATCTTGTGTTTCTAGGTTGTCACCTTGAGCAATGAGCTCTAACATTTTGGGGACAAGGGTTGTTTCTACCCCTGAGAAGCCTACAGTTGGCCTTTTTAAGATTTCAAAGAGGCCGGGCTTCATCTGTCCCAATTTTAGAATATTACCTATTTCCCTCAACTATGAGCCTAGTTCATAGTTGAAAATGTATTGAACATATCTAAGAAACATTTAATACTCCAAAGAGTCCAAGTTAGCAAGTAAATTGGTTTAAACCAACTAAGAGTACATGAACTTGACCCCCTAAACCATTCCACGCACTATAAAGGAGAGATCCTCAGGTTTAAACCTCCATGCTTGTTGGACAAGCTGTGGATAACCACATAAAGTAGGTATTTCCACTAGGATGAGACCTTCCCTTTCCTGAAGGTCTTTACAAAGAAATCTCCCTCATAGCCTATCTGATCAAAGAAATGATCGCCAGCCTTCTTTGGGAATGACAACTCACCTTATTCATCATCCAGCTAAAGATTATTGTTGATTATGGCCGGAGTAATAAAGATTGTCCTCCCCTGCACTATGCAGTCAGTCTCTTCTCCCCATCCATAATGACCTCATGGCAGGTCTTCCAATATTCAATCAAGTGATCCTCATAGAGAGTAGGGTTAATGGTGTGGGAGGTGAAGTAGTTTGACAAAGCCAGAAAACCGCAAACCTTAGAGAAACTATCATGTTTCTTAAAGTTCAACAGAGCAACCTGGTTGTGTTGCTTGTAAACTTTCATGGAGAAATTAGGATTATTTTTTAGGTTTAGATTAGCCATTTTAAGAAGCTTAAGAGTGAAAGAAGGTGAAGACCAAAGGTAGTTTTGGAGAATTTAGGTTAGAGAAATAGTGCAAATGAAGAAGATAGTGAAAGAGGGGAAAACCATTAGGTTTATAAATGAAAAGGATTTTAGACAAAGTTGATAAAAAAGGAAATACTTTGATATCCGGATGTCGGTCCCACCTCTGAAAAAGTAGTTTTACTATTGTTGAAAAAGTAGTTTTCTTGGAAGTCAAGAAACCTTCTGAAGGTTATATTGCTTCGGAAGGTCTTGAAGAAAAGCTTCTGAAGGCAAATTGACTTCAAAAGATATTTCAAAGATTTTTGAGAATCTTGCTTTGGAGAGATTTAGAACTCATAATGTTTATTCTATGAAGAAAAAACATCCGAAAGAAAATTCCTTTCGGAAGAAAACTTGTCATTATCAAACATACAAGTACTTATGTTTAATTTATGCTTCGGAAGATATTTCAGAAATTTCTTCTGAAGGTAAAACTATTTAAGTACATATTTGTTTGTTAAGTCATGAGTTTTCTTCCGAAGGTAATTTAGATCTTCCAGAAGGATAAAGAGATCGTAATTTTCAAAAATCTAAGGAATGTCTTGTAAAAAGATTTTACTTCCAAATAGAACAAGGGCTTATTAAGGTGATATAATAGACAACTTAGGACACACATGTTTTAGAAATAATATGATTAGATTTTAAGAAAAGCTACTCAAATTTAATCATCACAATAGCTGATACAACATATTTGAATCTTTATTCATCAAAAGCATTGGTGAACAGATCAGCATATTGTTCATTTGTGTTAATTTTGACTAGTTTGATTAATCCTTTTTCAAAGTTATCGCTAATCAAATGATATCTGATATTGATGTGCTTTGTCCTTGAGTGCTGCATAGGATCCTCTATGATTGAGATAGAACTATTGTTGTATATGTGGATGTGAGTCTCCTTGAAGTTGAATCCATAGTCCAGCATCTGATTTTGAATCCAAAGCACTTGAGCACAGCAGCTTGCAGCAGCAATGTATTTAGCCTCAATAGTTGATTTAGATACACAGGATTGTTTCTTACATTCCTAGGAGACTATCCTTCAACCAAGAAATTGACATCCCCTGGATATAGACTTTGCAGTGATATTGAAGCAACCATAGCAATATCTGTATAAGCATACAGATTAAAGTCGGAATTCTTTAGATACCAATGGCTAAGTGATAGAGCACCATTAAGATATCTTAGAATTTGTTTGATAGTGATTAGGTGTGACATCTTGGGGTTGGCTTGATATCTTGCATAGATGCATGTAGCAAACATGATATTAGGCCTGCTAGCTGTGAGGCACATAAGAGTCCCAATCATTGCCCTGAAGAGATGTGCATCAACACACTCCCCCTCAAGATCAGGTCTAAGGAAGTGGTTTCTAGCTATGGGTGTCTTAGCAACCTTACAATCAGTCATGTTGAATCTTTCAAGTATGTCTTGAACATACTTTGACTGACTTATAAAGATGCCATTTTCAATTTGCTTCACTTGAATTCATAGAAAGAAATTGAGTTCCTCCATGGCACTAATTTCAAACCTGTCTTTCATCAGCTTTTCAAAGTCTTTGCAGTGCTTTGAATTAGTTGACCCAAAGATAATGTCATCCATATAAACTTGAACTAGCATTATGTCACTTCATGTTCCTTTGATGAAGAGAGTTCCATCAATAGTACCCTTGTTGTAGCCATACTGACAAAGATACTATGATAGAGTCTCATACCACTTCCTAGGTGCTTGGTTCAGCCTATAAAGTGCCTTATCAAGCTTGCAGCTATAACCAGGATTATCAGGATCTGCAAAACCAGGTGGTTGCTTGACATACACCTCTTCATCAATCACCTCATACAGAAAAGCAAACTTGACATCAAGTTGATAGACCTTGAAGTTCTTGGATGCAGCAACTGCCCAGAATATCCTAACAGCTTCCAGTCTTGCTACAGGAGCAAAGACATCAGTGTAGTCAATTCCTTCTTCTTGTGTGTACCCTTGAACAACTACTCTAGCTTTGTTCTTGATGAGAAGTCCTTTATCATCCTTCTTATTCGTGAACACCCATTTGGTCCTTATAGTAGTCTTCCCGTGAGGAAAAGGACATAGGTTCTAAACCTTTTGCCTTTTTAATTAAAGCAGCTTGTCTTGCATAGCCTCAACCCAACTTCCATCCTTTACAGCCTCATCAATTTTCTTTGTCTCTATCTGGGACAAGAAAACAAAGTGAAGGCAAACATTTGCATCATGGGTTTGTCCTCTTGTTCTTACCCCTGAGTCAACATTTCCAATCATGTTTGTGGAAGGGTTAGACTTGTGGATCATTAGCTAAGGGATCACAACAAGTTGCTTAGAGCGATATAAATTAGAGAAATTTAGATCTGGCATTGATGATTCACCCTCCAAATCAGCACGCTTATCAAGATTAACTTGATCCAATGAGTGTGTGACATCATTGATATTGTCATCAATGGAGTGGTTATGAGCATCAAGAAATTCCTGATCATTGTCACCACCACCATGCTCTTAAACATTTAATGCTCCTTGTTCTGAGTTGTGTGCCTCTAAGCTGGAATTTGAAGGCACCCTAAATGTATCAGCAAGATTTGTCATTGATGTGTTGTTAAAAGCTTCATTTGCAAGATCAGTTACCACTGGAGCTGAATATGTGTAGCTTGAAGGTCTTCTCAGCTCATATCTTGGATCAGAATCACTTGTAGGTGATATATTTGTAGACCCTGAAACATGTTCACAAAATTTGTTATAACATTTGGTAACTAAATCAAGATCAAATAGCCAACCCAATATAACCTTTCACACTGGGATTGTGCTCATTGAAAGTCACATTGGTTGACTCTTCAACTATTATAGTTCTAAGATTGTATACTCTTGAAGCCTTAGCTTGGGAAGAGTATCCAATAAATTGTCCATCATCTGATTTCTCAGCAAATGTGACAATTTGATATTTGGTATTCAAGATGGTGCAAGGACATCCAAATGACCTAAGTAAACCAATGAAAGGTTTCAGCTTATGCCAAAGTTCATAAGAAGTCTTACCATGAGTCTTAACCACTAAAACTTTGTTTTGCACATAGCACGCAATGTTGACTGCCTTTGCCTAGAAGGTGATGGGCAGTTTAGAGTCAGACAACATAATTTTTTTCAGCTTCAATAAGTGTCATGTTTCTCCTCTCAGCAACACCATTTTACTGAGAAGTCCTGGGAGCACTATATTGTCTTGTAATACCCTTTTCATCACAAAATGTATCAAGGATTTGGTTCTTGAATTCCATTCCTTGATCACATTGATTCTCAATCCTTAAGATAAAAGTTTTCAGAATCTGAGGAGTCTCATTCTTAGTTCTAAGGAAGAAGACCCAAGTGAACTTTGTAAAGTCATCTGTGATCTCTAAATAGTAAGAGGTCCTTCCTAGACTCATTACACTGGTAGGGCTAAACAGCTCCATAGGCAACAAGTGTAGGGGAATAGTGATGGAATTTTTTTCCTTTGACTTGTGAGATACCTTCTGTTGCTTCCCTTTCAGGCATGCAACATAGTGATTATCACTTTTGAACTCATTCTTTGGTATTCTAGTTACCAAATTATTCTTAATCAATTTATTTATATTTTTAAAGTTTACATGGCACGTTCTTTTATGCCAGAAAAAAGACTCATCACTATTTGCTTTAGATAGAAAGCATGAAACTTCTCATGAGGGAGATGTTTCTTGCAAATCCATCTTGTACATGTTCCCTATCAAAAGGGCTTTGAGTAGGATATGCTCATGAGGAATGACCACCCTAGGCCTGGGAACAATGCACTAATGCTTAGTGAAGAGCATGTTATGACTATGATCACAAAGTTGAGATACACTTAGAAGATTATATCAAAGCTTCTTGACAAAGTTTACCTTTTCAATGCTGAACTTACTATTTGTGACCTTGCCCCTTCCAGAAATATAACCACCTTCATTTCCTCCAAAAGCTACTAGCCCTCCATTAATTCATTCAAAAACATTTAGTAGAGACCTATTGCCTGTCATGTGCCTGGAACAACCACTATCAATGATCCAGACATTCTTGTTTGTCCTAAGTTGTTCCTACATAAAGAAAGTAACTAGTTACATTTGGAAACCCAAGCCTCATTGGTCTTGGGCTCATCAAAAGAAGTTGAAGACAATGCAACAGTAATTGATCCTATATTCATACTAGAAGGATCATTTGCTGAAGTTTATGAAGAATTCTCAACCATTTGGTCATTCTGCGGGATCGATTTTGTCACTAAACACTTAGTTTTCTCTCAAACTCACTTATACTCACTCGGTTATGAGGAAGGAAAATCTCAAATAGTTGATTATCATATACTAAGTAGCTCAAGAACACAAAGAAATAATTTCAAAGGTACTTGTATATATTACTTCTCAACTCTAAATTTTCAAGACTCTTACAAGCATAATACAAGAGTTACAATGAGAAACTATATATACTATCACCTACAACCGTTATACTTTGATACCAGCTGGAATCCTATAACTAAAGCAGATACTAAAAAGCTATATTTAAGGTATCTTAGATAATGTCTTATCTAAGATATGGTAGTCATGACATGTCCATGACTTACCTTTTGTCACTATAGGACCGTCAGAAGGGGTTATGCACTTTTACAACATAACAACACAAGTGAGGAGAGTTCTTTAGAACACTAAACAGATCAAATAAGGAAGTAGTTTAACTATTATGGGACATGCTAAGAACACAAGTAAAAGAGGGATAGAACAAGATAACAATACAAGTATTTTGTTTTCAATATTGCAGTATATTGCTTCTCAAGTTCTATTACAAAGTGTGACAAAGCATATTTATAAAGTTAAAAGTCTTTGAGATACATATACTACATCCTACAATTGGATATACTTTGAAAGCCAGATGGATACATATGCCTAGACAAGTAAATCAAATGAAGAGTCTAAAGGCAGATTGCCTTTTAACTAGTGACTATGACATGCCATAGCTCACATCCTAATATATTACAAAAGGATAAAGTACATAAAGTAGAAAGCTTAGACCCAAGACCTTAATGTATAGTATTCCAAAAGCATGGACCTTTTGACTGACTTGTAAAAGTTGGTGAGTCAATTAGAGTTGCAGCAGAAAGGTTGTCAAAATTTATGCAAAAGTACATCAGATAATAACATGTACATAAAAGTCTCGGAAGACTTTGTCTTTAAAGCTTTGGAAGACTTCATAATTACCTTTGGAAGATATTGGTCTTGGCTTCAGAAGATTTTACACTTAGACTATTTCTGATGTGAGGTGTAAAATTCACGAAGCATTTCTACTTCAGTACTTTAGTGCATGCATGCAGAGATACTTTAGATGCTTTGAATGTTTTGATTGCATCAGACTTGTTGGAATCCTTACAAACTCCCCCTAGGCTGATGCTAACAAAACATTTGAAGATCTTCATCAATTGACAGTCCTCATGATGCTGATGACCAGGCCATTCTTCATTAAATGGTCAGGATCACTCAGACTTTCATAGTATCTTCTCATTTCAAAGAGATCATGCAGAGGTAGGTTGAATAAGTCTTGCCATGTGTAGAAATTTACACTACCTTGATCTTTAATCACATGCCATGTTACTCGTTAGTTATGAAGGTCCAAGATAAGATGGGTCTCTCAGAAGCAAGAGGAGTCACTTTGATTGGAGTTGTTTGGGCTGCCTCTTCATCTACTCCCTTGGGTTGATCTGACTCATCCTGAGCTTTGGTGGTGGATGGTTTAGACTTCTTCTTATTCTTTAAATTTGGCCTAGAAGCCATCCTCTTCCTCCTCCTTGATGAATTTAACTGAGAAAACTGGTCTACAACACCTTGTCGATCAGTCGTGTCTTGCCCAGTTGGATGTTCCTCCCTCACAGGCAGAAGGAGAGGGAGATTGACCTAGTTGTAGATCAAAAGATGAAGTTTGTTAAGGCTCAATAGGAGGTCCAAGTTGTGTTGTCTCAAAAGGTTCAACCTTAACCTCCACTTCGTGAGGAACCTGACTTGGTGGGGAGTGTAAGTCAACAAGTTCTCCTATTTTGATCTTTTGCTTGAGCACTATGCTAATCCATAGTAGATAGAGACATAGAGCCAAGTATCCTTCCGGAGAATGCATACAACTTCAAGAAGCTCATCATTCTTTGTCTGTCAGCAGAATTCTTCATATTCTTTTGAATGATGGCCCTTGACTTTGCGACATCTTCCTTTAATTTTCTCTTTGTTGTCTTATGTTCTTTGAGTGCTTCAAGCACAAGTTGTTTGAGATATTTAAACTCCATGTACTCAAAGGACAAAAGAAGAAGTGCAGATGCCTGGTATAGACCTCTAGCACTCATGTAGTTGATCATATTGATCCTATCAGTCTCTTTGTCTACGTGAGGTTCTTGTGGAGCCACAGCCTCTTGTGCAGGACTTTCTTGAATTGTGGAGAGAGTGGGAACATGCTTGTATAATCTCTTTTGTCTCCATTCCTCCTTGATTTGAACAGGTAACTTTGCATCCTCTACTTCCTTTCTCTCTTTTGACACTTCCATGTCTGCCTGTTCATTAAGTTTTTCTAAGGCGAGAGATATAATCTCATCAATGTCATAGTTACTAGTTTGTAGGCAAGTAATCATGACTGCCTTCAACTCATGATTTTGAGTGTTTGGTCTGGGTGCAGCCCTGATTGCCACTTCAATGAATCCTACAAACCCAGAGGAACTTTCTCCCCTTAGCTTTCTCTTTCTCTCTCTCCTCCTCCTTAATCTCCTCAATAGTCATTTTCCTTTTCCTTTTGTCACTCACAAACCTTTGTGACTCAAGGTGGAGGGAGCTTTGGCCTTTATTGCTTAGTGTAGCCTCTAAGCTCTGGCTAGAGACAGGTTATGTTACACCTTCACCAATAGGTGCTTCACTGAGGAAATGAATTGTTGAAGTAGTTGTAGGTGGGACAGGGCTCTCAGACTCTACCACTGGCCCTTCAGTCAAGGTTTCCCCATTGAAACTAATCTAAAAGTCTGCCTCAACATCTTGTTGACTAATAGTATTACCTAATTGCCTTTGTCTCATTCTAAGACTGAACTCTTTAGTAATTCTATCTTGAATCCTTTGTGCAGCCTGTTAACTTGTCTAGATTAGCTTGGATTGACAAGTGGCATGTTGATCAGGTCAAGACCTTCATAGTAGTTCAACGTCTGAAAACTAAAGACTTCTTGTTATCCTTAAACTCTTTGAAGAATAAGCGCTATTCTGTTTGCATCATACATCCACCCTATGATGTAATTAGAAGTTCCTTGAGGTGGAGATGATACAACCCTTGGTATGCCTTCCTGAAAAAGACATTGAATGTAGGAGTCTATTGACTCCATATCAATGTGAGCTTGAGGAAGTTGCTAAGTATGGACAGTTGCAAATGAACATGATGAGTTCTCAATGTCCATGCTCTTTGAAGAACTCTCGGGTTCTGTGTTTGTGGTGACTTTCTCCCCTTTTTTGGTAGCATCACCCACTTGCATAGGTTAGCTAGAGGTTAGATCAACCACATTCACATGTTCTTGTCTTCCTGGTTGAACTCTTGTTAATGGTCCCCCAGCTAGGTTTTTCCTTAGGATGTCTTAACTTGCTGATCAGTGACCTTGATTTGCAAGGTAGTCGCCTGATATTCAAGATTACTAACCTTGGAGACTAGGTAAGTGCATATTTTTGATAGTTTTTGCACATTTAGCCTCAGATACCCCTCATTTTCATTTGAAGAATCATTGGGTCGTGAGAGATTTGGACCAAAGTCTTCTTTTTCCCTATCAGCATGAAGTTCTTGGTTGCTGGTTTTCCTATGCTCAATGACAACTTCAATTGAAGTGTCAATTGGCTGAGTTGCCATGGTTGAGATCTTAATGATGTAATCACTTACTGAAGTGAGAGCCCCTTCCTTATGGATATCCTGAACAAGTTTAGAAGTATCCACATAGTGATAGGTGACTGATATGGGCTAGACATAGGTGACTCACGAGCACTCAGCTCTCTTTGAGTAGGGGAGGAGTAGAGAGACTCATGGTACTCACTGAAATCTAAATCTTCATCAGTAGAGAAATCAAGGTTTGGGATTGGTGATTTAAGTCTAGAGTTTGGGGATAGTAAGTGTCCCCTGAAGGTTGTTCACTTGAGTGTTGAGACTCAGAGTGAAGGCTTCAGGAAGTTTAGCTAGTTAGCTAATCAGGCTGCGCATGAGGAACCTCAACACTGATCCTTGAAGAGATGGGAGTGGTTTGCTCATCAAGAGAAGTGGGAGCTCTAGTATCCACCTCCTCCTGCATGGGTGAGCGTATGGGAGCCTGCACAGACTTAATAGGTTGAGCAGGGGTTCGTTTGGATTTTCTTTTGTAAGTGTGGGTGATTTGACTTCTTGCTGGTGGTTGGGAAGTAGAAGGTGTGGGGTCAACACTAGCTTGTGTTGCTAGGTTGTCACCTTGAGCAATGAGCTCTAATATTTTGGGGAGAAGGGTTGTTTCTACCCCTGAGAAGCCAATAATTGGCTTTTTCAAAAATTTAAAGATGTTGGGCTTCATATGTCCCAATTTAAGGATATTACGTGTTTCCTTCAACTGTGAACCCAGTTCAGAGTTGAGAATGTATTGAACATATCTAGGAAGCATGTAATACCCTAAGGAGTCCAAGTTAGCAAATAAATTTGTGTAAACAAACTAAGAGTACCTGAAGTTTACCCCTTAAACCATTCCATGCACTATGAAGGAGAGATCTTCAAGAATCTGGTCCCACCATCCATGCTTGTTGGACAAGTTGTGGATAACCACATGAAGCAGATATTTCCACTAAGATGAGCCCTTCCCTTTCCTAAAGGTCTTTACAGAGAAATCTCCCTCATAGCCCATCTGCTCAAAGGAATGATTAATAGCTTCTTTTCAAAGAACAACTCACCTCTTCATCATCCAACTGAAAATGATTGTTAATGATGCCCGGAGTGATAAAGATTATCCTCCCTTACATTGTGGCAGATAGTGTCTTCTCCTCATCCATAATGACCTCTTGGCAGGTCTTCCAAAATTCAAGCAAATAATCCTCATACATAGAAGGATTAATGATATGGGAGGTGAAGTAGTTTGATAGAGCCAGAAAATAGCAAATCTCTCAAAAACTATCATCTTTCTCAGAGTTCAATAGAGCTACCTAGTTGTGTTGCCTATTAAGTGGCGTGGACAAATTCGGGTTATTTTGGAGATTTAGATTGGCCATTTTGAGAAGCTTAAGGGTGAAGGAAGATGAAGAACAAAGGTGGTTTGGGAGAATTTAGGTTAAAGAAGAAATGTGGATGAAGAAGATAGTGAAAGAGGGGGGAACCGTTGGGTTTATATGTGAAAAGGATTTGAGACAAAGTTAATGAAAGAGGATAAGCTTTGAAATCTGGAAGTCGGTCCCACCTCTGAAAAAGTAGTTTTATTTTGCCCAAAAAGTAGTTTTCTTTTGCCCAAAAAGTAGTTTTCTTCGAAGTCAATAAATCTTTCGAAGGTTATTTTGCTTCGGAAGTTGTTGAAGAAAATCTTCCGAAGGCGAATTGACTTTGGAAGATATTTCAAAGATTTTTAAGAATTTTCATTCGGAAGAGATTTAGAACTCAGAGTTTTTATTCTATGAAGAACTAAAACTTCCAAAGAGAAATTGTTTTCGGAAGAAAATATGTTCTTATAAAACATATAGGTATTTAAGTTGATTTTAAGCTTCGGAAGATATTTGAAATTTTTCTTCTGAAGGTAAAACTACGTAAGTAGATATTTGTTTTCTAAGTCAAAAGTTTCTTCCGAAGGTAATTTTAAATCTTCCGAAGGATAAAAAGAACAAAATGTTAAAAAGTCTAAGGAATAACTTTTTTTTAAAAGATTTTACTTCCAAGGAGAACAACGGGCTTATGAAGGTGATAAAATAGAAAACTTAGGACACATAGGTTTTAGAAATAATGTGATTAAGTTTTAAGAAAAGCTACTCAAAGTTATTCATCCCAATAGATGATACAAGATATTTCAATCTTTGTTCATCAAAAGCTTTGGTGAACTATCAGCATATTGTTCATTTGTGTTAACCTTGACTTGTTTGATTAATCCTTTTTCAAAGTTATCTCTAATCAAATGATACCTGATATTGATGTGCTTTGTTCTTGAGTGCTGCACAGGATTTTCTATGATTGAGATAGCACTATTGTTGTCCATGTGGATGGGAGTCTCCTTGAAGTTGAGTCCATAGTCCAACATCTGATTTTGAATCCAAAGTACTTGATTACAACATCTTGCAGCAGCAATGTATTCAGCCTCAGTAGTTGATGCAAGTACACAGGATTGTTTCTTACATTGATTGGAGACTATCCTTCCATGAAGAAATTGACATCCCCGGATGTAGACTTTGTAGTCATATTGAAGCCACCATAGTCACTATCTGTATAAGTCAGAATTCTTTAGATACCAAAGGCTAAGTGATGGAGCAGCATTGACATATCTCAGAATTCTTTTGACAGTGATTAGGTGTGACATCTTGGGGTTGGCTTGATATCTGGCACATGCATGTAGCAAACATGATACTAGGCCTGCTAGTTGTGAGGTACATAAGAGCCCCAATCATTGTCCTGAAACACCCCCCCTCAAGATTAGGTCCAAGAGAGTGGGTTTTGGCTATGGGGGTCTTAGAAACCATACAATCAGTCATGTTGATTCTTTAAAGTATATCTTGAACATACTTAGACTGACTTATGAAGATCGCATTTTCAACTTGCTTCACTTGAATTCCTAGAAAGTAATTGAGTTCCCCCACGACACTCATTTCAAACGTGTCTTTCATCATCTTTTCAAAGTCTTTGCAGTGCTTTAAATTAGTTGACCCAAAGATAATATCATCCACGTATACTTGAACTAGCATAGTGTCATCTCATGTTCCTTTTATAAAGAGAGTTCCATCAATAGTACCTCTCTTGTAGCCATGCTGATAGAGATACTATGATAGGGTCTCATACCATGTTCTTGGTGCTTGGTGCAACCTATAAAGAGCATTATCAAGCGTGTAGACATAATCAGGATGATCAAGATCTGCAAACCTAGGTGGTTGTTTGACATAACCTCTTCATCAATCACCCCATAAAGGAAAGCACACTTGACATCGAGCTAGTAGACCTTGAAGTTATTAGATGCGGCAAAAGCTAGAAATATCCTAATAGCTTCAAGTCTTGCTATAGGGGAAAAGGCATCTGTGTAGTCAACTCCTTCTTTTTGAGTATATCCATGAACCACTAGTTTGGCCTTGTTTTTTATGACAAGTCCTCTATCATCCTTCTTAGTTCCGAACACCCATTTGGTTCCTATAGTAGTCTTCACATGAGGAAGAGAACGTAGGTTTCAAACCATTTGCCTTTTGAATTAAAGCAGCTCCTCTTGCATAGCTTTAACCCAACTTCTATCCTTTAGAGCCTCATCAGTTTTCTTTGGCTCTATCTGGGACAAGAAACAAGAGTGAAGACAAACATTTGCATTGTGGGTTTGTCCTCTTCTTCTTACCCATGTATCAACATCTCCAGTGATGTTTGTGGAAGGGTGAGACTTAAGGATCCTTAGCTGAGGAATCATAGCAAGTTGCTTGGACAGATCGAAATTAAAGAAACTTTGATCTACCAATGAGGATTCACTCTCAATATCAGCACACATGTCAAGATCAACTTGATCCAATGAGTGTGTGAGATCATTCATGTTTTCATCAATGTAGTGATTTTCAGCGTCAAGAAATTTCTTATCACTGTCACTACCACCATGCTTACCAACATTTGAAGCTCCTTCCTTTGAGTTGTGTCCCTTTAAGCAACAATTTGAAGGTAATCCAGAGGCATGAGCAAGATTTGTCATTGATGTGCTGGTAAAAGCCTCATTTGCAAGATTTGTTACCACTGGAGCTGAAGATGTGTAGCTTGAAGGTCTTCTTAGCTCAAATCTTGGATCAAGATCACATGTAGGTAGTATGTCTGTAGATCCTGAAATATGCTCACAAGATTTGTTAAAATAGTTGGTAACTAAATCGAGATCAAACAACCAATCAGGACCAGAACCATTCACAGTGGGAGTTTGCTCATTGAAAGTCACATTGGCTAACGTTTCAACTACTCTAGTTCTGAGATTGTATACTCTATAAGCCTTATTCTAAGAAGAGTATCCAATGAAGTGTCCATCATCTGATTTCTCAACAAACTTGGTAGTTTGATCATTGGTATTCAAGATGGTGCAAGGACATCTGAATGACCTGAGAAAATTAATGAAAGATTTCCTCCTGTGCCAAAGTTCATAAGGAGTCTTACCATGAGTCTCATCCTTAGTTTCTTTCCTTTGACTTGTGAGACACCTTGTGTTGCTTCCCTTTTAGCCATGTCACACAATGGTTATCACTTGTAAACATTTCTTTGTCATTCTAGTTACCAAATCATTCTTAATAAGTTTATTCATGTTTTTGAAGTTTACATGGCATTTTCATTTATGCTAGAGGAAAGACTTATCGCAATATTCTTTAGATAGAAAGCATGAAACTTCTCTTGAGGGAGATGTTTCTTGCAAATCCATCTTGTACATGTTCCCTCTCCTAGGGCTCTAAACAGGATATGCTCAGGAGGAATAACCACCCCGGTCCTGAGAACAATGCTCTCATACTTAGTAAAGAGCATGTTACGACTATGATCACAAAATTGAGATACACTCAGAAGATAATACCCAAGTTCCTTGACAAAATTTACTTTTTCAATAATGAGCTTACCATTTTTGACCTTACCCCTTCCTGTAATGTAACCTCCAGCATCTCCTCCAAAAGCAATTGGTCATCCATCAATTCTTTCAAACTTTTAGAGTAGTGACCTATTGCCTACATTTTTGTTTGTCTTGAGTTGTTCCTGCACAAAAGAGATGGTTAGTCACATTTGGAAACCCAAGCCTCATTAGTCTTGGGCTCATCAATAATATTTGAAGACAATGCAACAGCAATTAATCCTATAGTCATACGATCATTTGTTATAGTTGATGAAGAACTTTCATCCACTTGGTCTTTCTTTGACTTCCACACCACCTTTGGAAGCTTAGACTTGACCTTCAATACTTCGGAAGTTTTGTTGACTTCGGAAGTTTTGATGACTGTGCCTTCAGAAAATCTTGCTTTCACTACAACAGGCTTTAGTACTTCATAAGCATTCCTTTCTTTTGAGACCACAGTTTCTTCCGAAGGCAAGGTTCCACTTGTCTTCATCATTTTGGAGCTTCTGAAGGAAAGGGATTTTCCTTTTGAAGCTTTTTCTTCTTCTCCAAACTCTTAGAAGCTTCTTTCTTTGTTATGTGGAAATTACTCTTGGATTGTAGATATAATCTTTAGCAAGATGAGAGGTACTCCTACACATAACACAGACCATTTTCTTCCTTCTAGGAGTCTTCTTTTGTGAACAAAGCTGAACTTGATCAGTTTCACTCTCCATCTTCATCTTCTCAATAATGTGGAAATCTTGTGTGGTTAGAACCACCTTTGGAGATGATGATCCATGTTGTACAGCAGTGGGCACAACTTATCAACTTTCTTCATAATGATGGGATGACTTGGACATCAACTAGAACTTCGTTGTTGGAGTTCAAGTTTGTGTCCTCGGCTTTAACCACTTCAAATCCTGCAAAAACAAAGACTTGTTTCCGTGTAGAGTTAAAAATGGCCTTGATCTCTTGAGCCTTCTTTGCCATTCCTGTTGATACATGTATGTCCCTAGATCATGATATGTGATGTTATAGATCTTGTTGGTATGATTGATGAAATGATATTGATTGTTTGTTAGTTATAATGTTTAATGTTTCATTAATGAGTTGACCTTGAATTGGTTAATTAGGTTAGTGATTGCTTGAATGATTACATATAATGTTTATTATTAATACAATACATTCAAACTTAACATAATAAAGTTCTCATGCGAATGGCTCATGCGAGTGAACCATACGCATGAATAACTTCACACGATTGACTCAGTCGCACGACTGAACCAGGAGACTGGACCAGTCGTACGATTGTAACATAAGATTGGCTCAGTCGCACGACTGAACACTCAGTCGTACGAATGAATCAACCGCATGGTTCAATCGCACGACTGAACCAGACTAATGGTTCAGTCGCACGATTGAATACACCAACCTATAAATACAACTCAATTCGTGAAAAAGAGAGACTCTCGATTAATTACGATTCCAGACGTACCCTAGCCGTCCAGAAACCTCTCAATTCGTTCTCCAAGTTCATAGAACACATTAGATCGATTCCCAATCGATTTCTAACGTTAGTTACAATTCTTGATTGATTCTTCGTGTGTTCTCACTGATTGGATCGCCAATCAAATAGGATTCCGCACTATTTGATCTGGTTTACACGTTAATCTCTAGGTATTTCGGTCAAATACCAGGTCCTAACAAGTGGTATCAGAGCCAGGTTCTTGATTACGTGTGATTCAATCAAGATTGATAAAAAGTTTGTGTCTTTGCACTAAAAACGCAATCTTTTGTGTCAAAAGTGATCTTGGACGTTCCCTGCTCATCAAAGTTTGGTTTCTACGGACTTAGGCAATTCAACCTTGCGAAAGTTCGAATTTTTACGGCTAAAACACGTTTAACCTAGAAATTTTCGCATAAAGCAGTTTCAGTCGCACGAGTGAGCCATTCGCACGACTGGACTCATTCGCATAGCTTAGTCGCACGATTGGACATAGTCGTATCTCCATTCGTACGATTGAACCGTTCGGTCGCACGGTTCATATGCATCAGATTCATTCGCACGACTAAGCTAATCACTTAGTTCAGCCGCACGATTGAACCAGTCGTATAGTTCATACGCACGACTGAGTGTTCATACGCACGCCTACTCCATTCGCACCCTTCAGTCGGCCGACTCAAAATTGCTTATTAGACTTAAAGTTATTTAAAATGGAAGATCAAATGTCAGCCTTTACTGCTGGGAAGGACTCTAGGATCCAAACCTACTGTTACTTGAGAGTGAGGTGGGTAATCATAATAAACCACCAAAGCTTTTACGTTAGATGAGTTTCCCCACTAGAAACAACATTTTGAGATCTACCTCGATGGAGTGGATCCGAATCTATGGGAGGCCATCGAGATTGGATATAGTACACCGGTGGGAGCCGATGGAGTAAAGTTAACCTTAGGAGGGATGACAGACGCGCAGAAAGTCAAATATAATGCAGAGAAGAGGGTCTATGCATTGACTACAAGTCAATCCCTAAAGAGATATTCCACCAGTACTCAGAAAATAAGCAGTCCAAGAAACTATGGGATGAGCTAGAGAAGAGGTACGACGGGAATGCCTCGTTGAAGGCAATCAAGGCTAAGGAGTTAAAGAAGGAATTCGACAACTTCTCATCGATGGGAAACGAGAGTTTGGATGATGTTATAGATAGATTCTACCATCTGATGAGTGAACTGCATACACATGGAGTGGCTACTACCATGGAAGAGAAAGTTAATAATTTTGCAAACGGATTGCCTGAAAAATGGGTTTTATTCGTGTCTAATCTTAGACAGAATGGAATGCTGTCAAAACTGGATATTAATGACTTCATTCGGAAGTTGCGAGAAGAATCACTTAGAATGAAGTACAGAGCTCAGAAGTCTACGTACAATCAAAATCCAACTTTATACAATGCCATTCCTCAAGCTAAGACATCTGGAGCACCTCTTCAGACCGCATTCGTGTCTAGCTCATCGAGTCCTACACATGCACCTTCTTCAGGTTCAGAATGTCAGGGTCTTCGTCTACCCAATACATTGGATCTGAAGCAAATGCTACTAGACTGAAGACCGAGAACCTCGGTAATGTGACTGTGGAAGTAGCTCGGGCACATGGATCTATTAGCAGCAATGGTCCATTCCTATGATGAACTTGTTACTGGAAAGATTGGAAACTGCCATCTGGCAGACGAGGACTACGAGCAGGTGGACAAAATGGAGCTTGAGAGAATGGACATAATGTGGGCCTTAGCAAGTGCTGTCCAAGGGCGAAGAATTTTGTGAAAAAGACTAGACAGAACTTGGTTGCTACTAAGGATACCACCTTTGGCTTCGACAAGAGTAAAGTGACCTGCTTTAACTGTGGTGAAAGGGGGCACTTCAAGAGAGAATGTGTGAAGCCAAAGAAGACTGGGAATGGGAACCCGTTTTCATCCTTCACTCGTCAGACAAGCAAACTACCACTTCTACTTCCTCAAACAAGGACTCAAAAGCCTTGACTGCTCATGATTATGAAGGACAGGATTGGAGTTTTAGTTTTGTCTCACCAGGGGAATCAAACATAGAAAATGTAGAAGATATTGATAGTGATTCCGCTAGTGAAGTAGATCTAGCAGTTGAGACAGCAATGTCACGTAATGAAGAAGCAATTGCAACCGAGGTCAGTTACAAGCCAAAAGTGGAGACTACCATGTCAGAGACAGAAAAGACAGAAGCAAAAGAATCAGAATCATCTGATACTGCATTCATGGCAAACGCTTCTGAATCTGCTCAGCTAAGTACTACTGACACAATGTTTAATAATCATGCTTGTTCTGACTGTGATGCCATTAGGAATAGCATAGATGCTAAATTTGCTAGGTTATTAGATCATAATGATAACTTGATAAAAGATTGCATCTATGCACTAAGGCTAATAGGGTACTAAAACAAAATGAGCTCAGTTATAAAGAAAAGATAGACCTTTTGACTAAACAGCTTAGGGAAACCGAAGTAGTTGCCTTTAATCAAGCTAATGACATTAGGTATTATCTAAACTGCATAGAAGACACTAAGAAACAAAAGGCAGTCTTAGAAGTAGAAGTAAATTCACTAAAACGGAAACTGCAAGTTGACTAGTTCGTCACACATAGTCCACTTAGTAAAAGAAAGGAACAACGGGGAGGGACTGGGTTATAAAGTGGTTCCGCCACCACCTGAGACTTTGATGAACACTAAAACTAGACCTTTAAGTAGTAATCCCATCAAGGATCATGTAGTGTCTACTCCTCTTGTTAGTAATCCAGATTCCTTATGTTCATCTATGACACTGGAAACAAACAAAAGGATACCACTTCAAAGGCAAAGGGTAAATTGCTTTGTGTTATTTGGAAAAGAAATTTGAAAAGATTAACTTAAAGTCAGGTTCTAACAAAGTCAAATCAGAACAAAAAGGGCTTCTAAGGATAATCTTTCACATACTTCAAGTCAAAGACCAATTAACCAAAAAAAAAGGATGTCAAACAGGTTAAATAAGTTAATTTTGTTGACCAGTAAACACATCAAAAGAACTAGAGTCAAAACCTAAAGTGAGTGATATTACTAGAGTGTCACACACGTCTCCACAAAGAAAGTTTAATCATAAAGTTGATAGCAGGGTGTGCTACAACTGCGGAGAATGTGGACACATTGCTTCCTACTGTACTTATTATCAGACACCTAGGAAGAAGATTGAACTTCAGGACTCAAAACCTAAGTCTTCTAAGGGAGCTCTTTAACTCCACCTAGAAGAACTAGTGAACAGAAAGTTCAATCCGTGAGCCAGTCGACTGTGTATCACAAACAGGCATTGCACAAATCTGGCCTATGGAAAGAAAAGTCAACCTCTGTGGCTGATAATGATGACAAGAAGGAACCTGAGCTACCCTCACCTTCTAAGGGTCAATGGATTAAATTTCTGATGTGTGATGCCTCTGGGAAACCCAAGCCAGTAAAGGCTTGGGTTCCTAACCTAAACTAATCCTTTACCTTTTATGTGCAGGTTGTTCAATACAGTGCTTAAACTAACACGTGGATAGTAGACAGCGGAGCATCTAGGCACATGATAGGAAATAGAGCCCTTTTATCAAATGTCAAACAAATAAAAGGAGGGCATGTTTCGTTTGCTGGTAACAAGGGAGGATATATCACAGCTCAGGGAGAAGTTGGAAATCAGAAAGTTAAGTTTGATAGGGTGAACTACATCCAGCAACTTCAAAACAACTTACTCTCTGTTTCACAAATATGTGATAAGGAATTTAAATTCATCTTCGACAACAAGAAGTGTTATGTACTGAAGAAAGACTACGTGATCCCAGAGGACCAAGTGTTGACGACTGCTTCAAGATATAAAGATCTTTATGTCTTGGATCTGTCAACAGCTTCTACAATGGATCATGAGGTTCAGTGTTTTCTATCCAAAGCTACTGAAAAGACTCCATCTCCTGGCATCGGAGAATGGGACATATCAGTGAAAGGAAGATGAATCACTTGATTCAGAAGGATCTGGTGAGAGGCGTAAATGTCAAGAACTTTCAGCTTCCTGATTTCTGTATAGGCTTGCAAGAAAGGTAACAGACAAAGAAGTCTCATAACGAAAAGAAAGTTAATTCAATAGACCTTCCCTTGAACTTCTACACATGGATCTGTTCGGTCCAGTCAGTACAAAGAGCATTGCAGGCGACCTGTACTGTTTTGTGGTCACCGATGACTACTCAAGGTTCACTTGGTAATGTTTCTGAAATCCAAATCAGAAACATTTGAATCATTCAAGGAGTTGGTAACCACACTGGAATCTCTCTACAAGCTGAAAGTCAGACAAGTATGCTCAGACAACGAAACGGAATTCAAGAACCATTGGATGGAGGAATACTGCAAGGAAAAGGGGATTGTACATCATTCACTTCTGCTTACACACCTCAGATGAATGGCGTTGCTGAGAGAAAGAACAGGAGCTTGATAGAGACAGCACGGACTATGCTGGCAGACTCGAAACTGCCTATCCAATTCCGGAATGAGGCAGTGGCAATGCATGTTATACACTGAATCGAGTCCTGATAGTCAAGCGCCACGGAAAAACATGTTACGAGCTACTACAAAGACGCAAACCGAATGTAAGGATTCCTGAAGTCTGATGCAACCCAAAACTGCCTAAGTGTTTCAGCAACATGCACTAAGTACTGAAGTGAAGAATGCTTCGGAAGAATTACACAAAGCATTAGAAAATACTCTAATGTAATATCTTCCGAAGCCAAGACCAATATCTTCCGAAGCCTAACATGAAGTCTTCCGAAGCTTGAAGAGACAAAGTCTTCCGAAGCTTCAACCTATGAAGACAGATTTTCTCCAAAGACTTTTAGTACACATGCTTTATCTGATGTACTGTTCCATAAAGCACCTTTTCCGCTGCATCTCTGATAAGTCACCAACTTACAAGAGTTGGTGAAAAGGTCCATGCTTTTGGTAACTGTACATTGAGGTCTTGAGTCTGAAACTTTCCACTTTATGTACTTTATCCTTTTTATAATGTATAAGGATGTGAGCTATGGCATGTCATAGTCACAAGGTCAAAAGGCAGATATGCCTTTTGATCCTACAATTGATTTTGTTAGTGTCTAGTCAATTGTATCCAGCTGGCTTTCATAGTATAGCCGCTGTAGGTTGTAGTATAAGTATTCCAAGTTCTTGTATCTTTCCGTAATGCTTTGTAACACTTGTAAAAGAACTTGAGAAAGCAATATACTGCTACCTTGAAAACTATACTCTCTTGTTCTGTCTCTTGCTTTACTTGTGTTCTCTGCATCACCTTTGGTTACCCAGTTCACTGTTTGATTAACGTTTAGTTAATCTCCTCATTGTGTTGTTGTGTTGTAATTGTGTCCAAGCCCTTGAACGATCCTGCATTGGTATCAGAGCATTCAGGCTCGTGATATAAGATCTAACATCTTAAGATCCCTCACACTTAATATCCCTTAAGATTCGTTTTCAATGTGATGACGATATGGAACCAAAATCCCATTCACTCTTGATGACTCTGTCTGACACCTGTGTGACATGAGATGGAAGGCTTCATCAGGTCTCTTGACTCAAGAATGTGGGAATCTGTTGAATATGGACCTTTCATACCTAGCACCCCCTCTGCTACCGGTGCTGGTATGATTCCTAAAGATGTGGCCAACTACTCAGATGAAGATAGGAAAAGAGTAGAGATTGACAGGAAGGCCATGACTGCTCTTCAGACTGCTATTCCAAACTCTGTGTACAGAGGTTTTAAGAAGTGCAAAACAGCTAAACAGCTGTGGGATGCACTGAAACTGATGTATGAAGGCTCCTCTGAAGCCAAGGAGAACAAGAAAGATCTTCTGAAGCAGCAGTTTGAAAATTTCACCTTTAAAACAGGTGAAACCATGACCCAACAATACTTCAGGTATGTTGAGATTGTGGATACCCTTGTGGATGGAGGAGTTCCTCTTGAGAACAGAGACATTGTAAGGAAGTTCATGTCCTCACTTCCTAGGCAATGGACACACTATTGTGTGGTAATCAAGAGGACTGAGAACCTTAAAACTCTTACTCTGACAGAGTTATATGGGATTCTCAGTGGATACCAGATGGAAATGAACTTACAAGGTTCATCTGGCAACTCTAACAATCAAATGGGTTCAGCCCTTCATGTGGTTGAAAGGGACAGCATAGAACCCCAACATCATCTTCTATGCTACCCTGACAACTCACAAAAGGGTCCTTTCATCACCTTCCCGGAGACACCAAGGGAGAACTTTACTCAAGGAAGCCCATTCCAAGAGACAAGTTCTTCTCAAGCCTTTGTGTCTGCAGATGAAAGCTGTGGAAATTATCTCTTCACTCTTGAAGATCTAGACTGTATCCATCCAGATGACCTGGAATACATGGAGATAGTTCAGCAGATGGCTCTTCTCACTCACAGAGCCAAGAAGTTCTACAAGAGGACAGGAAGAAAATTTCCAAGCAATGCTACCAGTGGTAAGTTTGGCCTGGATAAAAGCAAAGTTAAGTGTTACAATTGTAACCTTATGGGTCACTTCGCCAGGGAGTGTAAGGCACCCAGAGCAAATGGGGGTCAAACACAACTCAGACCAAACTACACCAACAATACCCCTCAGGCTGAGAAGACAAAGCAACATGCTGCGGTTGCTGTTGAAGAGGGAGGATTTGACTGGAGTTTTCAGGCGGAGGATGCTTCTCCAAACCAAGCATTGATGGCTGATCATGATGAAGCCAAGGTATTAGACATCTTTGCTCCCCTGAATGCATTGCTAAAGTAAATAGATACAGGTCCTACAACCTAGAGATGAGATCTGATCTTGAGTCATTAAACATATTAAAATCTGACTTTAGAAAGTCTAAAATGATTACAAGTTAAAGATAGAAGACTTGGAGAAAACTATTTCAGTACTAAAACATGAACATACAGATTTTAAAACTCAGATCCAAGATCTCATCACTAAGTTGACTAAGTGCCAGGCTGAGCTTGTGATCAGCAAAGCCCTGGCAGAGAAAAGTGTTCTTGAAGAAGAGACCTTCAAGAACATGATATCCTCATCCCTACACAATAAGGTTTGTTATCAAAATAGACAGGGACTGGGATCAAATGAGATAGCTCCTCCACACACAATCTTGTCTGTAAGATCTCCTAGGTGTGGAACTTGTGAATGAGCTTCCTCTCATAGATCCAGTAAGTGAGGATGATGAAGAAGTGATAGTGAGGAATCCCTCTGAGAAGAGTGAAGAAGAGGATTCCTCCAAGGGCCACTATCCTTCTGAGGAGAAGAAATTAACTGTGATGACCAAGTCCAAGAGAAAGAACTTGATCAGGAAGAGCAAAACGAAAGCAAAGAAGGCTTAAGAATCAAGGCTACCTTTGATGCTAAGCAGAAACAAGTGTTCATCTCTGCAGGTTTCAAAGCAATAAGGACTGAAGACATCCACCAAAGCCTCTTATCCAAGAGTTCTGGTTCATGTTCAAATCATCTCAGTACAAAGAAAGACTGAGCTGCTGTGTACCACTGCTGCACAGCCTGGACCATCAAATTCCAAGAACAGTTCACAGCCCAGGGAACTGTATCTGAATCTACCAAGATGAAGATGAAAAAGGGATGTGACCAAGGCCAGTCTTGCTCTCAAAAGGAGATTTCTTTGAAGAAGAAAATGTTGTGTGTTATGTGTGAAAGTACTTCTCATATTGCCAAGGATTGTCCATACAATCCTAAAAGTACTATCCACATGACCAATACAAAGACTTCAAAGAATCTCAAGAAGTCTCAAGCTTCGGAAGGAAAGTCTGTTTCCTTCGGAAGCTCCAAATCAAAGAAGAAGGTAAATGGAAAATTACCTTCGGAAGCAAAGTTGGTCTCGGAAGAAAGGAATTCTTCCGAAGTACTAAAGTCTACTGCAGTGACTGTAGATTCTTCGAAGTATCAGTCATTAAAACTTGTGAAGCTCCAAAAGCTTCTAAGGTTTTGAAGGTCAAGTCCAAGACTCCAAAGGTGGTGTGGAAGTCTAAGAAAGACCAAATGACTGAGGTTTCTCCATCAACAACAGCCGAAGATCCCCTCTGTACAACCATAGGATCTATTACTGTTGCATTGCCTTCTATTACACTTACTGAACCCAAGACAAGTAAGGCTTGGGTTTCCAAATGTAACTAATCATTTTCTTTGTGCAGGAACAGCTCAAGACAACAAGAATGTCTGGATAATTGACAGTGGCTGTTCCAGGCATATGACAGGCGATAGGTCTTTACTTCATAATTTTGAGAGAATTGATGGAGGACCTGTTGCTTTTGGAGGAAATGAAGGTGGTTACATTTATGGAAGGGGCAAGGTCACAAATGGTAAGCTCAGCATTCAGAAGGTAAACTTTGTTAAGGAGCTTGGGTACAATCTTCTGAGTGTATCTCAATTTTGTGATCAGAGTCATAACATGCTCTTCACTGAGCATGAGTGCATTGTTCTCAAACCTGGAGTGGTCATTCCTCATGAGCATATTCTGCTCAGAGCCCCCAGGAAAGGGAACATGTACAAGATGGATTTGCAAGAAACATCTCCCTCTGGAGAAGTTTCATGCTTTCTATCTAAAGCAAATAGTGATGAGTCTTTCCTATGGCATAAAAGAATGTGCCATGTAACTTAAGAATATGAATAAATTAATCAAACATGATCTGGTAACTGGAATGCCAAAGAAAGAGTTTACAAGTGATGATCATGTGTTGCATGCCTGAAAGGGAAGCAACACAAGGTATCTCACAAGCCTAAGGAAAGGAACTCCATCACTACTCCCCTACACTTATTACATATGGATCTCTTTGGCCCCACCAGTGTAATGAGTTTAGGAAGGACCTTATACTGTCTAGTGATCACAGATGATTTTACAAGATTCACTTGGGTTTTCTTTCTTAGAACTAAGAGATGAGACTCCTGAGATTCTAAAGAATTTCATCTTAAAGATTGAGAATCAATGTGATCACAAGGTCAAAACCATAAGATGTGATCAAGGAACTGAATTCAAAAACCAAATCCTTGATACATTTTGTGATGAAAAGGGTATTACAAGACAATACAGTGCTCCCAGGACTCCTCAGCAAAACGGAGTTGCTGAGAGGAGAAACAGGACACTTATTGAAGCTGCAAGAACTATGTTGTCTGACTCTAAACTGCCTATCACCTTCTGGACAGAGGCGGTTAATACTGCCTGCTATGTGCAAAACAGAGTCTTAGTAGTTAAGACACATGGTAAGACTCCTTATGAACTTTGGCACAAGAGGAAACCTTTCATTGGCTTTCTCAGGTCATTTGGATGTCCCTGCACCATCTTGAATACCAAAGATCAAATTGCCAAGTTTGCTGAGAAATCAGACGATGGACACTTCATTGGATACTCTTCTCAAGCTAAAGCTTATAGAGTATACAATCTCAGAACTAGAATCATTGAGGAGTCAGCCAATGTGACTTTCAATGAGCACACTCCCAGTGTGGCTGGTTCTGGTCCGATTGGCTATTTGATCTTGATTTAGTTACCAACTGTTTTAATAATCTTGTGAGCATGTTTCAGGATCTGCAGAAAATTTAAATACAGGTGATCCTGATCCAAGATTTGAGCTTGGAAGACCTTCAGCTCCAGTTGGAACCACTTCAGCAAATGAGATTTCTATCAGCACAACAATGACAAATCCAGCTGATACATCTGGCATGCCTTCAAATTCCAGTTCAGAGGCCTCTCAACCAGATAAAGACACCTCAATTGCAGAAGATAACAATGGTGATGGTGAAAGTGATCAAGAATCTCTTGATGCTAATAACCATACCATAGATGATAACATCAATGATGTCACACACTCATGGATCAAGTTAATCTTGATAAGTGTGATAATGTGGAGGATCAATCTTCAAGACCAGATCTAAATTTCTCAATTTGGATCTATCTCAGCAACTTGCTGTGATCCCTCAGCTAAGGATCCACAAGTCTTATCCTACTACAAACATCATTGGAGATGTTATCTCCGGGGTAAAACAAGAGGGCAAACCCATGAAGCAAATGTTTGTCTTCACTCTTGTTTTCTATCCCAGTTAGAGCCAAAGAAAGTTGAGGAGGCTCTAAGGATGGAAGTTGGGTTGAAGCTATGCAACAAGAGCTGCTTCAATTCAAAAGACAGAAAGTTTGGAACCTTTGTCCTCTTCCTCATGGGAAGACTACCATTGGAACCAAATGGGTTTTTAGGAATAAAAAGGATGATAGAGGAATCATCATCAAGAACAAGGCTAGACTAGTTGTTCAAGGATACACACAAGAAGAAGGGATTGACTACACTGATGTCTTTGCTCCTGTAGCTAGACTAGAAGCTGTTAGGATATTCCTGGCATTTGCTGCATCCAAGAACTTCAAGGTCTACCAACTTGATGTAAAGTGTGCTTTCTTATATGGAGTGATTGATGAGGAGGTTTATGTCAAACAACCACCTGGTTTTAGATCCTGATCATCCTGATTATGTCTGCAAGCTTGACAAAGCTCTCTATGGGCTGCATCAGGCACCCAGGAAGTGGTATGAGACACTGTCTGAGTATCTCTGTAAACATGGTTACAGGAGAGGTACTATAGATGGAACTCTCTTCATCAAAGGACAAGGAAACGACATTCTGCTAGTTCAAGTATATGTGGATGACATCATCTTTGGCTCAACCAATTCAAGGCTCTGCAAAGACTTTGAAAAGCTGATGAAAGATAGATTTGAAATGAGTTCAATGGAGAACTTAATTTCTTTCTAGGAATTCAAGTGAAGCAGGTTGAAGATGGCATTTTCATAAGTCAGTCAAAGTATATTCAAGATATACTCAAGAGGTTCAACATGACTGATTGTAAGACTGCTAAGACACCCATAGCCAGAAACCACTCTCTTGGTCCAGATCTTGAGGGGGAGTGTGTAGATGAGCACTTATACAGGGATATGATTGGGTCTCTTATGTATCTTACAGCTAGTAGGCCTGATATCATGTTTGCTACATGTATTTGTGCAAGATATCAAGCTAATCCTAAGATGTCTCACTTAATCACTGTGAAAAGGATTTTAAGATACCTCAAGGGTGCTTCAACACTTGGTTTATGGTATCCAAAGAATTCTAACTTCAATCTGTATGCCTATACAGACAGTGATTATGGTGGTTGCAACATGACTGCAAAGTCTACATCTGGGGGATGTCAATTCCTTGGTGGAAGGGTGTCTCATGGCAATGCAAGAAACAAACCTGTGTGTCTGCATCAACTGCTGAGGCTGAATACATTGCTGCTGCAAGCTGCTGTGCTCAAGTGCTTTGGATTCAAAATCAGATGCTAGACTACGGATTTAACTTCAAAGAGACTCCTATCCACATAGACAACAACAGTGCTATCTCTATCACTGAGAACCCTGTGCAGCACTCAAGGACCAAACACATCAACATCAGGTATCATTTAATAAGAGATAACTATGAAAAGGGGTTAATTAAACTAGTCAAAGTTCACACAGATGAACTATGCTGATCTGTTCACAAAAGCTTTTGATGAACAGAGATTTAAATATCTGATATCAGCTATTGGGATGATTACTTTGAGTAGATTTTTTTTAAAAAACTAATTCTAATTATTTCTTCTTAAAATATGTGTGTCCTAAGTTGTCTAGTTCATCACTTTCATAAGCTCATGTTTTCTTTGAATGAAAAACTCTTTTTGAAGACTTTCCTTGGATTCTTGAAAATTTTCTGACACTTCGGAAGATAACATTTTACCTTCGGAAGAAAATATGTCTTCAAAATAAATGACTGTCTAAGAAATTTTACCTTCGGAAGAAGTCAAACTTTATCTTCGAAGCTTAAAATTCTCAACTTAGACACTTATTCATTTTTAAGGACTTTTTCCTTCCGAAGCAAAAAAAATACTTTCGGAAGCTTTGTTCATTCTAATACAAAGCATCCAAAAGTTTATTTCTCTTCCGAAGCATAAATCTTTATGACTCTCAGGAAAATTCTTCCGAAGTCACTTTAGCTTCGGAAGCCTTTTCAATCAAACTTCCGAAGACAAATTACCTTCGGAAGCTTTTCGAATTCCAAGAAAACTACTTTTTGAGCAAAGGTAAACTACTTTTTCAGAGGTGGGACCGACATACGGATTTCAAAGTTTATCCTTTTTCATTAAACTTTATCTGAAATCCTTCTCTCTCATATAAACCCAACGGTTTCCCCCCTCTTCTATCATCTGCTTTTCTTCCATATCTAAAACCCAAAGCTTTCTCCTGAAATTTACTTCCCATTCTTTTCTCTTCATCTCTGAGCTACCTCACAATGGCTGACCTTACACACAGAAATGATCCTCACTTTGCCATGCAGCTACACAGACAACACAATCAGGTTGCTCTGTTATGCTCTGACAAAGATCCTCATTTCTCAGAGGTTTGCCGTTTCTTGTCTTTGTCTCACTACTTCACCTCCCTAACCATTGATCCTCCTCTATATGAGGATCATTTGCTTGAATTCTGGAAGACCTGCCAAGAGGTCATTATGGATGGGGAGAAGGCACTGTCTGCCACAGTGCAGGGGAGAACAATTTTCATCACTCCGGCCATCATCAACCGACATCTTCAGCTGGATGATGAAGCAGGTGAAGTGTTCTTTCCAAAAGAAGCGGTTAATCATTCCTTCGAGCAGATGGGCTATGAAGGAGATTTCTCTGTAAAGACCTTCAGGAAAGGGAAGGTCTCATCCCAGTGGAAATACCTGCTCCATGTGGTTATCCACAGCTTATCAAACAAGCATGGTGGATGGGACCAGATTCCTGAGGATCTCTCCTTTATAGTTCATGGGATGGTTCAGGGGGTCAAGTTCAGGTATTCACAATTTGTTTATACTAATTTACTTGCAAACTTAGACTCCTTAGAATATTACATGTTTCCTAGATATGTTCAACACATTCTTAACTGTGAACTGGGCTCACAGTTGAGGGAAATAGGCAATATTCTTAAACTGGGATAGATGAAGCCCGGCATCTTTAAAATTATGAAGAAGCCACTCTAGGCTTCTCAGGGGTAGAAACAGCCCTAGTCCCAAAAATGTTAGAGCTCATTGCTCAAGGTGACAACATAGCAGTCCAAGCTAGTGTTGAACCCACACCTACTGCTCTCCTACCCTCTTCACAACCTACAATATTCATCACCTACAAAAGAAAATCCCAACGAACCCCTGCTCAGGCTATTGAGTCTGTGCAGGCCCCCAAATACTCAACCTTACAGGAAGAAGTGGACTCCAGAGCTCCCACTTCTCCTGAGGAGCAAACCACTCCCATTACTTTACCTATCAGGGCTGGGTTCCTCAAGCTCAACCTGATGAGCTTATTAGCCAAACAACTGTAAGCCTTCACTCTGAGTCTCAACACTCAAGTGAACAACCTTCAGGGGACAGCTACCATCCCCAGCCTTTGGATCTAAACCAACCAATTCCCACCTATCCTTTTACACTGATGAAGACTTAGGATTCAGTGAGTACCATGAGTCTCTCTTCTCCTCCCCTACTCAAAGAGAGATGAGTACCTCTGACTCTCCTCAGTCTATCCCTCATCAGTCACCTATTACTGAGGTGGACACATCTGAACCTGTTCAGGATGTCCATATGGAAGAGGCTCTCACTTTTGAAAGTGATTACATCATTAAGACCTCAACCATGGCAACTCAGCCTATTGGCATCTTAACTGAGGTTGCCAGTGAGCAGAGGAAAACCAGCAGCCAAGAAACTCAAGCTGGTGATGAGAGAAGGGACTTTGGTCCAATCCTCTCATCCCCCAGTGATTCTTCTGATGAAGATGAGGGGAATTTGAGACTAAAGGTACAACAATTGTCACAAACATGCACCTATCTAGTCTCTAAGGTTAGTCACTTGGAATCTCAGGTGACTACCCTGCAAAACAGGGTCAATGATCAGCAACTCCAGATTTCATATCTGCAGGAAAAACTAGCTGAGAGACCTTTAGGAGAACTCAACCAGGAACACAAGAACCTGTGGGAGTGACTGATCTATCCTCCAGCTCATCTATGCAAGTGGTGATGCTACCAAAAAGGGGGAGAAAGTTATCACAACCACAGAACCTGGGAGTTCTTCAAAGAGAATGACATAGAGGACTCACCATCCTCACTTGTTTTGTGCATTCTCAGCAACTTCCTCAAGTTCACATTAATGTGGACTCTATAGACTCTCTCATCAGGAGTCTCTTTGAGGAAGGTATACCAAGGGCTGTCTCATCTCCACCACATGGAACTGGCAACTACATTATCAGATGGAGGTATGATGATGACAGAAGAGCCCTCATACTTCACAGAGTTCAAGACAGGGTCAAACTCCCTCTCCTTCTGAACCTGTGAGGGAGGAACACCCAACTGAGAAAGACACTGATGATCAACATGGTGCTGCAGACCAGTCTTCTCAGTTAAAGACATTAAAGAGGAAGAAGAAAATGGCCTCTAAACCAAAGACCAAAAAGAAGAAGCCAAAGTCATCTACCTCTACTCCCCAGGGTGAATCAGATCAACCTGAGGAAGTGCATGATGAGGCAGCCCAATCAACTCCTATGCAAGTGGCTCCTCTAGCAACCGAGACACCCATCTTATCCTGGACTTACTCTACCAATCCAGAAAGATGGAATGTTATCAGAGATCAAGGTGTTGAAAATGTCTACTCATGGCAAGACATATAACTTACCTCTGCATGATCTCTTTGAAATGAGAAGATACTATGAGAGTCTTAATGATCCTGACCATCAATGAAGAAAGGGATGGTATTGATTATTCTGAAGACTACAAACATTTAAAGATCTTCTAGGTGTTTTGGTAGCATCAGCCTAGGGGGAGTTTGTAAGGATTCCTGAAGTCTGATGCAACCCAAAACTGCCTAAGTGTTTCAGCAACATGCACTAAGTACTGAAGTGAAGAATGCTTCGGAAGAATTACACAAAGCATTAGAAAATACTCTAAGTGTAATATCTTCCGAAGCCAAGACCAATATCTTCCGAAGCCTAACATGAAGTCTTCCGAAGCTTGAAGAGACAAAGTCTTCCGAAGCTTCAACCTATGAAGACAGATTTCTTCCGAAGACTTTTAGTACACATGCTTTATCTGATGTACTGTTCCATAAAGCACCTTTTCCGCTGCATCTCTGATAAGTCACCAACTTACAAGAGTTGGTGAAAAGGTCCATGCTTTTGGTAACTGTACATTGAGGTCTTGAGTCTGAAACTTTCCACTTTATGTACTTATCCTTTTATAATGTATAAGGGTGTGAGCTATGGCATGTCATAGTCACAAGGTCAAAAGGCAGATATGCCTTTTGATCCTACAATTGATTTTGTTAGTGTCTAGTCAATTGTATCCAGCTGGCTTTCATAGTATAGCCGGCTGTAGGTTGTAGTATAAGTATTCCAAGTTCTTGTATCTTTCCGTAATGCTTTGTAACACTTGTAAAAGAACTTGAGAAAGCAATATACTGCTACCTTGAAAACTATACTCTCTTGTTCTGTCTCTTGCTTTACTTGTGTTCTCTGCATCACCTTTGGTTACCCAGTTCACTGTTTGATTAACGTTTAGTTAATCTCCTCATTGTGTTGTTGTGTTGTAATTGTGTCCAAGCCCTTGAACGATCCTGCACCGAACTTGGAGTATCTCGAACCATTTGGGGCGCGTGCACACTTCTGAAGAAGACACAAGAGGGTAAATCAGCGAGAAGGCAGATGTAGGCATCTTTCTAGGATACAACATACCTAACAAGCGTTTATAATAACTCAACAGGTCTAGTAGAACTTTGGTGTAATGTTGATGTTCAGCGATTCACCACACCGCCTACTGGCAAAGGACCCGCCTACTTCTTTGACTATGACGGATTCTTCAAGTCCTTCAACATTCCTCTCTCTCCCTCGGATGACGAATTAGCTACACGAATGAGTATGATAGCTTGAATCCACTTACATTTAGCTCACAGGGAGAATCATCTACTCATTCAGGGGAAGTAATCGACGACTATGACACCTCCTCTGAAAATGAAGCTGAAGAAGATACCCAGAACAGTCAGGAGGAACATGTTCCAGCTCCTGAAAGTCCACAAGCATCTACCAGTGGTGCACCTTCGACGTCAGAGCCTCAAACTCCAACTACCTCAGATGAAGAACCAAATGTTCATCATCTTGGCTCTAAGGTAGCTGTTCCTACTACTCCAGGATCACGTCTAAATGTTTATCATCCCTTAGACAATGTCATTGGGGATGTCCGATCAGGAGTACAAACCCGAAATCAGCTGTACTCAGCTGATTATGCCTCTGTTATGGAAAAGGGATATATTCATGATGGTGCCTATCGGTGTTTTCTCTCACAGGTTGAGCCAAAATATGTCAGTGAAGCACTAAATGATGAGGCATGGGTGAATGCAATGCAAGAAGAACTTCTTTAGTTCAAGAAGTTAGGTGTATGGTCTCTGGTTGATAGACCTAAAGGTGCTAAGGTCATTGACACCAAATCGGTTTTAAAATGCAAGAAAGATGACCAAGGGGTCATTATCAGGAACAAGGCTCAACTGGTTGTTCAGGGATTTCGCCAAGTCGAGGGAATTGATTATAATGAGGTATTTGCACCCGTGGCAAGGATGGAAGCCATTCGTATCTTCCTTGCCTATGCATCATACATGAAGATTAAGTCTATCAATTAGATGTGAAGAGTGCATTTCTTCATGGGGAAATTAGAGAAACAGTTTATGTTAGTCAACCCGAGGGATTTGAAGATCCTTATCATCAGGATAGAGTCTACAAGCTCGACAAGGCTTTATACGGCTTCATCAAGCTCCAAGAGCTTGGTATGAGAAACTCTCGACTCATCTTGTGAAACACGGCTTTCGCAGGGGAGTCATTGACTGCACGCTGTTCATTAAAGAAAAAGATGGTGACCTACTGCTCGTACAAATCTATGTTGATGACATAACTTTTGGTTCAAAGAACGAAGAGTTATGCAAAGAATTTGAAGCAGTTATGTAGAAAGAGTTTGAGATGAGTGCTATGGGGGAGATGAAGTTCTTTCTTGGGCTACAGGTGGATCAAACACCAAATGGGATCTTTCTACATCAGACCAAGTACGTAAGCGACATTCTCAATCGTTTTGACATGGAGAATGCATGTGCTGCAGGTACTCCACTGGCTACGAATCACGACATAGCCCCTGATGAAAATGGAGATCTTGTGGATGCACGATGTACCGAGGAATGATTGGATCCCTCATGTATCTCACTGCCTCTAGACTGATATCATGTATGCGACATGTTTATGTTCTAGATATCAGGCTAAACCTAAGGTCAATCATCTGATCGGGGTCAAAAGGATTTTTCTCTATCTAAAGGGTACACCCACACTTGGGTTTGGGTATCCTCATGATGATGATTTTGAGCTCACGGCGTATAGTGACTCGACTACGGAGGCTGCAAGATGAACTACAAGTCTACATCAGCAGGGTGTCAATCTTAGGAAGAAGATTAATTACCTGGCAGTGTAAGAGCAGACATCGGTTGCATTGTCAACCTGTGAAGCCGAATATGTTGTTGTTGCAAGTTGCTGTTCACAAATCATCTGATTCAACAGCAAATGCGGGATTACGGTTTAAAGTTTCATTCTACTCCTATTTTGTAGATAACTCTGCTTCAATTGCAGTAACTAAAAATCCGGTCCAACATCCTAAAACCAAACATATCGGTATTAAATATCACTTCATACGAGATTGTTTCGAAAAGAACTTAATTGATGTGGTAAAAATTAATACTGATTTTCAACGTGCTGACCTCTATACTAAAGCCTTTGATAACCATGTTTTCAATATCTGCTAGAGGTCAACGGAGTTAAAAAGAGAAGTGATGTTATTCCTGATGATGATCATGTGTAGTCCGATGTAGTTTAGTTGATTTTTCTTTTTTATTTTATTTTATTTGTTTATATTAGTCTGTTTAAATTAAACTCATGTTATTCTGCTGTTTTATTAAAATCCTAAAATAATTAAACCAGGTTTGATTTTAGTATTTTAGGGGGAGAATAAGTCAGCAAGCAACAAAAAAAAGGGAAACCGAGGGAGAAGGAGTGGAAAGCTGATACAAGGTAGATCGTATCTGTGATACCGATTCAAACCCTTTGGAATATGATAGTACACAGGAACAAGTCAAGAGGGACTTTAAAATCCTAACTTAGAAAAGATGAAAAAAAAAATTCAAAGTATAAGTCTGTGTAGTCTAAGCAATATAAAAGGGAAAATGATAGAAAAACTGGTAATTCCTAAGGTAACACAATGAGAGTAGACCTAGAGGCTGCTAGACCACAATTGATATGTCGGTAGATTCAACACAATAGATGATTAGACCGGGCTAGTGATCTCAAGATCAAACTAAGTTGTTCAACTGACTGTGGGCTTCTATCTTATCACTGGTTAACACAATCAATAATATTCCACTAAGGGGTAATGAGCATGTAAACGCCACAAATGTGTGCGGATGACCATAAATAGAGCAAAGCACAAAAAAATTGAAAGAAAAATGCTATCAAGCTAATGACCTATGTTGTTGGTGCATTTGGTGCAAAAGAAAAGCTGCTCTAACAAAGAGATAGGTTGTGTGCCTCTCTGCTGTGCGATGGCACTGACTTGAGGATAAGCATAACCTAGATATTCTAGAATTCATTGTTGTTTGCCGCCTCTTTGCTGTGCGATGGCACTGACCTGAGACTGGTTTCTCTATGAAAGATCTAAGAATAGTCTCTTCTTGTAACAATACCCGTAGACCGCTCAAAAGCTCCTAAGGGATGTTGATTACCATATAAGTATGGGATCCACAAATGTTCGTTGAATTAAATAAACCAAAAACAATCACCGGTTTGAGTCAAGAGTCTGTGTATGGATTTAAGTGGACAAACATATTGACATCATTGTGGCTGCAGTTCTTGAAAGTTCAAATCATGTGGTAATCTAAAAGTTCCAGTATGATTCCCTAAAGCTGCTGATGACTCTGGATGAACACCAAGAATTGAGCATCGAAAGAGTTTGATAACAAGTCCCAAATGATTTGATTTTCTGTATGATTCCAAGATTTAATTGGTGCAGGTGTGGTCAATCTAAGTTGAAGATTTGGATCCGGAACCAAATCCCGTAGATTTCCATCTTAGGGTTTTATCTCTCACAAAAAGTCCAAACAAATTTTATTTGTGTATTTAGTTTAAGTGTCTAGTTTAATCTTTTGGTGGGCGTGTCTGTCGGACTACATCAGGAAGATCAGAATGGAATTAACTCACCTAAAAGGGTCATGTTTGAGATGGCCACATGTTTTTCAAAGTTTAAAAAGTCACGTCAGAGGTGACTACGTGTTTTAAAAGAGTCTCGTCGGAGGTGACTGAATTAGTTAAGAGCTTATAATGTTATTGTCAAAAGATAAAAGGGTCTTAAAAGTAAATGTTCAAAATGACTGTAAATTCACTAAGTGTGACCCATTCGCACGATTGGATCATGGTCATGGACCAACTATGCGAATGGCTCCCAATCGGCCGAATGGACATGAGAATGATCCATTCGACCGAATAGAAGGGGGAGAATGAAGCAGTCGACCGAATGAGGCTCAGTCGGTTAACTGAAGATGCGAATGAAAGAGACCGAATGAGGAAGCCGACCGACTGAGACTCAGTCGGCCGACTGAATGCGATTGACTTGGCCAATCGTACGACTGAGATTCAGTCGCCCGAATGAGTTGAGCGAATGAGGCCAGTCGGCCGATTGAACTTAAGTCCAGTATTTAAGGGCCTCAGTCGATCGCATGTTCCTCATCACACCAAAATCACACCCAAATCGCATTCTTCCCGTTACTCTACCAAAAATTGCTACATATCCTGACTTACATTGTTGTTGAGTTTCTTCCATTCGAGTGACGATTTTACAGGTACATTACTCTTGAATCTTACCAAAATCAGAAGATTACCGAACCTACATAAGAGACACTCGATTGAATCAAGAACCGAACTGTGAAATGACCTAATCACCTACGTAAACTAAGCAAAATGTTAAAATTAAGTTTAATAGGTTATTAGTGACAAGTAGGCTAGTCTAATGGACCATTAAACACTGTTAAATGACTTAAATTGGTCAAGATTCGACCCACAGGCGATCGAACAGTGGGGAAAGCGACTGGTCGTTCGAATGAACTCCAATCGCACGATTGAACCTTGCGATTGGGTCATTCAGCCGAATGAACCACCCGAATGAGTTCAGTCGGCCGACTGAACTAATCGAAGACTCAGTCGGCAGACTGAACTCAATCGCATGTCTCAATCAACCGAATGAACTCAGTCGCACTTAAGAACAACCGAATGACTCCAGTCGCACTTAAGAACAACCGAATGACTCCAGTCGCATGATTCATTCGCATGAATGAATCAGAATGGAAGTGAAACACTACACTTAGAAATGAATTCTGATGTATTATGTAGTAATGATCATGTGTTTTGTGTTTCAGGAAAAATGACTGACAGATGGTCTCTTAATCCAAAGCACAACATCTGTGCCCATTTGGACCACACAACTCGGAACGGGGCCAAGTTCTCCGAGATTATAGCCTTCCTCAAACGCTCACGGATACATAAGGCTATATCTACACCATGCACGCCTTACAAATCACTACATCAGGCATTTAGGGAGAATGCCTCAGTGGATCGCTCTCGTGAGCCATACAGCATCCGAAGCACCATTTTGGGTCAAGCTATAGACATTACCGCTACAGACATCTAGAGAATTCTTGAGTTTGGGGATGACTCCACTCACCCCACTAAGTTACATCCTTTGACAGTGAGAGGATGTTTCCTTCGAATCAAGTATGCGGGGGACATTAACTCGGGGGTGCTAAATAAGAGCAACCTGTACGCACAATACAAATATCTGGCACATGTGATTCTTAAGTGCATTGCTTCGAGAAGGGGTGGTTTTGATGACCTATCAGATCAGATACAAAATGCCTTCGTGGCTCTGATGCTGAACCACCCTTTCAGCTTCTCTAATATGATCTTTGCTTATCTGGTAGAGAACATTGAAACAAAAGGGAAAGAAGGTTTTTGTATGTATCCAAGGTTCCTTCAGATGATATTCAATGAGAAGCTGCCTCTGCTCCCCAAGGAAAGTCACGATGTAGTGACTTTGGAACTTATGGATGACACTACATTGGGTAGGATGGTGGTGTACAGGGGCAAGCAAGTGAAGCCCCAGGCAAAGAGGCTGATAGGCCATTTAGCATATGAAAGTTATGTGGCACCTGGGAGACGCCAATGGCGTCACGAGGACAGTGACTCCGATGTGGAGCCAATTGTCCTACCTACTGATGATTCATGATGATTATAGTGGGGATGCCGAGACAATATGCCTGTTCCACAGAGAGGCACTACGTCTGATGTCATGCCTCCAGCATCCGCCCCGGCTACATAAGTTACCGAGTCAGCTGGGTTTCATCATGACTTTGTCCTTGAAACAGAAGTAGAAGAAGAAGAGTCTGATGATGAGCCCCTCACCAGGACTGTGGGAAGAAAAGTGGTTCCCACAGTACATGGGCTTCGGGTAGTTGGTGAGCACCCAAGACTCTGGAGAGACAGAGACCGACCCGACCTATGTTCCAGGGTCAATCTGAAGGGCAAGAGGGGAGCATCCACCTCGAAGGGAACGAGGGAAAACGAATTGGCTCAACCCCATGGCAGAAACCAAAGAAGAAGCACCGTTTGACCTTCATCACTACTATCTCAGCTACTACAGCCACTACCACCACCACTACCACCTCTTCAGACACACCATCCACCACCATAGCCACCACAGCCCCCACAACAACCACAGACACCACCAGACCTACCACAACAATACAGATCCCAGCCACCACTACATCATTCCCCCCTCACTCACCACCACTATCATCCCAACCTGACCTGATATTCACCACAGCCACCACCACCACCACTAGCCACCAAACCGAGCCCTGAGCCTATCCCTCATTCACTTACAGATCACCTCTACCTACACTTACAGTAGAAGAACAGTTGTTGGCTCTAAACAGAATGGTAATGCGGTTGCTGGCTGCCGATGAGGAAAAGGCCTCCCAAATCCGCCAGCTTACTGACCTGACTACTGCACAAACTCACCAAATTGCAGAGCAGGCTCAAGTGATAGAAAGACAGGCCCGACAGATGACTGCCCAGAGCAATGAGATAGCCATTCTCCAAGCTCAAAGCATCACCTCAGGGAAGAAAATAGAGGAGTTGGAAAAGGCTAAAAGGACCATTTTGCTAAAGCTGAAAGGATCGAAGGAGGAGCCCTTAAAGATAAGGGATGGGGACATAAATGATGATGATGATGAAGACGATGATGATGATGAGAGTGAACTGACGAAGAAAAACTGAAGAATGGCACGAAGATGAAGACACTGACGAAGGAGAAGCAACTGAATCTATCTTAGCTCCAGGGCAAGAGAAAAGATCAAAGAACAGACAAGATCAGTCAGCTTCTGCTTCTGCACCTTCACGTGATGAGCCGAGTATTCAAGATAAAAGTAAATAGTAGATGTTTATGTATTTATTTACTTTTGTATTCTGTATTGAAAAATCATGTATTAAATGTTTATTTAAGTTAATGCATTTCGTTTGATAAATTACTAATGATTTGAGTGTGAAATGTGTAAATCAAACAGATCCAAATTACAAAAGAGATGAGTTTGATATTGCTCCCCTTCAGCAGGTCAAGTCTCAACTCATAATGGTTCTTGATCTGCAAGGGATCGTGAGAAGGTCAGTGAGTTATACCCCTGAAGAAGGGAAAATAATTCACGATCTATCAAACGAGCAACTGGCAGAAATTTTCAAGCTCAATCCTGATGAAATAGTGAAAGATGCTCCGACATGTAATGCTACCTATGATGACGAGCTAAATGACGTTGATGAAATAGAGATAGAAGATGTCACTGCAGAGCACTATCCTCAGTATGCTGACAAGGAGGGCAATGTGGTTCCCAATCTGGGTGAATCCCTTGTCGGTGATACATTTGAGATGTTAGAAAAAATGGAGCAAGAGTCAGAGAAGACAGAGGGAATGGCCCAAGCCGCAAAGGATGATGTTGATATCCGTAAGACTGAATGGGCTGAATGTTTTAAAGAAGTTAGAGCCCAACATGCTGCACCGAAAAGGGATGCCTACACCAAGCTCTACAGAGTCAAGAAACATCTTAAGGTGTCAGGCAGGATTATAGCATGGGCATATTTTGATGATCTTAACGTTTATGCCGTTAAGAGGGAGAAGGGCATAGAGTACTTTAGATTTCCACATGATCTAAAGACTCTACCAGGTTTTGAGCTAAACCAGCTAGCCAAATTGAAGCTGTTGTATGCTGACCCGAGAAAAATGTCAGGCTGGTTTGAGGCTGCCCTAAAGAAAGAGTACCACACCAGGTGGATTAACTTCAGACCTCAACAACCTACAAGGTATATTAGAAGGTCTGAGATGGATGCCATTACTGGAAAACCAAAGATAGTGTTGAAGTGGAATCCTCCACGCACAATGTCAAGAATCCCACTCCGGGAAATGACAAAGGATTTCACACCACACTTTAAGTGGTGGTACTACGATTGGAGAATAGCAGAAGCGGTCATAGTCCTAAATAAAGAGGGCCAAATGGATACAATCAGAGTATTCAATCCGATGTGGCTTACCAACTTGTCGGAAAATGATGTCTATACACTTTACAAGTGGCCTCTGTTCTATGATACGCAAGATATTGTACAGGCCCTCCAGTTCCAAAATGTCATAAGACTTTGCTTCGCGTTTGATATTCACGCGGGAGTCACAAAAGAGGACAAGTACAAGAAATATGAGGAGGTAATGAAGAAAACAAGATATTAGAGAGATCTAGGTCCAAGGGGGAGTTTGTTGATACATGTATGTCCCTAGATCATGATATGTGATGTAATAGATCTTGTTTGGTATGATTGATGAAATGATATTGATTGTTTGTTAGTTATAATGTTTATGTTTCATTAATGAGTTGACCTTGAATTGGTTAATTAGGTTAGTGATTGCTTGAATGATTACATATAATGTTTATTAATTAATACACAATACATTCAACTTAACATAATAAAGTTCTCATGCGAATGGCTCATGCGAATGAACCATACGCATGAATAACTTCACACGATTGACTCAGTCGCACGACTGAACCAGGAGACTGGATCAATCGTACGATTGTAACATAAGATTGGCTCAGTCGCACGACTGAACACTCAGTCGTACGAATGAATCAACCGCATGGTTCAATCGCACGACTGAACCAGACTAATGGTTCAGTCGCACGATTGAATAACACCAACCTATAAATACAACTCAATTCATGAAAAAGAGAGACTCTCGATTAATTACGATTCCAGACGTACCCTAGCCGTCCAGAAACCTCTCAATTCGTTCTCCAAGTTCATGAAACACATTAGATCGATTCCCAATCGATTTCTAACGTTAGTTTCAATTCTTGATTGATTCTTCGTGTGTTCTCACTGATTGGATCGCCAACCAAAGGATTCCGCACTATTTGATCTGGTTTACACGTTATCTCTAGGTATTTCGGTCAAATACCAGGTCCTAACAATTCCCTTGCTCCTTCAGATCAAGTTCTTCCTCTTCAACTTGGTCATCCTAAAAGCTTCACGCTGCTCAAACGGATGATGACCCTTCTTAGAATGCTCTACTTCACTTCTCTCAAAGCTATTTTTCATCATCTCCACTTCATCCGCTTCAGTCAATAGGTCTATAAGAGGAAGCTCATCTTCACAAGTTTCACACCTAGGAGATCTTACAGACAAGATTGTGTGTGGAGGAGTAATCTCACAAGATCCCAGTCCCTGCTTATTGTGATAACACAATTTTGCATGTAACACTGAGATATCATGTTGTTGAATGTCTCTTCTTCAAGAACACATTTTTTTGCCCTGGCTTTGCTAATCACAAGCTCAGCCTGGCATTCAATCAACTTAGTTTTGAGATCCTTGATCTGAGTTTATAATTTATGTGCTCATGTTGAAGAACGAAAATGGTTTTCTCTAAGTCCTCCATCTTTAACTTTAATCAATTTCAGCCTTTTTGAATCAGATTTTAAGATATTCAAGGACTCAAGATCAGATCTCATCTCTAAGTTGTAGGATCTGTATCTATTAACTTTAGCAATACATTCAGGAGTGCAAAGTTGTTCCAATACCTTGGCTTCATCATAGCCAGCCATGAGTGCCTGATTTGGAGATGCATCTTCAACCTAAAAGCTCCAGTCGAAGCCTCCTTCTTCAACAGCAACTGCAGCTTGCTGCTTTGGCTTCTCATATTAAGGAGCTCTCTCAGTGTAGTTTGGTTGGCTTAAGTCTGGCCACCATTTTCTCTTGGTGCTTTTCATTCTCTAGCAAAGTGTACCATCTAGTTACAGTTGTAACACGTTACCTTGCTTTTGTCCAACCCAAACTTTCCACTAGCTACATTGCTAGGAAACTTCCTCCTAATTCTCTTGTAGAACTTCTTTGCTCTGTGAGTGAGAAGAGCCATTTGCTGATTTATCTCCATATACTCCAGATCATCTGGATGGATACAGTCCAAATCTTCAAGAGTGAAGAGAAAGTTGCATGTGGATTCATCAGCAGAGACAAAACCATGAGAAGAACTTGTCTCTTAGAAGGGACTTCCTTGAGTGTAGCTTTCTATTGGAGTCTCTAGGAAGGTGATGAATGGATCCTTTTATGAGTTGTCAGGGTAGCATATGAGATGATGTTGAGGTTCTATGCTATCCCTTTCAGTCACATGAAGGGCTGAACTCATTTGATTGCTAGAGTTACCAGATGAACTTTGCATGTTCATTTCCATATCGTATCCACTGAGAATACTATACAACTCAGTAAGGGTAAGAGTCTTAAGGTTCTCAGTCCTCTTGATAACAACACAATAATATGTCCATTGCCTAGGAAGAGAGGACATGAACTTCGTTACAACGTCTCTATTCTCAAGAGTTACTCCAACATCCATTAGATATCCATAATCTCAACATATATGAAATATTGTCGAGTCATGGTTTCACATGTTTTAAAGGTTAAGTGTTGGACCAAAAGAACCAATGAGCCTGATCAGAGAAACCTCTAAGTCCCACAAGACATCACAACAGCTGAAGAAGACCTGATCAGCTGTTCTACAAAGTCTGAAGAATACAACTGCTGAAGTACGTCTGAAGTACTGAAGACAAGACTGAGACAACAGCTGAAGATCTAAAGTCTGAAGACTCAAGAAGTACTGAAGATCAACAGCTGAAAGACAAAGTCTGATGTTCAAGTACTGAAGACATCAGCTGATGTTAACAGCTGATGACAACAGCTGAAGAGGGCTTCTTCAGTTGTTGTGATGGTTTTTCTTCTTCAGTAGTTTGTTTATTTTTCTTTTCAGCACTTGTAACAACTGAAGAGGTTGTTCTCTTGTTGTAGTTTCAGTAGTTTTATTTTTTCAGTAGTTGTAAATAAGATGTTTAACACTTAGGAACATTTGTAAGAAGATGTCAGTTGTTGACATCTTCAGTAGTTGTTAAACATCAGTAGTTATAAAACGGTTACATGTCACTTTCAAGTGACATCAGCCTACGTCATTCTTTCCTTTATAAGGAAAGATGACTCACCTGTAATCGTGCCTTTGAGGCCGACAATCTTAATGCATATTCCTTTTGTCGGATATTTCTCTCTCTATAACAAAATTCTTTTATCGTTTTATATCAATTGTTCTTGTTGAATTTGTCTAATTCTGAGCTATTCCGCTGCTATATCTGTTCAATCGATTAAACCAAGGGCTGAGATCCTAACAAATGGTATCAGAGCAGGTTAATCATTGATCGATCTAACAATTGATCATTGAAACTGTTCAATCGCTCTAAGTTTAATCGAATTAGCAAAATTCGCAAGGATCTGTTATAGAGATTGAGAGTGTATCGCTTCTGGCCGTTTTATTTGAGGTTCTGTGTGGTTTTGAGCTAAATTTATTGTGATTTTACTTGAATCTGTCTGATTTCAACAATGACTACTTCTTCGAATGATCCTTTCAATACTGGATCCTCTACCAAGCCTCCGATCTTGGTGAGGAATGTATAACATTTGGCAGAGAAGATTGCTCCATCACCTGTCTGTCAATAGCTCAGGTTGTTGGACATCTGTGGTACATGGACCACATAAGCCAATGGTGAATGATCCGGAAACAAACCAGTTGGTTCCAAAGAAGAAGGAGCAATACTCCGATGAGGACAAGAAGTTGTTTGAAATCGATGCAAAAGCCCATGGAATTTTGGCTATGGCTATTCCTAATGAGATTTACTCTGGGCTTCTGCATTGTGAGTCTGCTCATGACCTCTGGAATGCCATCAAAGAACAATTTGGTGGTACTGATGAGGTTTTAGCAAACAACAGGGAAATCCTCGCCCAACAATATGAGACTTTCTCTCATAGAAAGGGTGAGACTCTGACTCAACAATTTGAGCGGTTTTCATGTTTAATCTCTGAATTGAAAATGGTTAAACATGAATATACCAGGAGTCAGATGAACCATAGATTCTTAAGATCACTGCCTGAGAGATGGAACACATATACCATTGTTCTACGCTCAAATGCTGATGTTGATCGCCTATCTCTCACCCAACTTCATGGGAAACTGCTTACATTCGAGAGAGAGATAGAGCAGAAAAGGAAATGGTTTCATCTGGCAAGCTCACTGAGGATTTTGTCCAAGGGAACACTGCCCTGATTGGACATCAAGAGTCAGAATATGCGTCATCTGAAAGCCAGTATGATGAGCATATTGATTTCTCTACAAACACTTCTGAGCCTGCCTTTGTGAGTGTTGATAGTTATTCTGCTGGTAGTAATAGTGACAATCTATGTTTCATCATGGATGATCTCAAGGGGATTGCTGATGATGACTTAGAAGAGATGGATATTTTGAGCCAAATGGCCTTGATAAATATCAGATCTCAGAAGTTCTACAAAAGAACTGGAAGGAAATTCCCAGGACTCTCTGGCAAAACCAAAGTTGGTTTTGACAAGAGTAAGTTGAAGTGCCATAAATGCCACAGGCTTGGGCACTTTGCAAGAGAATGTAGATCATCTGGATCTAACTCTCCTGCACCCTTTGTGACTTTCCCTGGCAATAGTCACAAAACAGAGGGCAACAACCTGTCAATTCTGGTTATCATCATCAACCACAATCTCCTGCATATTTTGTTCCACAGGGGCCAATGCCATATCCATACCCTGCTATTACATGCCACAACCAGGCCAGGTTCAAGCACCCACTGCTCAGCAACCACATGCACTCCCTGAGCCTCAACCCCCCAATCTCATCAACCTAATCAACTTCAACAACACAGCTTCTTCACACCAGGAGTTGTTGACTGGAGCAGTTTACCAGATGATGTGTCTGGTAATGAACAACTGTTCTCAGGTGCTGGTCAACATGGTGGTGAGCATCCTTTTGGAAATCTAGCTCTCATGGCTTTGGAATCCTCTGATGGATCATCCTCAAATACCTCTTCAACACAGGTATCACAGGTATCCTCTGAGGCTAAGGCCAAATTATGTTCTGAAACTTGCATAGCAGCATTTGCCTCTATTAGAGAAGCAAATGTGGCTTTAATCAATAAAATGTAGAGCTAGAACAAAAATTTCCAAAAATAAAGCTGAGTTTGAGTCTGTGCTAAAGAGAAAACTGATGAGATTTACAAATTAAAATGCCAAATTTCTGATGATAAGGCTAGGGAGGATGTACTCTTAGAGAAGTACAAAGACCTCAAAGATACTCTTGCTGTCACCCAGGTAGAGTGTGATCGATGGGTACAATCTTGCAAGGGCTTTGAAATGCTTCTTAGTAAGCAAACAGCTTCCAATGTGAAGTTTGGAATTGGTTATAATCACACTGCTCCTCCTACAGTTTTGCTTCAAGAGCAGGAGCGGATTCTGATGGAGAAAGTAATGACCAATCCACCTCATCATGTGATTCACTACTTGATAAAGCACCATCAGTAGTTGAAGTCAGTAGTAATCCCTCTGTGAACCTATCAGCTGATATTGATGGTTCAACTGCTGACACTCACATGATCAATGAGTTTCATCACCCAAGTGTTATCCCTAGAAGTACTGAGGGTACTGGAGAGCAGGGGATAACATCTGGAGTTCAAATCCTAATGACTGACAGCACTGAAGAGAAGAAAACTGTCAGTAGGAAGGATTTGAAGCCTACTAAGGAAGTTGACAAGAAGGCAAAAAGTGCTTCTAAACTGCTGAAGAGCAAGTCTTCAGTAGTTTCATCTTCTTTAGTTGATGATCAACAGAAGATGAAGAAGAAACCATGTGAAATATGTGGTCTATTCAATCATCTCACAGATGATTGTTGGTACAAAAAGGGATCCAAACTCAAACAAAAAGAGAAAATAAAGAAACTTGGCTAAAATGAAAACTGAGTTTGAGTCCAAGTTTGTACCAGCAGCATCAAATCCTGTTACTCCTATGACCAAAAGAAATCTAAAAAGGAAGGAGTGCAACAGGAATAGCTGAGGTTGCTCAAAAGAAGATGGTGCAACACAAGAACTCATCATCAAACACCAATACCAATGTGTCTGAAGAGCTGAAAGCTCTCTCCCAGAATCAGACACAGCTGGTAATGATGGTTCAACATCTGTTGGGAAGAGTTAACCAACTTGATGGCCCTGTGTTGAAACCCCAGAAAAGGAGATCCAAGCCAAAGGATTCCTCTTCTACACCATCTCCTTCACCTCAAGCTATTGTGTCCAATAAACCTGTTAGTTTACCATCTGTTGATGAGACCAGGCCCAAAACCAAAAAGGTTTGGGTCTCCAAAACTAACTGATGTTTATTTATGCAGGTTTCTTCAACATGCCAAAGTAGCATCTGGTATGTAGACAGTGGGGGATCTATGCATATGACTGGGAACAACTCACTTCTTAATGACTACTCTCCAGGAAGGAAGGGATTTGTTTCCTTTGGCAATGATGCAAGAGGTTACATCATCGGGAAGGGCTTTGTTTCCAATGGGGAAATAAAGTTTGATGATGTCAACCATGTGGAAAATCTCAAGTATAATCTTTTGAGTGTCAGTCAATTGTGTGACAAAGGCCATGTTGCCCTTTTCACAAGCCAGAACTGCAGGATTCTGTCATCCAAAGTTCTGAGTTTGATTGACAAGGTATTGGATGCTCACACTCTCCTGAAGGCCAACAGGACAGGAAGAGTGTATGCCTTAGATCTTTCCAAGAAAATTGATCTCAAAGGCCATCCTTGCCTATTTTCCAAGGCCTCTCCTCAAGAATCTAATCTATGGCATAGAAGGCTGGGACATGTTAATTTCAAGAACATGAATCAGCTGATACACCATAGTTTAGTAAGGGGAATGCCTATGAAGGAGTTCAAGTGTGAAAACAACTGCACTGCTTGTTTGAAAGGAAAACAGCACAAGGTTTCATTTCCACCTATTGAAGAACCAAAGTCCACTGCCTGCTTACAACTTCTTCACATGGATCTCTTTGGTCCTGTGAGAGTGATGAGCATGGCACAGAAAAAATACTGTCTGGTAATTGTGGATGATTACTCCAGATTTGTATGGACTTTCTTTCTACATTCAAATGAAGCTGCACAGAAGATCATAAACTTTGTGTTGTATGCTGAGAAGCAGTATTCCCTCTCAGTCAAGTGTATTAGAAGTGATAATGGAACAGAATTCAGGAACAATACACTTGATGAATTCTACCTTTCCAAGGGAATAAAGAGACAGTTTAGTATTCCAAGAACTCCTGAACAGAATGGAGTTGTGGAGAGAAAGAACAACCCTCATTGAAGCTGCAAGGTCTATGTTGGCTGATTCTGGACTGCCATTGACCTTTTGGGCTGAAGCTGTCAACACAGCATGCTATGTGCAGAATAGAGTGCTAATAAATCAGAGGTTGATGAAGACTCCATATGAAGTTCTACATCATTTGGCCCCTCTCATTTCATTTTTTAGAGCATTTGGGTGTCCCTGTTTCATTCTCAACACAAAGGATCAGCTCCAGAAATTTGATCCTAAGGTGGATGCAGGGTACTTTGTTGGTTATTCATCAACTTGCAAGGCATACAGAGTCTTCAACTGCAGAACAAAGATGGTTGAAGAGACTTTACATGTCAAGTTCAATGAATCTCCAAAGGACAAGATTCCACAAAGCCCTGTGGAGCTCTTTGATTTGGACATACTGCAATATGTTCCTTATCAATCTCCTGCTGTTGCTCCTGTCAACAGTTCACCACCTGGTGTTACTACTGAAGATGATGATGATAGTAGTAATCACCTCTTCAGGTTTAGTGATCAACTGCCTGAGTCCTCTAAACCTGATGCTCCTGTAGCTCCAGCCGCACCATCCACAACAAATGCTGATGAGATTTCTGCATCCTCAACTTCATTTGAGTTGCCACCATCTTCATGGTTTCAAGAATCTGCATCAACATCTGCTGCTGCTGAAGACCCTACAAACACTTGCACAGATTTGATTGTTTACCAAGAGCTGAAAAATCACCCAATATCTCAAATCCTTGGTGATATCAATGCTGGTGTCTCAACCAGAAGCCAGTTGTCCAATTTCTGCTTCTATGCTCTCTTCATCAGTCAGCTAGAGCCAAAGAACTATCATGTTGCTTTGAGGGACAATGGATGGGTTGAAGCCATGCAGCTTGAGCTTCTTCAGTTCAAGAAACAGCAAGTGTGGGAGCTTGTTCCTCTACCCCAGGTAAGTGTGCAATAGGCACTAAATGGGTGTTTAGGAATAAAACTGATGAAAATGGGCTAATTGTTAAGAACAAGGCCAGACTGGTTGTGCAGGGGTTTGCACAAGAAGAAGGTATTGATTATGATGAAACCTTTGCCCCTGTAGCCAGACTGGAGGCAATTAGATTGTTTTTAGCCTATGCTGCACTCCACAATCTTAAAGTTTTCCAAATGGATGTCAAAAGTGCTTTTCTATATGGTACAATAAAAGAAGAAGTTTATGTGTGTCAACCACCAGGCTTTGAGGATAATAAGCACCCAGAATGGGTATATAAGCTTGATAAAGCTCTTTATGGGTTGAAACAAGCACCTAGAGCTTGGTATGAGACCTTATCAAACTTTCTTCTACAGAATAATTTCACTAGAGGCTCCATAGATAAAACTTTATTTTTAAGAAGGTGGATCAGCATAAGCTACTTGTTCAAATTTATGTTGATGATATTATATTTGCATCCTCTGATCCCCAATTGTGTGAGGATTTCCAAACCTTAATGCAACAGAAGTTTGAAATGAGTGCAATGGGAGAATTACAGTTCTTTCTAGGTTTGCAAATCAAACAAAAAGCTGATGGAATTTTCATTCATCAGTCTAAATACACAAAAGATCTTCTGAATAAGTTTGATTTACAAAACTGTAAATCTGTTCTACTCCCATGTGCAACACCACACAATTGGATGTTGATCAGAAAGGTAAAGGTGTTGATGAAACCCTTTACAGATGTATGATTGGTTCCTTGATGTATTTAACAGCTTCTAGACCAGATATTATGTTTGCTACATGTGTTTGTGCTAGATTTCAGGCTGCACCTAAGGAGTCTCATCTGATTGCAGTCAAGAGGATCTTTAGATATCTGCAAGGCACACAATCTCTAGGCTTATGGTATTCCACTGGACATTCTTGCAAATTAGTTGCCTTCTCTGATAGTGACTATGCAGGATGTAAGTTGACCAGGAAATCAACTTCTGGTGGATGCCAATTCCTAGGCAACTGTTTGATTTCTTGGCAGAGTAAGAAACAAACATCTGTTGCTACATCCACTGCTGAAGCCGAGTACATTGCTGCTGCAAGTTGTACATCCCAAATACTCTGGCTTCAGAATCAACTTTTGGATTATGGCATTACAGAGACTAAGACTCCATTATTAATGGATAGTGCTTCAGCTCTTTGCATTGTCAAAAATCCTGTCCAGCACTCTAGGACCAAACATATAGAAATTAGACATCATTTTATAAGAGATTGTTTTGAAAAGGGTCTAATTAATCCTATGTTTGTGCCTAGTGCTGATGAGCTTGCAGACATTTTTACTAAGCCTTTGGATAGTTCAACTTTCCACAACCTGGTGTTAAGGCTTGGTATGCTGCAGCTAGAATAAGTGACAACTACTGATGATCTCAGTAATTACTGATGATCATTGGTAACCATGTCACATATAAGTACTGATGAGTTATTTTACCCTCAGTAGTTTTTATAACTACTGAAGGCTAAATGCTTTAAGTACTGGACTTTATCTGTTCTACACTACTGATGTAGTTACAACTACTGAAATCAGTAGAAACAGATAAGTACTGATGTCCTATGAAACAACTGAAAACAGCTAAAAGCTGATGAGTAAGTGTTGAGGACAGTATGAAACAGCTGAAAGGCTATGAATTGACGACAACTACTGATGAGTACTCTCTCTTCAGTAGTTCACAAACTGCTGTTTCTTTATAAACAACTGAAGCAATACCATGTCTTCAGTAGTTTCACAACTACTGATGACTAACACCAAGTCTTCAGTTGTTTACAACAATTGATGGCAAAACCACGGTCTTCAGTAGTTTCACAACTACTGATGACTAATACCAAGTCCTCAGTTGTTTCAACATCTGAAGTCCACTTGTCTTCAGTAGTTTTTAAAACTACTGATGCCTAAATCAGAGACTTCAGTTGTTTCAACGTCTGATAGTAAACACCATGTCTTCAGTTGTTTTATAACTGCTGACCACACCAATACCATCAGTCGTTTCAAACGTCTGAAAGTTAATACCACGTCATCAGTAGCTTCAAATACTGATGACTAACACCAAAACCTTCAGTCGTTCATAACCCGTACCCTATATATACCTGATCCCTCTTTCAGAGTTTTTCATTCTTTCACGACCTAACTTTTCAAAAGCTCTGAAAACTTTCACTTCATTAATGGCGACCATGCAACTCAAACCTCGACACAACTGTGTCGCGTACCTCACAAAATCGCCCTTCTGGACCAAATTTGAAAATGCTATAGATCTTATGGTCCAATCCCCACTAAAACAGCTTTCCTTTTAAATCCAATCATTTATGCCGATTCGCTACGTCAGTTCTGGATGAATGCGACTGTTAATGGAGAATCTATCCATTCATCTATCAACTCGCATAAGGTGGTCATCTCTACTGCTACCATCCGCCAAATATTACTGTTAGATGATGCTGCCTACCCTGTTGGATATCCTAAGCGCCAACTTGATCTTTCCTTTGGACAACATGGATATCAGGGTGATCTTAGTGCTTCAACAATCCTGAAGAAACATTTTCCAGATGCTGAACGATTATTATTTCATATGGTAAATGTTTGCCTGGCTCCGAAGACTTCCTCTTGGGATCAACTGTCTTCCAGATGGCAACAGGTATTGTTCTCTATCCTTGAACAAGAACCACTAAACTTTTCTGAAATAATTTTTCTTGAACTCAAGGATATGGCCACAAAACCACTTTCTAATCGTTGGATACTATATCCTCGGTTTATAATGGCCATAATAGAGAATCAGCTTTCTGCTGAGGGACTAGTTGGTCTGGGAGTCCCTGCTTTGGCTGTATTGCCGGAGGTATACTCCCGACACAACACTGACCAAACTCTCAAACAGGCTGCCAAGCTGCGAAAACCCACGCAGCTGGAACCCACAGCCTCCACCTCCACATCCAAAGTCCCCTCCAAACCCACAAAGAAGAAGCCTAAGAAAGCTACTCAGGGAATTGAGTCCCCTGTGGATGCTCCTGCTGCACCAACGCAGGTTATCTCTGCTGGAAATAACCCCCCAGTAGAGACTGTGACTCCACCAACTGAAGCCGCTCAGGTTTCCTCTCAAAAGGAACCTGAAGCAACCACTCAAAGGGAAGCCACAATGCTGGGATCCTCCTCACTTGAGGGGATTACCATTGAAGAGCACCACTTGTCCCGGGTGCACACTGCTTCCACAACTTCTCCTGATGCAACCGCCCCTCAAAGCCCTACTATCATTGTTGCAAAAGTGCTGACGCAGTTGCATTCCTCACCCCCCACCCAGACACCAATTACTACTGGGATAACCTCAACAACTGAGGGGGAGGATCACGATGCTTCTGTCAACCCACAGCACAGGGGTTATCATGTTCCATCTTCTAGTGTAGATAAGGAGGTGCGAACTTCTGGTGAGGCTGCCACTGCTCCTGACTCAGCAAATGACCAGGATGCAGTTGGTAACATCTCTAAGTCCTCACCAGCGGCAACAGCTGATGAAGGACATAGTCCTGAGGCTGGAAGTCCCCAGAACCGAGAACAGGGGCACATGCTAAATTGATCTACACTCAAGGCATGTTCATTCTGACTTTGTCAGGAGGTCAGGTGATTCAGTATCAACTGATGATGACCTGAGCTTCTTCTATGATGTAGTTGCTCAAAACACCATTCTAGAGGATGAGGTTAGCAGACTCAAAGAGCTGCTGGCCAAGATGTCTCAGGATGCAAGTCCATCTGCCACCACAATACACCCACAGATGGCACCTTCTTCTGAAGGTCCCCTACACACTGAGCCAGTATATACTTCCAAGCCACCAGCCTCTGCTTTCGACACTGATTCTCAGGAACAGAACCATCCTGATCAATCAGTTGCTACCCTTCAAAATCCCTACCTCTCATCACTCCCATGATCACAGATATAGTGATCAAAGCCATTGATGAGAGGCTTCCTACAATGATACAACCCTTGGTGGAGGAGTTGGTGACTAACTCCCTTTCTACTACTGCTCAAACCCTTGCACCAATGCAACCAAAAAGGGGGAGAGTCAGTTAGTTAAAGGAAAAAGGAAGAGGATAGATGGGGAGAAGGCAAAAGAATCTGAGGTTGTAAATGTGAAGGAGAAGGAGAGTGTGAAGGGAGCTGAAGTGAATGAAAGTCAAAAAGACTTTCATGTCACATATCAAAAGAAAAAAAGGAAGTCTGAGAAGGAGAAGGAGCTGAAGGATATGGTGAAAGAAGCTGACGCCAACCATAACCGTTCAATGGATAAAATCATTGAGCAGTTGTATAGGCAGGGTTTCGACATCAAACAACTAGACTCCGAGATCAGAAGGATGGAAACAGAGGAGATCAATTCAGATGGGCTAGCTATGATGCCTTAGAAAGAGAAAGGCTGGAGATAATGATCAGATTTATAGCTAAGTACTTGGAAGATCTCTAATGGAAATAAGGGCCTGGACCAGGGACAACATCTTGGCAATAACCACCAAGATTTGTTCGTCTGAAGAATACTCCAAAGGTTTAGTGATTGAGGTACTGAATGAAGCTGGTGTTGGGAATCGAAAAGAACTGACAAAATTTACCAAAGCCTCCTTACAGCCAAAATGCTAAAACAGTCTGAAAAGCCACAATCCTCAAAATCACTATCTCCACAACCCACTAAAACAACTCCTTTACCCTCTAAACCAACCATCCAACCCACAAAACCAAATCCTTTACCTAAAACCCATTGCCAGTGATGTACCTAGCCAAAGAAAGAAAGGTACTGAGGCCTGATGAAGATGAAGAGGAGGATGAAGACAGACTGCCACTCTCTGCAGTCATTACTTTGCCTAAGGCTAAACCAATGTCCATCACTCCTGCTTCTCAAATGCATGATGTAATGATAAAGATTGAAGAGGAACAGATGCAAAAACATGATGAGGAAATGCTGAAAAGCATTGACAAAGCATATGCTACATCCTCTTCAATGATCAGCATGAAGAAAGAAGTATTAAGATTGTACACCCTTGCTAATACCTTTCAATACCAAAGGGAAAGAGTAAGGATATGGCCTGATCCTAGGGTGGCACACCGGATTGTCAAGAAAGAAATTCCTTCAAGATACAAGGCCAAGTGAAGAGAGTTGTCGACGAAGACATCACTGTGGTGCTTGTAGTGTCCCCTTGGGAATTGTTGAAGAGTTCAAGAAAGCCTATGAAGCCAAACAACCACCTCAAAAGATGTTAGAGAACAAAATTATAAAGAAGGGATTGGTTTACAAACGACTTGAAAACTTCAAACAAGAAGAGCTCAACCTGCTCTTAGAAGGAACTCATCCAGATGAGTTTGCTTATAGACAATAACCACGGTTGAGCTCAAGAATGGAAAACAGGCCAAGTACATATCTGAAGTGTATGGCCGAGAAGGATTATTTGATGGTGTGCCCGAGGTGCTGACAATGGATGAGCAAATCATGTTTTTAAGGGCTTACACTAGGGAATCATATAGGCTGATACACGGGAAGTAGATCTCATGGTTGGGGCAACAGCTCGGTGTCCAAGTCCCCAATACAGAGCTCCCAACCATATCATGCCAAACAGATCATCAGAGACTTCTTCCCAGGCCGGTGCTGAAAAAGGGTCACTTCTCATCTGATCAAGAGGAAAAGAGACCAATCTATCTGCCAAAATAAGTGGGACTCGTCAATAACTTAGAGGTTTTGGCTGCATTGGTTCAGGGGGAGTTTGTTGGACCAAAAGAACCAATGAGCCTGATCAGAGAAACCTCTAAGTCCCACAAGACATCACAACAGCTGAAGAAGACCTGATCAGCTGTTCTACAAAGTCTGAAGAATACAACTGCTGAAGTACGTCTGAAGTACTGAAGACAAAGACTGAGACAACAGCTGAAGATCTAAAGTCTGAAGACTTCAACAAGTACTGAAGATCACAACTGAAAGACAAAGTCTGATGTTCAAGTACTGAAGACATCAGCTGATGTTAACAGCTGATGACAACAGCTGAAGAGGGCTTCTTCAGTTGTTGTGATGGTTTTTCTTCTTCAGTATTTTCTTTTCCTTTCAGTAGTTTGTTTATTTTTCTTTTCAGCACTTGTAAACAACTGAAGAGGTTGTTCTTCAGTTGTTGTAGTTTCAGTAGTTTTATGTTTTTCAGTAGTTGTAAATAAGATGTTTAACACTTAGGAACATTTGTAAGAAGATGTCAGTTGTTGACATCTTCAGTAGTTGTTAAACATCAGTAGTTATAAAACGGTTACATGTCACTTTCAGGTGACATCAGCCTACGTCATTCTTTCCTTTATAAGGAAAGATGACTCACCTGTAATCGTGCCTTTGAGGCCGACAATCTTAATGCAATATTCCTTTTGTCGGATATTTCTCTCTCTATAACAAAATTCTTTTATCGTTTTATATCAATTGTTCTTGTTGAATTTGTCTAATTCTGAGCTATTCCGCTGCTATATCTGTTCAATCGATTAAACCAAGGGCTGAGATCCTAACATTATTTGCAACTGTTGCTTGAGGAGATCCTTTTTGTTCTCCTTACCTTCAGTAGAACCCTCATATATTAGTTTCAATGCATCCAACAACTTTTAACTGTTTTTCATTTCTTGAAACCTCTATAAATGGAGTTTGGAAGAGCAATTTGAAGGGTTGTTATGGCTTTTTGTTCAATATCTATTCTCTTTCTATCTTCATCAGAGAAATTAGCCACAGCCTTTGTAATCATACCACCACCAGCAGTAGAAGAGGTGCGTGGTATGTAAGGTCCTTCAACAACAGGTGCATGGTATGTAAGGTCCTTAAATAACAAACTTGTTAACTAGAATAAAGGATGCTAAGAACACAAGTAAACAAGATAGCAACAATACAAGTATTTGGGTTTCAAGAGTGATGTATATTGCTTCTCAAGTTCTATTACAAAATGTTTCTAAGCATACTTGAAAGTTACAAGTACTTGAAATACATATACTACATCCTACAGCCAGCCATACTTTGAAGGCCATCTGGATACTAAGACTAGACAACAAAATCAAATGTAAAGTCAAAAGGCAGATTGCCTTTTGAATTTGTGACTATGACATGCCATACCTCACATCCTAATATATTACAAAAAGGATTAAGTACATAAAGTATAAAGCTCAAACCCATGACCTCAATGTACAGTTACCAAAAGCATGGACCTTTTCACCAACTTGTGAAAGTTGGTGAGTCAAACAGAGTTGCAGTGGAAAGGTGGTCCGGCTTTATGGTAAAGTACATAAAATAAAAGCATGTTCATAAAAGTCTTCGAAAGAAATCTGTATTTACTCTTTGGCTTTGGAAGACTTTGTCTTCAAACTTCGGAAGACTTAACATTTGGCTTCGGAAGATGTTGGTCTTGGCTTCAAAAGATTTTACACTTAGAATATTTCTAGTGCAAGGTGTAAAACTTCCAAAGCATTTCTTCTTTAATACTTTGGTGCATGCATGCAGAGAGACTGGATGTTTTGAATGTTTTGGATGCATCAGACTTATTGGAATCCTTACACATACTTGATTACAAAACATAGATGATTGAAAAGTTGAAGTTATTGAGAACTGATTTGGATTTAAATATTGAATTAAGAGAAATTGTTGACGAAGACTTTGAAGCTTTGAGAGTTAACAATGACAGTAAACTGGAGACTGTGAGGACCAATGACGATAAGGCTAGAAAAGCTGATAACAGAAATAAAAATCTAAGGCTGACGAGATGCTAAAGTCAAAGAAGAGTGTTGGACGAAAAGAACCAATGAGCCAAGATCAGAAAACCTCTAAGTCCCACATGGTATCACAACAACTGCTGAAAGCTCATCAGCAGTTTGACAAGTGCTGAAGACTTCAACAGTTGAAGATCAAGTGCTGAAGACTCCAACAGCTGAAGAACTAAAGTGTTGAAGTACAACAGCTGAAGAACACAAGTACTGAAGCTGACAGCTAAAGAACACAAGTGCTGAAGCTGAAAGACCAAAGTAGAAGTACAACAGCTGAAGAGTTTACAAGTGCTGAAGATCAACAACTGATGTACAAAGTCTGAAGACAAAGACTGAAGACATCAGCTGATGATATCTACTGAAGTCATCAGCTGATGAAACATCTGAAGGTCAAAGTCTGAAGATCAAGTACTGAAGCCTCAGTAGTTTGTCACAACTGCTGAAGAGTACTTCTTCAGTAGTTGTGATATCAGTAGGTTTATATTTCTAGTTTCAGTAGTTTTATGTTTCAGTAGTTTTGTAAAACCACTGAAGAGCTTGTTCTTCAGTCGTTGTAGTTTCAGTAGTTCCAATCAGTAGTTTTATATTTTGTACTTAACACTGATATGTTCTCAGTAGTTGTGAACATTTCAGTAGTTTGTTAAGAGTTAGTTATTTTTGTATTAGATCTGCCAGTTGTCACTTTCCGTGATAACAACAGTGTTGTTGCACTCTATATAAGGAGTGACAACCTATTGTAAATGTGAATGACGTGAATGATGAATGATTTGATTAGAAAACATTCCATATCTATAAACATTCCTTGAATCAGAAATATATTCTCTCGCTATAACCGTATGTGCTCTTAATGCATACAATCATCGACTTCTTGCTACAATTTGTCTAATTCCTATTCTTATTCCGCTGCCTTTAACTCTAATACATCAAACTTGTGATCGTTGATCCTGTCAAATGGTATCAGAGCCGGTTAATCATTGATCGATCTAATAATTGATCATTGAAACTGCTATTCAAGATCTAGTTTGATTGAATTAGCCTTTGTTTTTGCAAGAAACGGTTATAGAGATTGAATTTTCTGTATTTCTGGTCATTCATCCTGAGATCTTTTCTTGGTGTTCATTGAGTTTGTTGTGGTCTGTGTAAAATTTTTAAAAGCTTGAATTAAATTGTTCTGAACTGAAAATGACCACTCCCTCCAATATCCTCACAATACTGGTTCCTCAACCAAGCCACCAATGCTGGTTAGGAATGAGTATAACATATGGCAAAGACGAATGCTCCATCACCTGTCTGTTAACAGCGCAGGTTGTTGGACATCAGTGGTACATGGTCCACACAAGCCTATGGTGAATAACCCGAAACCAATCAAATGGTTCCGAAGAGGAGGGAGCAATACTCAGATGAGGATAAGAAGTTGCTTGAAATTGATGCAAAAGCCCATGGAATTCTGGCCATGGCATTGCCAAATGAAATCTATTCTGGGCTAATGCATCATGAAACTGCCCATGACCTCTGGAATGCCTTGAAAGAACAATTTGGAGGAACAGATGAGGTCTTGGCAAATAATAGAGAAATCTCGCCCAACAATATGAGACATTTTCTCATAGAAAGGGTGAGACACTGACTCAACAATATGAGCGGTTCTCTTGTTTGATCTCTGAATTAAAAATGGTCAAACTTGAGTACACTAATATCCAGATGAATAACAGATTTCTCAGATCACTGCCTGAGAGATGGGACACATATACTATTGTCCTACGCTCTAGTGCAAGTTTGGACAAACTATCTCTCACCCAACTCCATGGGAAACTGCTCACGTTTGAGAGAGAGATAGAACAGAAGAGAAAGCTTTCTTCATCTGGAAAGCTCGCTGAAGACTTTGTACCAGGAAACACTGCCTTGGTGGGTCATGAGTCAGAATATGCTTCATCTGAATGCCAGTATGATGAGCATATTAATTTCTCTTCAAGCACTTCTGATTCTGCATTTGTGAGTGTTGATGGTCAGTTCTGGGTGTAATAATGACAATCTATGCTTCATTATGGATGATCTCAAGGGGATTGCTGATGATGACTTAGAAGAGATGGATATTTTGAGCCAAATGGCCCTGATAAATATCAGATCTCAGAAGTTCTATACAAGAACTGGAAGAAAATTCCCAGGACTCTCTGGCAAAACCAAAGTTGGTTTTGACAAGTGCAAGTTGAGGTGTCACAAATGCCAAAGGCTTGGACACTTTGCAAGAGAGTGTAGATCAACTGGATCTAACTCACTGCACCCTTTGTGACTTTTCCTGGCAATAGTCAACAACAGAGGGCAACATCCTGTCACTTCTAGTCATCATCCTCAACAACAATCTCTGGCATATTTTGTTCCTCAGGGTCAAATGCCATATCCGTACCCTTGTTATTACATGCCACAGTCAAATCAAGTTCAAGTTCCTATGGCACCACAACCTCATGCACTACCAGAACCTCAGCCATCCCACTCATCAACAAACTCAACCTCAAAACACACAGCTTTTTCACCCCAGGAGTTGTTGACTGGAGCAGTTTACCAGATGACATGTCTGGTCATGACCAACTGTTCTCAGGTGCTGGTCAACATGGTGGTGACAGTCCTTTTGGGAATCTAGCTCTTATGGCTTTGGAGTCTGCTGATACTTCATTTTCTAATGCCTCTACACCATAGGTATCACAGGTATCCTCTGAGGCAAAAGCCGAATTATGTTCTGAACCATGCATAGCAGTATTTGCTTCCATTAGAGAAGCAAATGTAGCTCTAATTAATAAGAACTTTGAGCTAGAACAAATAATTTCCAAAAACAAAGCTGAGTTTGAGTCTGTGCTTAAAGATAAAAATGATGAGATTTATAAACTGAATTGCCAAATAATTGATGATAAGGCTAGAGAAGAGGTACTTCTAGAGAAGTACAAAGATCTCAAAGAAACCCTTGCAGTTACCCAGGTAGAGTGTGATAGATTGGTACAATCATGCAAAGGTTTTGAAATGCTTCTTAGTAAGCAATCTGCTTCCAATGTGAAGTTTGGAATTGGTTAAAATCACACTGCTCCACCTACAGATTTTACCCCAAGAAGAGGTAGAATCTGATGGTGAGAGTGATAACCAATCCATCACATCATGTGATCTACCTTCTGATACAGCACAATCAGAAGTAGCAGTCAGCATCAAGCCCTCTTTGAACTTATCAGCTGATGTTGATGGTTCAAATGCTGATACTCACATGATCAATGAGTTGATCAACTCAGGAGTTAATTCTGAAGGTCCTGAAAGGACTAGAGAGCAGGATTTAACACCTGAAGTTCAAACTTCAACTGCTGTCAGTACTGAAGAGAAGAAAACTGCCAGTAGAAAGAGTTTGAAGTCTACTAAAGAGGCAGTCAAGAAAGCAAACAATGCTTCCAAAGCATTGAAGAACAAGTCTTCAGTTGCTTCACCCTCTTTAGTTGATGATCAACCTAAGATGAAGAAGAAACCATGTGAAGTATGTGGTTTGTTCAATCATCTGACAGATGATTGTTGGTACAAAAGAGGTTCCAAACTCAAACAAAAAGAAGAAATTAATGAGAAAATGGTAAAAATGAAAACTGAGTTTGAGACCAGATTTGTATCAGCAACATCAAATCCTGTAACCCTTAAGTCCTCAAAGAAATCCAAAAAGGAAGGGGTTAAACAGGTGACAGCTGAGAATGCTCAGAAGAAGAAGGGGCAACATAGGAACTTATCAAACTCCACTGGCAATGTGTCTGATGAGCTGAAAGCTTTGTCACAAAATCAGACACAGCTGGTTATGATGGTTCAACATCTGTTGGGTAGAGTTAACCAACTAGATGCTCCTATGTTGAAACCACAGAAAAGGAGGTCCAAGCCAAAGGACTCCTCTTCTACACCATCTTCTTCCTCTCAGGCTGTTGTTTCAGATAAACCTGTTAGTTTACCATCTATTGATGAGACCAAGCCCAAAACCAAAAAGTTTGGGTCTCTAAAACTAACTGATTGTTTATTATTGTAGGGTTCTTCAACATGCCAAAGTAGCATCTGGTATGTAGACAGTGGGGGATCTATGCACATGACTGGGAACAGCTCTCTTCTTCATGACTACTCTCAAGGAAAGAAGGGATTTGTTTCTTTTGGCAATGATGCTAGGGGTTACATCATTGGTATGGCTTTGTCTCCAATGGAGAAATCAAATTTGATGATGTTAATCATGTGGAAAATCTCAAGTACAATCTCTTGAGTGTCAGTCAAATGTGTGATAAAGGCCATGTTGCTCTTTTCACCAGTCAAAACTGTAGATTCTGTCATCCAAAGTTTTGCACTTGATTGACAAGGTGTTGGATGATCACACTCTCCTGAGAGCCAACAGGACAGGAAGAGTATATGCCTTAGATCTGTCCAAGAAAATAGATCTCAAAGGCAATCCTTGCCTATTTTCCAAAGCCTCTTCTCAAGAATCTAAACTGTGGCACAGAAGGCTTGGTCATGTTAATCTCAAAAACATGAATCAGCTTACCCACAATAGTTTAGTTAGAGGCTTACCAATAAAGGAGTTCCACTGTGATGAAACCTGCACTGCCTGTTTAAAAGGAAAACAGCACAAAGCCTCATTCCCTCCTATTGAAGTGCCTAAGTCCACTGCCTGCTTGCAATTACTGCATATGGATCTATTTGGTCCTGTGAGAGTAATGAGCATGGCAAAGAAGAAATACTGTCTGGTAATTGTGGATGATTACTCCAGATTTGTATGGACTTTCTTTCTACATTCAAAGGATGAGGCTGCTCAGAAGATTATTCACTTTGTGTTGTATATTGAGAAGCAGTATTCCCTTCCAGTCAAGTGTATTAGGAGTGACAATGGAACTGAGTTCAGAAATCATACACTTGATGACTTCTATCTTTCAAAGGGGATCAAAAGGCAGTTTAGCATCCCAGGACTCCAGAACAAAATGGAGTAGTGGAGAGAAAGAACAGGACTCCTCATTGAAGCTGCAAGGTCCATGCTGGCTGACTCAGGTTTGCCACTGACCTTTTGGGCTGAAGCTGTCAACACAGCTTGCTATGTGCAAAATAGAGTTTTAGTAAATCAGAGGTTGATGAAGACTCCATATGAAGTTCTCCATCATTTGGCTCCTCTGATTTCATTTTTCAAAGCATTTGGGTGTCCCTGTTTTATTCTCAACACAAAGGATCAACTCCATAAGTTTGATCCTAAGGTGGATGCAAGGTATTTTGTTGGTTATTCATCTACTTGCAAGGCATACAGAGTCTTCAACTACAGAACAAAGATGGTTGAAGAAACTCTACATGTTAAGTTCAATGAATCTCCAAAGGACAAGATTCCACAAAGCCCTGTGGAGTTATTTGATTTGGACATACTACAATATGTTCCCTATCAAACTCCTGCTGTTGCTCCTGTCAACAGTTCACCACCTGGTGGTACTGCTGATGATGATGATGATTGCAGTACTCACCTCTTCAGGTTTAGTGATCAGCTGCCTGATTCAGCTAGACCTGATGTTCCTGTAGCTCCAGTAGCACCATCCACAACAAATGCTGATGAGATCTCTTCGAATTCAACTTCCTTTGAATACCATCCACTGATTGGTTTCAAGGAAATGATTCACCATCACCATCTGTTACTGCTGAGCCTGCTACAAACACTTGCACAGATCTCATTGTGTATCAAGATCTGAAGAATCACCCTATGTCTCAAATCATTGGTGATATCACTGCTGGAGTATCAACAAGAAGTCAATTGTCAAATTTCTGCTTCTATGCTCTCTTCATCAGTCAGCAAGAGCCAAAGAATTATCACATTGCTTTAAAGGACAATGGATGGTTGATGCCATGCAGCTTGAGCTTCTTCAGTTCAAGAAACAACAAGTGTGGGAACTGGTTCCTCTACCTCCAGGTAAGTGTGCAATAGGCACTAAATGGGTGTTTAGGAACAAAACTGATGAAAATGGGCTTATTGTTAAGAACAAGGCCAGACTGGTTGTTCAGGGGTTTGCACAAGAAGAAGGTATTGATTATGATGAAACCTTTGCCCCTGTAGCCAGACTGGAAGCAATTCGATTGTTTTTAGCTTATGCTGCTTATCAAAACCTTAAAGTTTTTCAAATGGATGTCAAAAGTGCATTTTTGTATGGAAAAATTAAAGAAGAGTTTATGTATGTCAACCTCCAGGCTTTGAGGACAATAAACATCCTAATTGGGTGTATAAGCTTGATAAGGCTCTTTATGGGTTAAAACAAGCTCCTAGAGCCTGGTATGAGACATTATCAAACTTTCTTCTGGAAAATAATTTCACTAGAGGCTCCATAGATAAGACTTTATTCATTAAGAAAGCTGGGCAGCATAATCTACTTGTTCAAATTTATGTAGATGATATCATTTTTGCATCCTCTGATCCAAAGTTGTGTGATGCCTTTACAAAGTTGATGCAACAGAAGTTTGAAATGAGTGCCATGGGAGAATTACAGTTCTTTCTGGGGTTGCAAATCAAACAAAAGGCTGATGGAATTTTCATTCATCAGTCCAAATACACAAAAGATCTTTTGCAAAAGTTTGATTTACAAAACTGTAAGCCCTGTTCTACCCCCATGTGCAGCACCACACAACTGGATACAGATCAGAAAGGTAAAGTGGTTGATGAAACACTTTACAGATGTATGATTGGGTCCTTGATGTATTTAATAGCTTCTAGACCAGATATTATGTTTGCTACATGTGTTTGTGCTAGATTTCAGGCTGCACCTAAAGAGTCTCATCAGATTGCAGTCAAGAGAATCTTTAGATATCTGCAAGGCACTCCATCTCTAGGTTTATGGTATTCTACTGGACATTCTGGTAAATTAGTTGCTTTTTCTGACAGTGACTATGCAGGGTGTAAGTTGACCAGGAAATCAACTTCTGGTGGATGTCAATTCCTAGGCAACTGCTTGATTTCTTGGCAGAGCAAGAAACAGACCTCAGTTGCTACATCAACTGCTGAAGCAGAGTACATTGCTGCTGCAAGTTGTACATCTCAGGTACTCTGGCTTCAAAACCAACTTTTGGATTATGGCATTACAGAGACTAAGACTCCATTGTTAATGGATAGTGCTTCAGCTCTTTGCATTGTCAAAAATCCAGTCCAGCACTCTAGGACCAAACATATAGAGATCAGACATCATTTTATAAGGGATTGTTTTGAAAAAGGTCTGATTGATCCTAAGTTTGTGCCTAGTGCTGATGAGCTTGCAGACATTTTTACTAAGCCTTTGGATAGTTCAACTTTCCAAAACCAGGTGTTAAGGCTTGGTATGCTGCAGCTAGAATAAGTGACAACTACTGATGATCTTAGTAATAAGTACTGATGATCATTAGTAACTATGTCACATAAGTGCTGATGAGCTCTTTTACCCTCAGCATTTTTATAACTACTAAAGGCTAAATGTCTCACAAGTACTGAAGTACTTCATCTGTTCTAAACTACTGATGTAGTTACAACTACTGATGCAGCTACAACTACTACAATCAGTAAAAACAGATAAGTACTGATGTCCTATGAAACAACTGAAATCAGCCAAAAAGGCTGATGAATGTGTTGAGGACATTATGAAACAGCTAACAGTTAAGAATTGACGAAAACAGCTGAAGAGAACTTTCTCTTCAGTCGTTTCTACAACTGCTGTTTCATTCTAAACATTGAAGCAAAACCATGTCTTCAGTAGTTTTATAACTACTATGACTAATACCAAGTCTTCAGTTGTTTACAACAGCTGATGACAAAACCACTGTCCTCAGTAGTTTCATAACTACTGATGACAAACACCAAGTCCTCAGTTGTTTCAATCATCTGAAGTCAAAACCACGGTCTTCAGTAGTTTTCTAACTTCTGATGCCTAACACCACGACTTCAGCTGTTTCAACGTCTGAAAGGATAATACCATGTCACGGTCGTTTAAAACTACTGATGACTAACACCACATCCTTCGTCATTTATTACCCGTACCCTATATATACCTGACCTAATCCTTCAATGCTTCATCTTCTTCAAACCTAACGTTCCTCTCCAAAACTTCCCTCCTCTCAATGGCGTCCATGCAAATTAAACCGCGACACAACTGTGTTGCCTACCTCACTAAATCGCCTATCTGGACTAAGTTCGATACTGCTATCGATCTTATGGTTCAGTCCCAATACAATACGGCATTTCTTCTGAATCCCATACTACATGCCAAATCCCTCAACAATTTTGGATGAACGTTACTATTACCACTAGGGAGAACAACACAACCATCTCTCCAGTCGGTCGTCAACAACAAAGAAGTAGTCATCACTCCTGCAATAATCCGCCAAATTCTTCATCTGAATGATGCTAGTTCTCCTGCTGGATATCCGAAGGGCACCACAGAACTATCCTTTGCCCAACATGGATATCAACGTGATCTCAGTGCCTCCACTATCATGAAGAAACACTTTAATGACGCTGAGCGCCTAATTTTTCACATGGTGAATGTATGTTTGGCCCCTAAGACGTCGTCTTGGGATCAAATGTCGACAAAATGGCAGCAGGTAATGTATTCTATTCTTGAGCAACAACCACTAAACTTTTCAGAAATAATATTTTTGGAGCTCAAGGACATGGCTCAAAAACTAACTGCCAACCGTTGGATACTATATCCACGGTTCATAATGGCCATCATTACAAACCAGCTTATGATGAGGGACTTGTTGCTTGGGAGTCCCTGCTACGGCTGTTCTGCCGGAAGTATACTCCCGACACAACTCTGACCAGACACTAAAAATGGCTGCCAAGATGCGAAAACCCACGCAGCTGGAACCCAGCCACCACCTCCAAATCAAAAGTCCCCACCAAACCCACCAAAAAAAGAAACCCAAAACGGCTACTCAGGGAATTGAGTCCCCTGAGGATGCCCCTGCACCATAAACGCATGATATATCCACTAGTCCAAACCCCCTAGTGGATACAATGACTCTTCCAGCCATAGCCGCTCAGGCCTCCTCTCAACAGGAGCCTGCAAAACCACACAAGGGGTACCTACATATCTGGGATCTTCCTCACTTGAGGGGATTGCCATTGAAGAGCACCCACCTCCCCAGGTGCACACTGCTTCTATCCCTTCACCCCAAACAACCGCCCCTAACAGCCCAACTTTAATAGTTGCACAAGTGCTGACTCAACTGCACTCCTCACCCCCTCCCCAGAAACCACTTACTACTGGGAATACCTCTACAATTGAGGGGGAGGAACACAGTGCACTTGAGAACCCACAGCACAGGGGTTTACCACTTCTATCTCCTGGTGTAGACAAGGAGCTTAGAATATCTAGTGAGGCTGCCACCTCCTCTGACTCAGCACATGATCAGAATGAGGCTGGTAACATTGCTAAGACCTCACTAGAGGCAACAGCTGATGATGGACACTGTCCTGAGGCTGGAAGTCCCCAGTACCAAGCACAAGGGGCACATGCACCAACTGGTCTACACCTAGTGCATGTAAATCCTGCTCTAAGCAGGAGGTCAGGTGATTCAGTTTCGGCTGATGATGACCTGGGCTTTTTCTACGATGTTCTTGCCCAGAACACAATCCTTGAAGAGAAAGTCAATAGGCTGCAAAACCTACTTGATCAACTCCCAGGAGAAAGACCATCTGCCTCTACCACCCACAGATGGCACCTTCACTTGAAGGTTCCCCAAACACTGAGCCACTTCAAACTCAACCACCTGCCTCTGCTTCAGGCCCTATTTCTCAGGAACAGAACCCTCCTGAGCAAATAGGTGCTGTACTTCAAAATTCCCTCCCTCTCATCACACCCATAATCATGGATATTGTGACTAAAGCCATTGATGAGAGGCTTTCCTCAACTTACAGCCCTTGATTGATGCTGCTATACAAAAGACTCTTTCTGCGGTACAAACCCTTCTTCCAATGCATCCAAAAAGGGGGAGAGTACTGCAGTGAAATAAAAGAAGAGGAAAAGAACAGAGGAAAAGAAGGAAGAGAAGCAAGCCCAAGAGGAGGAGAAAGAAAAGCAACCTCTGCTCACTTACAAGCGAAAGAAAAGTGCTGATGATCATACTGCTGAAGACAAATCCTTGGAGGAGCTGGTAAAAGAAGCTGACACTACACACAGCCGATCCATGGATAAAATAATTGAACAACTCTTCAGGCAGGGGTTTGACACAGCCACACTGGATAGTGAGATTAGAAGGTTGGAAGTGCAAGAGATACAAACCCGATGGGCAGGGTATGATGCTCTTGAAAAAGAGAGATTGGAAATAATGATCCGCTTATTGCAAAATACTTAGGAAGATCGTTAATGGAGATTCGCGCGTGGACCAGGGACAGCATTCTGGCTATAGCCACCAGAATCTGTCTGTCTGAGCAATTCAACAAAGGGATTATTATGGAAGCCCTTGATGAGGCTGGGGCTGGTAAAAGGTTAGAGATGGCTAAACTCACAAAGGCGAAACTAACTACAAAGATGTTGGATCAACCTTCCCTTCCACCCACTCAAACAGAGCCTATCCCAAATCTCCCAACCAATCTCTAAGCCAAAATCCAAACATCCTCATTCTTCAAAACCAATTCCTTCACCAACCCAACCATCATCCAGTGATGCCCAGAAGGAGGAGAAGGGTGCTGAGGATAGAAGAAGAAGAAGAAGAGGAGGATGAAGATGATAGTCTGCCACTCTTGCTGTTCTAAAGCTACCAAAACCCGAAGTCAACTCATGATCACACCTGACTCTCAAAGGGAAATGGTCAAAGTCAAGATAGAAGAAGAAGAACAGCAGAAACAGCATGATGAGCAACTGTTGAAGATGGTTGACAAGGAATTTCCTCAGTCATCATCTATTCAAGCCATGAAAGGGCATGCTCAAGGCTGTACACTCTCAGGCACACTTTTCAGTATCAGAAGGAGAGAGTGAGAGTATGGCCAGACCCCAGGGTGAGTTCTAGAATCCATAAAAGAACTATTCCACACAGATACAATGGCCAGGTACGAAAAACAATAGATTCTACCATCATGTTGGCCATTGTAGTCTCACCTTGGGAAATCATTGATGAATTCAAGAAAGCTCACCAAGCAAAGAAGACCCCTCAAGCTTTACTAGAAAACAAGATGATTAAGAAGGGGTTGTTATATAAAGCTTGAAAACATCCAGAAGATTGAGCTCCAGTTGCTCCTTGAAGGCAACCATCCTGATGAATTTGTATATAGGGAGGTAACTACGGTGGAGCTGAAAAATGGCAGGACCATGAAGTACTTATCAGAGTACTATGGTCCAGAGTTCTTCTTCGAAGGAGGAGTAGAGAAGAACTCTCTCAGGAGGAACAAGTTGTCTCCTTGAGGCCTATGTTCGAGAGTCATACAGACTCATTATGGGGAAGTAAATCTCATGAATGGGATAACAACTCTATGTCCAGTTCCCCAAAACAGAGTTCCCATTCATACCCTGCCAAACAATATCTGAGATTTCTTCCCAGGCTGGAGCTTACATGGGTCATCTTCTCTACTGATCAAGAAGGAAAAAGACCAACACTTTGCCAACAATAAGTGGGATAACGAATAATTTAGAGGTTTTGGCTGCACTGGTTCAGGGGGAGTTTGTTGGACCAAAAGAACCAATGAGCCAAGATCAGAAAACCTCTAAGTCCCACATGGTATCACAACAACTGCTGAAAGCCTCATCAGCAGTTTGACAAGTGCTGAAGACTTCAAGAGCTGAAGATCAAATGCTGAAGACTCCAACAGCTGAAGAACTAAAGTGCTGAAGTACAACAGCTGAAGAACACAAGTACTGAAGCTGAACAGCTAAAGAACACAAGTGCTGAAGCTGAAAGACAAAGTACTGAGTACAACAGCTGAAGAGTTTACAAGTGCTGAAGATCAACAACTAATGTACAAAGTCTGAAGACAAAGACTGAAGACATCAGCTGATGATATCTACTGAAGTCATCAGCTGATGAAACATCTGAAGGTCAAAGTCTAAAGATCAAGTACTGAAGCCTCAGTAGTTTGTCACAACTGCTGAAGAGTACTTCTTCAGTAGTTGTGATATCTGTAGTTTTATATTTCTAGTTTCAGTAGTTTTATGTTTCAGTAGTTTTGTAAAACGACTGAAGAGCTTGTTCTTCAGTCGTTGTAGTTTCAGTAGTTCCAATCAGTAGTTTTATATTTTGTACTTAACACTCTGATATGTTCTCAGTAGTTGTGAACATTTCAGTAGTTTGTTAAGAGTTAGTTATTTTTGTATTAGATCTGCCAGTTGTCACTTTCCGTGATAACAGCAGGTTTGTTGCACTCTATATAAGGAGTGACAACCTATTGTAATATGTGAATGACGTGAATGAATGAATGATTTGATTAGAAAACTCCATATCTATAAACATTCCTTGAATCAGAAATATATTTCTCGCTATAACGTATGTGCTCTTAATGCATACAAGCATCGACTTCTTGCTACAATTTGTCTAATTCCTATTCTTATTCCGCTGCCTTTAACTCTAATACATCAAAATTGTGATCGCTGATCCTGTCAAAGAGGAACCACCAGAATCACAAGGGTTTGTAACTTTGAAAAGAGTTTAGCTGCAGAAAGAATTATCTGGGTCTTCCTTATGAGACTTTTCAGGATATGTGTTCTTCTTCCTGCAAAATCTGGTTATTTGGGATTTATAAGGCAAACAGGTTGTTATGAGAAATGAAAAATAATTAATCAGGAATTAAAGAACAATGAAATTGCTTTATCAAGGAAACTTAATGAAGCATTAGCTAAAAATGATATTTTAAGAAGAAAAATTTTGGAGCGTAGTGTTGAATTTAATATTTTGAGAGAAAGGGTTGTTTTAACTCAGTTTGAAATGACCTTGCTTCAAACAACACTTGATAAATGGACCCTTTCATACATGAAAAAGGATGAGCTTATTGCTAAACAACAAGAGGCATGGATAAAACATGGTATTGCATATCATTCAAATGGTGAAACTGTATTTAATTCACTTCCACCTCCATCTTCTCTATGTTACTCTCCAATTCCCAAACTTCATCCAACCAATGATTAATTGAAAAAGACACTAACAGTTTGCATGCAGGATTAGCAGGAGTGAATCTTAAAGAGGTGTGAGATGTTTATGATTCTAGAATTGGTAAGGGATACAATAACCGAAATGTTGACAGTTAACATAATGATTGTTCAGTCCTGGTGATTTGTAACTCTATATCGACTATTTCTTCTAACTTCTTTGATAAGTTTAAAGCATGTGAAATTACTACCTTTGAGCCTGTCAGGATTATGAAATAAGAAATATATCGAGAATCACCTAATCATCAAGCTTCACCAACAGCAACCCTTCATATTTCTATCAATCAAGATCCATTGGAAGCAGATCTGTGTATACGAGTGAGAAGTCGGCTGGATCGGTAAACATCCGTGCGTGTTCTTGATGGAAGTATAAACAACAGCAAACACCAAGAGACAATCAATAACACGAACTATAAAAATTGGTTTCATTGATAAAACCTAATGATTACCAACTCGTTACAACATAAGAATCAAGACTCTTGGCAAGGGGAGATTGAGCATGATCTCCCCTCTCATCCGGCAGCCCTAGGCTCCGGGCGGACTCCCTCTCAAATCCTTAATCTCTCTACACATTGAAACTGGTATATATAGGCCTCGGCTCATATTAGGTGCGACTAGGCCCATTCGTGCGATTGGACCATGTGTATAGTTCAATCGTATGACTGAACGATGCGTATGGTTCAATCGTACGACTGGACCATTCCTATAGTTCATTCTTACGAATGCCCCAATCCCATCTCTTAGTCACACGGCTGGTCCATTAGCATGGCTCAGTTGTACGACTGAGTCTCATTCGCATATGCTCCTGCGAATGACCCAGTTTCATATGTTTACAACATATCAGGTGTATTACATTAAGCCTAGACAATTCGAAAAGCGATGAACACACTATATATGACAATATATGCTCCAACAAATTCCCCCTTGAACGTTGCTTGCGAATAGTAGATAGCACCTCTTACAATCTTTAGTCAATCTTTGCTCTGGTTTCCAATAGAATCAAACAAACAACCATATTAGCCAACGTTGTCAATCTGTCAGGTTGCTACAATATCCCTGAAAATGAATTTAGGCACAATAGCTTTCGTTTACTTTGTAGAACACCATCATAGCAGCAAGATTCCCCATATGACTGATTTTTCTAGATAATGACGTGAACAGTTTTCCATTGCTTTAATCTTCACACAGGCTAACCTGATTAACATTAACACCTGTAGAAACTCCCCCTCACATTTAGCATATCCCAATACATAAACATTGTGCTCTCTTGGCATCTTCATATGGTGTATTGGGCAAAAGGTAGAAGGTTCCAATCCACAGCTGACAATCTCAACCAAATCCACATGCACTCAGATTCATCATCAGAAACCAGCTCACATCATCATTTCTGATTGCGTCTTCAATTTCTCTATACATGAATTCCCCCTAAGAATGGGAATCCTTGTTGTGTGGATATATATAACTTGATTGGCCCATAAATAGTCAGATGCTCCTGACTACCCCACAAAATCAGCACCGACTGCTGACATCTTCTCTTCTCTCTTTCGTGTTCCATATACATTCACCTATTCTGGAAGTCCGACGAATAATGGGGTATACATCAAACTTATTTGACAAAAGAACCTCAAGGTGAATATGCTTTGCTCATCCTCAAATTTGTGCAAGAAGCAGTTCCAGACTCTTTTTTAGGTCTGGAACAAATGCGGATGAGTCAATGCGGATGGTTCATTCGTGCGATTGAACATACGACTGGTCCAGTCGCACGATTGAACATACGACTGGTCCAGTCATACGAATGGTCCATTTGCATGGTCCAGTCGCATAAACGGGTCTGCATGTAGATTTTCAGATTTGCAGCCGCTAGGGCTGCCCAAAACCCTAATCTTACGAATTTTACATGAAACGAACCAACATAGACATCATAAGATTTGCAGTGGTGATTGGAACGTTGTTTCGAGTTTGATTTTAACATAGAAACTACACACGTAACCAAATCTGAGCAAAACACAAAGAAAACAAAGTGGATTTAACATCAAGATCTGAAATTTGATCCAGAAATCAAGAGCTCGGGTTGCTAGAATGATTGTTAGATTATTCCAGCAGTAACCAGCTCTGATACCAATTGTGAATTCGGCTAGATCGGTAAATATCCGAGCGTGTTCTTGACGGAAGGATAAACAATAGCAAACATCAAGAGACAATCAATAACACGAACTATAAAAATTGGTTTCATTGATAAAACCTAACGATTCTCGTTACTGTTAGAATCTGGTATTTGACCAAATACCAACTGATTACCGTGTTAAATCAAACCAAATAGTGCGGAATCCTATTTGATTGGCGATCAAATCAGTGAGAACGCATGTAGACACAATAACGAATTGAATCTAATGTCAAGAGTTGATTGAGAATCGATCTACAATGTTCTATGAACTTAGAGTACGAACTTAGAGGCTTCTGGACGGCTAGGGTATGTCTGGAGTCGAAGTGGATTCAATTTTTATGTTTTTCCACGAATTAGGTGGTATTTATAGGTTAGGGTTGCTCATTCGGGCGACTGAACCATTGGCATGGTTCATTCGTGTGATTGAGTCATGCGGCTGATCTATTCGCACAACTAAGTGTTCAGTCGTGCGACTGAGTCAGACGCATGAAGTTGTTCAGGCGTATGAACTATTTAGGCGCATGGACACTCAGTTGCATAGCCATTCGGACGCATGACCACTGTTAGGGCGCATGGTCCAGTCGGACGCATGAGAACTTCACTATAGCAAGTTTGAGTGTATTCAATATTATAACATTATGCATAACATTTCAAACAGTCACAAACCTATATAATTAAGTCAATATGCGTTAAACAACTCATTAATGAAATATTAAACATTGTAGACACAACCAAACATTTGGTATTTCATTAAGTACCCAATAATTACATAAGTGTAAGACGTATTGCATTCAGATCAGGATCTAGGTACATATATGTATCAACAAACTCCCCCTTGGACCTAGATCTATCTATTGTCTAACATCTTTCATGATTTACTCAAACTTTTTTGTACATAGCTTCTTTGGTGACTCGTGTGTTTATCTCAAAATCAAAACAGAGTCTTATCCATTCTGGAATTGTAAAGCTTGTACAATATCTTGTGAGTCGTAGAACAGTGGCCATTTGTACAAAGTATAAATATCTTGTGCTGACAAGTTGGTGAGCCACATCGGGTCAAACACCATTATGGTTTCCATTGTGCCATTCCTATTCAAGACTATTACGGCCTCTCCCATTCTCCAATCGTAATACCACCATTTGAAATATGGAGTGAAGTCACGTGGCATCTCACGTAGTGGGATCTTAGACATTGTACGTGGTGGACTCCACTTCAGCAGTACTCTAGGTTTACCAGTTATGGCATCAACTTCAGATCTTCTGATGTACCTCGTGGTTGTTGAGGTTTGAAGTTGACCCATTTGGTATGGTACTCCCTCTTTAGAGCAGCTTCAAACCAACCTGGCATTTTACGAGGGTCAGCATATAGCAAGTTTAACTTTGCTAACTGGTGAGCTTAAAACCTAGAAGAGTTTTCAGATCATGTGGAAATCTAAAGTACTCTATTCCCTTCTCACGTTTAACTGTGTAAACGTTGAGGTCTGCAAAATGTGCCCACGCTATGTTCCTGCCTGCCACCTTTTGATGTTTCTTGACCTTATACAATTTGGTGTAGACAGTTGATGTTGTAGCTCTGCGTTGGGCTTTTATTTCTTCAAAACATGCTGCCCATTCAGCCTTTTTGATTTTGACTTCGGTGTCTGAGGCTTGGGCCTTCTCTTTATCCTTTTCTGACTCTTTCTCCATCTTGTCCAGAGTCTCAAAAGTGTCACTGACAAGAGTGTCTCCAAGATTAGGAATGGCAGTTCCCTCCTTGTCAGTGTACTCTGGATAGTGTTGAGCCGTGACATCTTCTATCTCAATATCATCGACATCCTGAAGCTCATCGTCACACTCTGTTTGCACAGTTGGAGCATCCTCCACAATTTCATCAGGATTGACTCGGAACATTTCAGCTAGTTGCTCGTCGGTGAGATCATGAATTATTTCTCCTTCTTCAGGAGTGTAATTCACTGATCTCCTGACAATCCCCTGCAGATCAAGAATCATTGTGAGTTGAGTCTTGATCTGTTGGAGGGGAGTAACATCATATTATCTCCTTGAATGTTAGGATCTGCTTGATTTAAAACATGTAACATATCAATCATTTAGTCATCAAACACATCAGTAAACATTAATAATAACCATAAACATTAATTACATTAATTTGATAAAATATTCCAATACACAAAGTTTAAATAACATAAACAACTGTGCATTACTCTTGTCTTGAATAGTTTGTGTGTCAGTAGGATTAGCACAAGATGATGGGGCTCCTTGGTCTTGATTTTTCTTTATGTGCCTCTCTTAACCTTGAGCTGATGTAGATGCAGCTGCATCTCCTTCGTCATCATCATCATAATGATTAACACTATCACCTGCATCAGTGTCATCCCCTTGATCATCACAGTCATCATCTTCATCATCATCACTGTCATCGTCATCACCATCATCTCCATCTCCTTCTTGGATCTTTAGGGTCTCATCTTTGGATCCCTTCAGTCTCAGCATAAGCTTCTTGTTTTGGGCCTCCAAATCTTGTATCCTCTGTATTGAGGATGTATATATCTCTCTCAGCTCAGTAATCTCTTGGCTCTGGGCTTCTATCCCTTGGGCTTGGGATGCATTAAGCTCCATCAGCTGATTAAGCTGAGAGGCTCGCTGTTCATCCATCACCAGCAGCTTCAGCACTAACCTATTAAGGTTAGCCAAATGCTCCTCCAACCCGACAGATGGGTAAGCGGATCCAAAAACAAGTGGGACCTGTGAGGAGGTCCCCACTCCATGGGTTGTGGAGGTGGTAGTGGATGTAGAGAAGATTGGGGTTGGTATAGATGTGAATGGCTGTGGATGGGAAGTGTGTATATGATGGAGTAGGTGTGGAAGTGGTGTATGAGGTGGTAGTGGTGGTGGGAAGAATGGTGGTAGTGGTGGTAGGTGGAGTGGTGGTAGTGGTAGTAGGTGTAGTGGTAGATGTGGTGGTGGGAATTGTGGTGGTGATGAAGGTGAGTCGTATCTTCTTCTTCTACATGTTGTGGGGATGAGCCATCCTCTTCTTCCTCGATCCTGTGAAGGAGGATGCTCCCCCTAGAACACGGCTTGGCGGATCGGGAGCATAAGTAGGATCATCAGTAGTCTCTCCCAATCCGCCCGGGCGTTCACCAACCGCCCGGAGCCCTCATTCTGTGGGAACGACTTAACTTCCCACAGTCCGAGTCAGTGGTTCCTCATCTGACTCCTCCTCTTCCTCACCAAGCATCAAATCCTGGTGGAACCCAGCAATCTCCTCTCCGTCCCCAGTGGGGGCAGATGCTCGAATGGAATATCAGTAGTGGGACCCCTTTGTTGAGTGGGTCCTTCATCTCCAGCATCTCTGCTATCATCATCAGAGTCATGCTCTGGGAGCAGTAGCTGCTCGTCGTCGGAGTCGCTATCTGTGTGACGCCACTTACGTCTCCCTGGCGCCACATACCTCTCATTGGCTAGATGGCCTATGAGTCTCTTCACTTGGGGCTATACTTGCTTACCCCTGTAAACTCTCATACGACCCAGGGTGTATCATCCATGCTCTCTAGAACCACAGCATCGTGGCTTTCCTTGGGAAGGGATGGAAGCTTCTCATTGAAAATCAGCTGTAAGAATCTGGGGTACATGCAAAAACCCTCCTTACCCTTTGCCTCCAGATTCTTCACAAGGTAAGAGAAGATCATGCTCAAGAAGCTGAAAGGATAGTTCAGCACCAGTGCCACATAGGCATTCTAGATCTGGTCTTAAAGATCATCAAACCCACCTCTTCTGGAAGCGATGCACTTCAATATGACATGTGCTAAGTACTTGTACTGGGGACACAGGTTGCTTTTATTGAGCACACCTGAGTTGATGTCCCCAGCGTACTTAATCCTCAGAAAGCATCCCCTTATAGTCAGTGGATGTAGCTTGGTGGGATGATCAGTATCGTCCCCCAGCTCAAGTAATCTCTGGATATCGGCAGCAGTGATCTCGATAGCCATCCCACAGATAGAGCTTCGTATGCTATATGGCTCTTGGAATCGGTCAACAGAAGCATTCTCCCAAAATGCCTGGTGTAAAGACCTGTAGGGAGTGCAAGGAGTAGAAATGGCCTTGTGGATCCTTGATCGCCTAAGAAATGCGATGATCTCTGTAAACTCGGTGCCATTCCGAGTAGTATGATCTTGATGAGCACATATGTTGTGCTTAGGGTTGATCGACCATCTAGCAGCCATAAATCTGAAACACAAGACACATAATCATTAGGTACTCACATAACACAAAGCAGTTCTAAGTACCTTGTTTGAATTCATTCTGATTCATTCATGTGAATGAATCATGCGACTGTGGTCAATCGGTTATCCTATCCTGCGACTGGACTCATTCGGGTGAATGAGCATGCGACTGAGTTCAATCGGTTGTCTAATCCTGCGAGTGATTCAGTCGGCCGACTGAGCTCATTCGCATGTCCAATTCGGCCGATTGAGCTATTCTTCCGGCTCAAACGTGTGATTGGAGTTCATCCATCTGACCAGTCGCACGACTTACGGTTTGGTTGACTTAGGTTCGAGTCTTGAAAAAATCATGAAATTAAACATTATGAAATGGTTCGTTAGACTCGCAATCCCTTAACTAATTACCTAATAACCTTATTTTTAACATTTTACTTGGTTTCAGTGGGTTATTAAGCCATTGAGTGGTTTGTTATTGTTTCAATCGTGAATCACTAATTAGGGCACCAATTTCTTCTGATTTCAGTGTGATTTCATCACATTTTACCTGTAAGAAGGCAGACGCACTTCAGAATATCAAGAAGGAGGATTAATTGAAGTCTAAAGAAATTTGGGCTGAGTAACGGTATGATGTGCGATTTAAGGGCGATTGGGAGTGGTGAGAAGAATGCGATCGCCTGTGGCCCTTTATATACTGACCCTGCGTTCAATCGGCCGACTGGACTCATTCGCTCAGTTCATTCAGCGAATGAAGCTCAGTTGGCGATTGACTCAGTCGATCACGTTCAGTCGGCCGACTGAGGCTCAGTCGGTCGACTGACTTAGTCGCACGCTCCCAATCGGACGAACGGCACATTCTAATAATCCATTGGGGTGAATGGGTCATACCATGTCCATTCGGCTGTTTAATGCATGAGTATAGTCCATTCGCCTGATTGGTCCATACTCATGGTCCAGTCGGCGAATGGGTCATACTCTTTAAATTTCTCTAACTTCATGACCATTTGACTTTTAGACCCATTTAGACTGTTGAGTTAACATTATGAACACTTAATCATCTCAACATGATCATTTTAACTTGAAAAACTTGATTGATCACCTCAGACGTGATCCTTTTAAACAATTTGTCACCCAGATGTGACCCAATTGTTGTTTGAAAGCACTTGTGGTCATCTCAGACATGACATTTTAGATTATAAGGTCCCTTATCAACTTCCATGACATAGTCCGATACTAACATACTGAATATGACAAACTTTGTACAGAAATAAAAGAAATAATACTGAAAACATAAAAAATTAAGACATGTTTTTTGTGTTTTTGTGAGAGTTAATTCCCAAGATGTAGTTCTAAGGAATAATTATTCTGAGAGAGCAGCCACAATCATTTAAACCATATATGGATCAATTCAAGTTGGAATCATACAGGATATTCAAATCATTCAGGACAAGTTATTAAAAAGAGAACTTTGCTCTTTCCTTGTTTTTCATCTCGAGTCATTTAGCAAATTTAAGAAATCATACTAGTACGCTTAGGTCTCCACACTGATTTGAACTTTCAAGAATTGTAGCCACAGTGATTGTCAGTATACTTGTCCTCTTAAATCCATACACAGACTTTCAACACAGTTTGGTGATCGTTTTAAGGTTTGTTTATTTCAACAAGAATTTATGGATCCCACACTCATATGGTAATCAACATTCCTCAGGAGATTTTGAGCGGTCTTAGGGTAGTGTTCAAGAAGCGACTATTCATAGAATTTTCAAAGAGAAGCCAATCCTCGGGTCAGTGCCATCGCACAGCAGAGAAGCGGCAAACAGCAATGAGTTCTAGAATATATAGGTTATGCTTATCCTCAGGTCAGTGCCACCGCACAGCAGAGAGGCACATAATCTATCTTCTTGTTTGAGCAATTTTTCTTCTTTTAGCACAAATCTCGCCAACAACCTAGGTTATCAGCTTGATTGTATTTTCATTTTTCATGTGCTTTAGCTCATGCTTTGGTCTTACGCACACTTTTGTGGCGTTTATTTTGCTCGTCACCCCTTATTGGAATCTTGTTGATTGTGTTAACGAGGGATAAGGTGTTTCCCACAGCTAGTCAAACATTTTAGTTTAGTCTTGAGATCACCAAACGGTCTAGTGATCTATTGTGTTGAATCTACCAACATATCAGCTGTGGTCTAGCAACCTCTAGGTCTACTTTCTTTGTGTTACCTTAGTAGTAGCTAGCTTAACTATCATATTTCCTTTTATATTGCTCAGACTACTTAGACTTATACTTGAACTTTGCATCTTTTTCAATTTTGATTTTTAAAGTCCCAAATGGTTTGTACCTGTGCACTATCATATTCCACACGTTAAATCGGTATCACACGTATGATCTTATTTATTATCGGCTTGCCTCTCCTTTTCCCTCGTTTTTCCATACCTATTCTCCCCCTAAAATACTAAAACCTCTAAGGATTTGCGTTTTAGGATTTTAATGAGCAAGAAACGACACTAAGTGTAATTAACTAACTAACATTAAACAAAATAAAAGAATTAAACTTAAAGAACACTATAGTTTAAGAAATTTTAAAAGAAACTAGTCGCGACGCATCGGACTATACATGGTCATCTTTAGGAATGACCTTACTTTTCTTTTTAACACCATTGACCTCTAACAGATATAGAAAACATGGTTTGTCAAAAGCCTTTGTATAGAGGTCAGTGCGTTGAAAATCAGTGTTTATTTTTATCACTCAATTAAGTTCTTTTCAAAACAGTCACATATGAAGTGATATTTGATTCCGATGTGTTTGGTCTTAGGATGTTGGACCGAGTTCTTAGTGACTGCAATCGCAGCAGAGTTATCAACAAATATATGAGTGGAAGTGAAATGCAAACCGTAATCCTGCATTTGCTGTTGAATCCATATGATTTGGGAACAGTAGCTTGCAGCAGCAACGTATTCTGCTTCACAGGTTGACAAGGCAACCGAGGTCTGCTTTTTACACTGCCAGGTTACTAATCTTCGCCCAAAGAACTGACACCCTGCTAATGTAGACTTGTAGTTCATCTTGCAGCCGCCGTAATCCGAGTCACTATACACTGTAAGTTCAAAGTCATCATCATGAGGGTACCACAACCCAAGTGTGGGTGTGCCCTTCAGATAACAAAATATCCTTTTGACCCCAATTAGATGATTCACCATAGGCTTTGCTTGATATCGCGAGCTTAAACATGTCGCATACATGATATCTGGTCTGGAGGCAGTGAGATACATGAGAGATTCAATCATCCCGCGGTACATAGTGGCATCTACCAGATCACCATCTCATCGGGTGGTACATCATGGTTTGTAGCTAGTGGAGTGCCAGCTGTGGAGGCGTTCTCCATGTCAAACCGATTGAGAATATCCCCTACATACTTTTCTGATGTAAAAAGATTCCATTTGGTGTCTGGTCCATCTATAACCGAGAAAGAACTTCATCTCCCCCATGGCACTCATCTCAAACTCAGCCTTCATTACTGCTTCGAATTCTTTGCATAATTCTTCATTCTTTGAACCGAAGATTATGTCATCTACATAGATCTGTACTAGCAGTAGATCTCCATCTTTTTCTTTGATAAACAGTGTGCAGTCACTGAGTCCCCTGGGAAAACCGTGTTTCACAAGATGAGTTGAAAGTTTCTCATACCAAGCCTTGGAACTTGATGAAGCCCGTATAGAGCCTTGTCGAGTTTGTAGACTCTATCTCGAAGATATGGATCTTCAAATCCCTCGGGTTGACTAACATACATTGTTTCTCTGATTTCCCCATGAAGGAATGCATTCTTCACATCAAGTTGATAAACTTTGATTTTCATATAAGATGCATAGGCAAGAAAGATGCGGATGGCTTCCATCCTTGCCACTGGTGCAAATACTTCATTGTAGTCAATACCTTCAACTTGTCGAAAACCCTAAAAAACAAGCCGAGCCTTCTTTGTGATGATCACTCCCTGATCATCTTTCTACATTTCAAGATCCATTTGGTGTCAATGACTTTAGCACCTTTAGGTCTATCCACTAGTGTCCATACCCCTTTCTTAAACTGAAGAAGTTCTTCCTGCATGGCACTAACCCAAGCCTCATCATTTAGTGCTTCACTAACATACTTTGGCTCAAACTGAGACACAAAGCAGCGGTATGCACCATCGTGAAGGTATCCTTTTTCCATCACACAGGCATAATCAACAGAGTACAGCTGATTTCTAGTCTGAACCCCTGATCTCACATCTCCTATAATATTATCCAAAGGACGATAGACGTTTAGACGTGAGCAAGGGGTTGACAGAACAACCACCTCAGAGTCAAGATTATGACCATTTGGTTCTAGATATGAGGCGATAGGAGTCTGAGGTTCAGAAAGTTCAGAAGCATCACTAGCCGATGCTTGTGAACTTGTGGTAGCCGGAACCTGTACATCCTGGTTGATATGATCATTTTCTTCATTTTCTTCATGAGAGGTGGAGTCACTCACATCAACGGCTCCCCCTGAGTTGGTAGGATCATGACTTGTTGAATCTTGAGACGGTGTGATCAAGACATCGTACATCATCTTTTTTGCCAACTCGTCTTCTGAAGAAGAAATAGATATATTGAAGGACTTGAAGAATCCATCATAGTCGAAGAAGTAAGCAGGCCCTTTTCCAGCAGGTGGTGTGATATATCTCTGAACATCAACATTACACCACACCTCTACATCACCCATTGAGTTGTTGTAAACTCTCTTGTTCGGTATGTGTTGGACCAAAAGAACCAATGAGCCGGATCAGAAAAACCTCTAAGTCCCACAGACATCACAACAACTGCTGAAGACTTGATCAGCTGTTTCATAAAGTCTGAAGAGCAACAGCTGAAGTACAAGTACTGAAGACGTCAACAGCTAAAAATCTAAAGTACTGAAGAACAACAGCTAAAGATCAAAGTCTGAAGATCAACAGCTGAAGATCTAAAGTACTAAAGAACAACAGCTGAAGACAACAGCTGAAGACAACAGCTGAAGACATCAGCTGAAGACAACAGCTGAAGACATAAGTTGATGACAACAGCTGAAGTTCAAGTACAAGTACTGAAGCCTTCAGAGTTTGTTACAACAGCTAAAGAAGCATTCTTCAGTTGTTGTGATGGTTTCCTTTCAGTAGTTTTCTTTTTGTTTCAGTATTTGTAAAACGACTGAAGAGCATGTTCTTCAGTCGTTGTAGTTTCAGTAGTTTCTTTTCAGTAGTGTAGTAATAGTAACACTTAGCATTTTTGTAAGAAGATGTCAGCTGTTTGACATCTTCAGTAGTTGTGTTAACTATCAGTAGTTTGAATAAATTCTGTTAGATGTCACTATCAAGTGACATCAGCAGACGTCACATCTTCTATATAAGAGATGTTGACCTAATTGTATGTGTGACATTCTGTTACCACGAAAGTGAATATTGAATGAAATATATTTTGCAGATTCTTTCTGTCTATAACCGTTTGTTCTTACTTCGAATATCTTTTGTGTTCTTGTGAATTTGCTAATTCAGTGTTTGATTCCCGCTGCTATACTCTCCAATCAATCAAACGAAGATCGTTGATCCTAACAAATGGTATCAAAGCTGGTTAATCATTAATCGATCTAACAGTTGATCATTGAAAATGCTATTGGATATCTATGTTTGATTGAATTAGCAAATTCACAAGGATTCTGTCATCCAAAGTTCTGAATTTGATTGATAAGGTGTTGGATGATCACACTCTCCTGAGGGCCAACAGGACAGGAAGAGTGTATGCCTTAGATCTTTCCAAGAAAATAAATATCAGAGGCCATCCTTGCCTATTTTCCAAAGCCTCTCCTCAGGAATCTAAACTATGGCACAGAAGGCTGGGTCATGTTAATTTCAAAAACATGAATCAGCTGATCCAATAGTTTAGTGAGAGGCTTACCAATAAATGAGTTCCACTGTGATGAAACCTGCACTGCTTGTTTAAAAGGAAAACAACACAAAGTCTTATTCCCTCCTATTGAAGAGCCTAAGTCCACTGCCTGCTTGCAATTACTGCATATGGATCTATTTGGTCCTGTGAGAGTGATGAGCATGGCAAAGAAGAAATACTGTCTGGTAATTGTGGATGATTACTCCAGATTTGTATGGACTTTCTTTCTGTATTCAAAGGATGAGGTTGCTCAGAAGATTATCAACTTTGTGTTGTATGTTGAGAAGCAGTATTCCCTTTCAGTCAAGTGTAAAAAGGAGTGACAATGGAACTGAATTCAGAAACCATACACTTGATGAATTTTATCTTTCAAAGGAATCAAAAGGCAGTTTAGCATCCTAAGGACTCCAGAACAAAATGGAGTAGTGGAGAGAAAGAACAGGACCCTAATTGAAGCTGCAAGGTCTATGTTGGCTGACTCTGGTTTGCCACTGACCTTTTGGGCTGAAGCTGTTAACACAACTTGCTATGTGCAGAATATAGCCTTAGTAAATCAAAGGTTGATGAGGACTCCATATGAAGTTCTACATCACTTGGCTCCTCTAATTTCATTTTTCAGAGCATTTGGGTGTCCCTGTTTTATTCTCAACACAAAGGATCAACTCCAAAAATTTTATCCTAAGGTGGATGCAGGGTATTTTGTTGGTTATTCATCTACTTGCAAAGCATACAGAGTCTTCAACTGCAGAACAAAGATAGTTGAAGAGACTTTGCATGTGAAGTTTAATGAATCTCCAATGGACAAGATTCCACAAAACCCTCTGGAGTTGTTTGATTTGGACATACTACAGTATGTTCCTTCTCAACCTGGTGATATTGATGATGATGATGATAATATCAATACTCACCTATTCAAGTTTAGTGACCAACTGCCTAAGTCTGTTAAACTTGATGTTCCTGTAGCTTCAGCAGTTCCATCCACAACAAATGCTGATGAGATCTCTGATTCCTCTACATGTTTTGAGTTACCATCAAATTCTTGGTTTCAAGAGTCTGTATCAACATCTGCTACTGCTGAAGGTTCTTCAAACACTTGCACAGATATCATTGTTTATCAAGAGCTGAAGAATCACCCAATGTCTCAAATCATTGGTGATATCAATGCTAGAGTTTCAACAAGAAGTCAATTGTCTAACTTCTGCTTCCATGCTCTCTTCATCAGTCAGCTAGAGCCAAAGAACTATCATGTTGCTTTAAGAGACAATGGATGAGTTGAAGCTATGCAGCTTGAGCTACTTCAGTTCAAGAAACAGCAAGTGTGGGAACTGGTTCCTCTACCCCAGGTAAGTGTGCAATAGGCACTAAATGGGTGTTTAGGAATAAAACTGATGAAAATGGGCTTATTGTTAAGAACAAGGCTAGACTGGTTGTACAGGGGTTCTCACAAGAAGAAGGTATTGATTATGATGAAACCTTTGCCCCTGTAGCCAGACTAGAGGCAATTAGATTGTTCTTAGCCTATGCTGCATTCCACCATCTCAAAGTTTTTCAAATGGATGTCAAAAGTGCATTTTATATGGGAAAATAAAAGAAGAAGTTTATGTGTGTCAACCACCAGGTTTTGAGGATAATAAACATCCTGAATGGGTGTATAAACTTGATAAGGCTCTTTATGGGTTGAAACAAGCTCCTAGAGCCTGGTATGAGACACTCTCCACTTTTCTTCTCAAGAATAATTTCACTAGAGGCTCCATAGATAAAACTTTGTTTATTAAGAAGGTGGATCAGCATAAGCTACTTGTTCAAATTTATGTTGATGATATCATTTTTACATCCTCTGATCCCCAGTTGTCTGATGATTTTACCAAATTAAGGAAAAAGAGGTTTGAAATGAGTGCAATGGGAGAATTACAGTTCTTTCTAGGCTTGCAAATCAAACAAAAGGCTGATGGCACCTTTATTCATCAGTCCAAATAGACAAAAGATCTTTTGAATAAGTTTGATTTACAAAATTGTAAGCCCTGTTCTACTCCCATGTGCAACATCACACAACTGGATGCGGATCAGAAAGGTAAAGCTGTTGATGAAACACTTTACAGATGTATGATTGGGTCCTTGATGTACTTAATAGCTTCTAGACCAGATATCATGTTTGCTACTTTTGTCTGTGCTAGATTTCAGGCTGCTCCTAAAGAGTCTCATTTGATTGCAGTCAAGAGGATCTTTAGATATTTGCAAGGTACACAATCTCTAGAGTTATGGTATTCCACTGGACACTCTTGCAAATTAGTTGCTTTTTCAGATAGTGACTATGCAGGGTGCAAGTTAACTAGAAAGTCAACTTCTGGTGGATGTCAATTCCTAGGCAACTGTTTGATTTCTTGGCAGAGTAAGAAACAAACATTTGTTGCTACATCCACTGCTGAAGCAGAGTACATTGCAGCTGCAAGTTGTACTTCTCAGGTACTCTGGCTTCAGAACCAACTTTTGGATTATGGCATTACAGAGACTAAGACTCCATTATTAATGGATAGTGCTTCAGCTCTGTGCATTGTCAAAAATCCAGTCCAGCACTCTAGGACCAAACATATAGAGATCAGACATCATTTTATTCGGGATTGTTTTGAAAAATGTCTGATTGATCCTAAGTTTGTGCCTAGTGCTGATGAGCTTGCAGACATTTTTACTAAGCCTTTGGATAGTTCAACTTTCCAAAACCTTGTGTTAAGGCTTGGTATGCTGCAGCTAGAATAAGTGATAACTACTAATGATCTCAGTAAATAAGTACTGATGATCATTAGTAAGCATATCACATATAAGTACTGATTTTGGTCTAACAACTGATAAAGTTAAAACTACTGATGTAGATATAACTACTGATGTCAGTAAAATCAGAAAAGTACTGATGTCCTATGAAACAACTGAAAACAGCAAAAAGTCTGATGAGTAAGTGTTGAGGACAGTATGAAACAGCTGAAAGGCTATGAATTGACAAAAACTACTGATTAGAACTTTCTCTTCAGTTGTTTCTACAACTGCTGTTTCATCCTAAACAACTGATGACAAAAAACATGTCCTTAGTAGTTTCATAACTAGTGATGACTAAAACCAAGTAATCAGCTGTTTACAACAACTGATGACAAAACCATGTCTTCAGTAGTTTCATAACTACTGATGCCTAAAACCAAGTTATCAGCTGTTTCCAACACCTGAAGACAAAACCATGGTTTTCAGTAGTTTCACAACTACTAATGACTAAAACCAAGTCTTCAGTTGTTTTCAAACATCTGAAGTCAAAACCATGGTTTTCAGTTGTTTTATAACTACTGATACCTAACACCAAGACTTCAGTTGTTTCAACTTCTGAAAGGGTAATACCACGTCATCAGTTGTTTAAAACTACTGATGATTAACACCAAACCCTTCAGTCGTTTTATGACCCGTCCCTATAAATACCTCATATCTGATCCTTCAGAGCTTCATTCTTTCTAAACCTAACGTTCAAACCTCCAAAACTTCTCTCTCATTAATGGCGACCATGCAGCTCAAACAACGACATAACAGTGTAGCCTACCTCACCAAATCACCTTTCTGGACAAAGTTCGATAACGCCATTGATCTTATGGTCCAGTCACCTTACAAAACGGCATTTCTTCTAAATCCCACCATTCATGCCGAATCCCTTCACCAGTTTTGGACGAATGTTACCATTACCACTGGGGAGAACAACACCGAGTCTCTCCGGTCGGTTTTCAACAACCATCAACTGGTCATCACTCCGGATATCATTCGACAAACCCTAAACTTTGATGATGCCACTTTTCCTGCTGGGTATCCAAAGGGCACAACTGACTTATCCTTTGCCCACCATGGATATCAGGGAAACCTTAGTGCCTCTACTATTCTGAAGAAACATTTCCATGATGCAGAACGTCTTACCTTTAACATGGTATATGTTTGTTTAGCTCCTAAGACATCCTCTTGGGATCAAATGTCTACCATATGGCAGCAGGTACTATTCTCTATCCTTGAGCAACAAGACTTAAACTTTTCTGAAATCATTTTTCTTGAACTTAAGGATATGGCCTCAAAATCTATTTCTAACCACTGGATATTATATCCTCGGTTCATTATGGCCATAATAGAGAATCAGCTGAAAGCTGAGGGACTTGTTGGCCTTGGAGTCCCTGCAATGGCTGTATTGCCTGAAGTATACTCCAGGCACAACTCTGACCACACACTGAAACAGGCTGCCAAACTGCGAAAACCCACGTAGTTGGAACCCACAGCCACCACCTCCAGAACCAGAGTCCCCTCCAAGCCAAAATCCAAAAGCAAAAAAGGCTACTCAGGAGATGAGTCCCCTGAGGATGCCCCTGTACCACAAACGCAGGAAACACATACTGGTATTAACCCCCCAGTTGTGTCAAAGACTCAACCAACCACAGCCACACAGATATCCTCTCAAAAGGATCCTGTTGCAACCAATATTAGGGAACCCACACTGCTGGAACCTATCTCACTTGAGAGGGTTCCCATTGAAGCACACCATTCACCCCGGGTGCAATCCGCTTCTACCCAATCACCACATGCAACCGCCCCCCAAAGTCCTACATTAATTGTTGCACAAGTGCTGAGTCAGTTGCACTCCTCACCCCCTCCCCAGATACCAATTACAACTGGGCATACCTCTACCATTGAGGGGGAGGATCAAAGTGCATCTGATAACCCACAGCATAGGGGTTACAATGTTCCATTTTCTAGTGTAGAAAAGGAGATTGGAACTTCTGGTGAGGCTGCCACTTATCCTGTTTCAGCATATGCTCAGGATGTAGTTGGTACCATTACTAAGACCTTACCAAAGGCAACTGCTGATGAAGGACATAGTCCTGAGGCAGGAAGTCCCCAGTTCCAAGACGAAGGGGCACATGCTACAACTGATCTACACTCAGTGCATGTTCATCCTGATTCTATCAGGAGGTCAGGTGATTCAGTACCCACTGATGATGACCTGGGCTTCTTTTATGATGTTTTAGCCCAAAACACCATCCTGGAAGAGGAGGTGAGCAGACTCAAAGAGCTGCTTGCCAAAACTTCTGAGGATCAAAGACCATCTGCCTCTCAAACCCCACAGATGGCACCTTCATCTGAAGGTCTCCTAAACACAGAGCCACTCCCAAATTCTCAGCCACCTGCCTCTACTTTTGGCACCATTTCTCAGGAACAGAACCCCCTGAGCAAATAGTTGCTATCTTCCAAAACTATCACACAGACAAGCTTGACTCTGAAATCAGAAGACTAGAGATTGAAGAAATCCAGAATAGATGGGCAAGTTATGATGTGTTAGAAAGAGAGAGGCTGGAGATCATGATCAGATTTATAGCGAAGTATCTTGGAAGATCATTGATCGAAATCAAAGCTTGGTCCAGGAACAGCATCTTGGCAATAACCACCAAGATCTGTTCATCTGAAGTATACACAAAGGGACTTGTTATTGAAGCTTTGAATAAAGCTGGTGTTGGGAGCAGGACTGAACTAGCCAAGCAATCTAAAGCCACACTTACCTCAAAAATGCTAGAACAGCTTGTCAACATTCCCACACCAAAACCACCAAAAACAACCACCCACTAAAACAATCCCTTTACCCCAAAAACCACCAAAAACACAACCCACCAAACCAACTCCCTCACCCACAAAACCAATAGCCGATGATGTACCCCAAAAGAATAAGAGAAGGGTATTGAGGCTAGAAGATGATGATTAAGATAGACTGCCACTCTCAGCTGTTATACAGTTGCCGAAGGCCACAAGTCACTCCCCAACAATTACTCCTGAAACTCAAAGACAAATTGTGAAAGTAAAGCTAGAAGAAGAAGAACTTCACAAACAACATGATGAGGAATTGTTGAGGAGGGTTGACAAAGCTTATGCAGCCACATCTTCTATCATCAACATGAAGAAGCAAGCTCTCAGATTATACACTCTTAAGCATACATTTCAATATCAAAAGGAGAGAGTAAGGATTTGGCCTGATCCCAGGGTGTCTCACAGGATTCACAAGAAAAACATTCCACAGAGATACATTAGCCAGGTGAAAAATATTGTAGATGAAGTGATCTCCCTGGTCTTTGTAGTATCACCCTGGGAAATCCTAGAGGACTTCAAGAAAGCTTATAAAGCTAACCAAACCCCACAGAAGATGCTTGAAAATAAAATGGTGAAAAAGGGTTAGTTTATAAGAGGCTTGAACAAGTCAGGAAAAATGAGCTCCAGTTGTTCCTTGAGGGTAATCACCCTGATGAGTTTGCTTATAGAATAATAACAACTGTGGAGCTAAAGAATGGAAAACAGGCCAAATACCTATCTGAGTACTATGTGCCAGAATCTTTATTTGAAGGAGGTGCTGAAGAGCTGACCATGGAGGAACAAATTACCTTCCTAGAGGCCTATACAAGAGAGTCATATAGACTCATAGTGGGGAAGTAGATCTCATGAATGGGGTAACAGCTCTGTGTCCAGTTCCCCAAGACAGAGTTCCCATTCATACTTTGCCAATCAAATCATTGAGACTACTTCCAGGCCGGTGCTTACAAGGGTCACTTCTGAGCTGATCTAGAAGACAAAAAGACCAATAATTCTACCATAATAAGTGGGACATCTTCAATAAGTTTAGAGGTTTTGGCTGCATTGGTTCAGGGGGAGTTTGTTGGACCAAAAGAACCAATGAGCCGGATCAGAAAAACCTCTAAGTCCCACAGACATCACAACAACTGCTGAAGACTTGATCAGCTGTTTCATAAAGTCTGAAGAGCAACAGCTGAAGTACAAGTACTGAAGACGTCAACAGCTGAAAATCTAAAGTACTGAAGAACAACAGCTGAAGATCAAAGTCTGAAGATCAACAACTGAAGATCTAAAGTACTGAAGAACAACAGTTGAAGACAACAGCTGAAGACATCAGTTGAAGACAACAGCTGAAGACATCAGCTGAAGACAACAGCTGAAGACATCAGCTGATGACAACAGCTGAAGACATCAGCTGATGACAACAGCTGAAGTTCAAGTACAAGTACTGAAGCCTTCAGAGTTTGCTACAACAGCTGAAGAAGCATTCTTCAGTTGTTGTGATGGTTCCTTTCAGTAGTTTTCTTTTTATTTCAGTATTTGTAAAACGACTGAAGAGCATGTTCTTCAGTCGTTGTAGTTTCAGTAGTTTCTTTTCAGTAGTTGTAGTAATAGTTAACACTTAGCATTTTTGTAAGAAGATGTCAGCTGTTTGACATCTTCAGTAGTTGGGTTAACTATCAGTAGTTTGAATAAATTATGTTAGATGTCACTATCAAGTGACATCAGCAGACGTCACATCTTCTATATAATATGTTGACCTAATTGTATGTGTGACATTCTGTTACCATGAAAACGAATATTGAATGAAATATATTTTGCTGAATTCTTTCTGTCTATAACCGTTTGTTCTTACTTCGAATATCTTTTATGTTCTTGTGAATTTGCTAATTCAGTGTTTGATTTCCGCTGCTATACTCTCCAATCAATCAAAAGAAGATCGCTGATCCTAACAGTATGTTGTATCCTAAGAAGATCCCTTCATCAACCTTTTCACTAAATTTTCCCTCCTTAGTCTTTTTCAGCAGGGTGCACGGAGCGCCAAACGGATCGAGATATTCCAAGTTAGGTTTACGTCGCTGTAATAACTCGTAGCACGTTTTTCCATGGCGTTTTACTACCAGAACTCGATTTAGAGTATAACATGCATTTGCCACTGCTTTATTCCAAAATTGGATAGGCAGTTTCGAGTCTGCCAACATTGTCTGTGCCGTCTCTATCAAGCTGTGGTTCTTCCGTTCAGCAACGTCGTTCATCTGAGGGGTATAAGCCGAGCTAAATTGATGCACAATTTCCTTTTCCTTGCAATAGTCCTCCATCCTCTGATTCTTGAACTCGGTTCCGTTGTCTGAGCGCACCTGTCTTACCTTCAGCTTGTATAGGGATTCCAGTGTAGTTACCAATTCCTTGAAGGATTCAAATGTTTTTGATTTGGATTTCAAAACATTACCTAAGAGAACCTTGAGTAGTCATGAGTAACTACATAGTAATACAAGTCACGTGTGATGCTTCTTGTACTAACTGGACCAAACAGATCCATGTGAAGGAGCTCAAGTGGAAGTTCTATAGAATGAGCTTTCTTTTCCTTATGAGACTTCTTCGTTTGTTTACCCGTTTTGCATGCAACACAAAAATCCGGGAGTTGGAAGTTTTGACATTTACTCCCCTCACAAGATCATTCTGGATCAAGTGATTTATTTTTCTCGGATTTATGTGACCCATTCTCCTATGCCAGGAGATGGAGTCCTTCTCAGTAGCTTTGGACAAGAAACATTGAACTCCACTATCCGTTGTGGATGCCTTTGATAGATCCAAGACATAAAGACCATTATATCTTGAAGCTGACATAAGGATCTGGTCCTCTAGGATCATGTATTCCTTCTTTAGTACGTAGCACTTTTGGTTGTCAAAAACTACCTTGAATCCTTTATCACAGATTTGAGAGACCGAAAGCAGGTTATTTTGTAATTGTTGGACAAATTTTACCTTATCAAACTTAACCTTCTCATTTCCCACTTCTCCTTGGGTTGTGATATACCCACCTTTGTTTCCAGCAAATGAAACATGCCTTCCTTTAATTTGTCTAATATTTGATAGGAGAGCTCTGATCCATGTCATGTGCGTGGATGCTCCACTATCATCAATCCACATGTTAGTCTCAGAACTATAGCGAACACCCTACACATTTAATGAAAACATTAGTTTATGTTAGGAACCCAAGCCTTAACTGGCTTGGGTTTCCCTGAGACATATCACATATCACAAACTCAACCCACTGACCCTTTGAGGTTAAGGATTGATCAGAATTCTGTGTGTTCTTATTTTCAGGCACTGAGGAGGATTTTTCTTTCCATAATCCAGATTTGTGTGAGGCCTGTTTGTGATAAACAGATGACTGGCTCATGGGTTGAACTTTAGGTTCACAATCCCTTTTAGGAGGCGTCACTGAGTTCCTCTTAAACATTTGGGCTCATTCGGGCTCTGATACCACTTGTTAGGATCTGGTATTTGACCAAACACCACTGATTAACGTGTTAAACCAAACCAAATAGTGTAGAATCCTATTTGATTGGCGATCCAATCAGTGAGAACGCACGTAGACACAATAACGAATTGAATCTAACATCAAGAATCGATTGAGAATCGATCTACGTCGTTCTATGAACTTGGAGTACGAACTTAGAGGCTTCTAGACGGCTAGGGTACGTCTGGAGTTGAAGTGGATTCAATTCTTACGTTTTTCCACGAATTAGGTGGTATTATAGGTTAGGGTTGCTCATTCGGGCGACTTAACCATTGGCATGGTTCATTCGTGCGATTGAGCCATGCGGTTGATCCATTCGCATAACTGAGTGTTCAGTCGTGCGACTAAGTCAGATGCATGAAGTTGTTCAGGCGTATGAACTATTTAGGCGCATGGACACTCAATCGCATGGCCATTCGAACGCATGACCACTATTAGGGCGCATGTACCAGTCGGACGCATGAGAAATTCACTTTACCAAGTCTGAGTGTATTCAATATTATAACATTATGCATAACACTTCAAACAATCACAAACCTATATAATTAAGTCAATATGCATTAAACAACTCATTAATGAAATATTAAACATTATAGACATAACCAATCATTTGATATTTCATTAAGTACCCAATAATTACATAAGTGTAAGACATATTACATTCAGATCAGGATCTAGATACATATATGTATCAACAGTTACAATATAAGAATCAAGACTCTTGGCAAGGGGAGATCAAGCATGATCTCCCCTCTCATCCGACAGCCCTAGGCTCCGGGCAGACTCCCTCTCAAAGCCTTAATCTCTCTACACATTGAAACTGGTATATATAGGCCTCGGCCCATATTAGATGCGACTGGGTCCATTCGTGCGATTGGACCATGCATATGGTGCAATCGTACGACTGGACCATTCTTATGGTTCAGTCTTACAAATGCCCCAATCGCATCTCTCAGTCGCACGGCTGGTCCATTAGCATGGGTCAGTCGTACGACTGAGTCTCATTCGTATATGCTCCTACAAATGACCTAGTTTCATGTGTTTACAACATATCAGTGTATTACATTAAGCCTGGACTATTCGACAAGCGACGGACACACTATATATGACAATATATGCTCCAACAACGAGACTGGTCAAGCTCAGATGATGGATCAAACACAGAGAATAGTGTTGGTTCCTCAAAGATCAAGATATCATCTAAAACTTTCAAGTCTCAAAATTTCCAAAAGTTGAATCAAGACCAATACGGATCTCTTCTCCAACTGTACAACAAGTTAGTCATCCATACAAAACTCAACAATCTAAAACTAGACCAGTGAAGATCTCATCCACCATTCAGCATAGCAACATGCTAAAGAAGCAAGACTCTACAACAACCTATAAGCAATCTCCAACTCTAAATGCTTCAAACGGGTCGGTCAATCATCAAAAACTTTCAAGGCTTGTTTTGAGTGTGGAAAAGAAGGTCATGTGGTAAGGAAGTGTCCTCAAAGACTTGCTTCAAATAGTAAAGGTAAAACGATTTGCTTCTCTGGATCATAGTCTGCAAAGAATGTTCTAGTGGGTAAAGGCACCGCTTGTTGCTTCTCTAGATCAAGAGGTAAGAAGCACACATCTTTGAATGGTTGGATGATAACCCCTCCATCCAAACCCTTTCATGTGAAGTCAGTTTTATATGATTCAAAGATGAAAATGACCAAAGGTTCAAAACCAAATTCGTTTCCTTACGATTTTAAACAGAAAATGATTTCCAAATTTAGTTCATTTAACTCCAAATTAATTGAACTAAAACAACTTTGGCAAAATAAAAAGAAGGATACATCAATCCCCGATTGTTTAAACGGTTGTGTGCTGAAGTAGGTTACATAAAATGATGAACAGGGAACTCATAGGACTACGATCTCCTAGGTTCCCCTTTCAAACTAATCTGTTTATGAGTGTAGGAATAATTTAGGAGTTCTGTTAGTAATGAGGTCTTGAGTCTTTTACTTTCTACTTTATGTACTTTTATCCTCTTTTTAATATATTAGGATGTGAGTTATGGTGTCATAGTCACTAGTCAAAGGGCAATTTGCCTTTTGACTCTTCATTGATTTTGTTATTGTTTAGATCATGTATCCAGCTGGACTTCAAGTATGACAGACTGTGTGATGTAGTATACGTATCTTAGGTCTTTGTAACTTAACTTATGTTTGTACACTTGTAAAAGTACTTGAGAGCAATATATAATATCCTTGAAAACCAAAGACTTATGTTGTTTATGTTCTTCTTTTGTCTCATATTTGTGTTACTAGTTCCCTATTTGATCTGTTAAATGTTCTAAACAATCTTTTCTTATTGTGTGTTATGTTGTAAATGACCAAAACTCGCTTGAACGGTCATACATGTTTGTTGTTGATTTCCCGACCTGGTAAATGATTTGTGACTTACACTTCTTACTTTAGTGAATATTATTAGAGGTTGTTGTCATTAAATGTTTTGACGACTAGTCGAATGAACATACAACAAGAGTGATTGGTTTCACCTCTAATATCTTTTAATTTATTTTTTATATAAAATAATTAATCATTTATTTGTTGAATATATTAGATATAGAAAGAAAATGACTAAAATACACCTTATGTGAGAGATACATAATTGAGTTAACTGTATATTTAACTGAAAATTAGTGTAAATGACAATAGGTGTGCTCTTATTTTAAAAAAGGACATTAGATGTAATTACTAAAACTAAAGGGTATACCATGTAATTTCGTGTATTATTAACGGACACAATTTGTAATTTACTCTATACTCTATGCAAACAAAACTTCTAATTCTTAAGTAGTGTTGCGGATTTGATTCATTTGGTTCAAATATTGACGAGTTTTTTAATACTGTTGAAGTTTATACAAGTTTTTAAAAATAATTTTTATATTTGTTGGAACTTGACATTGATAGATTATGGGTTATGTAGTAAATTGAATTCTTATATTGTGCTTATGAAGTTAAAAGCGAGCCAAAATGAACTTAACTGAGATAGCTCAGTTTAAAAATGGGCGGAGCTTGAGCTCAAATTTCGCAGCTCGGTTTTATATTGAACCGAGTTGGCTCGGTTAAAATCAAGCCGACTTCAAGCTAACCCTGGCTTGACCCAGTTCGGCTTGTGAATAACCTTAACAAAAACATGTAGTCTTATAAAAGTAAATATTCATCCACATACGACATTATAAGAGTATTAAGGTACAACGACGACAATGGCGTTATAGCATCAGAGTATAGTCGTTATAGCCTATATTAAGACGTTGGTTGCAAATATGTCATCGCCATAGTTTCGTCGCACTAGGTTTAAAAAAAATCTGCAATAATTGAACACATGGAGACAACATATTGTCGTAACTGGGTTGTTGGTGGCGAAACAATTTCCAGACTTACAAATGTCTTTATTTTTGGAAATATAGGTATATATGTTGTCATACTGATATTTTTCCCTAATTTTCCAGGTTTTCTAAATAAAATCGGTAGAACGCAACATAAAACAATCGTAAAAATATCAAACTCAGTTGCATTCTAGTACAAAAAAACCGTACATGTCAAAACATATAAAAATTTGCATCCAATTGTTCAAATACATCTAATGAACAAATCCAAACTACCTAATCACTTGCATCATCTAATTAGGTTAATTGACAAGATGTTGATTATTTTTAACCATTGAAATGAGTTGATTTATTCCTTGTTGCATTCTTCTGTTTATTTGTTGTTGTTGTTCCCATCGTTCATTCACTTGAAGTTGTTGTTCTCACAACTCTTTATATTGTGGTGGGTGTACATATGTACAAAGAAATGTTCAATAACCTCAACCTCATCTACCGACGTCTCATTATAAACAAGCTTGACAATGATCTATGATAGGATCAAATGTACCAATCTGTGATGATGTATGAACACAATTCAAAGAAATACAAATAAAGTAATCAAATCAAGCAAGATCTCAACAAAAATCATTGTTTTATTAATATCAAGCAAAGACAATTATAAAGTAAGTAAGCAGTTCTAAATCTGTTCTAAAACTATTGTTCTTCTCTTTTTTTCTAACTGCTACAAGTCTAAGCTATTTATAATGAAACACAAAGAACTAACAAATTACAAAACTAGTCCCTATACTATTACAAATAGTAAAAAGACACATAAAGACAAAATGTTAATCTTTCTAGAGTTCTAACAATACTCCCCCTAATATTTACATGGTCTTCGGTCTTCAAAATCTTCAATCTTGTCTTCTTTTTATCTTTCCTTCAGCTTATCTTTCATCTTTAGTTTTCATCTTCAGCTTTTATCTTCTATCTTCTATCTTCAGCACTCAAAGAAATCTTCAGGTTCTTCCTTGATCTTGAACATTGGCTTCTTTTTATACGTCTCCTATTCTTTCAAAGCATTAGCAATTGCAGACTTAAATTTGTTACCATGAATGCCTTGTTCTGGTTTTGCTTCGTTCATCTTTATCTACATTTTGCTCATTCAAATTTAATTTTTAGCAATTTTAATTCTTCACTTGTTGTTTAACTTTTCCATAATTCCCTTCATTTTAGTCTCAAAACATAATCAAATATCTATTTTTCAACTTTGAAAGAAGCATTTCCACTTGCAAATTTATATAGGTTCATATTATCATTTTCAAAAGTTACATTATCAAACTCACATACACTTTGAACATATAGCATCATCCTTTCAATTCAACATTTTAACTTTGATTTTGATTTTCTGAGAAAAACTCTTCCATTTATTACTCCCCCTAAAGATTTAAGTTTGAACAACTTATAAGTTTCCTAAGGTAACAATAAGATCACACATCTCATTGTTCCATTGCCTTCACACACAGAAAACATGCATAAAATCAAAATGAAAGCAAAATCAAAATCTCATATAAACAAAAGAATTAATGTCTGCAGTGAGATCATAGCATTGAAGATCGGCCCATTAAAATAAAAAAAATATGAATAGACATAGACAATATATAAATCCTGATCCAGTATGTTCGAGGTCAATGATATCACAGCAAAGGAGACACAAGATCTAAGGACAGAAAATGAGTGTTTTTGACAAAATATCAACTCACTAACTTTTTCAATTCATGGATTGATTAGGGTATATTTAGATATGACATGATGTAATTCATACAAAGACTTAGAGAGCTCAACTATCATCAAGACATGCAAGAAAGAACACATACTCAACTTATTACCTGAAACATATGTATAACCAAAGCTTATGTCACTTAAATGAATAGAGAATGATCATGGATAACCATTTGATCAGCTCTAACTATCCATTTGAATAGATTATGCACATTGGCATCTTTTGCATCAAAGAGAAAATTCAGGTCTGTAATGACTTACAACAAAGGATATCTCAGCACTTCAGGTCTATGATGACTCATAACAAAGAAGTGATATGATGCTTGTAACAGATCTCATAATTAATCATATCACCATCAGGTGTGAGTGGTGTAACTTAACAAGCAATCAATCTGACAAGCCAATACATCTCAAAAGTACTCAGATGAATACACACAAGCATAACGATTTAGTATAATCACAAGAATTTACTTTTTCAGTATAGTAGTATGATATTGTCTACACATCATATCTGATCGTGTCAGACTTTATTAATGAGTGAAATATGCAACTAATCTCACTAATGTACTATCATTTCTCACATATTGCATAAACAAATTCTTTTCAAAAAATAAACTGACAATTAGAAAAAGACTCTATTTTTGGAGTTTTGATTTATACTTTTGTATTTGGTTTTTTCTAAGAAAAAAACACACACACAAAATACAAATAGGCAATTAACATTGAGAGGATCACTTATGATGATCTTTTGATTTAGAGAGCTCACATATGATTAATAAGACCAATTGACTCCACTAAATACTCAAACCGTCCTGGTTAGAAGGCTTTAGTAAATAGATCCGCCAACTGTTTTTCTGTTGCAATTTGATTCAATATGATTAACCCTTTTTCAGAGTTATCTCTGAGAAAATGATATCGAATTTTGATATGTTTTGTTTTTGAATGTTGAACAGGATTAGCTGTAATGAACATAGCAGCAGTGTTATCAATGTAAATAGGTGTTTTAATAAAATTGAACCGATAATCCAGTAGTTGATTTTGCAACTAGAGGATTTGAGAACATCCTGTTGAAGCAGGAATGTACTCAGCTTCTGCAGTGGAAACAGAGATATTTGTTTGTTTCTTACATTTCCATGAGGCTAATCGGGGACCAAGAAATTGACACCCACCCGAAGTAGATTTTCTATCTTGACAACATCCATCATAATTACTATTTGTATATCCATGTAGTTCAAAGTTACCCTCGTAAGGATACCAAAGCCCTAAAGCTGGTTTACCTTTGAGATACCTGAATATCCTTTTAAGAGCAATTAAGTGTGATTCTTTCAGGTCTAATTGATACCTGGCATAAACACAAACAACATACATAATGTCTGGTCTAGTTGCAGTAAGATACATCAAAGAAACAATCATTGATCTATATAGCGTTTGGTCAATAGATTTTCCTTTTGGATGAGATTCAATCTTGGTTTTAACATCTCCTGGAGTTCGTATGGACTGACAGGCTTGCAACTTAAATTTCTTCAAGAGCTTGTCAACAAACTTCTCTTGATTGATAAAAATTCCATCGTTAGTTTGCTTGACTTGAAGTCCAAGAAAAAAGTTAATCTCTTCCATAGAACTCATTTGGAACCAAGATTTCATGATTTCTTCAAATTCATTGCACAATTTTGGACTGGTAGAACCAAATATGATATCATCAACGTACACTTGTACACATAAGAGATCATCATTATCCTTCTTTATGAATAAAGTTGGATCAATTTTCTCTCTTGTGTATCCATGTTGGATTAAGTGTTATGATAATGTCTCATACCAAATTCTAGGGGCTTGATGAAGTCCATATAAAGCTTTACTCATCTTATATACTCGATGTGGAAATTTTGCATCCTCAAAGCCCAGAGGTTGCTTCACAAACACATCATCAGTGATAGGACCATATAGAAAAGCACCCTTTACATCCATTTGATACACCTTAAATTTCATGAATGAAGCATAGGCCAGGAAAATTCGAATGGATTCAAGTCTTGCAACTGGTGCGAACACTTCATCATAATCTATCCATTCTTCCTGTGTGTATCCTTGTGCAACAAGTCTCGCTTTGTTCCTTATTACTACACCATGATCATCAGTCTTATTTCTAAATAACCATTCCGTGCCTATAGCATTTTCTCCTTCAGGTAAATCCACTAAATTCCATACTACTTGTTTGTGAAATTGAAGTAATTCTTCTTGCATGGCTTCTATCCAACCATTGTCCCTTAATGCTTCGGTAACATTTTTAGGAATAATTTGAGAAAGAAAACAAGAGTAGAAGCACAAGTTTTCTTGTTCTAATTTACTCCTTGTTGTTCTCTTATTCAATGGACCAATAATCTGAGAAATTGGATGATTCTTGTGAATACTAGATGTTGGAATCTCGTCACATTGAACATTAACATCCAAATTTGTTTGGTTTAAGTTGGAAAGCTGATGTAACAAATTAGAAGAATGTGGATTGAAGTTTGAACTTGAGTCGGTGAGTTAATGAAGTAATCAAAGTTACCAGTATCAACTGCATCACCAGAGATGGGTGACGTTCGAGACTCAGGTTGCACAAACTCATTACCATCATTAGGATTGGTTGTGATCCTTCCTGATCAAATGAGACTGAATGATCTGAAGCTGTATTACCATGATTATTGTCATTGAATCGTATTGTTGAGTCCTTGACAAATGATAAAAATGGGTAGTCTGAGCTAGAATCATCTGGGTCGTCAGAATCTGAATCCTCACTAAAAGATCCAAGATCTCCTCTAGAGTTCTTCTTACTAGTAGACTCAAGACAATTTGATTGATTAAACAAGTTAGATTGAAGAGAGTTTGATAATGAATCTAAATCAAATAACTAGGTAGGACCATTTGAAACTGATGGAAAAGAATTTTGGAGAAATTTAACATTGAATGTTTCAAGAATTATATTCGTCCTAGAGTTGTACACTCGATAGGTTTTTGAAACAGATGAGTATCCAACGAAAAATCCATTATCAGATTTTGCTTCAAATTTTCCTAACTGATCATTTGAATTAAGAATCATAACAGGACAACCAAATGATTTTACAAAGTTTATGTTCGGTTTCCTGCCAAACATTAACTCATAAGGAGTTTTCATTTTATCTTTCACAATTAAGATTCTATTATGAACAAAACACGCAATTAATATAGCTTCATCCCAAAAAGTGATAGGAATTTTTGCATCAGCTAACATAGAATGAGAACCTTCAATTAGTGTTCTATTCTTCCTTTCAGCAACTCCATTTTGTTGAGGAGTTTTGGGAGCACTAAACTGATGAGCTATCCCTTTTTGTGCACAAAACATTTCAATGTTAGCATTTTTGAATTCTTTTCCATTATCACTTCTTATTATTTTCACTTTATTTTCTAATTGATTTTTAACATTAATGATAAATTCTCTCACTAAATCAGTCGTTTCAGATTTAGCATACAAAAAGAAAACCTATGAAAATCTTGTATAGTCATCAATGATAACTAAACAATATGATTTTCGTCCAATACTCTTGACATTTGTTGGTCCAAAAAGGTCCATATGTAACATTTGAAGAGGATTGGAAGTTGAGTTTATGAGCTTGGTCTTATAAGACGCTTTGTGTTGCTTTCCCTTCAAACATGCTGAGTAGTGATCAGTCGTTGCAAACTTCTTAGATGGAAGTCCAATACATGATTTCCTGATACAAGCTTTTTCATATTCTTGAAATTTGAATGTTCGAAACGTCTATGCCAAAGCTGGCTTTCATCATTTGATGCTTTAGCAATTAGGCATGTTGTTTCAGTTGAAGGATCAACTTGAGACATATCCAGCTTGTATACATCTCTATCCATTTCAGCTGTAACAATTACCCAATCTTTCCTTATCTAAAAACTTGGCTTCAATACATAACAGAATGAATCATCAAGTAGAACAGAGTATGATTTATCACATATTTGGGATACACTTAAAAGATTAAAGTTCAACTGTGAACAAAAGTTGACTTTGTCAAAGCTTATTATCCCATTTGATACTGTTCCTTCTCTTGTTATTTTTCCTCCTGCATCACCACCAAAGGTGACGTGTGTTCCATCCTTTAACTTAAAATCTTGTAACAAGGAAGGATTGCCTGTTATATGTTGGCTACACCCACTATCCACATACCATGTATTAAGTGGTCTTCTTGGGCATACCTGCACAACAAGAAAATTAAGTTGAGATATCCACCCAAGCCGAGATGGTCTTGGGTTTTCCAAATTTATCAACAATGATAAATTGTTTGTAATGAAGATTATTCAAATCAGGTTTATTCTTGATGAATTTACCACTCTTGTCTTGAAAATTATTTGAGTTATTTTTTAGAACATTCATACCATTTGATTGATCAATTTTTGACACGCATTGATGACTAACCTTTTATTAGTCATTCTTACAGATCTTGGTATGAATTGTTCTTGCACATTTTGTTTAGATCTCACATAATAGTTCTTTGGAAAAGATCTCAAACCTAAAGAAGATTGATTAGTTAATTTTTGAAATCCATGAGTTTGATTTTCATATATTGAGGATTAACATAACCTTTACTCATGTTTGAATTTGCAAATCCTCTAGTATGTGATCTCTTTCTAAAATAAGAATTTGGAGTATTATGAGTCTTCTCATCACAATAAGTACAATATTTGTTAAAATAACAATCTGCTGTGAAATGATTTCTCATGTCACATATGTTAAAGTACTTGTTGAAATAGCACTCAACAGTATTATGATTTTTCATATCACATATTTCACAGTACTTTTGTGGAGTTATAAACAACTGTTTGTTAACTTTTGACATTAACACTATATTTGATTCATTTTTATATTTTGGTGTCAAATAGTTAAACTGTTGTTTTTCATTTTTCACATTTTGATTTTGTGCCAAATTATTTTTCATCTGTTTAACATGAACTTCCTTCTTGAATTCCTTAGGAACAAATCTTTTTGCTACAGCGGAAGTCTTATAATCTGAACTTGATTTCAGATCAGAGTGAGATTTGTTCATAGTATTTACCTTGTTGTTTTGAACAGAATTCATATTTAACAAACCAGCTGACACAAATTTTATTGGTTTAAGTTTTGTTGCCTGATTTATTGCTTTGATCAACTGTTCTAAACTTTAGTTTTGTTCAGATTTTGTTTTTGATGATTTCTTTCTTCTTCTTTGATTCTTTGACTTAAAAGAAATTGGTTTACTTCCAGATTAAACATCGTCAGAAGAAGATTCATTTTCAGATAGAACTTGTTTTAGATTAATAGTGTTTGAACTTTCTGATGTTCCTACCTGTTGTTTATCTTTATCTTTGCTTTGAACTTTCATTTCTTCTAATACAGAATGAATTCGATCAAAAGTGTTTTGTTTTGTTTGTTTAGGTTCATAAAATTTTATCTTGATTGGATGACCATTTTTAATCTTTTCTTCATCATTTTCAACAAAAACTTTTACATTTTCCTTTTCTTCTTCTAAATTCTTGTTTTTGACCTGAAAAGCTTTAAGTTTAGCTTTATTCTCAGGAGAATAATCATGTGTATTAAAGTTCTCTGGTAAAGTGTTTGTAATAGATTCAGGCATAGGTTTATGAGTGAAACCTGGCCCTGCTTTTTGTTTATCTTTTCTCTCACTTACTAGTTTTTCTACAATCATTTTTGAACTTTTTACTTTAGCAAAATCCATTTGAGTAGCAGCATGTGCTATCTTCTCATGTTCAAGATTTTTGATAATCTCTTCCAATTGTTTGGAAACAATTTCAAGTTCTTTTAGTGTTTTGTTCCATGAAGTTTGAAGATAAATAATCTTTTGATCTGTTGTTTTATGGTCAGATTTTAGTTTGTTATGCATTGACTCTTCTTGTTTTAGTTTCTCACAGATTTTATATGAGTAGTTTCTATAGTACTCAACATGTTCATAGCATGATTTTGTGCAGAGTTTTTCTCTCACTTCATATGGGATTTTAGGGAATTTTGGAGATAAGGTTTCAGATTTTGAAGATGAAGTGCCAACCTTAGGTTAATCAGACTGTGCCATTAGAGCTACTTCATATGTATCCTCCTTAGGATCAAATTTGTCACTACAATCACAGTCATCTTTTTCATTCTCACCTTCCACCTTTGGATCATTATTTTCTGACCAATCTTCTCCCTGGATTTTTGTAACAAGAGATAAACTTGATGTTAAATCATTAGTAAACTTTTCAGCATATGCACTCTAATCATAACCCTCTTTAATGCTAACTACTAAAGCTTTCATGGTTTCATCAGATGATTTTGTTTCATCTTTAAGCTCAGGCATAGGAAGACTTTGATAAGGCTTTTGAAAAGTCTTCTGAGCTGGTTGAAACCTTTGATTGCTAGAACTTGATTGAGCATTTCCTCCATTATTCCTTGGAGCTTTGCATTCTCTGGAGAAATGTCCATAACTGTTACAGTTAAAACACCTTGATTTTGTCTTATCAAACACAACAGACTTGTTAGCACTTGGCTTGTACTTCTTGTTAACATATGAGTGTTTTTGTGTCCTATAAACAATCATCACCATCTGCCGGTTTAAGTCCATCTCTTCAACATCTTCACGATCCATTTCAAACAAATCCTATAAAACAATGTCTAACTGAGTTAAATGGCTACCTTGATATGTTTGAAAACTAGCCATGAATGCAGTGAATGTAGTTTTAGACTCTTCATCCTCTAATAGGATGTTTATCACATCTTTAACTTTGCTAGATTTAGCAGAGTTAGATGAAGAAGTCTCTATTTGAACATTAGATGTTTGAGACTGAGATTTAGGAGGAGATTGAGAATGAGACTGTGTTGTATAAGCAGGAGCACTAGTAAATGATGAATTAGTGAAAAATCCTGCTCCAACAAATAAATCTCCATCTTCTTCTGTAATTTTCTCACTTTTTGCCATGAATGCATTTTCAATAGTGTTTGCAGGAGAATCAACAAACTGATACTGAGACATTGATGCTGCTCTATCATTATTCCTTGAGCTTTCATCAATCTCTACTGACTCTATCTTGCCAATGAGTAGATGTAGATCCATAGAGAACTTCTCAGTATGTTTTAGTAAGGTTACTGTTTCTTTCCATGATGATGGTAAAGCATTGAGTAGTCTAAGATTTAGATCCTCAAGATCAGGCTTAATACCAGCTGTTGACATCTCAGTTGTAAGTTGAACAAATATGTTCATCATCTGATTTATGGTTTCTCCAGACAAATGTTGAAACAATTCTAATTGCCTTTTTAACTTTTGTTTCTTAAGATTTTGAATCTTTTTGCCTCCTTCACAAATGGTCTTTAAGGCTTTATGCATGGTGTATCCAGTTTGATATCCATCAAGCCTTGCAAGAACTTCCAGAGGTAGTCCTTTATACATCAAGGAATATGCTTTGATATCATTCTTTACTCTTCTCAAATCATCTCCTTGAAGACAATCTTCACGATAGGGTTCTTGAGAATATTTAGTATAAACAAACCCTCTGGCAGGCCCATCTGTGATTCTAGGAATGTATGGTGCTTTCTCTATAGATTTCCAAATATCAGTGTCAATGGAATTTATATGATGTTTTAACCTAACAGACCAATTTTTGAAATCAGCTCTATTTTTATGTTTTGGAACTCTATTTTCAGAATCTTCTTATTTCACCATTCTTATTTTTTTTGTTTTTCTAAGATTTTGAATTAAGAAAAGAAATGAAAAAGTTTTTGAAAAAATTTCTTAAAAAAAATTCTAAGTATCAAGGGTGATGCGCCTGAACAGTAATCAAACTCCCAAATAGTTAATGCGCCTAAGTTGAGAGACGTCTAAGTGAATGACTTAGAAAAATTTTCCAAAATGCCCAAGTTGATGTGTATGGACTTTTACTCTTTAATAGTAGTCAAACGTCTGAAGTAAAAACGCCTAAAAAGTGTTATTGCGACTAAACAGTAGTCAAACGCCTAACACTTAGACAATTTTTCAGCAAACCTCAACTCTAATGTGCCACATTCATCATGTTCATATGAATGTAACTAACTCAAATCTTCTGAAATTCTTCAAATTTTGATGAGTTGGATTGAAACTTTCCAATTAGACATGTTTTATACCGAAAAATAGTGAACTTTTCGAACACAAATTCAACAAATTATCTCGAGTTTTATGAATTTAACTGCTGATTATGATTTAAAACATGTTTCTGATGATGAAACACATCTGAAATCCACAAATTTTCAATTGAATTGTCTATCAATCATAGATTCAGTGAACTTTTTGAGTTTGAAAGTTCGACAAACCTTAAAAATCACTTAACCAACAGCTCTGATATCATTTGATAGGATCAAATGTACCGATCTGTGATGATGTATGAACACAACTCAAGAAATACAAACAAAGTAATCAAATTAAGCAAGATATCAACAAAATTCATAGTTTCATTAATATCAAACAAAGACAATTACAAAGTAAGTAAGCAGTTCTAAATCTGTTCTAAAACTATTGTTCTTCTCTTTTATTCTAACTGCTACAAGTCTAAGCTATTTATAATGAAACACAAGGAACTAACAAATTACAAAACTAGTCCCTATACTATTACAAATAGTAAAAAGACACATAAAGACAACATGTTAATCATTCTAGAGTTCTAACAATCTATTTATCTTCCTTAAATTTGTCCTTACATTAAACAATATGAATAATCTACACTAAATGTTTTACTAGAATTCCATAATTCCATAGGATGACTATTTTTAATTGGTTACAAACTGTTCAACTATATATAATAAACGAAAACGATTCTCAAATTTCAATGAACCCATATTAATAAAAACAATGGTACTAAAAATACTAGCAACGCTATCCTACTATATTAATTAACTTTGAATCATTTTAACTATACGTTGGATATGATATGTCTACTAAAATGAGTTTGAGTTAATTTGAATTATTTAAAATAAAAGTATGATATTTTAATAATATTGATCGAATCCATTTTAATTTGTAAGGCTCTGTTCCTGGGATGCTCACAGCTGGTCACTCATCGCACATAAAACATATAATTTACATTAATTTACTAAAACATAGAAGCTGAATCATTTTAAAAAAACATTTCATTTCATATAAATAATCACTTTTTCAAAATAATACAACATTTGTTACAAAATATCGTTTGTTCGCATTACAATGCAAAAACATTATCGCCATGTAAAATGGATGCCATCCAAAAATGCCAAGTAGTTGTCTCGCGCCATCCTCAGCAATGCTCACCTACCAACTAGAAAATGCATAAAGAGTCAGCATTGCTGAGTGAGTTCTAGTTTTATAAAAATATTAACCTTCCATTCGTTAAAACATTTTCATTACTATTGCACGTGATCACACATCGTACGTACATCAAGGTAATAATTATTATCTTCCATCATCGCTCATTTCGTACATATTGCACGTTTCACACTTTTCGTACTTATCGCACTTTTCGTACATTTGTTATCTTTCACTTCTATCTAAGTCGTGTCATGTACTTAACCCCCCACTAGAACACCAAGCAATTCATCTAGGGTTAAGCGACAAGGACCCCATAATGCACGTATGGAGTGGTCACTAGGACAGACTCCCCTTGCGTGTGTGAACTCTTATGTGTTCGCCAAAATCGCATGTTGTTTAACACACACTAATTAGAAAATCACACGTATTGGAGCAGTCACCAAGACTGAACTCTTAGTATGTGTATGAACCCTTATGAGTTAGCCAAAATCACACGCTGTAGACATACACAGTTGAGCTAACAACTCTCAATAAGTTGTGAACCTCCTTTCATTTGCTTGCAAGGCTTTTCATTCGTTCATTCATTATGTTCCACTTTCATTATCTTAAATCTTTCACTTCGTTAAGATAATACATTACATTCGTTATCATAATCACACCACATAAAGTCACATCATAATACATAGTAAGGAACATAAGAATGTTGGATTCTATATGCCCAAGACACATAGAACATTGATGCGGTTAGTATGTCATGATCCAAGTCGGGTTATACCCAATAACAAGCTTTGCAATCACCGACAATTATTCAATAGATGATATGATCATGCAATTAAATAATAACACCAAATTTAGAAAATGGGTTTTCTAAATAAGTTGCATATGAGATGGAACAACTTATTAGGATATTTTGTTCAAGAATATTACTTAGTGTTATTTAAGTTACTTAGATAACATTAAGTAATAAAAGAGTGTATAAGTTATACAATTAAAAGTTAATTGTACAACTTATAAGGGACTAGTTTTATAAATTGCTTGATTAAGTTTTGGGGGGAAAATGACCCATTCGGCCGCCCCACCCTCTCCTATGAGAGGGTTTTACTTTCTTGTGAACTTCACTACTTTAGTTACTAGTCCAACACTCAACCATCCCATCTCTTTCACACATGCAAAATCAAAATTAGAAGCTCTTATCTCTCTCTCAAGCTCTCGGGTTCCAGCAGCTTTTGGAGAGGATTTGGAGCTGTTTTGGTGTTCATCTCCCTAGCAAGAAGAGGTGTTTGCAAGTTAGCTTGGGGTATACAAGCTTGAGGGGTCCTTTCCTTGGAGCCTTGGCCGAATTTTGAGCATCCTACATCCCTTTCTTGGCCGATTTTAAGCTGTTGAAAGGTAGTTATTCACTGCTCATTGTAGCTGTGATTTTATGTACATTTACATATGTTCATAGCTTGCTCATTCACATATAATGATCCTTTGATTTTTGGTTGGTTTTAAACATATATAATGTCACCATAAGAACATGAAATTTCAGTTTTATAATCATGTTTCTAAATATATTTCCGCTGCGTTTTCCTCAAAGTTTAAGAGGTTAAACTTTGGTTTTATGAACAACAAACCCTTCAATGGCATCAAGAGCGGTTATGTGGATAGCTTGCTTGTTCTTGTCCATTAAAATTGTTTTTATGGGACTTTATAACCCTTTTAAGGGCTGCAATATTCCTTTATGTTGAATCCCCAAACTTTCAAGGTTATATTACACATGCTTGTGATTAAACCTTGAAAAATATGTATGTGATATGTATGTTGTTTGGACAATGTTTAAAACCCGAAATTTCAGTTTATGTTGGCTGAAATTTTGTAGGTATTAGAGGGGATTCATTGTTAATTTTGGATGATATGATGAATGTTTATATTGGTGCATAACCTAGCCTTTGGCCTTGTGTTTTGGATGATTGCAATGGTTGTATTTGTTTATTCAATGGGGTTGTGTATTTTTATTTGTGCTTTGTTTAAAATGTAATTTATTTATTATTGGGTTGTAATAAATAGATTAGGTGCATTTTCATTTCACTAGATATCTTGTATTAGGACTTTATATCTTGTAATATGAAGACGTATGCATTGGAAGCACAAAAGGAGAAACACAATAGAAGCTTTCAAGTGGGATGCGGTTTCAAGTGGGAGGCTTTTGGAAGCTTTTGTAATAAATAGATTAGGTGCCTTTTATTACCTTTTAAGCATTTTGGATGCGGTTTCAAGTGGGAGGCTTTTGGAAGCTTTCTATGTGTTTTGTTATGACCCTTAGGAATGCCTTTGGACCACACTTGTGATGACAACAAGTGTGGACCACTTTAGATGCTATGGTTATGCACATATGCTATGTTGCTTTGTTTATATCATTGTGGTGATGGCATGTATGTGATATTTACTTTAACAAACCTTTCTATGATCTTAACCAACTTATTAAATGGTTCTTAATCATTAAAAGGTAATAAAAGGTTATTAAAAGGATTAATGATTTCATAATAAACTGGGTTTTTTAAAAGAACCATAGAGTACCAAGTATTTGTAAGCATGCAATTACAAGGTACATAGAGTTTTCAAAGTCTAGAATTAATGAAAACTTTAAATTCTTTACGAACAAGTTTAACACCATCCTTTTGCACAACACTTGAGTCATTTGGAAACTCTAATGGGATAAAGATCACCTAACCATTTAGAGGGAACTTGTGACTTAAGATGGGGATACCACATTGGCGGGATAAAGGTCACCTAACCACTTATGTGGTAAACTCACATGTGTGCAAGTAGGGTAACTTGATTTGCAAACCATGTTAAATGGATCACCTACAATATGGTTTTCAAATGGTGTTGATGGGATTAACATGCTGACTTTACATATGATGTTTAAAGTCGATCCCATACCTCTAGAAGTTGCAAATGGTTGCAACCGTCAATCGTTGACCACCTTATTAATTTAAATCGTGGGATAAAGGTCACCTAACCACAATTTAAATGTAATGTTGGATTCTAGATTTTAATATAAAATGGCCTTAAAAGGTATTTATTTAAAATAACAATATCGAAAATACTAAAATTGATCTTGTTAAAATTTTGTAGATGGCCTCCAATAACCATGATAACAATGAAAATTCATCCACGTCCTACGAGCGATTCTCCAAAAGGAACGTCTAAATCATAACAATTTCATTGATTGGTATCGAAACTTGAGAATCATTTTCAAGCAAGAGAGACAATCATATATTTTAGACGACCCTATCCCGGATCAACCTTCTGAGGATGATGAGGAGGCCTATAACGATTGGCTTTAAGTACACTGAGGACTCCGTCCAAGTGTCTTGTCTCATGCTGGCGAGCATGACTCCGGATCTCCAAAAGGAGTATGAACATCATGGAGCTTATGACATGATAACCCAGCTGAAGGAAACGTTCCAACAGCAAGCGAGGGTTTAGCGCTTCGAAACGGTTCAAGCACTCCATGCATGTCGTATGGAAGACAAAAATCGGTTTCATCTTATGTACTTAAGATGAAAAGCCACATTGACCGCCACGAAAGACTTAATTGTCCTGTCTCGAAGGAATTGGCCACTGATTGATCCTCAATGGCCTTACCAAGAAGTTCGAGACATTGTGTTGAACTATAACATGAATGCTTGGGAAAAAAGCATTGGTGAACTTCACTCAATGCTCAAAACGGCGAGGCGGCCATGGGTAAAAGGGTTTTACCCGTTCTTACCATCAATGAAGGTGGGAACAAGAAAAGGCTCATCCCATACCAAGGCAAAGGTTGCCAGCGCAAGGGACCGTAGGGGAAAGGGAAAGGGGTGGTAAGGGTGCCACCAAACCACAGGAGAAGAAGCAAAAGGTTGCTACTATGACCCATGCTTCAAGTGTGGGGAGATGGACATTGGGAAAGAAATGTCTTGTCCATCTCAAATAGTTGAAAGCAAAGAGGGATGTTGGGCAACCCTCAGTAACTATACATGATCCATATGATTAAACATGACATCCTCCAACACATGGGTATGATACTGAATATGGATCACATTTGCAATTGTTGCAGGGGTTCAAAATGTCACACCCCCGCTAAGAGCGGAAACACGGGGTTGCGACGAGACGGGAATCGTCATAACACATGGTAAGCGATAGAGATGCAATATTAAAATGATGACAAGCGTGTCATGACGACACCCGACAACAAGGGGACTTGTGTCGTGTATAGTCGATGTTCACGACAACATAGCCATATGCATAACAGAATAAACGATTTACATGATCACATAAAGATGAAATTGTAATGTAAATTCCCACAACCCGGGAACAAGTTTCAAAAGATTGTAATTGTTTACACAGTTCAACATTGTTCAAAGTAACTGTTTGTCAAACATGTTTAGTCCAAAAATGCATCCTAGGGTCTCCACTAAGGCAGCACACCTAGAACCTCAGCTAGCTTGATCACCTGAAAAGATATGCTCAAAATGGTCAAAAATTGTTGGTGAGCTCGCAGGTTTAAGTAATAAAAATGTAAGTGATGCTGTATAAAGTAAATGTTATGGAATACCGTGAATACAGTTATATACACAAGTAAAATCACATGACATGAGCTTTGCAACCAAACCTAGCGACGTACACAAAGAAATTGTCGGCGTATATTCACCCAAGACCCGTACCTGGCTATTGTTGGTACTAACTAGTATACCAACACGAGGGTGGGGGTGTCAACCCAGTAGTACTACCAATACCTAACCGTCGGTTCCCACACTGGAATTAAATAGTTGCAAAGATAGAACCACACAGCAGACCCAAGCATGTATCAGATAAGTACGTGCAACACAGTATCACGTTGATTCCTTGTATGAAAATTGTATGTATGTTGTACAGCATAGAAAACGGGCGAGCATACTTTTCCCCCATGTTTGTAAATGTTTGTAAAATAGTATAAGCATAAAAAGGGGCCACGAAACTCACATGTTAAGTGGTAAGTATGAAAGGTCGAGATTTCCAACAGTTGAATGCAATGATCGGTCAAACACCTATTGACAGTTATTGTCAAGCATTAATGACATGTATAAAGCGTATAGTAATGTTTGGTCGTTTCGGGTTGTATCGGTTCGGTCGTGGGTAGCACACACACAAGCGGACACACGCATCATCAGACACACGACGGGACCAGACGCTCGACCCACGTTCCATTCGTACGAATCAACCTTCAATCGTGCGAATTAGCTACTTTCGTGCGATTGAACCTTCATTCGTGCGATTGGACTCAGTCGCACCACACAACACACCCATTCGCACGACCCAACCTCCATGCGCACGAATCAACCCTCAATCGTACGAATTAGCTACTTTCGTGCGATTGAACCTTCATTCGTGCGATTGGACTCCAGTCGTGCGAAACACGCACAATCGCATACACTCAGTCGGTCACCTGACTCAATCGCACACAATCATCCACACGCATGACTCAATCGCATACGGACACCCTGTCGCACGACTCAGTCGCACGACATGCCTAGTCGCACAACTCAGTCGTACGATCGACTTAGACGCATGATTCAGTCGCACGAGCCACTCAGTCGCACGGCTCAATCGCATGACAGACCCAGTCGCCCGAACTGCAGAATCGCGACTGTGGTCGGGCTGAGCAGCCCCCGAGCTGCTCTAACGCGGGTTTTATACCACGAGGACTTCCAGAAACACTCAACAACATACACAAACATGAAACACAAGCAGAAAGACCTCACACGCACCCACTCGACCTCATGTGCTCGGATGAACCCGAGCACCCGAAACCCTAGAAATCGCAGCAGTAAAACCGAACCAAAAACGGGTTGAACAAGGTTGTCTACCTGCTAGGAACGCGTACACACGATGATACCCAAGATTTGGTAGTGAAAACGCGACAATCGTGACGATTTTTGGTGCTAGATCAAGAGAAAAAGTGGAGAAAAGGTTGAAGGTGAAGAAGATGAAGATGAGGATAAATGGCTGGAAATGGGGCTTATATACCCAGCCCAAGTTTGCAAAATTACAAGTTTAGTCCCTGCACTTAACCCTCGAGTTTCCCAAAAATTTGTTTCGGTTGATTACGATTTAAAATGTTCGTTATATTACGGTTAAAAGCGTATTTATTGGCATTTGATAGCCTAAAATGGTTTTATTAGTGACAATGGTCGAAATAAAAATGATATATTTGGTGGTAATGGTGATGAAATTTATAAAAGTTTTATGCTTAACACAACTTCTCGAAGGAAGTACAGGCACAAGGGAAAAATAAGCAGACATGACTCCGTAAAGCAGGAGTTCATGAAGAAAAGGAAGATTAATTAAAATATTTCCATGTTATTTATGTCGTTCGACGGACCTTAAGGTGACGGATGTCACAGTATCCCCCAGTTGAGAGAGTTTCGTCCCGAAATTCAGCTGGAGTTAGGTCCAAGAGTGTCATCCACGAATAAGTGTGGGTATTTGAGTTTCATTTGATCTTCCCGTTCCCATGTAAACTCTGGCCCTCGTTTCGAATTCCACCTTACGCGAACAATTGGTATTCTACTGCGCTTCAACTGTTTGACTTTACGATCCATGACCTCAATGGGTTCCTCAATAAAATGAAGCTTTTCGTCGATTTTGATATCGTCAATGGGTATGTGAAGTGATTCGTCAGCCAAACACTTCTTGAGGTTCGACACATGGAAGGTATCATGCACCGTTGAGTTCTTGTGGTAACCTTAATCGGTAAGCCACTGGACCAATTCTTTCTGTAATCTCGAATGGTCCCACGTATCTCGGGGCTAACTTCCCTTTCTTCCAAACCGAACAACTCCTTTCCAAGGAGAGACTTTGAGTAACACTCGGTCCCCAACGTTGAATTCTAGAGGCTTTCGACGATTGTCGGCGTAGCTCTTTTGGCGATCTCTAGCGGCTTTCAGTCTATCTTTGATTTGGAAGATCTTGTCGGTTGTTTCCTGGATGATCTCTGGGCCTGTTAGCTGACTTTCACCAATCTCGGCCCAACAAACGGGTGATCTACACTTCCTTCCGTACAACGCTTCGAACGGAGCACACCCAATGCTGGTGTGGTAGCTGTTATTGTATGAGAATTCAATCAATGGCAAATGAGTATCCCAACTACCACCAAAGTCGATTACACACGCTCTCAGCATGTCTTCTAGCGTTTGTATGGTTCGTTCACTTTGGCCATCTGTTTGAGGGTGATAGGCGGTACTCATGTCTAATCGAGTGCCCATTGCTTTCTGTAGTGTTTGCCAAAATCGTGAAGTGAATCGGCCGTCACGGTCGGAGATGATCGACACCGGCACTCCGTGTCTTGTCACGACCTCTTTAATGTACAATCTCGCCAACTTGTCCATTTTGTAGTCTTCTCGGATTGGCAAGAAGTGTGCTGATTTCGTCATTCGATCCACTACGACCCATATCGAGTCATGCCCGTTGCTTGTTTTAGGGAGTTTGGTTATGAAATCCATGGCTATATTCTCCCATTTCCATCGGGAATTTCAGGTTGCTGTTAATCCCGATGGTTTCTGATGTTCAGCTTTAACTTTCGAGCATGTCAAGCATCTGCTGACGTACGTGGATGTCTTTCTTCAGGCCTGGCCACCAGTACAGATCTTTGAGATCGTGGTACATCTTGTCTGCGCCAGGATGAATAGAATATCGTGTCTTATGTGCTTCATCCATGACCAGGTACGTACACCTCCCCACTTGGGTACCCATATACGGTCCACGAAGTACTGTACGCCATCGTCCTTGCACATCAGTTGTTTATCCAACCCTCGGAATTCTTCTCCGCAAGTTTTCTTCTTTCAACGCTTCACTTTGTGCAATTTGGATCTGAGCTTTCAAATTTGTTTGAATGGTCAATCCCAAAGCTCGAGCACGTAGTGGTTTCACGCGTTCTTTGCGGCTTAGAGCATCAGCCACCACGTTAGCTTCCCCGGATGATACCGATTTCACAATCGTAGTCACTAAGAAGCTCTACCCAACGTCGCTGTCGCATATTGAGTTCCTTCTGATCCAGAATATGTTGAAGGCTTTTATGATCTGTGTATACGATGCATTTGGTTCCATACAGGTAATGCCTCCATATTTTAAGTGCGAATACTACAGCGCCCAACTCAAGATCATGAGTCGTGTAGTTCTTCTCGTGCACCTTAAGTTGTCGCGAAGCGTAGGCGATCACCTTATCTTTCTGCATTAGTACACATCCCAACCCTTGATGCGAAGCATCACAGTACACCACAAAATCATCAGTTCCGTCGGGAGGGACAATATCGGTGCATTGCACAACTTATCTTTCAGCGTTTGGAACGCCCGTTCTTGCGCATCTCCCCAATCAAACTTCTTGTCTTTTGAGTCAGCAATGTCAACGGTTGAGCGATCTTTGAAAAGTTCGCAATGAAACGACGATAGTATCCGGCCAATCCTAAGAACTGTCGTATCTCTGAAGGTGTCTGGGGTGTATCCCATTTCTTTACCGCTTCGATCTTGCCGGGATCTACATGAATCCCGTCTTTGTTAACCACATGACCCAAAAACTTCACCTCTCGCAGCCAGAATTCACACTTCGAGAACTTGGCGAAAAGTTTCTCTCTCTTAACAGTTCCAGTATTGCCCGAAGGTGTTCTTCATGGTCCTCCTTCGATCGAGAGTAGATAAGTATGTCGTCGATGAATACGATCACAAACTTATCCAAGTAAGGTTTGCACACTCGATTCATCAAGTCCATGAACACAGCTGGTGCGTTAGTCAATCCAAACGGCATGACCAAGAACTCATAGTGCCCATAACGAGTTCTAAATGCTGTCTTCGGTATGTCCTCCTCAAAAAACTTAGTTGGTGATATCCAGACCGAAGGTCGATCTTGGAAAAATACGAAGCTCCTTGTAACTGATCAAACAGGTCGTCGATCCTGGGGAGAGGATACCGATTCTTCACAGTTAATTTGTTCAACTCACGGTAGTCGATGCACATACGGAACGACCCATCCTTCTTCTTGACGAATAACACTGGTGCTCCCCAAGGCGAGTGACTCGGCCGAATAAAACCCTTCTCCAGTAGTTCCTGTAACTGGCTAGATAACTCTTGCATTTCAGACGGTGCCAACCGATACGGTGTCTTTGCTACCGGTGTAGCTCCAGGAACCAAATCAATACGAAATTCCACTGTCGTGGAGGAGGCAAACCAGACAAGTCATCTGGGAATACATCTGGGTAATCCCGCACTATAGGGATATTTGTCAATTCCTGTTCTCCTCTTTCTTTTCCACCACATGAGCCAGAAAAGAGTAGCATGTTTTCGTAAACTCCGGCGTGCTTTCATGCAGGAAATAAGCTTTAAGTTTCTCCCCGGTCTTTCTCCTTGAATTCTGAGTACTCCCCCGTCTGACATAGGGATTCGCACTACTTGTCTCGACAGACAATCTCGGCCCCGTGTTTCACAACCAATCCATTCCCACAATCACATCGAAACTTCCTAGCTCAAAGGGTATCAAGTCTATATCGAAGGTGTGGTCCTCTAATATTATTGAGCACTTTCTAATAATTTCATCGGCCTGAACAATCCTACCGTTGGCCATTTCTACAGAGTAGCTAGTTTCTAGCCTACTAGGGCTCAAATCAAGCAATTGCACAAACTCAGAAGATATAAAGCTATTGTCTGCTCCAGTATCAAACAGTATAGATGCAAAGTGATTATTGAGTAAGTGCGTACCCGTGACAACATTCGGGTCCTGGCGAGCATCGTTGGCTCCAATGACGAATGCACGTCCCCGAGCTGTATTCCCCTGATTGGTCGGGCCTTGATTTCCAGCTATGGCCATCACTTGCTTGGTTGTTTCCTTGTTGACCCGGTGCCCGATTCAGCCTGGGGCACATGTTTCGGTAGTGATCAAGGCTTCCACACTCATAACAAGCCCTTGCATTCCCGGCGGGGTTAACCGCGTTGACCGGTGCAACCATATTCGGCGCTGTTCTGCAGTCTCTTGCAAGATGCCCCGGGCGTCTACAGTTCGCGCACCCGGCACTGCGTTCCTGGGGGATGATGATAATTGCACTTGTCACATTTGGGGTGCGGACCCACATACTCTCGCCTGCCCTGCGTCACTGCCACAAAGTTTCTGGTTGTCTTGGCTCTTTTGTCAAACTTCCCGGCACTCGACCGGCTCGTTTCCCCAAAATCCTTTCTCTTTTCTGCTCCTCTACCCAAAACTCCCGTTCTCACCATTTCATCAGTCAAAGCGCCAGCCTTTAGAATCGCGCTCTGAATAGTAGGAGGAGCGGTAGCGGTTACCATTGCCCGGATTTGAGGCGCAAGTCCCCAAATGTACCTCTCTATCCTTTTTGATTCCGGGGTGACTAGATGTGGAACCAACCTTGCTAACTCATGAAAACGGTCGGTGTAAGCTGCGTGCCCAGCCCCCACCATGGCATGATTCCAGAACTCATGCTCAAGTTTTTGCATCTCATTGAGAGGACAGTACTCCTCGGTGATTAGGGCCTTGAACTCATCCCACGACATTTGCATCGCGGATTCTCTTCCCCTAGCCTGAATCTGAGTGTTCCACCACGTCAGTGCCTTGCCCTGTAGTGAGCAAGTGGCGTACTTAATTCTTTGACTGTCGAGGCATTCGCTGATGTCGATCACGCCTCCATCTTTTCAAGCCATCTGGTCAGAGCTATGGCTCCACCTTTGCCATCAAACTCTCGTGGTTTACAAGCCACAAATTCCTTGTACGAACACCCGTCTAGTATTCACAACCCCGGTCTCATTAACAATTACAGCTTCGTTACCGGCTGTACCACCATTTCCGGTCTCCTGATTGCTTTCATTCCCAGTCGGGTTACCGTTATCCTCATTTTCATTGCCACCGTCCCCGTGGGGGTGAGAATTCTGAAGAGCATCACTCACTTGGGCCACGATTGTAGGAATTAGTGCGGCCAGCTGTTGAGCGATCAGGGCTGCCATATCAGTGTTCCCTGTTCCTTGATTGTTACTGGTGGAGCATCACTTGTTCTTGGGGTTCTTCCCCTGCCTCTGCCTCTGCCTCTGCCTCTTGGGGTTTCAATTCCGCTACTATTACTGCGAGATCTAGATCGAGGCGGCATGTTCTATTCATAAAAGAGGTAATAAGTAAGCTTTAGTCACCATAAGATACAAAGTATTCCGTTTATCAAGTTCCAATGTTCATGTTCCGGTCGGTCAAGATCACCATGCAGCCCATTTCAAGCATATTCTCGGTATACGGTGGTGGTTATATATAGGGTTCCCCGCAGCGTTCCCACCACACCCACGATGTACCGAGAATGATGCCCGATCCGGTTACATGACATCCGACTTTCCTTTACATCATATCCATAATATTCATCAGTCAACTGAGAGCCCAAACACGTAATCACGTATAGTCTGGTGGAGGTTGCCTATCTCGCATCCTTAAAGGCTCAGACATAGCCTCCTCGGGTCGGTCTCAGTATCCAAAGGTAAGCGCAGTATATGATCTGTGAAGATCTCTTCGGGTCTTAATACCCGAATCTGGTTATGATAACTTGGCGCGCAGAGGGAACGGAAAATCTAATAGGAGCATCCCACAAAAGAGTGAGCACAAGGCTCTCTCATAGGGTGAAAAGATCACGAAATAGATAGATAACGAACAAGTAGTGAGGAACACGTATGAGATACAAAATGCACACAACCCTGGCATGCAATCTACATGAAGGTTCCTAGGTTATAGTCTAGGTCAAGCGTATTGCCTAATTCTCTATAACCAATGGCTCTGATACCAGTCTGTCACACCCCCGCTAAGAGCGGAAACACGGGGTTGCGACGAGACGGGAATCGTCATAACACATGGTAAGCGATAGAGATGCAATAATAAAATGATGACAAGCGTGTCATGACGACACCCGACAACAAGGGGACTTGTGTCGTGTATAGTCGATGTTCACGACAACATAGCCATATGCATAACAGAATAAGCGATTTACATGATCACATAAAGATGAAATTGTAATGTAAATTCCCACAACCCGGGAACAAGTTTCAAAAGATTGTAATTGTTTACACAGTTCAACATTGTTCAAAGTAACTGTTTGTCAAACATGTTTAGTCCAAAAATGCATCCTAGGGTCTCCACTAAGGCAGCACACCTAGAACCTCAGCTAGCTTGATCACCTGAAAAGATATGCTCAAAATGGTCAACAAATTGTTGGTGAGCTCGCAGGTTTAAGTAATAAAAATGTAAGTGATGCTGTATAAAGTAAATGATATGGAATACCGTGAATACAGTTATATACACAAGTAAAATCACATGACATGAGCTTTGCAACCAAACCTAGCGACGTACACAAAGAAATTGTCGGCGTATATTCACCCAAGACCCGTACCTGGCTATTGTTGGTACTAACTAGTATACCAACACGAGGGTGGGGGTGTCAACCCAGTAGTACTACCAATACCTAACCGTCGGTTCCCACACTGGAATTAAATAGTTGCAAAGATAGAACCACACAGCAGACCCAAGCATGTATCAGATAAGTACGTGCAACACAGTATCACGTTGATTCCTTGTATGAAAATTGTATGTATGTTGTACAGCATAGAAAACGGGCGAGCATACTTTTCCCCCATGTTTGTAAATGTTTGTAAAATAGTATAAGCATAAAAAGGGGCCACGAAACTCACATGTTAAGTGGTAAGTATGAAAGGTCGAGATTTCCAACAGTTGAATGCAATGATCGGTCAAACACCTATTGACAGTTATGTCAAACATTAATGACATGTATAAAGCGTATAGTAATGTTTGGTCGTTTGGGTTGTATCGGTTCGGTCGTGGGTAGCACACACACAAGCGGACACACGCATCATCAGACACACGACGGGACCAGACGCTCGACCCACGTTCCATTCGTACGAATCAACCTTCAATCGTGCGAATTAGCTACTTTCGTGCGATTGAACCTTCATTGTGCGATTGGACTCAGTCGCACCACACAACACACCCATTCGCACGACCCAACCTCCATGCGCACGAATCACCCTCAATCGTACGAATTAGCTACTTTCGTGCGATTGAACCTTCATTCGTGCGATTGGACTCCAGTCGTGCGAAACACGCACAATCGCATACACTCAGTCGGTCACCTGACTCAATCACACACATCATCCACACGCATGACTCGATCGCATACGGACACCCTGTCGCACGACTCAGTCGCACGACATGTCTAGTCGCACAACTCAGTGGCACGATCGACTTAGACGCATGATTCAGTCGCACGACCCACTCAGTCCACACGGCTCAATCGCATGACAGACCCAGTCGCCCGAACTGCAGAATCGCGACTGTGGTCGGGCTGAGCAGCCCCCGAGCTGCTCTAACGCGGGTTTTATACCACGAGGACTTCCAGAAACACTCCACTAACATACACAAACATGAAACACAAGTAGAAAGACCTCACACGCACCCACTCGACCTCATGTGCTCGGATGAACCCGAGCACCCGAAACCCTAGAAATCGCAGCAGTAAAACCGAACCAAAAACGGGTTGAACAAGGTTGTCTACCTGCTAGGAACGCGTACACACGATGATACCCAAGATTTGGTAGTGAAAACGCGACAATCGTGTCGATTTTTGGTGCTAGATCGAGAGAAAAAGTGGAGAAAAGGTTGAAGGTGAAGAAGATGAAGATGAGGATGGATGGCTGGAAATGGGGCTTATATACCCTGCCCAAGTTTGCAAAATTACAAGTTTAGTCCCTGCATTTAACCCTCAAGTTTCCCAAAAATTTGTTTCGGTTGATTACGATCTTAAAATGTTCATTATATTACGGTTAAAAGCGTATTTATTGGCATTTGATAGCCTAAAATGGTTTTATTAGTGACAATGGTCGAAATCAAAAATGATATATTTGGCGGTAATGGTGATGAAATTTATAAAAGTTTTATGCTTAACACACGTTCTCGAAGGAAGTACAGGCACAAGGGAAAAATAAGCAGACATGACTCGTGAAGCAGGAGTTCATGAAGAAAAGGAAGATTAATTAAAATATTTCCATGTGATTTATGTCGTTCGACGGACCTTAAGGTGACGGATGTCACACAAAAGAAGTAGTGACTTCAAGAAAGGGGATGTTAGCCTCTACATGGGCAATGGGGCTAAAGTTCAAGTTGAAGCCCGTGGTGACTACATCTTGAAACTTCCAAATGGTTTGGCAGTAATTTGAACAATGTTTTGTATGCTCCTAGTTGATAGAATATTATTTCTGTAGCCCTATTAAAACAATTTGGATATGTATTATCATTTGTTGAAAAAGATATTCATGCTTCTTTAAATGATATGTTCTACTTTAAAGCTATTCCCATTAATGGTATTTATGAACTGGTTCATGAAAATACTTAAATAGGTCATTGTACCAAACTAGCACCAAGAAACTCAAGTTGGATTGAGTGATACCTATCTTTGGCATTATCGTCTTGGTCATATAAACAAGAAAAGAATTCAAACACTACAAAAGAATGGTCTTTTAAAAACAAGTGAATATGATTCATTTGATGTGTGTGAGTCTTGTTTACAAGGTAAAATGACTAAGGCACCTTAGTGGGACTAAAGAAAGGGCAAAAGATTTGTTAGGAATCATACATATGGATGTATGTGGTCCTTTTAAGCCATGACTAGGAATGGTGAAAGATACTCATTACCTTTACCGACGATTATAGTCGCGAAGGGTATGTGGACCTGTTAAGACACAAAGATGAAGGTTTTGAAATGTTCAAGATCTTTCAAAATGAAGTACAAAATCAACTCAACAAGTCAATTAAAGTTCTCTACACCGATAGAGGAGGTGAATACCTAAGTGATGCTTTTCATGATCATCTTAGGAGTTGTGGGATTGTCTCACAACTCACTCCGCCTGGAACACCACAACATAATGGTGTGTTTGAGAGGAGGAATCGAACCTTATTGGATATGGTCCGATCTATGATGGCTAGAAGCACATTACCTCTATCATTCTGGGGTTTCGCTTTGCTCTCCGCGGCCCGTATTCTAATATGGCCCCAACCAAAAAGGTGGAAAGGACACCCTTTGAAATATGGCATGGAAGAGTCCCATCCCTATCATATTTAAGGGTCTGGGGTTGTGAGTCTTATGTTAAGACTCCCATCCTAAACAAATTGGAAGTCCGATCCACCAAGTGCATCTTTGTTGGATATCATAGAGATTCTATGGGATATTATTTCTATGATCCACTGGACAAAAGGTGTTTGTTTCCAGAAAGGGTTAGTTCATAGAAGCAAAGTTCCTTATGGAAGGAACTAGCAGTAGAACAGTGGATCTTAAGGAGGATCAAGAACCATAACCCGATTCATGTTTGGTTGAAACTAGCACTCAACATGAGGATGTTGAAGATGATCAAGTGGTTGATCAATACACACAAAATGTTCACAGAATTGGAAGAACTAGTAATCCACCTGAAAGATACGGATTTTTCTTGGATGGATGCTATGTGGTAAATTCAGATGAACCAACCACATACCATGATGCAGTGTCCAATTCGGATTGTGACAAATGGCTCGAGGCCAAGAGCGTTGAGATGCAATCCATGCATGAAAATCAAGTATGGGACTTGGTTGTACCACATCTTAACTCCAAAGTAGTTGGAAGCAAGTGGGTTTTCAAGAAGAAAACCAATATGCATGGAAACTTGGATACTTAAGGCTAGACTTGTAGCAATGGGTTTCACTCAAACTCAAGGGGTTGATTACGATGAAACCTTATCACCTGTTATGATGCTAAAGTCTATAAGGATATTGTTTGCCATAGCTGTTCATTAGATTATGTGATTTGGCAAATGGATGTCAAAACCGCTTTCCTAAATGGATATCTTGAGGAAGATGTCTATATGGTTCAGCCTGAAGGTTTTGTCGATCCAAAACATCCTGATAAAGTATGCAAGTTAAAGAAATCAATCTATGGATTGAAACAAGCATCAAGAAGTTGGAATCACCGTTTTGATGAAGAAGTAATTAAATTCGGATTCATCAAGAACGCTGACGAAGCTGTGTATATAAGAAAGCTAGTGAGAGCATCATCACTTTCCTAGTATTGTATGTTGATGACATACTACTATTTGGAAATGACATTCCAACCTTGGAAGGTGTAAAAACCTGGCTTGGAAGTTTTTTTTCCATCATGGATCTTCGTGAAGCCGCCTATATTATAGGAATAAAGATCTATAAGGATAGATCAAGGCGGTTGATTGGTTTAAATCAAAGTGCATACATTGATAAAATCTTGAAAAGGTTCAAGATGGAGAACTCTAAGAAAGGTACGGTACCTATTCAAAGAGGAATGATATTGAGTACGACTCAATGTCCTAGCTCAAAGGATGAGCAAGATAAAATGATGGTAATCCCATATGCATCTGCTATTGGATCCATCATGTATGCAATGATATGCACTTGACCGGATGTGTCATGCGCCTTAAACATGACAAGCCGATACCAGCAAAATCCTGGAAATAGTCATTGGATGGTTGTTAAGAACATACTTAAGTATCTAAGGAGGACAAAAGATATGTTCCTAATCTATGGATCTGGTGATGAGGAACTCGTTGTAAAAGGTTACACGGATGTGAGTTTCCAAACCTATCGTGACGATTCACGGTCACAATCGGGATATATTTTCATTCTGAATGGAGGAGCGGTCTCTTGGAAGAGCTCCAAACAGGATGTGGTGGCTCTATCAACTACAGAATCAGAATACGCCGCCGCCTCATTGGCAGGTCAAGAAGTTGCATGGTTGAAGAAATTCATTGCCGATCTAGGGGTTATCCCTTCCATTCAAGACCCCCTAGAGATCTTTTATGATAACGAGGGTGCGATTTCCCAAATCAAGGAACCTCGTGCTCATCAAAAGACTAGGCACATTGAGCAGAGATTCAACTACATATGAGATGAAGTTGAAAAAGGAAAGATATGTATTCGCAAAGTTCACACGAATCAAAACATTGCAGATCCTCTGATGAAGCTCCTTGAAAAGGCAAAGCATGAAGGTCATACTTGTGCCATGGGACTTCGATATTCTAGTGATTGGATTTGATCTGTAATTTTGTATTTGGATACTTGGAACCTTTTATTATTTGAATAAAACTTATTTGGTTATAATGTTCCAATTAATATTCCAATTTAGCATGTTTAATCCATGAGTAAATTGTTTACTCTAAATGTCCGTAGTCGTTCAAACTTGTGGGAACAAGTGTGAGGGTAAGATTATTATGAACATAGATTGGTTGGTATTCATAAGGATGAATATAAAGCAATAGGTTGCTACCAAGGTTCATAGATATTTGTGGGATACAAATATTGGACTAACCCACATCTCAAATTTTACTACATGGAATCTTATTGATTGATCATAAGTAAATTTGAGTAAAGGCGAATATCATTTGGTATCCTCAGACCTGAGATACATATTGGGTTTTGATATTCACCAAGTGTCATACCTTGATCTGGTTATCCGTTGTTCTGAAATAATGGACAGTACATGAGACTATGTTCAGGTGTGACACAAGGTGATTGTGAGAAACGTATGTAGTCAAGATGGGATTTGTTCCTCTTATTCGTTGAGAGTTAGACGTCTAAGGCCTGGATAAGTTAAATCAACAAGGAATGATCACTATGTGTCCTTGGATTTAACATGACATCTGTAAAAAAAGGAAAGATGATCAATTCACCTAATCATTTCAAGTAGGATACTTGAATGGGATGATGTTATAGAATGGCTATAAGTCATGCGTATTAAGGGTAGTAAACCGTTGTTAGGCGGTATTTACTTCTTCCATCAATCTTCTATGAATCTTGTGCAAGTGGCGGATTGTTGGATTCTATATGCCCAAGACACATAGAACATTGATGCGGTTAGTATGTCATGATCCAAGTCGGGTTATACCCAATAACAAGCTTTGCAATCACCGACAATTATTCAATTGATGATATTATCATGCAATTAAATAATAACACCAAATTTTGAAAATGGGTTTTCTAAATAAGTTGCATATGAGATGGAACAACTTATTAGGATATTTTGTTCAAGAATATTACTTAGTGTTATTTAAGTTAGTTAGATAACATTAAGTAATAAAAGAGTGTATAAGTTATACAATTAAAAGTTAATTGTACAACTTATAAGGGACTAGTTTTATAAATTGCTTCATTAAGTTTTGGGGGTAAAATGACCCATTCGGCCGCCCCACCCTCTCCTATGAGAGGGTTTTACTTTCTTGTGAACTTCACTACTTTAATTACTAGTCCAACACTCAACCATCCTATCTCTTTCACACATGCAAAATCAAAATTAGAAGCTCTCATCTCTCTCTCAAGCTCTCGGGTTCCAGCAGCTTTTGGAGAGGATTTGTAGTTGTTTTGGTGTTCATCTCCCTAGCAAGAAGAGGTGTTTGCAAGTTAGCTTGGGGTATACAAGCTTGAGGTGTCCTTTCCTTGGAGCCTTGGCCGTGTTTTGAGCATCTATATTTCCTTTTGGTCGACTATCAAGCTATTGAAAGGTAGTTATTCACAGCTCATTGTAGCTGTGATTTTATGTATATTTTACATATGTTCATAGCTTGCTCATTCACATATAATGATCCTTTGATTTTGGGTTTGTTTTAAACATATATAATGTCACCATAAGAACATGAAATTTCAGTTTTATAATCATGTTTCTAAATATATTTCCGCTGCGTTTTCCTCAAAGTTTAAGAGGTTAAACTTTGGTTTTATGAACAACAAACCCTTCAAAGAAAACATATCATACATAAGGATAACATCATCACGCATCATCATACATAACACATACCATTATACATCATCATAAACATCATGCATCATAAACATCATACATCATACATTCACATACATATACATATGCACCACAAACATAATCATCATAAAACATAACCGACCCTAAACGGGACAGCGGGGGTTTGGGGGCGGCAGCCCTTGACAATGGGGTCCTAGGAGCAGCAGCCACTAGTGGGGTCCAAGGGGCAACACCCTTGGCTGGGGTCGCGCTAGACTCGATGAGTAGCTTCTAGTTTAAAACAATTAATAGGGGATCTAGAACTCACCTGGACTCGATGAGTAGCTTCTCAATCAAGCTTTCAAAGCAAGGGTTGCACTACACAGCCTGAGATAAGTTAACACTCAAAGGAGTTAATTTCTGCCTAATTTTGCTCCTAATTTCGCTGACAGATCAGCAGTTTCACTACTAGTTTCGCCAGCAGTTTCGCTGCTAGTTTCGCCGGCATCTTCGCTGGCAGTTTCACTGGCATCTTCGCTGCCAGATTCGCTACCAGATTCGCTACAAGATTCGCTACCAGTTTAGCCCATCTTTTGTTGGATAACCCTGTCTGTGAAACTACCTACGGAATTGTAGTTTTGCAGAAGACTCAAAGTTTCGCCGGACGAATACATAATTTCGCTGGATAAAAACCCAGTTTCACAGAACGGGCTGAAAATTATGAACCAACTCATTTTTGACGTAAAAATTCAATCTTTTACACCTAAGACCTTGGTCTATCACCCAATAAGCTATATCTAAGCTTCATACATGTTTTCTTATACAAAAACGTGAGTTTTGGACGAATCTTTGCCACTTTCAAAAACCCCAAGCCCTAGAATCCTGGTTTACATCAAAAGGAATGATTAAATGATGTTTCTTACGTGCATTCTTGGTATTTTCTTGTTGTTTGGAAGCCCACGAACACCTATCTTCAATCCCGTGATCAACCAAGCCTTGAATCTTCAACTCTCTCCACTTTCCCTCTCTACTCTTTCTCTTTAGAAATTGGTACTGAGTTGCAAATGAGAGTTGGTCAAGCTGATTCATTATATATATCGGGCGTTCCCGGGACCTTAAACTCGCCAAACACATATCCCGCGAGGTCTACTCGGTCCATACTCCACTACCTGTTTATTTTCTTTAAATAATCTCGGCTAAGCCCATTATTATTAATTGGCTCGTTTCGACTTTATTCGTGACGTTACATAATTTATTTAACAAATCCAACTAAAAATTTAAACAGGGTTCAAATGACCCAAAAACATTTGAATAGAGATAATACATCCAACTAAAAGTTTAATTAGGTAAAAGGAGGCTAACCCATTTTAAAGAACATAATACATCAAACTAAAAGTTAAAATAGGTGAAGATGACCCTAACTCACTTTAATATACTTAACACATCCAATAAAAACTTTAATAGGGTAAAGAATTATAAAATGATAGTTTTTTTAATTAACGTCTTTTTGCATTCTCATTGAATAATCTGGAACGTTCCTTGAACCGCATCTCCTTCCAACCCTTAACATACTTTGGCTAGTCAGTTTCTTTAATCTATAAGCAGCAAAAGTACTATTATGGGATTTCAAATAACTTATAATATATCTTTTCGAAATTCCATTTCTTTAACCTCCTTATGTCACTTCTTGTATACCACCGACTCTATGAAAACTCCCATAAAGTTTCTTTGCTCTACTTGAATTTTTAAAGGGATGTCTCATTGCGTTGTAGTGTCTTCATATTGCATAATACTAAAAGACCAAATGAATCAATAGGAGAGTTTACTTTTTGGCCAAAACACTTTTTAATACATCTGTTTTTAGCCCTACTTTATGGTTTCTTCAAACATTGACCACTGAATCTTTAAAATTTCTATTTCTTTAGAATCTAATTAAACAATTTTTTTTCTTTTCCTATATTTGTTTTGGTTGGAGAAATTTGTTTCTTGTATGGGACAACGGATAAATTCAAATATAATACTTTTGTTTGATGGTACAAATATGTCTTGATGTAAATTTACTCGTTGGGTAAAATATAATACATTTCATTGGATAATATATACATTTCGACGTAAATTTAGTTCACAAACAAATTGGCCAAATATAATACGTTTCATTCAATGGTATAAATACATTTTGATGTAACTTTAGCTTAGAAATGAGTCGGGTGTGATTGTAATATTTATTTTATCATGTTGCAAACAGCGTTGCTGCGTATATTTTTTTCATGTATGTTTGGGATTGATCTACATTTCAACATAAATTTGTTTGTAAAAGAGTCGGATCAAATATAATAAATTCCGATATAAATTTAGTTCGAAACGAGTCGGATCGATACATAAATTTGTTTGCAAAACTTCCTTACATTCCGAAATAACGTTTGTTTTTTAAGTTGTTTCTTCTTTTAAGTGTTGACTCCTAAAACTTGTACGTGTACAAATAATAGAATAGCAATATTGTAAGACACATTAATTTATTTCTTCTTTTGTTTTCAAGCCTTTTAACTTTTAACATAAACATGTTATACTTCCTAAAATGCTAGATCGTCCACAACTGTAAATCAATTAATAAATCTGACTTACTCACGAACATTTAAAAATATTACACTATGATATCTTTGATGAATATTGTATGATGATCGACAACATTATACATATTGAAGATCTTAGACTTAATTAGACATTGAAGCAAGATGAAATCAACCATTATAACCAAAGCAAGAAGTTTTCTTCATAAAACTAAATACAAACGCAAGCAAGTCGCTAACTAAATAAACTACCAAGATTCAAAAAACAAAAAAAAAGATGAAGAAGAAATCATTATGTCCAAAAACTTATCAAATCAATTTAAAAATCAATAACCATTCATAACCTCACTCGATGATCATCCATCACAAACTCACTACTCCAATGTTATTATTATAATTATTATTATTCACCTGCAAGTCATCGTCATCCCTCACAACTCCGGCACCACACCACCACCATGAACCACCGGATGCTGAAACACCCACTGGTTCAGGCTATCACAAACTCACCAACACCAGTATTTCGCTTCCATGCTCTTCTTTCGGGCCTTTACGAGCTCATCTTCGATCTTCTTCTTGCGGTCCTTGTAGAAATATTTGAGGTTGTAGGTTCTTTTTCCGGTGTCAAGACCCTTTTTGGCTTTGTAACAGTCGATGGTTTTCTTGATCTTTTTAGGGTTTTCCGACCAAATCTCTGGTGTGTCAGAATTCGGAGGATAGATGATGATGACAGTGTCCACATTGCAAAAAATGGTGAATTCGTTGGCTTTTTTCATGATCCCATGTTTACGTTTGTGGTATGTGGTGTTTCGAGTCTTCTCTTTAGTTATGAGCTCCATCCTTAACTTTGCACGACCCATCTGCAGATCAAAACCTAATCAGTTAATTTCATTGAAGAACAAATTAAAGAACACGATAATATGAACATTATTAATGTTGGATTTTATGAAGTTACCTGGAGGATTTGAGGTTTGAATAAGGTTTCGATCGAACGAAGGAATTGAAGAAGACGAAGGATTTTGAGGGGGGGAAGACAATGATTACAATTGTTGGGGTAATATATATAGATAAATTATTTTCCTTTTACAAAGCAATAAATTTGAATAAAATGTCTTTTCTAAAAATTTCTTTATAATAACTCTGAATTTTAATTACTTTGGTTTATAAAAAAATTAATTTTTAAAAGCATTAATATCTATAAGAAGGACATGTGATAATATAAGAAAAACATTATTGTTGATTGTTAAATTTGAAAAATCACTAACTAATCCCGGTAAATTATTAAATTTGTTTGAAAGTGGTTGTGAGTGGAGGAGAGAAAAAAGTAATCATGGTGGTATAAAATGTATTATTTAATTGAAAAAATGATTGAAAATATAATGATTTTTAATATAATTATATAGATAAAGATAAGAAATCCATTATGAATACTCTTAAATTACTATGATACTTTTTATAGGAAAAAATGATATGGGATATCTAGAAAGGACATGTGATAAAACGGTGGATCAAAAGAAAGAAAAGTGATAAAAAAATCTTACTTAATTCAAATACTCGGCTATTAAAAAACTAGCATGGAGCCAAATGATACCAATGTTTTGAAATGACGTCTTGAGTGTTTAGACGTTTAAATCACACTAATAACAAATAATCGACGTAGATTTAAGAACAAGTTTACAAGTGTGTCAGTTTTTGTTAAAAAGAAGTTATAATCGAAATGTTAGGGAAGGTTTTAATTAGTAACGAATTGATGGTCAATTTACTAGAAAACCACATCCTAGATAGCTCTCGTTTAACAGAAAACGAAGGGGCTTGTTTATAAAGACAGATTTGCATATATATAATTACTAGGTTGATATCCCGTATATTATATGGGTTGAGTAAATAAAAAAATAAATAATTAGTAATAAAATTTTATGAATTATAAAACCATATTTGAAGATAAAATATAATTATAATTGCATATGAATAGCTATTTCAAGTAAATAAATAAAAATAGGTTATGGATAGATAGATATATAGATATAGATACTCTAGAAACCCATATATTAAACGGATTATAGTTAGTAATAAACACGAAAAGTTATAGTACGATATTTTAATATAAGATATGTATAAAATTATATATACATACTTGTTCAACAGCTAAAACAATTATACTATTTTTAACTATCTTATCTAAATAGTTTCATTTTTAAATATTTTTTTTAAGATTTCTTTTATAAAAATTTATTGTTTATTAAAAACTGAATTTTCTAATTATTGTAGTTGTTTTAATAAAACTGCTTTTAGAAAATTCCATATTTTCTATAATTATTTCAAAAAATAACTAACTTAAAATATTTTATTTCAAAAGGTTTAATATTTTAAAAAAATATGAATTTTAATTTTCTTAATAAAATTATTTTTGAAAACATAGTTTGATTTTTAAAAAAATGTAAATAAGAGAAAAATCTATTAATTGACCAAATTAAATTTTATGAAGAGAGAGAAATTGTTTGAGTGTTTTAATTACTTTAATATTTTTTTGAAGGTAAAATAAAGTAACGATGCTTAAAAGAATGACAAGTGTAAAAAATGTTGTTTAAAAAGATGACAAGTGATAAAAAAATCTTCTTTTATTTGTATCTATAGATTTTCCATAGAGATCTTTGCTCCACCTTGTATCTCCACGTCTATTAAGACAAAAGGGCTAGATTCGTAGCGATGAGAGATCTAATATCAAGCCCGCTTCTCTCTTCGAAAGATATCACATGTTCCCATTTGACCAAACTTATTTTCTTTTATTCACTAGTTCTCTAAATTTAAGCAAATATTTTTTCGAGTTAATTTTTTATTTTATATTTTGCAATCCTTATTAAGGTTTGCATAATCAGCCTAACAAAAGTGCCTTATTCCTTCCAAATGCTTAATGTTACCAAAAACGTATTGTTCAAAACAATAATGTAAAAGGAAGCAATTAGAAAACAACCAAAATTTAAGAGATTGAAATACAAGTAAAATAATAAATTATGTAGTTAAAAAAATTCACAGCGGATTTCTTAAAATTATATGAGGGTTTTGGTGTATTATATGGAATTATTTTGAGTGCTTGTGAGTGAATGAAAGAGAAAATGTTATTATGGATTGGTATATTTAAAGAATTAATGTTTAATCTTTATAATATTTTTTATATTTTAAAGTGGTTGTGAGTGTAGGAAAAAGAAAAAAGTAATGATAAAAGTATAAAAAGTTTTATTCAATTGAAAAGAAAAGAGAAAATATAGTGATTTTTAGTGTAAGAGCATTCACAATCTATCCCTAATCCTCATCCTTATGATTACAATAAAAAATATTATTTTTTCTCTCTCTTTTCTACTTAATAATATATTTTTATACTTGTATCAATATATTTTCTATCTCATCTACTCACAAACACTTTAAAAAATATTAAAAAATTGATGAGGGTTGTACCGGTTTTGCCCAAATATGAGAAACAAGGTACAACCCCCATAAATTCTTCATCTCCTTCACTCACAACCACTTACAACCATCCTTTGTAATATAAGACAACCACTCACATAAAAATAACGAATGAATTATGAATGCTCGAAGTATGGAAACTTTATGCTCATGAGGGATATTCTACCAATAATAGTGGAAAGGAGCATCTCTATCTATTGTACTTTGTATAAGCATTTTAAGAGGACAAAGTTGTTATTGTAGTCATATTTTAAGACACCTAAGCATTGAATTACTTTGTAAACTTTTTTATAGTATCAATATCACCCTCTTTGCATGCATGATGTACAAGTATTCGATCTAGACATATTAAGCTTTATTAATGAGTTTCTATCAATTTTATTAATATAGGTGACTTTAATCATTTATATTAATATTTACACAACGATTTATATAATCTGTCATTGTAAATGACTATTTATAAACTTTAAACCAATATTATCTTTTAAATAAACATTAAGGAGATTGTTTCAAACATTAAGAAATATCTTTTTGTGACGTGTACATTATAAAAATAAATTGTTAAATACAAACATCAATATCTTTTTGTAACCACCTCTCTTAACTTCTTTTTCAAAATATATTTTTTCCAAAATTATAATATTGAAATATGAAAATGATGTATATGAAATATACCTCTTAGCATGTTGTACAAGTATTCTAACCATATTAACCTTTTATAGATGAGCTTAACTAATTTCATTGATATTATATAATTTATTCAATTTCACTAATATTGATAACAATGTTTTATATTAATTACATAAGTATTATTTATATTAATTATTATTTTTATTTTTATAAATTACTATTAAAAATATTTATAACAATATCATGTTTTAAATAAATGTTATAAAGGTATCTTAAATATTAAGAAACATCTTTTTCTATATATTTAAAAAATTATATGGGTAAATCCCAAACACTGATATCTTTCTATAACCACCTCTTTCAACTTCTTTACCAAATGATCTCTCTTCAACTCTATAGTCTAGGCTAATTGAATACGATGTGTAAAAATTTTAAAATTACAAGGTGAGTACTAATATATAAGTCGTTAAAACCAGGTCTTACAAATTTTAACATAATCGCCACAACGCGCAAGTTCAACAAAAACAAATAGTAAACATAATCTTAATAATTATAAGAATATACAAAAATAATAATAAAAACAAGCTTAACATAAATAATATAAAAACTCATTCATTCGGAATAATCACTAAAATATTATGTGTCTATATGATCGTCATCATCATCATCTTCCTCATCATCATTTATTTGGTATTCTGTATCTACCACAATCAAGACAATAGGACTTGGGTTCCAAATGTGTATAAATTGACTGTTTGGCACAAGGTCGGGGACAGTTTGAATGAAACATTCTATCCTCGGGATATGAGCGTAAAGCCACTCGACTATCAGCTTATAGCATTGAATGGCACGGAAAGAAATAGGAGCAAAAAGTCATCATGGCTAGGAGCGTAAGTTTATGGCATAATACCTAATACTAGTCAAATACTTTGGATTTCCTTGTGCATTAATCATTTCTTAAAGTTGAATTGAAGACAATTAATTTTAAGTTTAATTTCTAACACTACATGCTCAGCTTTTGACTTTGTTAACAATTCAGTTATGTTCTTAAAATTTGTGCTTTTAGAGTGTATTTTTCATCGTACAGCTTCTTAATGTTTATAAATGAAAAAATGTTATTTTCAAAGCTTTTTAGTCCATGTTTAATCGTTTATGCTTTTACTATTTCTTTCTTTACTATTTAGCCAACTTATGATTATGTAATCTATAGCCTTGAACTTCATCGGTGCATTTTTGGCAACACAAAATTTGTTTTACCTCAGCGAGCATTGGTGCAAAAATTACATTTATTAGAGCTATCAAAGCATGAAATTAGTGATTTGGCTTCAACTCTTAGTGTAAGGCCTCATTCCCAAAACGCGCACAATTGAACAATCCTTGCACATAAAACGTAAAACATACATTTATATTTACTAAACATTGCAGCAAAATACTTAATAATCATTTCATATATGAATAATTGCTTTTGCAAAATAATACAACATTGTTAATCATTACAAACAAATCTCATTGTTTGCATTACATCACAAAAATATCATTGTTATATAAAATGGATGTCATCCAAAATAAGCCAAGTAGCTGTCCCGTGCCATCCTCAGCAACAACCACCTGCCAACTGGAAAATACATAAAAATTCAGCGTTGCTGAGTGAGTTCTAGCTTTATAAATAAAATACTTTACTTTCACTTAAAACTACTTCTTTACTTTCATATGTGATCATGCATTATACGTACAAATAGATAATCATATTATTATCTTTTACCATCTTTCAATGTATGTCATCGTTATCTTTCATTCTTATTCATTGTCTTCCTTACTGTACATTTCATACATACATCATTATCTTTCACTTCTCATCCGGACCAATGGCATGTGTTATACCCCGAACATTGTGCATGAAGCTAGTTACTGAGCCAAATGTCTATAAATAGATCCCGAACATTATGCACAAAGCTCACTCTAGTACCTGGGGAAGCCAAAAGGGTCCCATACATATACATATGGTCAATCACAAGGATTAGACCCTAGTGTGCATCCTTCTAGGGTAGCTAACCCGCACATAGTTGATCTAACACCCTTCATTGGTTGTGAACCTTCTTACATTGCTTGCAAGACTTTTCATTCCTTCTTTCATTTAGTAATGCATGCATTTATTCATTCCTTATGTTCCTCTTTTCATTATCATCAACTTCCACTTTCCTTTACATAGTACTTTACGTTATTCATATTAACATACCACGCAAAGCCACAGGAATATACATAATAAGAAACATAAAGAAAACATACATAACATAAGCATGCATAACAACATCATTCACCATCATACAACACCAATTATCATCATAAGACCTCATATAGTCATCATACCTCATCCATAGGAACATCCCAAGTCAAAGCCTAAAACTTCCTTTTTCCTCAGAATTCTAGAAAATATTCTAAGTGTTTAGACGCATGAGCCCTATGCAGGCGCATGAGCATTATGCAGGCGCAAGGCGTTTTAGGCGCATGACCTTTCAGGCGCATGAGAACATTTAGGCGCATAGGGAACTTTTGGGTGCATGGGCACTATTTGGGCACATGGCCAAACACTTAGTCAATTCAAGCAACTTCTAGGCGCATGGAAACTATGCAGGCACATGAGCCTAACTTACGCGCATGGGTACTTAGGCATATGGGTGGTTGGGCGTATGGGAACACATAGCCATTTTTGGTATAAACCTAGGCGCATGGCACTATTTGGGCGCATGAACTTCAGGCGCATGGGGACTTAGGTGCATGAGCAACTAACTTTAACTAACAATCATAATTTTAGTCCTAAATCCAATTCTAAGATGTTCCAAGCTTAGTTCTTACAATCTATGCAAGAAAAACACATACATAACATAACCATAACATGACATACACCCTAATCACACTCCACCCACATGAACATTAAAACATACATACGGGTACATATACCCACTTTTATAAAAACATTCATACATGCATTTCCAGCCCCAAAGAAGTTTAAAACATCTAAACCCGAATGCTATGAGTTCAAACACCTAGACACCCACCAAAACCCACACCCGAACACATACAAACACATAAGAATATAACCGAGGTGTGAATTACACAAAAACGACTTTAAAACAGCAAGTTCTAACCTTGAATCCAAATTCTTCTTGTCCTTCTCACTAAAACTTGACAATTCTCTTCTTTCTCTCTTTATGATCTGATGAAAAGCAATGTGCAGGGGATCATAGGAAGCCATGGCCACCTTTTGTATAAAATATAATAATACTTTGTCCTTTGTATACTTTTAACCCCTCTAATTGGGTTTTGTTGCATTTCCCTCTTTTATTTTTCTTTTTACATCTTTTTAAAATATTCGGGTGTTACAAGTCCACCCCCTTATATAGGTTTCATCCCCAAAACTTATTATTCCTCAAACAATCATGGGTAATGTTGCCTCATCTCTTCCTTAGTCTTCCACGTAGACTCGGATCCCTTTCTACGCTTCTAATGTACTCGCACCAACGGATGCACTTTATTTTTTAGCATCTTCTCTTTACGATTAATTGCTGGACCATTTAAAGGATAGTCACTTACAACACAACACACAATGAGGAGAGTGAGTAGGAATACTTAACAGATCAAATAGGGAACTAGTAACCAGTCACACTTTGATACTATGAACCACAAGTAATAAAGAGAAAAACAAGAACAAGAACAAGAACAAGAACAAGAATAATAAAAAGAACAAGAACAAGAACACAAGTGTTTGGTTTTCAAAAATGTTGTATATTGCTCTCAAATTCCTTACAAGTGTTACAAGAATAAAGAAAGATACAACGGATCTGAGATACTTTATACAACATTCTACAGTCGGCCATACTTTGAAGGCCAGCTAGATACATGATCTAAACAACAATAAAATCAATGTAGAGTCAAAACGCAGATTGCCTTTTGATTATTGACTATGACATGCCATAGCTCACATCCTAATATATTACAAAAAGAATAAAAGTACATAATGTAGAAAGTAACAAACTCAAGACCTCAATGTACAGTTACCAAAAGCATAAACCTTTCACCAGCTTGTGAAAGTTAGTGAGTCAACAGAGTTACAGCGGAAAGGTGGTCTAGCTTTATGGTAAAAGGTACATCAGATAAAGCATGTACTCAAAAGTTGTAACGCCCGAATATTTATTATTTTGATGCCGGTGAAGAAAGAAAAGAAAATAAAGTTCAAACTCGAGGGACCAAACTCGGCAACGAAGAAAAGTTGGAAAATTTGGTGATATTAGTAGGGAGAGGGCAGCCCACTCTCCCCACACACTCCACATTTCAGACTTCATAAAGTGAAGAAGAGAGAAGAAGAGAAAATAAGGAAAAGTGTTAGTTCGGGTTGGTTCGGGTCGCCAAAATCGTCGTGTAGCAAGCCAATCGAAGCCCTTGTCGTTGTGCTCGTTTGTGTGAGTTCTAGGACCCCACTTTTACTTGTTTTCAATCGATTTTGGGGCTGGAAAGCATAAAAATCCGTTTTTGTATGCGTATGTGTTTGACCCATTTGGGTGTGATGTGTGTGATGCGTTTCGTGCATGTTTCCGGGCTTGTGTGTGCTTGTATGGTGTTATGGTATGCATTCCTAAGGTCCAGGAGGGTTAATTTAGGCTTAAAATGGGTTTAGATGAGTTTGGAGGCTGAAAACCCTCGACTGCAGTCGGGATGAACTCCATTCTGCATCAGCTAGGGCTAGGCGACCGAATGGAGGCCATACGGCCGATTGAGGGGCGATTGAGGGTCATTCGCACAATTGGGATTCATTCGCACGATTGAGGATTCAATCGCACGACTAAGGTTTCAATCGCACAACTGGGAGTCCAATCGCATGGGGAGTCATGCGACTGAGGGTTCAGTCGCATGAGTTCATTCGCATTAGATCAGTCCCATAGGTGCCCATTCGCATTTGTTCCATCCGCATGAGGTTCATATGCACGACTGAATGTCCATTCGCCTAAATGTTCATCCGCTTGAGTTCAATCGCATGATGTTCAGTCGCATGGAGGCCATGCGACTGGAGGGTGTCCATACGCACGATTAGGGCTGTCGCACCCGAAGAAAGTGTAGTTAGACTTCTAGCTTTTGGGGGAAAGTGCAGATGTAAGCCTTGACGTAAAGGTTTCCCGTAAGAGCATGCAAGATATCAGATATGGCCTTAGAAGCATGTAGGGCATAGAGATGATGATGTTGCATGTTATGTATGTCTGATGTTGCCCTGTATGATGTGATGTCGATGCATGTTAATGTTCCTTAGTATGATGTATAATATCTTTCCTATGGCTTTACTTATTATGAGGAATGAACGAAATATTATGTCACGTAAAGTCAAAGATAATCAAAGAGGAACATGATGATGAATGCATGCATTAATGAATGAATGAAAGAAGTCTTGCAAGCATTGGATATCAGGGTCCTTCTTTGTGATTGACCAAACGTGTAGTGCCTCTACTGCTTACCCCTAGTACTGTGGCATACGTTTAGCTGTTCATTTATTGACTTCGGCCCAGTAGCTAAGACTGATGGTTACTCCTAGTATCGTGGCATACATTTAGCTGTTCATTTATTGACTTCGGCCCGGTAGCTAAGACTAGCCGGGGTATAGCACATGGTATTGGTACGGTTGATGTCCGATGCGCAAGTAAAGTTATATTGAACGAATGAACGAATGAATGAATGAAAAAGATAATAATGATATTATCTATGCGTACGTATGATGTGTGATCATGTAAATGTAACGAATGGTTTTATATGAAAGTAAAGTATGTTTTATAATAAAACTAGAGCTCACTCAGCAACGCTAACTTTTTATATATTTTCCAGTTGGCAGGAAATGATTGCTGAGGATGGCACCGTGAAGCTACTCAGCTCCTTTTGGGGTGGCATTCTTTTGATTGATGTTTTTGCATTGTAATGCGAACAAACTATTTTGTAATGAATGTTGTATTAATTTGCAAACGCATTTACATGGAAATGAAAGATTGTTTTAGTTTTCTGCGACAATTTTATGAAATACAAGACTTTTTATATGTTTTATGTGCGATGAGAACCCAGATGTAAGCGTCACGGGAACGGGGCCTTACAAGTGGTATCAGAGCCAAAGTTTAAGTGAAATGGGTAAAATTTCAAAATAAACCTAATCTTAAACTGAGAATGGGACGGAAAAGGGAATGGGATGCCAATCTGAGTAGCTGCGTACCATCAGGTATTTTCTTAAAGTTAACCGGTTTTATGTGCGCCTGGTATGTGGTTATGTGTTGTATGTAGATTTAAATACTAATGTAGTCAGGACAAGTAATACTTGGGGTATGAAGAGTAAAGTAAGTGGCTAATCACAACTAGCCACTGTAATTAGGGACTTACTATACTTGACATAAACTGAGTTGTTTCCTTGAATGACCATGTTGGTGTCTGAATCTTTCAGTGTGAGTTAGAGAATGGTAGATCTTCTAAAGCATCTAGAGGTGGAGGCCATGGCGGGCCTGATGTTCAGCCGCGACCCAAGAGAGGAAGACCAAGGGTCGAGAAGGTGGTCCCTGAAGAACCAGAGACTCCTCTTCCAGAGGCGGGGGATGAGAGTGCAAACCTGAGGGCCTCAGTAAAGGAGGCTGTTGTTGAGGAAGTACATCAGTTCATGCAAACAATCTTACCGTCTGTGGTGACCGAAGTTATTAAGGTTGTACGAGAAGGGGAAAGAAAGGAGAGAAACAGGCCCTCGAGAGAACGAGAACAATCAGAGCCGGAAACGGTTCTCTCGGATGACGAAGAAGAGGAGGAAGAAGAAGAGCGTGTGCCAGAGACAGTACGAGGTTGTAACTATGGGGTGTTTATGAGATGTAAGCCCCCTACTTTTGACGGTAATGGCAATGCTGCCGCTGCTCACCGATGGGTGAGAGAGATGGAGGCTGTTCTCGACATCAGCGAGTGTCGGGAAGATCAGAAGGTAAAGTTTGCCACTCATTCATTTGTGGACTCGGCACTATGCTGGTGGGACAACATTGTCCAAGCAGAGGGTAGTCGGGCAATCGGGAGAATGAAATGGCCCGAGTTGAAGAAGATGGTGATTGAGGAGTTCTGTCCACATAGGGAGATGGATAAAATAGAGAGAGAGTTCCTGCAGCTGGACGCGGGCACCATGACACACCAGCAGTACACCACCAAGTTTAATGAAATGGCACGGCTCGTGCCTGATCAGGTGTCGCCCCTGTCTTGGAAGATCAAGAGGTACATTCAGGTTTTACCGGGGGATGTTCTCCGACATATGATCGTCGCCCGGCCAAGTACGTTTAGGTCGGCGGTCAATTTGGCCGGAAGACTTTATGATGAGAGGGAGGTGGTGGTGACTGAAGCGAATAAGAAGGGTGGTGGTGATCGAAACTGGAACGGGAAGTGGTTTGGTCGGGGTAATGCCTCGACGGGTAACAAAAAGGCACGGGTGGATGACCGCCGCGTGGCCACACGGGAGCGGGATCAAGGAGGTGTGGTAAGTGTGGAAAGGATCATACGGGAGAATGTAGGCTGGTTTGAATGTGTGCTTCAAGTGTGGGAAGACAGGGCATATGGCGAAGGATTGCCTGTCGGGCAAGTGTTTTAACTGTGGGGAAACTGGTCATATGAGCAGAGATTGTAAGAAGTCGAGGGCTGAGGGTTCTGGGGTGAAGAAGACGGGAAGTGAAGGATCGAGGGCGAGCGCCAGGGCATTCATTATGACACAGGAGGAAGCTAGGACGGACCCTGATGTTGTGTCCGGTACGTTTCTAGTGAACCAAACTTTAGCTTCTGTGTTATTTGATTCTGGTGCTAGTAAGAGTTTAATTTTTGCTGCTTTCTGCGCTAAGCTGCCTGTTAGCAGTAGACGTGTTGATGCGCCCTTTGATGTAGAAATGCCATAGGTAAGTCTACCAGGATTTCTGAGATGATAGAGAATTGTGATATGGAACTTGAGGGTCATAAGTTTCCTCTTAGACCATTCATGATGGCCTTAGGTGGTTTTGATTTGGTTCTTGGATGGATTGGCTAGCGGAATTCGAGGCGAACATTGTGTGTCGCAAGAAGATGATTTGGTTGTCGTCGCCTGACGGTAGTTCAGTAACGGTTTATGGTGATCGGGTTACTATGATTCCGAAGGTGATCTCGATGGCGGTGGCGGGAAAGTGTATGAGGCATGGATGTAGTGTTTACTTGGCCTATGTAAAAGATGTGGATACGCCAACACCACAACTAGCCAATGTACCGGTTGTGTGTGACTTTTCAGACGTGTTCCCAGAAGACTTATCAGGAGTGCCACCTGACAGAGAGATTGAATTTCAGATTGATCTGATACGGGTGCCCAACCTGTTGCCAAAGCACCGTATCGGTTGGCTTCGACCGAGATGAAAGAGTTGATGGAGCAGTTGCAAGAGCTGCTTGATAAGGGGTTCATTAGATCGAGTATCTCTCCTTGGGGTGCTCTGGTCCTATTTTTAAAGAAGAAGAACGGTAGTATGAGGTTGTGCATCCACTACCGCGAGCTGAACAAGTTGACGGTGAAGAACTGATACCCCTTACCGAGGATAGATGATTTGTTCGATCAGCTTCAAGGCGCCAGTTGGTTCTCGAGAATAGATCTTCGATCTGGTTATCATCAGCTGAGGGTGAAGAAGCAAGATATTCCTAAAACAACTTTTCGTACGCGCTATGGTCATTACGAGTTTCTTGTCATGTCTTTTGGTTTGACCAACGCGCCCGCTGCTTTTATGGATTTGATGAAACGTGTGTGTCGACCGATGCTGGATAAATCAGTGATTGTGTTTATTGATGATATCCTGATTTACTCGAGGAGCGAAGTAGAGCATGCCGGTCATATTCGGGAGGTTCTAGAGACGTTGAGAAGGGAGAAATTGTATGCTAAATTCTCCAAGTGCGCGTTTTGGTTGCGCGAAGTTCAGTTTTTGGGTCATGTGGTGAATCCTGACGGGATAATGGTGGACCCGGCGAAAGTGGAGGCGGTTATGCAATGGCAGTCACCGAAGATGCCATCCGAGATCTGTAGCTTCTTGGGTTTGGCGGGCTACTATAGAAGATTTATCTAAGACTTCTCTAAGATTGCTTCTCCACTGACTAAGTTAACCCAAAAAGATGTAAAGTTTGTTTGGGGTCAGGCTCAAGAGAAGGAGTTCGAGGAACTGAAGGCGAGGTTGACTCAAGCTCCAGTCCTGTCCTTACCCGATGGAAGTGAAGATCTAGTGGTTTATTCTGATGCTTCCTACTCGGGTTTGGGGTGCGTGTTAATGCGAAGAGGAAAGGTTATAGCCTATGCATCTCGATAATTAAAGGTTCATGAGGTCAATTATCCTACTCATGACTTGGAGCTAGCAGCCGTGGTCTTTGCGTTAAAGATTTGGAGGCACTACCTATACGGTACGAAGTGCACCATATTCACTGACCACAAGAGTCTGAAGTACTTCTTCGAGCAGAAGGATCTGAACATGAGGCAGAGACGGTGGTTGGAACTTATAAAGGACTATGATTGTGAGATCCACTACCATCCGGGCAAGGCCAATGTAGTGGCTGACGCCCTTAGCCGGAAGGAGAGACCCAAGCCGATTCGGGTGAAAGCATATCAGTTGATCATGACCTCTGATGTAATGAAGCAAGTCAAAGAGTTCCAAGATGAGGCATTGAAAGAAGATCATCTTAACTCTGAAAGAAGGGAGGTCTAGTCGTGGAATTGGGTGAAAACACACTCGGTGTTAGTACCCAATTCGGTCGTGTGTGGATTCCTCGTTTTGGGGATCTACGGGTGAAGATCATGGATGAAGCTCACAAGACTCGATACTCCATTCATCCTGGTGCCACGAAAATGTACCATGATATGAAGAAAGATTATTGGTGGCCGGGTATGAAGCGCGACGTGGTGGAGTATGTGAGTAAGTGCCTTACTTGCTTACAGGTGAAGGCCGAGCACCAAAAGCCATATGGGAAGATACAACCTTTGGATATACCAGAATGGAAGTGGGAGCACATCACCATGGATTTCATTACAAAGTTTCCGCGTACCCCGAAAGGGTATGATGCCATATGGGTGATAGTTGATTGCTTGACGAAGAGTGCTCACTTCCTACCGATCCACGAGACATGTTCATCAGAGAGGTTGGCTGATCTGTTCATCAAGGAAATTGTAACTCGTCATGGTGTGCCGGTGTCTTTTGTGTTGGATCGTGACACCCGGTTTACATCTAAATTTGGGAGAAGTTCCACGATGCTATGGGGACGAGGTTACATATTAGCACGGCTTATCATCCCCAGACTGATGGTCAGTCAGAAAGGACTATTCAGACACTGAAAGACATGCTCCGGGCATGTGTGATTAATTTTGGCGGAAGTTGGGATGACCACCTACCGTTAGTCGAATTCTCATACAACAACAGCTATCATGCCAGCATTGGCATGCCTCCATATGAGATGTTATACGGTAGGAGATGCAGAACACCCGTTTGTTGGGGTGATATTAGTCAGAAGGAATTGGGGAGCGTCGAGGTAATCGAGGCTACGACGGAGAAGCTTGAGAAGGTTAAAGCCTTTATGAAGGCAGCCAAAGATAGACAGAAGTCGTATGCTGATAAAAGACGCAAGCCGATTGAGTTACAGGTGGGTGACCGGGTTATGTTGAAGGTCTCACATTGGAAGGGTATCATCCGATTCAGGAAGCAGGTTAAGTTGAGCCCAAGGTATATAGGCCCTTTCCGAATCATCGCTCGAGTAGGAGAGGTGGCCTATAGACTGGAGTTACCGGATGAGTTAAGAGGAATTCACCCAACATTCCATGTATCTCATCTAAGGAAGTGCTTAGCAGATGAAGATATGATTGTCCTATTGGAAGATATCGAAGTAGATGAATGGCTCAACTATGTGGAGCAACCAGTGGCAATCATCGACCGAAAGGAGAAAAGGCTAAGGAATAAAGTGGTTCCTCTTGTGTGTGTACAGTGGAAGCACAGGAAGGGATCCGAGTCAACATGGGAGACTAAGGAAGAAATGAGACAGCATTATCCATGTTTGTTCGACGAATAACGTGTTTCGGGGACGAAACCTATTTAAGGGGGTTGGACTTGTAACGCTCGAATATTTATTATTTTGAAGCCGGTGAAGAAAGAAAAGAAAATAAAGTTCAAAGTCGAGGGACCAAACTCGCCAACAAAGAAAAGTTAGGAAATGTGGTGATATTAGTAGGGAGAGGGCAGCCCACTCTCCCCACACACCCCACATTTCAGACTTCAGAAAGAGAAGAAGAGAGAAAGAAGAGAAAAAGAGGAAAAGTGCCAGTTCGTGTTGGTTCGGGTCGCCAAAATCACCGTGTAGCAAGCCAAATCGAAGCCCTTGTCGTTGTGCTCGTTTGTGTGAGTTTTAGGACCCCACTTTTACTTGTTTTCAACCGATTTTGGGGTTGGAAAGCATAAAGACCCATTTTTGTATGTGTATGTGTTTGACCCATTTGGGTGTGATGTGTGTGATGCGCTTCGTGCATGTTTCCGGGCTTGTGTGTGCTTGTATGGTGTTATGGTATGCATTCCTAAGGTCCAGGAGGGTTAATTTAGGCTTAAAATGGGTTTAGATGAGTTTGGAGGCCGAAAACCCTTGGCTGCAGTCGGGATGAACTCCATTCTGCATCAGCTAGGGCTAGGCGACCGAATGGAGGCCATATGGCCGATTGAGGGGCGATTGAGGGTCATTCGCACAATTGGGATTCATTCGCACGATTGAGGATTCAATTGCATGACTAAGGTTTCAATCGCACGACTGGGAGTCCAATCGCATGGGCAGTCATACGACTGAGGGTTCAGTCGCATAAGTGCTTTGTCGCATGAGTTCATCCGCATTAGATCAGTCGCATAGGTGCCCATTCGCATTTGTTCCATCCGCATGAGGTTCATACGCACGACTGGATGTCCATTCGCCTAAATGTTCATCCGCTTGAGTTCAATCGCATGATGTTCAGTCGCATGGAGGCCATGCGACTGGAGGGTGTCCATACGCACGATTAGGGCTGTCACACCCGAAGAAAGTGTAGTTAGACTTCTGGCTTTTGGGGGAAAGTGCAGATGTAAGTCTTGACGTAAAGGTTTCCCGTAAGAGCATACAAGATAGTAGATATGGCCTTAGAAGCATGTAGGGCATAGAGATGATGATGTTGCATGTTATGTATGTATGATGTTGCCCTGTATGATGTGATTTCGATGCATGTTAATGTTGCTTAGTATGATATATAATATCTTTCTGATGGCTTTACTTATTATGAGGAATGAACGAAGTATTATGTAATGTAAAGTGAAAGATAATGAAAGAGGAACAGGATGACGAATGCATGCATTAATGAACGAATGAAAGAAGTCTTGCAAGCATTGGATATCAGGGTCCTTCTTTGTGATTGACCAAACGTGTAGTGCCCCTACCGCTTACCCCTAGTAATGAAAGAAGTCTTGCAAGTACTGAAGTTTCAGTAGTTTGTCACAACAGCTGAAGAGTACTTCTTCAGTAGTTGTGATATCAGTAGTTTTATATTTTTACTTTCAGTAGTTTTGTAAAACGACTAAAGAGCTTGTTCTTCAGTCGTTGTGGTATCAGTTGTTTTATGTTTTTCAGTAGTTATAGTAACTGATAACACTTAGTATTTTTGTAAGAAGATGTCAGCTGTTTTGACATCTTCAGTAGTTGTGTTTCAGTTGGAATAATTCTGTTAGATGTCACTATCAAGTGACATCAGCAGACCTCACATCTCTTATATAAGAGGTGTCGACCTAATTGTAATGGTGACATTCCGTTACCACGAAAGCGAATATTGAATGAAATATTTTTGCAGAATTCTCTATCTATAACGTTTTTGTTCTTCATTAAATATCGTTTCGTTCTTGTGAATTGGCTAATTCATTGTTAGAATTCCGCTGCTATACTCTCTAATCAATCAAACGTAGATCACTGATCCTAACAAGTGGTATCAAAGGTGGTTAATCATTGATCGATCTAACAATTGATCATTGAAACTGCTAATTGATATCTATGTTTGATTGAATTAGCATTCGCAAGAACTGGTTATAGATTATTGAATTTCTGTCGCTTTCGTTCATTTATTTTGAGATCTCTCTTGGTTCAATTGGTTGTTGTGTTTTGTTCTAAATCTGTTTTAGCTTAATTGAATTTGATTGAATCTGAGATGACTACTCCTTCTAATGATCCTCACAATACCGGTTCCTCAACCAAGCCTCCGATGCTGGTTAGGACTGAGTATAACATATGGCAACGAAGAATGCTTCATCACCTGTCTGTTAACAGTTCAGGTTGTTGGACATCTGTGGTACATGGACCACATAAGCCTATGGTGAACAATCCGGAAACCAATCAAATGTTCCGAAGAAGAAGGAACAATACTCTGATGAAGATCGGAAACTGTTTGAGATTGATGCTAAAGCCCATGGAATTCTAGCCATGGCACTGCCTAATGAAATCTATTCAGGGCTTATGCATCATGAAACTGCTCATGATCTCTGGAATGCCCTGAAGGAACAATTCAGTGGCACAGATGAGGTCTTAGCAAACAACAGAGAAATCCTTGCCCAACAATATGAGACATTCTCTCATAGAAAGGGTGAGACACTGACTAACAGTTTGAGCGTTTTTCCTGCTTGATCTCTGAGCTGAAAATGGTGAAACAGGAATACACCAATAGCCAGATGAATAACAGGTTCCTCAGATCACTGCCTGAGAGATGGGACACATACACTATTGTCCTACGCTCCAGTGCAAATCTGGATAGCCTATCTCTCACCCAACTTCATGGGAAACTGCTTACATTCGAAAGAGAGATAGAGCAGAAGAGGAAACTGTCCTCATCAGGAAAGCTCACTGATGACTTTGTACCAGGGAATACTGCCTTGGTGGTCATGAGTCAGAATATGCTGCATCTGAAAACAATTATGATGAGCATATTGATTTCTCTTCAAATAGTTCTGATCATGCATTTGTTGGTATTGAGAGTCATTCTGGCAGTAATAGTGACAATCTATGCTTCATTATGGATGATCTGAAAGGAATAGCTGATGATGATCTAGAAGAAATGGATATTTGAGCCAAATGGCATTGATTAATATCAGATCTCAGAAGTTCTACAAGAGAACTGGCAGGAAATTTCCTAGACTCTCGGCAAAACCAAAGTTGGTTTTGACAAGAGTAAGTTGAGGTGTCACAAATGCCAAAGGCTGGGACACTTTGCAAGAGAGTGTAGATCAACTGGATCTAACTCTTCTGCACCCTTTGTGACTTTTCCTAGTACTAGTCCACAAAACAGAGGGCAACATCCTGCTAGTCCTGGTCATCATTCACATCCTAGATCTCCTGCAAACTTTGTTCCCCAGGGTCAAATGTCATATCCTTATCCCTGCTATTATATGCCTCAACCAAATCCTGTTCAAGCTCCAATTGCATAACAACCACAAGCATTGCCTGACCACAACTTCCCAAACTCATCAACAAACTCAACCACAACAACACAGTTTCTTCACCCCAGGAGTTGTTGACTGGAGCAGTTTACCAGATGACTTGTCTGGTCATGAACAACTGTTCTCAGGTGCTGGTCAACATGGTGGTGAAAGTCCCTTTGGAAATCTAGCTCTTATGGCTTTGGATTCTGCTGATACTTCATCCACTAATGCCTCTACACCAAATGTATCACAGGTATCCTCTGAGGCAAAAGCAAAATTATGTTCTGAAACATGTATAGCAGCATTTGCATCTATTAGAGAAGCAAATGTAGCTTTAATCAACAAGAACATTGAGCTAGAACAAATAATTTCCAAAAGCAAAGCTGAATTTGAGTCTGTGCTTAATGATAAGAATGATGAGATTTACAAACTTAAATGCCAAATAACTGATGATAAGGCTAGGGAAGAGATACTTCTAGAGAAGTATAAAGATCTCAAAGAAATCCTTGCAGTCACCCAGGTAGAGTGTGATAGATGGGTACAATCATGCAAAGGTTTTGAAATGCTTCTTAGTAAGCAATCTGCTTCCAATGTGAAGTTTGGCATTGGTTACAATCACACACTCCACCTACAGATTTTACTCCCAGAGCAGAGGTAGAATCTGATGGTGAGAGTAATAACCAATCCAACTCATCATGTGATCTACTTTCTGATACAGCACAATCAGAAGTAGAAGTCAGCACCAAGCCCTCTCAGAACCTATCAGCTGATGTTGATGGTTCCACTGCTGACACTCACATGATCAATGAGTTGATCAACTCAGGAGCTAATTCTGAAAGTCCTGAAAGGACTAGAGAGCAGGATTAAACCTGAAGTTCAAACTCCAACTACTGCCAGTACTGAAAAGAAGAAAACTGTCAGTAGAAAGAGTTTGAAGATTACTAAAGAGGAAGTCAAGAAAGCAAACAATGCTTCCAAAGTACTGAAGAGCAAGTCTTCAGTTGCTTCACCCTCTTTAGTTGATGATCAACCTAAGATGAAGAAGAAACCATGTGAAGTATGTGGTTTGTTCAATCATCTTACAGATGATTGCTGGTACAAAAGAGGTTCCAAACTCAAACATAAAGAGGAAATTAAAGAGAAAATGGTAAAAATGAAAACTGAGTTTGAGACCACATTTGTATCAGCAACATCAAATCCTGTAACCCTTAAGTCCCAAAGAAATCCAAAAAGGAAGGGGTTAAACAGGTGACAGCTGAGATTGCTCAGAAGAAGAAGGTGCAACATAGGAACTTATCAAACTCCACTGGCAATGTGTCTGATGAGCTGAAAGCTTTATCACAAAATCAGACACAGCTGGTTATGATGGTTCAACATCTATTGGGAAGAGTTAACCAATTAGATGCTCCTATGTTGAAACCACAGAAAAGGAGGTCCAAGCCAAAGGATTCCTTTTCTTCACCATCTTCTTCCTCTCAGGCTGTTGTTTCAATAAACCTGTTAGTTTACCATTTGTTGATGAGACCAGGCCCAAAACCACAAAGGTTTGGGTCTCCAAAACTAACTGATTGTTTATTATTGCAGGTTCTCCAACATGCCAAAGTAGCATCTGGTATGTAGACAGTGGGGGATCTATGCACATGACTGGGAACAACTCTCTTCTTCATGACTACTCTCAAGGAAGGAAGGGGTTTGTTTCTTTTGGCAATGATGCTAGGGTTACATCATTGGAAATGGCTTTGTCTCCAATGGAGAAATCAAGTTTGATGATGTTAATCATGTGGAAAATCTCAAGTACAATCTCTTGAGTGTTAGTCAAATGTGTGATAAAGGCCATGTTGCTCTTTTCACCAGTCAGAACTGTAGGATTCTGTCATCCAAAGTTCTGCATTTGATTGATAAGGTATTGGATGAACACACTCTCCTGAGAGCCAACAGACAGGAAGAGTGTATGCCTTAGATCTTTCCAAGAAAATAGATCTCAGAGGCAATCCTTGCCTATTTTCCAAAGCCTCTTCTCAAGAATCTAAGCTGTGGCACAGAAGGCTGGGTCATGTTAATTTCAAAAACATGAATAAGCTTATCCACAATAGTTTAGTTAGAGGCTTACCAATAAAGGAGTTCCACTGTGATGAAACCTGCACTGCTTGTTTAAAAGGAAGCAGCACAAAGTCTCATTCCCTCCTATTGAAGAACCTAAGTCCACTGCCTGTTTGCAATTACTGCATATGGATCTAGGTCTGTGAGAGTAATGAGCATGGCAAAGAAGAAATACTGTCTGGTAATTATGGATGATTACTCCAGATTTGTATGGACTTTCTTTCTACATTCAAAGGATGAGGTTGCTCAGAAGATTATTCACTTTGTGTTGTATATTGAGAAGCAGTATTCCCTTCCAGTCAAGTGTATTAGAAGTGACAATGGAACTGAATTCAGAAACCATACACTTGATGACTTCTATCTTTCAAAGGGAATCAAAAGGTAGTTTAGCATACCAAGGACTCCAGAACAAAATGGAGTAGTGGAGAGAAAGAACAGGACCCTAATTAGGCTGCAAGGTCCATGCTGGCTGACTCTGGTTTGCCACTGACCTTTTGGGCTGAAGCTGTTAACACAGCTTGCTATGTGCAGAATAGAGTCTTAGTAAATCAGAGGTTGATGAAGACTCCATATGAAGTTCTCCATCAATTGGCTCCTCTAATTTCATTTTTCGAAGCATTTGGGTGTCCCTGTTTTATTCTCAACACAAAGGATCAACTCCACAAAATTGATCCTAAGGTGGATGCAGGGTATTTTGTAGGATATTCATCCACATGCAAGGCTTACAGAGTCTTCAACTGCAGAACAAAGATAGTTGAAGAGACTTGCATTGAAGTTTAATGAATCTCCTTGGACAAGATTCCACAAAACCCTGTGGAGTTGTTTGATTTGGACATACTGCAATATGTTCCTTATCAACCTCCAGCTGTTGCAGATCATGTGGATAAATCATCATCTGCAGCATGTCTTCCACCTGGTGGTATTGATGATGATGATGATAATATCAATACTCACCTCTTCAAGTTTAGTGACCAACTGCCTGTGTCTGCTAAATTTGATGTTCCTGTAGCTTCAGCAGTTCCATCCACAACAAATGCTGATGAGATCTGTGATTCCTCTACATCTTTTGAATTACCATCTAATTCTTGGTTTCAAGAGTCTGCATCAACATCTGCTGCTGCTGAAGGTCCTACAAACACTTGCACAAATCTCATTGTTTATCAAGAACCGAAGAATCACCCAATGTCTCAGATTATTGGTGATATCAATGCTGGTGTTTCAACAAGAAGTCAATTGTCTAACTTCTGCTTCTATGCTCTCTTCATCAGTCAGCGAGAGCCAAAGAACTACCATGTTGCTTTGAGAGACAATGGATGGGTTGAAGCTATGCAGCTTGAGCTACTTCAGTTCAAGAAACAGCAAGTGTGGGAACTGGTTCCTCTTCCCCCAGGTAAGTGTGCAATAGGCACTAAATGGGTGTTTAGGAATAAAACTGATGAAAATGGGCTTATTGTTAAGAACAAGGCTAGACTGGTTGTACAGGGGTTTTCACAAGAAGAAGGTATTGACTATGATGAAACCTTTGCCCCTGTAGCCAGACTAGAGGCAATCAGATTGTTTTTAGCCTATGCTGCATTCCACAATCTTAAAGTTTTTCAAATGGATGTAAAAGTGCCTTTTTATATGGTAAAATAAAGGAAGAAGTTTATGTGTGTCAACCACCAGGTTTTGAGGATATAAACATCCTGAATGGGTGTATAAATGATAAGGCTCTTTATGGGTTGAAACAAGCTCCTAGAGCCTGGTATGAGACACTTTCTACTTTTCTCCTTAAGAATAATTTCACTAGAGGCTCCATTGATAAAACTTTGTTTATTAAGAAGGTGGATCAGCATAAGCTACTTGTTCAGATTATGTTGATGATATCATTTTTGCATCCTCTGATCCCCAGTTGTGTGATGATTTTACAACATTAATGAAAAAGAGGTTTGAAATGAGTGCAATGGGAGAATTACAGTTCTTTCTAGGCTTGCAAATTAAACAAAAAGCTGATGGCACCTTTATTCATCAGTCAAAATATACAAAAGATATTTTGCATAAGTTTGATTTACAAACTGTAAGCCCTGTTCTACTCCATGTGCAACACCACACAACTGGATGCTGATCAGATAGGTAAAGCTATTGATGAAACACTTTACAGATGTATGATTGGGTCCTTGATGTATTTAACACTTCTAGACCAGATATTATGTTTGCTACATGTGTTTGTGATAGATTTCAGGCTGCTCCTAAAGAGTCTCATTTGATTGCAGTCAAGAGAATCTTTAGATATTTGCAAGGTACACAATCTCTGGGTTTATGGTATTCCACTGGACACTCTTGCAAATTAGTTGCTTTTTCAGACAGTGACTATGCAGGGTGCAAGTTAACTAGAAAGTCAACTTCTGGTGGTTGTCAATTCCTAGGCAACTGTTTGATTTCTTGGCAGAGTAAGAAACAAACATCTGTTGCTACATCAACTGCTGAGGCTGAGTACATTGCTGCTGTAAGTTGCACTTCTCAGGTACTCTGGCTTCAGAACCAACTTCTGGATTATGGCATTACAGAGACTAAGACTCCATTATTAATAGATATCGCTTCAGCTCTGTGTATTGTCAAAAATCCAGTCCAGCACTCTAGGACCAAACATATAGAGATCAGACATCACTTTATTCAGGATTGTTTTGAAAAAGGTCTGATTGATCCTAAGTTTGTGCCTAGTGCTGATGAGCTTGCAGATATTTTTACTAAGCCTTTGGATAGTTCTACTTTCCAAAACCTTGTGTTGAGGCTTGGTATGCTGTAGCTAGAATAAGTGACAACTACTGATGATTTCAGTAAAAAGTACTGGTGATCATTAGTAACCATGTCATATATAAGTACTGATGAGTCCTTTCACCTTCAGTAGTTTTTATAACTACTGACGGCTAAATGCCTCACAAGTACTGAAGTACTTTATCTGTTCAAACTACTGATGTAGTTACAACTACTGATGTAGTTACAACTACTGAAATCAGTACAAACAGCTAAGTACTAACGTCCTATGAAACACCTGAAAAGCAGATGCAAAGTCTGATAAGTGTTAAGGACAGTATGAAATAGCTGAAAGGCTATGAATTGACGAAAACTACTGAAGAGAACTTTCTCTTCAGTTGTTTCTACAACTGCTGTTTCATTCTACACAACTGAAGCAAAACCATGTCTTCGGTAGTTTTATAACTACTAATGACTAATACCAAGTCTTCAGCTGTTTACAACAATGATGACAAAACCACTGTCTTCAGTAGTTTTCACAACTACTGATGACAAACACCAAGTCCTCCGTTCTTTCCTCATCTGAAGTCAAAACCATGGTCTTCCGTAGTTTTCTAACTGCTGATGCCTAAAATCACGACTTCAGCTGTTTTAACGTCTGAAAGGGTAATACCATGTCAACAGTCGGTTTAAAACTACTGATGACTAACTCCACACCCTTCAATCGTTTTCTAACCCGTACCCTATAAATATCCCTGACCTAATCCTTCAGAGCTTCATCTTCTTCAAACCTAACATTCATCTCTCCAAAACTTCTCTCTCCTAAATGGCGTCCATGCAACTCAAACCACGACACAACTGTGTAGCTTACCTCACCAAATCGCCATTCTGGGCTAAGTTCGATAATGCTATTGATCTTATGGTCCAGTCACCCTACAAAACGGCCTTTCTTCTCAATCCAATCCTTCATGCCGAATCCCTTAACCATTTTGGATGAATGTCACCCTCACCACTGGGGAGAACAACACAACGTCTCTCCGGTCGCTCATCAACAACCACGAAGTGGTCATCACTCCCGATATACTTCGTCAAACTCTACACCTGGATGATGCCACTTCTCCTGCTGGATATCCAAAGGGCATAACTGATTTATCCTTTGCCCACCATGGATATCAGGGAAACCTTAGTGCCTCCACCATACTGAAGAAACATTTCCATGATGCTGAACGTCTCATATTTCACATGGTAAATGTTTGTTTGGCTCCTAAGACTTCGTCTTGGGATCAAATGTCTACAAGGTGGCAGCAGGTAATGTACTCCATTCTTGAGCAACAACCTTTAAATTTTTCAGAAATACTATTTTCAGAGCTCAAGGATATGGCACAAAAACAAACTGCTAACCGTTGGATATTATATCCGCGGTTCATAATGGCCATAATTACAAACCAGCTTCAAGCTGAGGGACTTGTTGGCCTGGGAGTCCCTTCTATGGTTGTTTTGCCTGAAGTATACTCCCGGCACAACTCTGACCAATCACTCAAACTGGCTGCCAAGCTGCGCAAACCCACGCAGCTAGAACCCCCAGCCACCACCTTCAAATCAAAAGTCCACACCAAACCCACTAAAAAGAAAACCAAAAAGGCTACTCAGGGAAATGAGTCCCCTGAGGATGCCTCTGCAACACAAACGCAGGCTATATCCACTGGTTATAACCCCCTAGTGGATATAAGGACTCTTCCAGCCATAACCGCTCAGGATTCCTCTTAAAAAGAGCCTGCAGCAACCTCAGAAGGGGTACCCACCAATCTAGGATCTTCCTCATTGAGGAGATTGCCATTGAAAAGCACCATCCTCCCCAGGTGCAGAATGCTTTTACCCCATATCCCCATGTAACCGCCCCCCAAAGTCCTACATTGCTTGTTGCACAAGTGCTGACTCAGTTGCACTCCTCACCCCCTCCCCAGATACCAATTACTACTGGGAACACTTCTACCATTGAGGGGGAGGACCAAAGTGCAGCTGAGAACCCACAGCATAGGGGTTACAATGTTCCTTCTCCTAGTGTAGCAATGGAGATTGGAACTTCTGGTGAGGCTGCCACTTCTCCTGCGTCAGCATATGATCAGGTTGTAGTTGGTACCATTACTAAGACCTTACCAGAGGCAACTACTGATGACAGACACAGTCCTGAGGCAGGAAGTCCCCAGTTCCAAGACAAAGGGGCACATGCTACAACTGAGCTACACTCAGTGCATGTTCATCCTGATCCTATCAGGAGGTCAGGTGATTCAGTATCTACTGATGATGACCTGGGCTTCTTTTACGATGTAATCGCCCAAAACACCATCCTGGAAGAGGAGGTGAGCAGACTCAAAGAGCTGTTTGCCAAAACTTCTAAGGAACAAAGACCATCTGCCTCTACCACCTCACAGATGGCACCTTCATCTGAAGGTCTCCCAAGCACTGAGCCACTCCCAACAACTAAGCCACCTGCCTCTGCTTCTGGCACTATTTCTCAGGAACAGAACCCTCCTGAGCAAATAGTTGTTGTCCTTCAAAATTCCCTCCCTCTCATCACACCCATAATCACTGAAGTCGTGATTAAAACCATTGATGAGAGGCTTTCCTCAGTAATACACCCTTTGATAGAGGAGGTTGTGGGCAAACACCTTTCTGGCAATCACCCCTTGCAACCAATGCAACCAAAAAGGGGGAGATTAAGTCAGTGAAAGGAAAAAGAAAGAGGAGTACAGAGGAGAAATAAAAGGAAAAGAAACAGAAGGGAGAGTAGTGGAAAAGGAGTTGGAGTGAATGTGGAGACTGATAAAGAGAAGGAAAAAGAGAAAGCCTTGGAGGTACTGATAAAAGAGGCTGATGCCAAACACAGCAGATCAATGGACAACATCATTGATCAGTTGTTTAGGCAAGGCCATGACACCGATAAACTTGACTCTGAGATTCGACGTAGAGATTGAAGAAATCCAGAATAGATGGGCGAGTTATGAAGTGTTAGAAAGAGAAAGGCTTGAGATCATGATTAGATTTATTGCAAAATATCTGGGAAGATCAATGATCGAAATCAAAGCTTGGTCCAGGGACATTATCTTGGCAATTACCACCAAGATCTGTTCATCTGAAGCATATACTAAAGGACTTGTTATTGAAGCTTTGAATGAAGCAGGAGCAGGGAGCAGGACTGAGCTAGCCAAATACTCAAAAGCAACACTCACATCCAAAATGCTAACTCAGCCTGTCAACATTCCCTCTCCAAAACAACCACAACCACAACCCACAAAACCAACTCCCTTACCATCTAAACCAATAGCCGATGATGCACCTAAGAAGAAGAAGAGAAGGGTGTTGAGGCTAGAAGAAGAAGAAGAAGAGGATGATGTGGAAGAAGATAGGTTGCCTCTGTCTGCAGTTCTAACATTAGCAAAATCCAAACCCATGCCCATCACTCCCACCTCACAGATGGAAGCTGTGAGAGTAAAGATTGAATTAGAACAGCAGCAAAAGCTTCATGATGATGAAATGCTTAAAAGCATTGACAAAACTTATGCTACTTCGTCATCAATTATTAGTATGAAGAAAGAAGCTCTGAGGTTGTACACTCTTGCCAACACATTTCAATATCAGAGGGAAAAGGTGAGAGTATGTCCTGATCCTAGGGTGGCTCACAGGATTGTAAAGAAAGAGATTCCTTCGAGATACAAGGGCCAAGTCAAAAGGATCGTAGATGAAGAATCACAGTGGTCCTTGTAGTATCACCCTGGGAGATTGTCGAAGACTTCAAGAAGGCCTATGAGACTAAACAACCACCCCAAAAGATGTTAGAGAACAGAATTATTAAAAAGGGGTTAGTCTACAAGAGGCTTGAGAACTTCAAACAAAATGAGCTCAGTCTGTTACTTGAAGGGACTCATCCTGATGAGTTTGCATACAGACAGATTACAACAGTTGAGCTCAAAAGTGGTAAACAGGCCAAGTACATCTCAGAGCTGTATGGGCGAGAAGGATTGTTTGATGGTGAAGCCGAGAACCTGACCATGGAAGAACAAATCATGTTTCTCAGAGCATACACCAGAGAATCCTACAGGCTTATACACGGGAAGTGAGTCTCATGGATGGGATAACAACTCTGTGTCCAGTTCCCCAAACAGAGTTCCCATTCATACCTTGCCAAACAGATCTCTAAGATTCTTCCCAGGCCGGAGCTTATATGGGTCATCTTCTCTACTGATCAAGAAGGAAAAAGACCAACCTTTTTGCCAACAATAAGTGGGAAAATAAATAAATTAGAGGTTTTGGCTGCATTGGTTCAGGGGGAGTTTGTTGGACCAAAAGAACCAATGAGCCAAGATTAGAAAACCTCTAAGTCCCACATGATATCACAACAACTGCTGAAGACTTCATCAGCAGTTCGACAAGTACTGAAAACTCCAACAGCTGAAGATCAAGTGCTGAAGACTTCAACAGCTGAAGACTAAAGTGCTGAAGTTCAACAGCTGAAGAACACAAGTGCTGAAGCTGAACAGCTGAAGAACACAAGTGCTGAAGCTGAACAGCTGAAGAACACAAGTACTGAAGCTGATGTCCAAAGTACTGAAGTACAACAGCTGAAGAGTCTACAAGTACTAAAGATCAACAACTGGTGTACAAAGTCTGAAGACAAAGACTGAAGACATCAGCTGATGATATCTACTGAAGTCATCAGCTGATGAAACGTCTGAAGTTCAAGTCTGAAGATCAAGTACTGAAGTTTCAGTAGTTTGTCACAACAGCTGAAGAGTACTTCTTCAGTAGTTGTGAATCAGTAGTTTTATGTTTTTACTTTCAGTAGTTTTGTAAAACGACTGAAGAGCTTGTTCTTCAGTTGTTGTAGTATCAGTTGTTTTATGTTTTTCAGTAGTTATAGTAACTGATAACACTTAGTATTTTTGTAAGAAGATGTCAGCTGTTTTGACATCTTCAGTAGTTGTGTTTCAGTTGGAATAATTCTGTTAGATGTCACTATCAAGTGACATCAGCAGACGTCACATCTCTTAAATAAGAGGTGTCGACCTAATTGTAATGGTGACATTCCGTTACCACGAAATCGAATATTGAATGAAATATATTTGCAGAATTCTCTCTATCTATAACCGTTTTTGTTCTTTATTGAATATCGTTTCGTTCTTGTGAATTGGCTAATTCATTGTTAGAATTCCGCTGCTATACTCTCTAATCAATCAAACGTAGATCACTGATCCTAACAAGTATGTTTTATAATAAAATTAGAGCTCACTCAGCAACGCTGACTTTTTATATGTTTCCAGTTGGCAGGAAATGATTGCTGAGGATGGCACCGTGAAGCTACTCAGCTCCTTTTGGGGTGGCATTCTTTTGATTGATGTTTTTGCATTGTAATGCGAACAAACTATTTTGTAATGAATGTTGTATTAATTTGCAAAAGCATTTACATGGAAATGAAAGATTGTTTTTGTTTTCCGCTGCGATTTTATGAAATACAAGACTTTTTATATGTGTTATGTGTGATAAGAACCTAGCTGTAAGCGTCCCGGGAACGGGGCCTTACAAAAGTCTGCAGAAGAAATCCGTCTTCATGTGTTGGCTTCGGAAGACTTTTTCTTTGAAGGTTTGGAAGACTTCATGTTTGGCTTTAGAAGATGCTAGTATTGGCTTTGGAAGATTTCACACTTAAAATATTTTCTAAGGCATAGTGTGAAATATTCAAAGGATTCTTCTTAGTACTTCTGTGCATGCATGTAGGATAGACATTGGATATTTTGGATTACATCAGCCTTATATAAAACCTTACAAACTCCCCTAGGCTGATGCTACCAAAACATTTAAGACTTCAGATATTGACAGTCCTCATTATGATGATGACCATTCCTTTCATCATAAGATGGTCAGTATCATTCAGACTCTCATAATGGCTTTCCTTCTCAAAGAGATCATGTAAAGGTAGATTGAACATGTCTTTCCATGTGTAGACATCTTCAATACCTTGATCTCTGATCACATGCCATCTCCGTGGATTAATAGTGTAAATCTAGGATAAGATGGGTCTTCCTGATACTAAGGAGCTACTTGGATAGGAGTGTGTATACAGAGGAAGTCAAGCCTCAATTTCAAAATCATGCACTTATGGCTCGCATCAATGATGGACCATCTCCAATGCCTACAGAGGTAAAATCTAACCTTTGTAGTGAAAATACATTAATGAATTGCAAGGGTATATGGAGCATAATCACAAACTGACACATGACTGGAGATCGTTCCCTCCTTCATGACTTCAAGCACATACAAGGAACTACTGTGGCATTTGTGGAGATTCAGAAGGTGGTAGAATTACAGGAGAAGGATTTGTGACAAACGGGATGCTGAGCTTTGACAGAGTGAACTACTGTGAACAACTGAATTTCAATGTGCTAAGCGTGTCTCAAATATGCGATAAAAAATATTCCACTCACTTTACAGACACTCACTGCTACATTCTGAAACCTGGATTTCAGATCCCTGAAGAATGGATTGTCTTAAAGAATCCGAGGAAGAATAATACATATTTCTTAAACCTGTGTTCTGCATCACCTAAGGAAGAAACGTGTCTTTTGTCTAAAGCATTATTTGATGAGTCACAACTTTGGCATAGACGTTTGGGGCACACTAACTTTAAAAATATGAAAAAGTTAGTCAAAGGAAACCATGTCATTGGTCTTCCTAAAAAAGAATTCAATTTTATTGATCAATGTTCAGCGTGCCTCAAAGGAAAACAACATAAATCGTCTCACAAAACCAAGCTGGTGAACACTAACAATACTCCATTGAAGCTACTTCACATGGATCTATTTGAACCAACTCATGTAATGAGTATGGGAAAGAAATAGTATTGTTTAGTGATCATTGATGACTTTTCTTGATTCACATGGGTGTTCCTCCTACTTCATAAAAACGAAGCATCCCAAATCATTCAAAAACTTATCACTAAAATTGAAAATCAACTTGATCTTAAGCTCAAAATAATAAGAAGTGATAATGGTACTCAAATCAAAAATGAAAATATGAGTTCCTTTTGTGCAACCAAAGGCATTGCTCATCAATTCAGTGCAGCTAGAACTCCTCAACAAAATGGGGTAGCTGAAAGGTGAAATAGAACACTGATTGAAGCAGGAAGAACGATGCTAGCCGATGCTAAACTACCAATCACCTTTTGGGCAGAAGCAGTTAACACATCGTGCTTTGTGCAAAATTGAACTCTGATTGTTAAAGAAAGTGACATGACACCTTATGAACCGATCTTCCATACGAAACCATTTATTGGATTCCTCAAATCATTTGGTTGTCCAGTCTCAATATTAACACCCGAGACCATTTGGGAGAATTTTCATCCAAGTCTAATGAAGGATTCTTTGTAGGTTATTCTTTTTTTAAAGGCTTATAGAGTGTTCAATTCTAGATTGAACATTATTGATGAATCTACAAATGTTCAATTCAAGGAACATTTGTTTCCCAAATCTACAAATGGTCCTGATCGGGTGTTTGATATTGACACATTTACAAAATCAATTGACCAATTTCACTTGTCTCATGCAGGAAATATACATTGAGGTGATACTTCATCAGCTGTAGAAGAAGAGATAATTATCCATTGATTCCACCAACATTTGATGAACATATGATTGAAGATGTTCTTCTTCAAGCTCATCCCATCAGACAACTGTCACAAAACCTTAGTGTTTCTTTTGAAGAAGGTCCCAGCCTGGTACCATCTTACTCAGATGACTTGTCAAATGAGATCAGAAATCAAAAACAGGCTTCTCATCTAGTTGAAACACAAGGTACATCAAATGATGCAAGCAATCTCAGTGCTGCTGAAGATGTAGCAGTTACTGAAACAGAAGTTGACAATCTTCATAATTCAACAACAATACAAGATGAATGTGCCTTTGACCATAATGAACTGAATGTCTCCAATCTTGATGTAACTATTGCTGGTGACACCATTCCAACCAAAAGAATACACAAGAATCATCCAGTTGAAACAATTATTGGTGATCTTAATGAGAGGGTGACAAGAAGCAAGTCCGATATTGCAAACATCTATTTGTTCTCATGCTTTCTATGTCAAACAGTACCCAAAACCATCAAAGAGGCACTTCAAGACAATAGTTGGATTGAAGCAATGCAGGAAGAATTGCTCCAATTCAAAAAGCAAGAAGTATGGCACCTGGTAGATTTTCCCAAAGGACAATACCCTATCGGTACCAGATGGCTGTACAGGAACAAGACTGATGATAGAGGGATCGTCATCAGAAATAAAGCAAGACTAGTGGCACAGGGATACACTCAAGAAGAATGAATCGACTACGACGAAGTGTTCGCTCCTGTTACCAGACTAGAAGCAATCAGAATCTTTCTTGCATATTCTACGTCCATGAAATTTACTGTTTATCAAATGGATGTAAAGTGTGCCTTCCTGTATCGAAAGATTATTGAAGAAGTTTATGTGAGTCAACCACCTGGCTTTGAAGATCCAGATTTCCCTCACAGAGTTTACAATCTTAACAAAGCTCTGTATGGTCTTCATCAAGCACCAAGAAATTGGTATGAGACTCTATCATCCTTTCTTCTTGAACATGGATATGAAAGATGAAAGATGGATCAGACTCCCCTCAGAAGAAAAAGAGGAAAAGACATGCTGTTAGTCTAGATCTACGTGGATGACATTATATTTGGCTTGACAAACAAGCAACTCTGCGAAGAATTTGAAGACCTTATGCATTCAAAGTTCCAAATGAGTGCTATGGGGGAACTCACCTTCTTTCTAGGGGTGCAAGTCCAACAAACAGCAGATGGAATTTTCATCAACCAATCAAAAATGTAGAAACCATGTTGAAAAAATTTCACTTTGCTGACTATTAGTCTATTAGAACTCCTGTGGATACTAAAGTGAAGATTGGACCTGACCCTGAAGGAAAATCAGTTGATCAGACTCACTATCGATCAATGATAGGTTCACTCATGTATCTAACAGCCAGTAGGCCTGACCTTATGTTTGGTGTTTATGTGTGTGCCAAATATCAAGCTGATCCAAAAGAATCACATGTGAATGCAGTCAAGAGGATATTCAGATATCTGAAGGGCAAGCCAGCTCTTGGGTTATGGTATCCAAAAGATGGAGAATTTAATCTCTATGCCTACACAGACAGTGATTATGGAGGATGCAACTTCAACAGAAAATCCACTTCTAGCGGTTGTCAATTTCTTGGTCCCAGACTAGTATCCTAGAAATGCAAGAAGCAGACAAATGTGTCTGTGTCCACAGCAGAAGCTTAGTATATTACTGCATCAGCATGTTGCTCTCAAGTTCTCTGGATTCAAAACCAGATGCTTGATTATGGTTTTAACTTCTTGCACATACCAATTTCTATTGACAACACAGCTGTTGTCTTTATAACTAATAATCCAGTTCGACACTCAAAAACAAAACATATTGAAATTAGATATCATTTTTCAAGAGACTGTGCTGAAAAAGGTTTAAACAAATTGATTCAAGTACTAACTGAAAATCAATTAGCTGATTTGTTTACCAAGGCATTTGAACCTAGTAGATTTGAATTTCTGGTTCAGTCAATTGGCATGATTAACCTTGAGTAACAACCATGAAAAACATCATAAACAATTTAAAACATCAGAAAATCACAAAAAGAAATCAAGTTTAATGAAGAAAAGAATTCTATGGGAAATGATATAATTACAGTCGTTATATCATTCACTGTGCTTAATTTCAAAATATAAAAGACTGAAATGACTTACCAGATATGTTGGTAGGCTCAACTTGGAAGAAAAGATACATGCAGTGATGAATTAAAAGACTTATTCAATTGTGAAACACTCATCACAAAGTACAGGTATGTATTGGCTTATCTGAATGCATGTGTTTTTAGTACCCTAAACACACCAGGTAATGATACTTTATGAATCTCTTTCACCACATCATGTTTCATCTTTGTTTTGCTGAGCAAAGACTTGATGAAACTTGCACATAGTGCAGATGTTATGATCCAAAAGATTCCCAATGTGGAACACATCCAAAATTGGATAAATCAATAAAGTAATGCATTCCAAGTGATGAACAAAAGAATCCTAACATGGATCACCTTCCAAAGTGAAATGAAAAGAATCCTAATGTGGATCAACATGAAAAAGGATCAAATCAAAAGAATCCCAATGAGGATCAGTGAAAATGAGATTTCATGACTTAAGTAACCTGGTAAGAAAAGCTATAAAAAAGTTCTACCATGCATTGTATAAGGAGGGTTGATCATTCCATGCTTATGTGTGTGAGGTACACATTGAATTATTAAGGATGATAACATGTCTATTTATGAATATGAAGAAAAAGAAGGTGATGCAAGTCAATCAAAGTTTAAGGAACAAAGTCTAGAAATGGTGGTATACTCTGGAAACACAGATTATTCTCACACCGAGAAAACTGAATTTGAAGATCTTTTTAGTGCATTAGATAGCTTTTCATCTGAAAAATTCAGTATAGATGATGACTTTTGGGAATTTGTAAACAATCAAAGGACTGATTCAGAGCCTATTGCATTCATCCTTATGTCACCAGTTCCTTTGGAGAAGGAGTTGACCATGTAGATTGTCCCTGCTGTGTCTTTATCTAAAGAACAGAAAGAAACAATAAGAGAGATGTATGAAAAAGAAAAGGAAAAAGAAACAGAAAAGAAAGAGGAGGATAAAAATGAACTTAATGATCAAGAGCCAATCACACCTGAAAAGGTACCTGAAGCAGTAGAAAAAGCAGAAACTTCAAGCCCTCAACTTCAAACTTACTCAAGAAAAAGAAAATATTTAGCTGAAAAGGCTAAAAGACCAGTAGTTGAAGAAGAAATAGTTAAGAAACAAAAAGATGACCCGAGAAGCCTGGCAGCAATTGCTAAATTTTTGGAAGAGCATGAGCAGGCTGAAACTCAATTGAAGAAATTAGCTGGTGTACTTGATTTAGAAGAAGGAGAGATTGCTGGTTAATATGATGCTGAAAAGGATGTTCATATGGACAGTCCTATGAAAACAGAACAGGCAGTGGAAGAAATGATGTCCAAAGCCCAAACTGATGACTTAATAATCAAAGTTATGTTTCTGATCAATCTAGAATATGATCCAAATGAAATGTTTGGAATGAAATATGAAGGAATGAAAGAAGAGGAAGATTAAGTGAAAAGCCTGCTTGATCCAAACATTGAAACAGAATATGAAAAAGAAATCACCAAAGATGCTCCAATGCATAAAGAATCTTCTATGACGAAACCAATTGGGTATGAAAGACCATTGCTAAGAAAGGCTCCCCTACACAAGTTGTCTTCAATGAAGAAATCATCCCCAACTCATGAACCATTATTTCCTGATCCGTATAGTATGTCAGATAAGGAAATGAAGGACTATCTCTCAAGTCAGGGGTTGACAAGAAGGAGGATTGGGAACATGAAGACCAACTCATTAAGGGCTGCAACTCTTTAATTGATTAATGAGAAGAAAGAAAAACTTAAGAAGCTAGAAGAAGAATTATCAAGCACTAAGCCAAGAAATAGAGTATCAGCTGAAGACATGATGCTGAGCCAAAAGGACCAAGAACTACTAGCTCCTGTACTACACAAGTACCCTGAATGGTTTGCAGAACCATCTCAGTTGAAACTGCAAGAAAGATTGACCACCACAGAACTGATCAGAGGGGTGTCTACTCCCAATGGTAAAGTTGATCAAAAGATAGTTTCTTAGAAGTACGACAATACATGGAATATGTTCATGGTGAAAAGGATCTCAGGGCTAGTACAATTCTTCATAGAGTACTCAGCTCTTGTAAATGTCCGGGAGATTCATGATTTGAAGGAACTAGCTCAACTTGAATTGATCTATCATGCAGCTATGTTTAGGGGATATGAATTTGAGAACATACTTAAGATGTTCAGAAGAACAAACAACTCAATTCATTAAAGACAATATGCATGTGAAAAGATAAAACATTTGTCAATCCCTTTGAGAAAAAGAAAAAGATGCAAGCAGAAGAGATTGTATTCCCTGAGCTGAAGGTGAAGCCAACAGAATCATTAAAGACGAAAATGGTGTCTAGTACTCATTCCTCCACACCCATCTCAAATGTGTACTATGATGAGAAGACTTATGAGATGGTAACTGAAAGGAAGTGGGGAGGAAGGAGGGAGCTGAAATCAGATTATTCAGTGGATATAAGGTTAGATTGCTTGATGAATCATACATCCATTACATATACACCAGACACTTCAAGGAATTGAATAATAAACTGGGAGAGTTAGATATGCACTTCTTTCTAAAATGCATCAGGCTGCTAAAGTTGGCTTATGATCAGATAAGACATAAAACAAATGCGGACAAGTATTTGTTCTTCTGCATTGACAAATGCGGAAGACCAAGAATGAATACGGACAAGTACTTACTCTTCCGCATTAACTAATGTGGAAGACTAAAAGTAAATGCAAACAAGACTTTGCTCATCCGCATTGACAAATGCGGATGACCGAACAAATCCGCACAAGTATTTGTTCATCTTCATTAACCAATGCGGATGACCAACATACTAATGCAGTTGATCAAGTGAAGAAATGCTGATCAAGTTAACTCATCTGCATTTGTCAATGCGGATGAACAAGCAAAGATGCGGATGTAGACTTAGACTAGTTCTAATGTAATAGGTCAGGGGTAGTTTAGTCATTTTGTAAAAGGCATCTTGTCTGCCTATAAATAGAATAGATACCTCGTACATGAGCCGATGGCTCATAGATAGAAAATCTTTGTTGTAATTATTCTCTTTAATTTATCAACTTTCATATATACAATACAAAAGCATTTTGGAGTAATTTTCTTTCATTAAATGTTCTTTGATTGTTTGTTTCTGCCATTCAATCACTGACTTGATTACCATATTTGATTCATAGTAAGAATCACACTCTTACTCAACCCAGTCATATACCTAATCAAATAGTGCGGAATCCTATTTGATTGGTGATCCAATCAGTGAGAATGCACGTAGAATCAATTGTAGATTGAATCTAAATGTTAAGAAAGATGGGAAATCGATCTATGAACTTGGAACAGGTTCATGGAAGTCTTTGGATGGCTAGGGTACGATTTAGTACTTAAGTATTCGAAGTGTTACGTTTTCCATGAATTAAGTGGTATTTATAGGTTAGGATTTCTCATTCGTGCGACTAAACTATTTGCGATTGAGTCATGCGGTTGATCCATTCTCACGACTGAGTGTTCAGTCATGCGACTGAGTCAATCTCATGTCACAATCGTGTGACTGATCCAGTCTCGTGGTTCATTCATGCGATTGGTTCATTAGCATGAAGTTGTTCATGCATATGCTCCATTAGCATGAAAACTTCATACGACTAAGTTTGAATATGTTTCTCAATCATTACTTTACTAAGATTTATTCAAACAACCCCAAACCTATATAATTAGTTCAATATGCGTTAATAAACAATAAAAATTCAAACATACACTAAAACATTCAACATTAAGATCATCAATCACACAATCTGTTTCATTCAACTCGTATATTTCATTTACATTAAGGACATGACAGACATATTACATTAAGATCATAAACTAGGTACATATGCATCTACAAACTCCCCCTTGGACCTAGTTTATATCATTGTCTAGCATCCTTCATTAGCTCGTCAAACTTCTTATGGCTCTCCTCAACTGTGACTCGAGCATGTATCTCAAAAGCAAAGCAGAGTCTTATCACATTCTGAAACTGGAGGGCCTGTACGATATCCTGCGGATCATAAAATATCGGCCACCTGTATAAAGTATAAACATCACTAGCTGACAGGTTGGTTAGCCACATTGGGTCAAATACCCTCATGGTCTCCATTTGGCGCTCTTTCTGTAACACTATGACCGCTTCTCCTATTCTCCAGTCATAATACCACCACTTGAAGTGGGGAGTGAAGTCCTGTGGCATTTCCCTCATGGGGATCTTTGACATAGTACGAGGAGGACTCCACTTCAACACCACTTTGGGTTTCCCAGTCCTTGGGTCCACCTCCGACCTTCAAATGTACCTCGTAGGTTGTTGAGGCTTGAAGTTAACCCATCGTGTGTGCTATTCGCTCTTCAACGCAGCTTCAAACCAGCCAGACATCTTCCAGGGATCAACATACAGCAGGTTCAGGCATGCCAACTGGTTGAGCTCAAAACCAAGGAGAGTCTTCAGATCATGTGGAAATCTGAAGTACTCGATTCCCTTTTCCCGCTTCACAGCATATACATTTAGATACTCAAAGTAAGCCGACGCTATAATCTTGCCAACACCTTTAGATGCTTCTTTACTTTATAGAGCTTGGCGTAGGCACTCGGCTTTGGTTTTCCTCTGCTCACTAACAACTTCAGATGGAGTGTCAGTGGGCTGAGTTACCATGGTTAAGGTCTTAAAGATGTAATCACTTGCAGAAGTGAGAGCCTCTTCTATATGGATCTCCTGAATAGGGTTAGAGAGATCCACCTCAGTGGTAGGTAGATGATGTGGGCTAGATATAGAGAGTCAGGAGCACTCATCTCTCTTTGAGTGGGGGAAAGTAGAGAAACTCAGGGTACTCACTAAATACCAAGTCCTCATCATCATAGAAGTCAAGGTTGGGAATAGGTTGGTTGAGATCTAAAGGTTGGGGATGGTAACTTTCCCCTAAAGGTTATTCGCTTTAGTGTTGAGACTCAGAGTGAAGGCTTAAGGCTGTTGGGCTAATAAGCCCATCAGGCTAAGCAGGAGGAACCTCAACACTGATTCATGAAGAGATGGGAGTGGTTTGCTCCTCAAGGGAAGTGGGAGCTCTAGTTTCCACTTCCTCTTATGTGGGTAGTAGTATGGGGGCATGCACAGAATATGTAACTTGTGTAGGGTTTGTTTGGATTTCCTTTGGTAGGTGAGGGTGATTTGGGCTATTTTGGTGGTTGAGAGGTAGAAGGTGTGGGTTCAACACTAGCTTGTCTTGCTAGGTTGTCACCTTGAGCAATGAGCTCTAACATTTTGGGGACAAGGGCTATTTCTACCCAGAGAAGCCAATAGTTGGCCTCTTCAAAATTTTAAAGATGTTAGTCTTCATCTGTCCCAATTTAAGAACATTACCACTTTCCCTCTATTGTGAGCCTAGTTCACAGTTGAAAATGTGTTGAACATATCTAGGAAACATGTAATATTCTAAGAAGTTCAAGTTAGCAATCAATTTGTATAAACAAACTGAGAGTATGTGAACTTGACCCCCTTAACCATCCCATGCATTATGAAGGAGAGATCTTCAGGAATCTGGTCCCAACCCCTATGCTTGTTGGACAAGCTGTAGATGAGCACATGAAGTAAGTACTTCCACTAAGAGCAGACCTTCCCTTTCCTGAAGGGCTTGACAGAGAAATCTCCTTCATAGTCAATCTACTCAAAGGAGTGGTTTATAACTTCTTTAGAAAATGACAATTCACCTTCCTCATCATCCAGCTGAAGGTGGGTGTTGATGATGGCTGGAGTGATGAAGATTGTCCTCCCCTACATTGTTGCAGATAGTGCCTTATCCACATCCATAATAACCTCTTGACAGGTCTTCTAAAAATCAAGAAGATGATCCTCGCAAAGAAAATGATCAATGGTAAGGGAGGTGGAATTGTTGGACAAAGCTAAGAACTGGCAAACCATTGAGAAAAGGATGAAGCTAAAATATTCAAGCATGTGTGTGTTTGATTTGTTTCAAAAATGGAACCTAAAAAGATTTCAAATTATTTTGAAATATGGAAAAGCTTCTTGCAAATTTTCAAATAAAAAAATTAAGATTGTTTGAATTTTTAAAATTTTTGAGACTAAAATGATGGGAAATTAATTTAAAATTCAAAAGAAAACATTTTAAGTGAAAAATAAATAATAAATGTCAAAAACTCAATGTTTTGGTCAAAAACTCAAAGTTTTGGTCAAAATATTAAAATCTTAGTCAAAATTTAAAGTTTGACCAAAGATTTGAATTTTTCATGAAGAACAGTGAGAATGGTCAAAATTAGGGTTTGAATGATTGTTGTGAAAATTTTGAAGTGTTAGATGTATGGAAAGGTCTCATACGCCTAAACAATGTTAAAAAGTTTAAGTCAGGAGAACGATGAAATTTCATGATTTTGCACAAGTGTTGGGAGTATTTGTTAACCCTCATGCACCTAAATGTTGTCATAAGTATGAGATATTGGTCAAGTATTCAGCATTTTTGTTAACCCACATGCGCCTAAACAGTTCAAAACCGCATGGGACTTGGTTTCTGAAAAACGTTCAAAAAGTGATAAAATGCCAACAAATAGTGTCAAAATGTCCACTCTGAAAAATGCCTAAACAGTGTTAAAGCGTCTAAACAGTTTCATGCTCCTAAGCACTTAGGTAATTTTTTAGATGATTTTAACACACCAAATGCCTAATTCATCCTTTCTCTAACAACCTAATCTTAACAAAAATTTCAAAACTAGATTAATTGATATGAAACTCTTCAATCAAGTGTAAGATGCACCGATTAGCAATCTTTTAACATCATTTTCCTTTAATCCCAATTTTGTTGAAATTTGTGTTGGACTATGAAGAACTGTTCATACTCAAATCTGCAAAAAAAATTCAGATATGAAGATGTTAATTCACTCAATTGTGATTCAAATCATGTTTCTAGTGATGAAACACAACTGAATTCAACAATTAATTGAACAATTGCTATCAAAACATAGATTTAAGTGATTCACAGGGGCTCAAAGGTCGTTTTAAGCTCCAAATCACTTAATCAAAGGCCCTGATACCATTTGATAGGTTCAAATGGATCCATCTGTGTGTATTATATGATGAAATTGAGAATTATATGAACAAAGTAATCAATAGATGCAATTATCAGAAAAATTTATAAAAGTTTCATTAATATTAGCAAAGGATTACAATGTACATAAAAAGAGTACTCAAAGTCTAAGTATATGCGTACTTGCACAAAATACATAAAATCCTATGTATAGTAATAAAGAAGCAAAAAGAACATATTTACAAAATAAGTCCCTATAATTTAACAAAAACTAAAACATAAAGACTAATGCTAAACTTCAAAAAGCTCAAACAGTGTATGAATAGTAAACATGAGGTTTTCATGAATAGCGTACAAGCTGTTAATGTGCTGATATCATCACCGCTACTTTATATCCCTTTTAACTTTCTTGACAGAGTGAGTGAGAAAGAGAGAGATGGAGTTGTGGTCAAGAGTCTACACCACCACCGTGGGCTTCTGTCTTGTCCCTGTTGTTTGTAGTGAGTTCTGGGTGGTAACCTTTCCAACTTGCACGAAATTTGACGCCGGCGTGTGGTGAATGTGGTGATTTCGGTGAGTGGTGGCCGCCTATCGTCTTGTGGAGGCTTTGGGGGTTCTCCCTTGATTGATTTTTGGCAATGGCTATATCGATGTGATGAGATTGCAGCCTCTGCCCCCTCCTCCTTCGCCGTCAGCACTGGGAGCGTGCATGGGTTTAACATCCCGCCTCTATGTTTTATGCCCTCGGTGCCGACGGTCGAAGCGATAACGCCACCGGCCATGGTTCTTGTTGAGTTTTTCTTCTCTCTCTTTTTGCATAGTAGCCTCTGTCATCTCAGTGACCGGTGGTGATGTCTGTTGGTGATGATATGATTCTTGGCTGATATTCTAATGTTGGGCATGTGATGGTTACCTAGTCGATGATGGTTTTTAGGACTTCAAGTTTTGTCTTTGATTCCACTGATGAATATTCGTGTTTGTCGGAAGTTTAGATTTGCACTTTGTTCCCATTAAGATTGGTTGTTGCCTTTGGATAATAATGACTCTAGGATCATTTGAGACGTGGTTGTCATGTTTTCATGAATTTGGTGTTACCTAATAACCCACAAATTTGACGACCCAGAAACCTTGGTTACTTTATGTCTGTGATGATACACCGAAAAAGGTGTTGGCTGTCCTGGCTCGACAATCATTTCTGGTTTGCAGCCGCAACCTGCCATGGTTGTAATCTTACCTTTCATTCCTGGTTACATTGGTTCAACTGCCATTTTTGTATTCAGTAGCGCCCGACAAAATCCTTCGTTTTCTAACGCGCATTGCGCGTCGCGAACAAACACTAGTTATTTTTTATTTACATACTATTAATAAAGAAATGGAAAGAAATATTATGTCATTGGTGTATTAAGTGCTAGCCATATTTGTTTTTTACTATTGTAGTTTTAGCCCCTGTGTTGCACCTTTATTAAAGGCATTACCCATTTTCTGCTTTGCATATTTTTTAGAGAGAAAAAGTGCATCAAAACACATTTACGGGGTTGTCTTCTGCCATCAATGGTCCTCATCACCGTATCTAATCCGGCCACTACCAATGTTAGTTGGTGATGGTGGTGGTGAGACTATTCTGCCTGGTGCTCGTACCCTTTAGGGTTTTCAAAGCAAGCGGCGATTTACGGTTGTTGGTCTATGGTGATTCTAGCCATCGATGGTCCTTACTACCACCTTTGTAATGGATAGCGTTCGTTTTTTCTGAAGGTGGAAATGGTGGTGGTAAGCCTATTTTGTTGTCGTGTCACCGCTCGTATCCTTTAGTGTTTTTGGAGAATGTCATCGCCGTTACTGCCTTTGTTTCTCTCGGTTGTGTTGTCACCAACGCTACGATTACTCTAAGCCTAAGTTCACCCCGTCTATCACATGAGTAACGTACGAGAATGTACACCACTAGTTATCTATCTATTTATGTTATAACACCACCACTAGATCCTTCGATTCTTTTTTGATTGGTCAGAACATTTTATTTAGACTGTTGCCAATGCTACAACCCATCCTTCCCAGAAACAGTCCTAATCAGCATGCCACATTAGCTTTCCCTACACTTTTACCCATTCTTCCCATAAACATTTTTTACCCCCAACCCTATCCTTCCCACAAACACCTTTATTTTTCCACCTCATATTTTCTTTATTAATGTACTTTAAATAAAGATAGTTAAATTATAGTAAATATATTTAATTAAAATAAAATAAAAACAACGTAAAACAATAAAATAAAAACGACCATACAAAATTAATAGATTGAAATAACAATAAAACTAATCTCTAATCCCCCTATTCGCCTAGAGATGTTCTATTAGATTAATCCGCAATGCTTGGTGTGCTTCCTCGTTACGTAAGCTTGTAATTATTTGTCGGTGTCTTTGAAATGATGGTGGTGCCCCGTTATTGTAACTTTCTCGCTCTAGTTTTTGCACTTTACGCGACCAATTAGTTATGGAGCCTCCTTGATCTTCTACAATCATATTATGTAATATAATACATGCATGCATTATATCACCTAATACCGGTAAGTTCGAGGATCTTGTTGGGGATCATATCATTGCCTACCTAGCTTGAAGAACACCGAAAGCTCTTTCTACATCCTTTCTTGCAAACTCTTGACGCCTTTTGTACCACTTCATTTTCAAATTATTCTCCGGTGGATATGTAAAACTCTTTACAAGTATTGCCCATTCTAGATAAATACCATCTGCAAGATAATACCCTGTGGTGTAGTTATGCCCATTCACTGTAAAATTACATTGTGGTGCATTCCCCTCTAAGATTTGATTAAAAACTAGGGCTTGATTAAGCACATTGATATCATTGTTTGATCTAGCTACTCCAAAGAATGCATGCCAGATCCAAAGGTCATGTGATGCAACCGCTTCTAGCATAATGGTGGGATGCCCATGATCACCACGAGTATATTGACCATTCAATGTAGATGGACAGTTTCTCCAACTCCAGTGCATACAATCAATGCTTCCTAGCATTCCTGGAAACCCATGTTGGGCTTCATATTTAGCTACTAACCGATCAACGTCATATTGGGTAGGTCTTCTTAAACACACAGATGAATAAATTTCCATGATAGACCTGCAAGACTTTTGTAAACATTCCATAGAAGTACTTTCACCAATGCTTAAGTATTCATCACATTGGTCAGTTGTTGTGCCATATGCCAATTTACGAATGGCACTTGTGCATTTTTGTCTTGGTGACACACCCTTCTACCTACAACATCATATCTTGTGTAAACTATTTCTAGTGTTCTGATTTACCTGGTTCAGATATATGTGTGACGATGTGATTATTGGGTCTTCAGAAATGGCTACATAATCCTTAGCTAACAAGACTTTATCCTTAGTTGCCCACTTGATACGAATAGACTTCTCAGCTTTCTCTTTTCCTTTTTCTTTCCCTTTCTTCTTTGCTGGTGTTTTTTTGGGTGACGAAGGTGTTTCATCAATTAGGTGTTCATTATGTGATTATGATTGTGTTTGTTGCACTTTTTGAAGCTCTTTATGTTTAAGCCATGCTTGATATTGTTGATAGTGTAAGGATTAAATGTAATCCTACATGCATGCACAAGTGTTTTGAAGTAGAATGCTTCGAAAGTTTCACACCAGCAACAGAAAATACACTAAGTGTGAAATCTTCCAAAGCCAAGACCAATATCTTCCGAAGCCAAAGATGAAATCTTCCGAAGCTTTAAAAGACAGTCTTTCGAAGCTTCAAAGACAGTCTTCCGAAGCCAACACTTGAAGACAGATTTCTTCCAAAGACTTTTGAACACATGGTTTATCTCATGTACCATTTACATAAAGCTAGACCCCTTTCCGCTACAACTCTGATAAGACACCAACTTTACATAAGTTGGTGAAAGGTCCATGCTATTGGTAACTGTACATTGAGGTATTGAGTCTGTAACTTTCTACTTTGTGTAGTTTATCGTTGTTGTAATATATTAGGATGTGAGCTATGGCATGTTATAGTCACTAGTCAAAAGGCAATCTGCCTTTTGACTCTATATTTCATTTTCTTTGTTGTCTAGTCAATTGTATCCAGCTGGCCTTCAAAGTATGGTTGGCTGTAGGATGTAGTATATGTATCTCAAGTGATTGTAACTTTCTCATATACTTTGTAACATTTGTAATAGAACTTGAGAAACAATATATTGCAATCTTGAATACCAACTACTTGTGTGTCTTGCCATCTTGTTTAGTCTCATATTTACTTGTGTTCTTAGCATCTTTACAAAAGGTTAACCGGTTCCCTATTTGATCTGTTAAGTGTTCTTACCGACTCTCCTCATTGTGTTGTTGTGTTGTAAGTGCATACCCTTCACCGGTCCTGCATTTGGTATTAGAGCATTCCAGGCTCTTGATATAAGATCTCACCATCTTAAGATCCCTCACACACACAAAATACTTAACACCTCAAATGGCAGCTATTTTTAAAGCTGATATGAAAACTAGAACCATGAAAAATTTCCCACTGATCACTCTTGATGATTTTGACACTTGGTGCCAAAGAATGGAAGACTTGATCAAGTCTCTAGACTCAAGAATGTGAGAGTCTGTTGTCAGTGGACCTTACATACCAAGCACCTCTTCTGCTGCTGGAGGTGGTATGATCCCTAAGGTTGTGGCTGACTACTCAGATGAAGATAGAAAGAGAGTATAAATTGATCAAAAGGCCATGACAACCCTTTAGACTGCTTTTCCAAACTTTGTGTATAGAGGTTTCAAGAAATGCAAAACTGCTAAGCAGTTGTGGGATGCATTGAAACTAATTTATGAGGGTTCCTCTGAATCCAAGGAGAACAAAAAGGATCTCCTCAAGCAGCAGTTTGAAAATTTCACCTTCAAAGCAGGTGAGACCATGACTCAACAATACTTTAGGTATGTTGAGATTGTGGATACCCTAGTGGATAGTGGAGTAGCTCTTGAGAACAGAGATATTGTAAGAAATTTCATGTCCTCTCTTCCTAGGATATGAACACACTACTGTGTTGTTATCAAGAGAACTGAGAACCTGAAGACTCTTAGCTTGACATAGTTCTATGGGATTCTCAGTGAATATCAATGGAAAGTTTGGACTAGAAAAAAGCAAAGTCAAATGTTACAACTGTAACTTGATGGGCCACTTTACTAGGGAATGCAAGGCACTAAGAACAAATGGTGGCCAAGTACATTCCATAGCAAACTACACTGATAAATCTACCCAGAATGAGAAGTCAAAGCAGTAAGTTGTAGTTGTTGAAGAAGGAGGCTTTGACTGGAGCTTTCAGGTGGAAGATGCATCTCCAAACCAAGCATTTATGGTTGACCATGATGAAGCCAAGGTATTGGAACATCTCTGTACTCCTGAATGTATTGCTAAAGTCAATAGATACAGGTCCTACAACTTAGAAATGAGATCTGATCATGAGTCCTTAAATATCTTAAAAGTTGATTTTAGAAAGGTTGAAAGTGACTATAAGCTAAAGATAGAGGACTTAGAGAAAACCATTTTGGTTCTAAAACATGAGCACACCAATTTTAGAACTCAGATGAAGGATCTCATAATTAAGTTGACTGAATGCTAGGATGTGCTTGTCATCAACAAAGCCAGGGTAGAAAAAATGTGTTCTTGAAGAAAAGACCTTCAAGAACATGATATCCTCATCCCTGCACAACAAAGTGTGCTATCAAAACAAGCAGGGACTAGGATCAAATGTGATAGCTCCTCCACACACAATCTTGTCTGTAAGATCACCTAGGTGTGGAACTTATGAAGATGAGCTTCCTCTCATAGACCCTTTGAGTGAAGAGGATGAAGAAGTGTTAGTGAAGAATTCCTTTAAGAATAGTGAAGAGGAGGATTCTAAGAAGGGTCACTATCCTTCTAAAGAGAGAAAGAAGACTATTATGACCAAGTCTATGAGGAAGAACTTGATTAGAAAGAACAAGAGAAAAGCTAGGAAGGCTCAAGAGATCAAGGCCACCTTTGATTCTAAGTAGAAACAAGTTTTTATCTATCCAGGATTTGAAGTGGTTAAGACTGAAGACATCAACCTAAACTCTTATAACAAGAGTTCTGGTTCATGTTCAAATCATCTCAGCACCAAGAAGAAGGCTCATCTGTTGTCTACCACTGCTACAAAGCCTCGACCATCCAACTCCAAGAACAGTTCTCAGCCAAAAGGATTGTCCCAACATTTGCAAAGATGAAGGTGGAGAAGGGATGTGCTCAAAGTCAGCCTTGTTCTCAAAAGAAGGCTCTTTGGTAGAAAAAAGGTGGAATTTGTTATGTGTGAAAGTACTTCTCATCTTGCTAAGTATTGTCCATACAATCCAAGAGGTACTCCTTATATGCTACCGTCTTTCTTCTTCATGAATAAGACTGGAGTACCCCAAGGAGAGATACTCGGTTTAATGAACCCCTTATCAAGCAACTCTTGTATTTTCTCCATTAGTTCCTTCATCTCGGTCGGAGCCAACCCATATGGTGCCTTAGCAACAGGTTGGGCACTGGGTATCAATTCAATCTGGAACTCGATCTCGTGGTCAGGTGGCACACGTGACAAGTCTTTGGGAAACACGTCTGGGAAGTCATACACTACCGGTACATCGATTAGTTGTGGTGGTGGCGTATCCACGTCCTTTACATAGGCCAAGTAGGCACTACATCCACGCCTCATGCACTTTCTCGCCACTGCCATCAAAATCACCTTCGGAATCTTCATGAGTCGATCACCATAAACCGTCACCGAGCTCCCGTCAGGCGCTGTCAACTGAATCATCTTCTTGCGACACATAATGTTCACATCATAATCCGCTAACCAATCCATTCCAAGGAGTACATCGAAACCGCCTAAGGTCATCACAAATTGTCTAATAGGAAACTTATAACCTTGTAATTCTATATCACAGCCTTCTATCTGCTTAGAAATCCAGGTAGACTTACCTATGACAGTATCTACATCAAAGGGCTCATCAATAACTCTACTCCTAATGGGCAACCTAGCATAAAAGGTAGTGGAAGTAAAACTCCTACTAGCACCGGAATCAAAAAACACAGAAGCAAGAGTTTGGCTACTACATACGTACCTGACATGACATCAGGGTTCGTCCTATCCTCCTCACTGGTCATCATGAAGGCTTTGCACTCGCCTCGTGCCCTCCAGTTCTAGTCATCCTCCTTGCCCAAAAACTCTCATCCCTCGGCTTCTTGCAGTCTCTAGTTATATGACCCTTTCCTCTGCAGTTATAACACCTCTTCACCCTACAATTCTTTGCCAGATGACCAGGCCTCCCATATTTGAAGCAGAGGTTTGATCCCCAACTACACTCTCCAGTATGTCCTTTAGCACACTTACCACACTTCCTCATCTCCGCACCGGACGAAGCTACACGCAGGTCATCCGTCCTGGCAACCTTGTTGTATGTAGTGTAACCCTCATGTTCAACTCGCTTTCCATTCTAATTCTTGTCGCCACTACCCTTCTTGTTCACTTCAATCACGGTCCGACACCACGTCCACCACAACCTCCACCACATGAAGCCCTATAAGATCTACCGCCATCCATCTTCGAAGCACGCTATAAGATTCAAACACCAACACGGTCATTCAAGGGAATAGCTCAGTTTATGTCAAGTATAGTAAGTCCCTAATTATAGTGGCCAATTATGATTAGCCACTTACTTTACTCTTCATACCCCAAGCATTTCCTATCCTGACTACATGAGTATCTAAATCTACTAAGAGCATAAAAACCACATAACATGCGCACGTAATACGGTTAACATTAAGAAAATACCTGATGGCACACAACTACTCGGTGGCATCCCTTCTCTTTTGTCCCATTTTCAGTTTCAGTTTAGGTTTCTTTTGAAAATTTACCCGTTTCACTTAAACTTTGGCTTTGATACCAACTTGTAAGACCCTGTTCTCAGGACGCTCACAGCTGGTCATTCTTCGCACATAAAACATATAATTTACATTAACTTACTAAAACATAACAGCGGAATCATTTTTAAAAAATACATTTCATTTCATATAAATAATTGCTTTTGCAAAATAATACGACATTCATTACAAAATATCGTTTGTTCGCATTACAATGCAAAAACATTATCGCCATGTAAAATGGATGCCATCCAAAAATGCCAAGTAGCTGTCTCGCAACATCCTCAGCAATGCTCACCTGCCAACTGGAAAATGCATAAAAAGTCAGGAGTGAATTCTAGTTTTGTAAAAAAACATTACATTACCTTCCATTCGTTAAAACATTTTCATTACTATCGCATGTGATCACACATCGTATCTACATCAGTGTAATAATTATTATCTTCTGTCATCGTTCATTTCGTACATATCGCATGTTTCACACTTTTTGTAGTTACCGCACGTTTCGTAACTTTTATCTAGGTCCTGTCATGTACTTAGCCCACCTCTAGAGCACTAAGTAATTCACCTAGGGTTAAGCGACAAGGACCCCATAACGCACGTATGGAGTAGTCACTAGGACAGACTCCCCCTGTGTGTGTCTGAACTCTTATGGGTTTGCTAAAACCGCACGATGTATAATACACAGTAATCAGAAAATCGCACGTATTGGAGAAGTCACCAAGACTGAACTCTTACTGTGGGTATGAACCCTTATGAGTTAGCCAAAATCACACGCTGTAGACACACAGTTGAGCTAGCAACTCTCAATGAGTTGTGAACCACCTTTCATTTGCTTGCAAGGCTTTTCATTCATTTATTCATTATATTCCACTTTTATTATCTTAAATCTTTCACTTTGTTAAGATAATATTTACGTTCGTTATCATATTCACACCACGTAAAGTCACATTATAATACGTAGTAAGGAACATAAGAAAACATATCAGACATAAGCATAATATCATCACGCATCATCATACATAACATATACCGTCATACATCATCATAAACATCATGCATCATACATTCACATACATATACATATGCACCACAAGCATAATCATCATAAAACATAACCGACCCTCCGCAGGATAGCGGGGGTTTGGGGGCGGCAGCCCATGACAGCGGGGTCCTAGGGGCAGCAGCCCCTATTGGGGTCCAAGGGGAAACGCCCCTGGTTGGAGTCGCGTTGGACTCGATGAGTAGCTTCTAGTTTAAAACCTTAAAATAGGTGATCTAGAACTCACCTAGACTCGATGAGTAGCTTCTCAATCAAGCTTTCATAGCAAGGTTCGCACTACAAAGGCTGTAGATAAGTTAACACTCAAAGGAGTTAATTTCTACCTAATTTCACTGCTAATTTCGTAGCCAGATCAGCAGTTTTGCTGCTATTTTCGCCAGTAGTTTTGCTGCAAGTTTCGCTGGCATCTTCGCTGGCAGGTTTGCTGACATCTTCGCTGCTTGTTTCGCTACCAGTTTCACCCAACTTTCGTTGGATAACCCTGTCGGTGAAACTACCTGCGAAACTATAGTTTCACAGGAAGACCCATAGTTTCGCTGGACGAATACTTAATTTCGGTGGATGAACACCCGGTTTCGCAGAACGGGCTGAAAGTTACGAACTAACCCATTTTTGACCCAAAACTTCAATCTTTTATACCCAAAACCTTGGTCTATCACCCAATAAGCTATATCTAAGCTTCTTACATGTTTTCTTACACAAAAATGTGAGTTTTGGGCGAATCTTTGCCACTTTCAAAACCCCAAGCCCTAGAATCCGGGTTTATGTCAAAAGAAAGGATTAAATTATGTTTGTTACCTGGATTCTTGGTGTTTTCTTTTTGTTTGGATGCCAACGAACAATAATCTTCAATCCCATGATCAACCGAGCCTTGAATCTTTAACTCTCTCCAATTTCTCTCTTTACTCTCTCTCTCTCTAGAAATTGGTATTGAGTTGCAATTGAGAGTTGCTCAAGCTAATCCGTTTATATATACCGGGCGTTCCCGGGACCTTAAACTCACCAAACACATATCTCGTGAGGTCTAATCGGTCCATACTCCATTACCCATTTATTTTCTTTAAATAATCTCGGCTAAACCCGGACTCGATGAGTAGCTTCTTAATCAAGCTTTCAAAGCAAGGGTTGCACTACACAGCCTGAAGATAAGTTAACACTCAAAGGAGTTAATTTCTACCTAATTTCACTGGCAGATCAGCAGTTTCACTGCTAGTTTCGCCAGCAATTTCGCTGCTAGTTTCGCTGGCATCTTCGCTACCAGATTCCCTGCCAGATTCACTACCAGTTTAGCCCAACTTTTTTTGGATAACCCTGTGTGTGAAACTACCTACGAAATTGTAGTTTTGCAGGTAGACCCAAAGTTTCACCAGACGAATACATAATTTCGCTGGACGAACACCCAGTTTCGTAGAACGGGCTGAAAATTATGAACCAACTCAATTTTGACCTAAAAATCAATCTTTTACACCCAAGAGCTTGGTCTATCACCCAATAAGCTATATCTAAGCTTCTTACATGTTTATTTATATAAAAACGTGAGTTTTGGAGGAATCTTTGCCACTTTCTATTGGAACAAAAGAACCAATGAGCCTGATCAGAAAAACCTCTAAGTCCCACAGACATTACAACTGCTGAAGAAGATTACAACAGCTGAAGACATTAGCTGATTACAAGGTCTGAAGACAAACTCTGAAGACAAAATCTGAAGACTTCTATTGAAGACAAAGTCTAAAAGTAAAGTACTGAAGACAAAGTCTGGAAGTAAAGTACTGAAGACAAAGTCTGAAAGTAAAGTACTGAAGACAAAGTCTGAAAGTAAAGTACTGAAGACAAAGACTGAAGACAAAGACTGAAGACCAGAGTGATCAGTAGTTGTCACAACAGCTGAATTTATTAACTTCAGTAGTTGTGATAGTTTTCCTTTCAGTACTTGTAATTTACTTTTCAGTAGTTATAGTTTCAGTAGTTTTAGTTCAGTAGTTTTATGTTTTTGTACTTAGCATTCTATGAGATGTGATCAATTGTTGAGAACATTCTCAGTAGTTTGCATAGTTTCAGTTGTTTGTATAAATATGTTAAATGTCACTATCAAGTGACATCAGCAGACGTCACATTCCTTATATAAGGATTGTTGACCTAATTGTAAGTGTGGCTTTGAGCCACCACAAAAGCATTTGAATGAAATATTCCTTTTGCAGAATTCTCTCTCTTTCTATAACCATGCACTATTCCATTGAATATCAATTGTGTTCTTGCAAAATTGTTTAATTCATTGATCGAATTCCACTGCAATCTACTCTAATCAGTCAAACTTAGATCGCTGATCCTAACAAATGGTATCAGAGCAGGTTAATCATTTATCGATCTAACAATTGATCATTGAAACTGCTATTTCGATATCTAAGTTTGATTGAATTAGCATATTTGCAAGAATTGGTTATAGATCATTGAATTTCTGCTGCTTTCGGTTATTTGCTTTGAGTTTTCTCTTGGTTCATATTGAGTTTGTTGTGTTTTGCATTAAATCGGTTAAAACTTAATTGAACTTGATTGAATCTGAGAATGACTACTCCTTCTAATGACCCTCACAATACCGGCTCCTCAACCAAGACTCCTATGCTGGTTAGGACTGAGTATAACATATGGCAACGAAGAATGCTTCATCACCTGTCTGTTAACAGTTCAGGTTGTTGGACATCTGTGGTACATGGTCCACACAAGCCTATGGTGAACAATCCGGAAACCAACCAAATGGTTTCGAAGAAGAAGGAAAAATACTCAGATGAGGATGGAAAACTGTTTGAGATTGATGCTAAAGCGCAGGGAATTCTGGCCATGGCACTGCCTAATGAAATCTATTCTGGGCTTGTGCATCATGAAACTGCTCATGACCTCTGGAATGCATTGAAAGAAAAATTTGGTGGAACAGATGAGGTCTTGGCAAACAACAGAGAAATCCTTGCCCAACAATATGAGAC